>CM045744.1:18303975-18508975 GCA_024760905.1 Plotosus lineatus
CAATTAAAAAAATACTATATATATATATATATATATATATATATATATATATATATATATATATATATACAGTGATACCTCAGCTAACGAACATAATTGGTTCCCAGAAAGTGTGTGTGAGGCGAAAAGTTCGTCTTCCGAACATTTATTTCCCATAAGAAACCATTAAAATGAGAATAATCCGTTCCCAGGTCCCCATAAAACATAATTTTCTACTAAATAAGCCTTAAAACTACACAAAAATATACCTTATTTTATGTATAATAAATGTGCTATTGTATTGTAATTAAAGAAATAAACTGTACTGTATAATAAAGTGGTTTTATTTACCTTTGTGATGGTAGTTGATGGCTTGATGGAATGGAGTGGGAGGAGGAGGGAGGGAGGGAGGGACTTACTGTTTGGAAGGAGAGTTTGGAAACGCCTACTGTTTGGAAACACCCTTAGCCACACACGCACCCTTAATAGCTTCCTTGTTCTTAAGGATGGTGGTAGACTTAGCGTACTGGTACTGGGACGCTGAGTCACACAAACGCACACCTCGTTCGTGTTTTTCAATGATCTCCGCCTGTGGTGGGGTCTTTTTCGGTCCCATAATAGCAAAAGTACACTCAATATGGTCCAAAATGTCTATCAAACACAAACCACTTCCGCACTCAAAGAAAGGGGGTGACGAACTGTGACGCTGTGAGCGTGCGTCAGCTTCTCGTGGCCGCCACCGTGGCGCTGTTCGACCGCGTGGTTTGATTCATCCGCCGAAAACTAGTTCGTCAGCAGAGACAATATGCTCGCAAATTTAATGTTCTTGAGGCGAAAAGTTCGTGAGCTTAAGCGTTCGTCAGCGGAGGTTTTACTGTATATATATAAACATTACCTTTTTCTTTTTCTTTTGGTGTGTACCTTTTATTTTCATTCACTAACTAGGTTTAATAACCTGAATAAAATGCCAGATAAATTGAAATCTAGCATCCATTTCTGAACACAGCTGCGTTGGTGAGTTTCTGCATTGTATTGACCCCGTAATCAAGCTAAATGGATCCTAGTTTCTAAACGGAGTTGCTCTCCTCTGTCCACAATGAAATCGCTATTACCTTTAAAACTGAGCTTCATGAGGCCTTGAACAAGAATCTCCCATTAAAATAGAACTACTGTCCATGAAATGTGAGCACTCCGCCACCATGATGAAAATACAGGCTGATGTAACAGCCTTGAGAAATACTTTGACCGAAATAAAAACTTCTCTCTCCACCTGTACTGATGACATTGTCACACTACAAACTAAGATGAACTCTCCGACTGCTGATTTGTCTGAAATGGAAAGTAGGTGTGAAGATCTTGAGGCGAGATCCAGGCACAACAACTTATCTGGATTAAAGTAGTCTCAGGTTCCTCAACCTTTAGGACGACTGTATCCACTCTTCTTAAGGAGGCTTTCACCTCATGAAGGAACTCCTTCTGGACCAAGAAAGCCTTGTCAGAGTCCTTGCCCCATTATTGCACAGCTCCATTAGTATATGGACTGTGTGGATTTTCTTCGCAACGCCAGAACACACCAAAGAATCAAGTTCGGTGACCTGTTCTTTTACCTGCTGTCACCACAAAGACAGCTCACTTCAGGGCTGCAGTTAATGATATTTTCCACTAGCTCTGCGAGCTTCTAGGGATGTGCTTCAGCCTGCTCTACCCAGCTTGCCTCTGTCTCACATACAGTGGGGTTCAGAGACACTTTAGCTAACCTGAGGATGCCACGGCATTCATTAAAACTTTAAAGAAGTGAAACATTTTGAGCAGTTCACTGTCACCATTTAATTCATAAGTATTTTTTTTTTCTGTTTAATGTGACCTGTTCATAATTCCTTGATCTGCACACCAAGTTAATGTTATTTTAGTAATCTGTTAACATGTGCCTTTCTATAGACTACATATTATTTAGGAGTTTGCTAGGAGCCCACATTCGGGAGATAATTGAGTCTGAAACTGCAAGTGTGTCTTTTTCGGACTCTTCTCCTATTATTAGAGCTGTATTTTCCATCGTTTGGGTATGGGATCATTATAAATGCAGTACAGGTTCTTTGTTCTTTGTTTTTTGCTTCGAGACTTTGGGCGAACAACACCCCTTCCTCCCACTCCCGCGTTTTTTTCACCCTCTCGCCCTGGGTGGAGTTGATTTATTCAATCTGTCAGTATTTCTACCTTTAATTACTGTGTGAACGACCACTGTTGGTGATAATGGTCTGTTTAGTTCTACTGGGAGGTTCCTGAACTGGAATATTCGGGGGGTTTGGGGAGTCGTTTAAAGAGAACATATGTGTTCACATACTTTAAATGACTTAGGGCTGACCTGATATTTTTTACTGATATTTATTGATTTTGGCTGCTTTTAACTCTCTCTCTCTCTCTCTCTCTCTCTCTCTCTCTCTCTCTCTCTCTCTCTCTCTCTCTCTCTTTCGCTTTATGCACTGCAGGCGCTGGCGAGGGGTGAGGCTGTCACACGCAGGAAGAGTGCGGAGCACACACCTGATTCCACTCAGCCCTCATAAAGACGAGCAGCGTGCTCCTCCCGGCGCTAGAAGATTGCTCCTCTTCACGATCCCGTTTCCCCCGTGATCTCCCTGGCTCCTCGTTCTCAGCTTCGTGCTCGACCAGTTCCCTTTCTGAAGTGCCCTTAGTTTTTTGGCTTCCGTCTTTTTCCCTCATCTCTACGGTGACTACGATTTTTCCGTACTTTAGTGCCTTCCCTATGAACAATAAACCTCATTCATTTCATCATACTCTGTCTCCTGCATTTTTGGTTCTGACTGAATGTTCCTGGTGTCAGAGAATCTTTTAGCCTAAAAAATGGACCAAGTGGAGACCGCCCAACTCCAGCAGGCATTGTCCCACCAGGGACTCCTGTTGGGACAGAATGACTCTACTCTGCATCAAATTGTGGACAGCCTCCAGAGATTGACCACCAGCATGGTGCAGCTCGGCGGAAGGATGGGTGCCGCAACCCCGCTCACCGACCCTTCACTCTCCACCAGCAGCATCACCAGCCCTGTTCACCACGCGCCGAGAGCCACTCATTTCCACTTCAGCAAGGTATTCAGCACGATCAGCACATTTGCTCAGTTATTCCACCAGTGCTTGCTGGTCTTCAGTCAGTATCTGCTTACCTACAGCACTGGCCAAGCCAAGACCGCGTTTGTGATGAGCCTGCTCACAGATCAAGCCTCGTCTTGGGCTTTAGCGGTCACCACCCATACCCCGGAGTTATGCTCACACTACGATCAGTTCATGTTGGCAATGAAGAGAGTCTTTGAAAGAGTCTTTCGAAAGGGGAGGAGGCGAGCAGCCAGCTGTTGTGTATCCAACAAGGCTCACAGTCAGTGTCTGAACATGCTATCGGATTCCGGATCCTTGCCATAGAGAACAGCTGGAACAATCCCACACTCTGGGGGTCTTCCTGCAGGGGCTAAATGAAAGACTGAGGGATGAGCTAGCGGTAAGAGATGAGATAATTCACCTCTCTCCACAACGCTGCCATTTTCTCGATGCTGGACCTCAGAAATGCTTACCACTTAGTCCAGATTCAGGAGGGGGGACAGGTGGAAGACAACTTTTAACAAGTCTCTGGGTCACTTTGAATATCTGGTCGTGCTGTTCGGTCTAACCAATGCCCCAGTGGTTTTCCAAGCCTTGTTTAACGATGTACTCAGGGACATGTTGAACCAATTCGTGTTTTCTTGGACGACATCTTGATCTTCTCCAAGGATCACAACGAGAATCTCCATTAGGTGAGAATAACCATTCTAGTCTGGGTGCTCACCTTGGGCAAGTGACAGTACACCCTTAGCCCTCCTTACGAGGGTCACGGTCCCCTGTGGGTGGTGGGGTAGAATTGGCCCATTCCGCCCCGGGATGTCATAAAAGGCGACTAAAAGGGAAACAGGATATGATAAACATATTTTCCTTTTCTTCTTGCACTACTTTTGTAAAATTGGCTTATATCCTATACATTTCATGATTTGGGAAAAAAGTGGTTTAATTTCATTGTTTTGTCAAATTGATTGCACGGTCTGGTTTCTTTTTATTAATTTCAATATGGATTTGTTGTTGATATGGTTCAGTGATTTCATATATTTAACGATTGTTCATTTATTTATTTATTGCATGCAGTTTCAAATGTAAAAACATAGAAGCGCAAAATGCTCCTCTGTATGTACTAAGAGGCGACCTGTTTACCATGGGTTGCGACTCGTGTTGGCGGAAGAGGGGATCCTGGTAAATGAGTGAGGAAATCTCCAAAATGGGATTTCATTGCAACACGTTGCTTTGGCCCTAATTTTGCCTCGACGAGAGGCTTGTGAGGCCTGGCACAAGTCAAACGGCTGGTGGTGATGAACACTAGGATTTTTTAAAATTCTAGTAGCAGCTGCTTATTCGGGTTATTTGGGTACTCGGGTTCTGTCTGGGTGCTTGAGTATACTATTGTAAGTATACATGACATCTGTATGCTGGAGGTCCGCATACAAATAGATGTCTCCCAGTAGGGCTCCAAGGAGGGTGGGGAGCTTTGATGGTGAAATATTATCCCTTTACTATGGCTACAACTACTGAAAAAAACATTTAAAAGATCATTAGATAACGACTCGAACAGTGACTCTGACTATGGAAACAGCACTTCTTGGCCCCATTTCCTTTTTATTCAAGGTACAGATCAAACGAAACCGTTAAGCAAAGGGAATCAAAGGACTCGCTGGTGAACCTAAACAAGTGAAAAGGCTGCGTTCTGGCGATCTTATTGAATTAAGCCAGAAGAGTCACGCTACAAACTTAATAAAATCCACCATGCTAGTCAACGTATCAATAAAAGTTTCGGCCCACAACTCCTTGAATATGAGGAAAGGTGTCATGAAGTGTAATGAATTAAGATCCGCGAGTGAAGAGGAGATCCTGGAGGATCTTTGTGCTCAGAGGGTTAGGAAGGTTCAACACATAACAATCAAGAAAGAAAGCCAGAAGGTTCCAACTGGGACATTAATATTCACCTTTGTTGCTACTACCCTTCCTGGGGAAGTCAGAGTGGGATATTTAAATGTCCCAGTTTCTGTAAAGATACCTAACCCCCAACGATACTTCAAATGCCAATGTTTTGGCCACCATCAGGGTAACTGTGGCAACAAACCAATGGGTGGAAAATGCAGTAAAGAGCACAAGGACCAAAATTATACTGAGCAGGCCAGCTGCGTGAATTGTAATGGAAATCACCCATCCTTTTCCAAGAAATGTCCAAAATGGTTAGAGGAGAAAGAAATCCAAACCATTAAATGCACTAGAAACCTTACTTTCAAGGAAGCAAGGAAACTGGTTGAGGAAAAAAGATCTCAACCACAACAGACCTATGCATCGGCTACTACTGCAGAAAAGGCTATCCATTACAATTCCATAATAGTACACATTTACATAACTTGGCCTGAAAAATCACAGAGACCTCAAAAATATCAACCAAAACAAGCTAACGCTATGGCCTCCTCTTCACAGGCCACAAAAAACTCTATAGGTACACAGACAGCGTCAAACCCCGGACCAAAATCTAACCAAACTTCTGCTAAAAAAGATGACAAAACTGTTAAAATAAACCAAACACCAAATAGACATCCTAAGGGATCAGAAAACAAAGTGCCCCAACACAATAAATTTCAGGTGTTGGAGGATTCTGGCGAGGAGGAGAACATGGATGTTGTTCCTCATACTCTCCCAAATAATAGCAAAAGAGATAGGAGCAAAGAAAGAGCCAATACTAAGCCCTCATGAGTACCAAATTAAAAGGTGTCATACAATGGAATTGTCGAAGACTTAAAGCAAATTATGAAGAAATTAAATCACTGCTTTGTGATAGCGTTCCTCAAATTGTCTGTCTTCAGGAAACACTACTAAATAAACTAGATAATGTAACACTTAAATGATAGGGTCTATCCAGTTAAACATCTGTGTCATCAGTTGATGGGAGAGCCATAGGCGGTTCTACCATTTTAATGAAATCAAATGTCCCTCATGAGCTTATTACATTAAATACACGCCTGCAAGCCGTAGCCATGAGAGTGCAACTTCATAAAACTATAACAGTGTGTTCCTTATATATCCCTCCCAAACACAGGCTTCATGCAAATGAATTGGATGAACTTTTAGACCAACTCCCCTCCCCTGTTCTGTTGCTTGGAGACTTCAATGCACATAGTGCTACTTGGGGTTGTCAAAATCCAGACAATAGCGGCAAATTGGTAGAAGATTTTGTTACACGTCATGATCTGTGCATTGTAAATTCTAAATCTCTGACATATCTTCATCCATCTTCAGGCTCCTTTACATCGATTGATTTGAGCATTTGCTCTCCTGCCTTGTTTATGGATCTTGTTTGGGAAGTTGGTGATGACCAGTGTGGTAGTGACCACTTCCCAATCTTCAATACAACCACCCCATAGATGCTGGAAAGCCCCCAAAATGGCAATTGCATAAAGCTGATTGAACAGCTTTCCAAGAATTGTACAATGATAAAATCAATCTAAACACATTCCAAACCAAAATGAAAACAATAGATGACTTTGCTACCTGTGTCACAAATATTGCCTTAAAACTGTACCTAAGTCCTCAACAATTCCAACACCCAGATGTAAACCATGGTTTACTGATGACGGTCAAAAGGCTATTAAAGAACGAAAAAGGCCTTAAATATCTTTAAACATGACTCTACACAAGCTAATTTAGATAAATATAGAGCAGCCCGTGCAAATGCATGGCGTACAATTAAAGAAAATAAAAGAAATATGTTTCAAAGCTAAATATGAGATCATCAGTGGGAAAAACATGGGAAATGGTACACAAGATAAGTGGAACTCCAGTAAATAGTTCTGTAAAACACATTAATAAATCAAATGGGAACAAAGCCACTGATAGAGTTGACATTGCTAACACTCTTGAAGAAATTTAAGAAAAATTCTTCTACAGAACACTACACTCCAACATTTCAAAAGTATAAAAATCAGCAGGAGAAAACCAAACTCAAGTTTAACTCGAACAACATGGAAAATTATAACGATTCCTTTAGTATTTATGAACTAAAGGAATCATTAAACAAATCTTATGATACTGCTGTTGGACCTGATGATATCAGTTTCTTAAACATCTCCCTGATGAATCTTTAAATGTTTCGTTGCATATTATCAATGATATATGGGAAACGGGTAGTTTTCCAGACTCCTGGAGTGAAGCTACCATTATTCCAGTTTTAAAATCTCGCAAAGATCACACAGACCCTACAAATTACCGTCCCATTGCTCTAACTAGCTGCTTGTGCAAGTCCATGGAATGTATGATAAATGCTTGTTTGATCTGGTATCTTGAGAAGTCTTCTTCTTCTTCTTCTTTTACTTTCGGCTGCTCCCTTCAGGGGTTGCCACAGCAAATCATCCGCCTCCACCTCACCCTGTCCTCCGCATCTTCTTTTCTGACTCCAACGACCTTCATGTCTTCCTTCACCACATTCATAAATCTCTTCTTTGGTCTTCCTTGAGGCCTTCTGCCTGGTAGTTCCAACCTCAGCATCCTACTGCCAATATACTCACTATCCCTCCTCTGTACATGTCCAAACCATCTCAATCTAGCCTCTCTGACTTTGTCTCCAAAACACCTTACGTGGGCTGTCCCTCTGATATACTCATTTCTGATCCTATCCATCCTCGTTACTCCCAGAGAGAACCTCAACATTTTCATCTCCGCTACCTCCAGCTCTGCCTCCTGCCTTTTCCTCAGCGCCACTGTTTCTAAGCCATACAACATCGCTGGCCTCACCACCGTCTTGTACACTTTTACCTTCATTCTTGCTGACACTCTCCTATCGCACATCACACCGGACACTTTTCTCCATCCATTCCAGCCTGCCTGCACACGCTTCTTCACCTCTTTTCCACACTCTCCATTGCTCTGGATTGTTGAGCCTAAGTACTTAAAATCCTCCACCTTCGTTATCTCTGCTCCCTGTAACATCACCGTTCCTCCTGGGTCCTTCTCATTTACACACATGTATTCTGATTTTCTGAGGCTAACCTTCATTCCTCTCCTTTCCAGGCCATACCCCCACCTCTCTAGATTTTCCTGCACTTGTTCTCTGCTCTCACTACAGATCACAATGTCATCTGCAAACATCATAGTCCATGGAGATTCTTGTCTCACCTCGTCTGTCAGCCTGTCCATCACCATAGTAAACAAGAAGGGGCTCAGAGCTGACCCTTGATGCAGTCCCACCTCCACCTTGAATTCGTCGGTCACACCGACAGCACACCTCACCACTGTCTTACATCTCTCATACATATCCTGCACCACTCTAACATACTTCTCTGCCACTCCAGACTTCCTCATGCAATACCACAGTTCTTCTCTTGGCACCCTGTCATATGCTTTTTCCAGATCCACAAAGGCACAATGTAGCTCCCTCTGACCTTCTCTGTACTTCTCTATTAACATCCTCAAAGCAAACATTGCATCTGTGGTGCTCTTTCTTGGCATGAAACCAAACTGTTGTTCTCAAATGCTGACCTCTGCCCTTAGTCTAGCTTCCACTATTCTTTCCCACAACTTCATTGTATGGCTCATCAACTTTATCCCTCTGTAGTTGCTGCAACTCTGCACGTCTCCCTTGTTCTTAAAAATGGGCACCAGCACACTTCTCCTCCACTCCTTCTGCATCTGCTCACTCTCTAGTACCTTGTTGAATGTTCTTGTCAGAAAATCTACTGCTACCTCTCCTAGACACTTCCATACCTCCACAGGTATGTCATCAGGACCAACTGCCTTTCCATTCTTCATCCTCTTCAATGCCCTTCTCACTTCACCCTTACTGATCTTTGCTACATCCTGCTCCTCAATGGTCACCTCTTCTACTCTTTTTTCTCTCTCATTTTCCTCATTCATCAGCTCTTCAAAGTACTATTTCCATCTTCCCAGCACACTTCTGTCATCAGTCAATACATTTCCCTCTCTGTCCTTTATCAATCTAACTTGCTGCACGGCCTTCCCATCTCTATTTCTCTGCTGTGCCAACCTGTATAGATCATTTTCTCCCTTTTTACTATCTAACCTATCATACAAGTCATCATACGCCCTCTGTTTGGCCTTAGCCACTGCTACTTTCACCTTACGCTGTGTCTCCCTGTACTCCTGTTTACTCTCTTCGGTCCTCTCAATGTCCCACTTCTTCTTAGCTAACCTCTTCCTTTGTACACACTCCTGCACTTCCTCATTCCACCACCAAGTCTCCTTATCTACTTTCCTTCCAGAGGACACACCAAGTACTCTCCTACCTGTGTCCCTGATCACATTTGCTGTGGTTGTCCAGTCATTTGGAAGCACTTCCTGGCCACCCAAAGCCTGTTACAACTCCTCCTTGAAGCCAACACGACACTCATCCTTTTTCAGCTTCCACCACTTTGTCTTCTGCTCTCCCTTTGCCTTCTTCACCTTTCTCACCATCAGAGTCATCCTGCACACCACCATCCTATGCTGTTTGGCAACACTCTCACCCACTATGACTTTGCAGTCACTGACTTCCTTCAAATTACATCGCCTACACAAGATGTAGTCTACCTGTGTGCTCCTACCTCCTCTTTTATAAGTCAGCCTATGCTCCTGTTTCTTCTGGAAGAAAGTATTCACCACAGCCATTTCCATCCTTTTTGCAAAATCTATCAACATCTGTCCTTCTATGTTCCTCTCTTGAAAAGAACCACTTAATATCCAAGTCATAAAGTGGCTTCAGACATTTTAGAAGCACTACAGACCATTTGATAGCTCTCGAATCTAACATTCGAGATGCATTTGTAAGAGGTGAACACATGGTATCAGTCTTCTTTGATTTAGAAAAAGCATATGATACCACTTGGAAATACGGAATTTTAAAGGATTTACATGAGATGAGCCTTCACGGAAGAATGGCAGTATTTATTTGAAAAATTTTGACCGATAGACATTTTAAAGTTTGTGTCGGGAATTCCCTTTCTGCTTCTCAGAAACAAGACATGGGCGTTCCACGAGTAAGTATTTTATCTGTGACTTGATTTAATGTTAAAATTAACGGCATAGCTAATGCCGTTAAAGATGGTACAGACACTCCACTTTTTAATTGGTTCCGGATGGCCACACGTAGGTTGAAAGTGAACGTAAGTTGTTACAGTGACGTATGACGTGTGACGTGTGACATATGACGCTCATACTGTACTATACATCCATAAATACCATTACCGTATCTCATAAAACACACCTCAATCAATTATTATAAACATAATATTGTGAAATAATACCAAATATATCAAATAATATCAACATTAATTTCAAATAAGTCACTTATTTATACCGAGTCACTTTACATGAAGCTTAAAACAGCCAATCAATGCTTACAATATGTGAGGCGCTCAATACTGAAAGTGGTGTACTTGCGAAAGAAGTTTACTTGCTGTGGGTTATACAGCCTTCCGGTCTTTCAAGTGCACAAGGGTGCCATTGAACTCGTATAGAACACAGCCTGCATTGATGTGAATCCCAACAAAACGGAGAGTTCTTTCTTTTGTGTAAGTAAGTAAACTTTATTCAAGATGTAAGAACTCTCCGTGGAGGAAGCTCTTGGGTAAACCTGCACGACCTGGATTCCTGCATCTCAACGTCTAGGAGTACTCCGGGAGCAACAGACAATGAACCACACGAGTGAAATCAGTCTGGTTTATTCATCGGAAGCTCATCGAACACATGCAGTGTCAGCTTATTTATACAGAGGGATGTCCGTGCAAAGCAATAATTCCTGTTCACAAAGCATTTCAATATATGGTATGTTTGTGCCCTGCAGCACTTAACACTTGGCTAATTGCATTTCAAAGCAATTCCTCATTGTTACATTGTTACTTTCACTTTTCCGAATCCCACACCCTAACCGAAACTCGAAACAGGAACACCCACCCAACAGTTTCATGTGCCTAGCGCACATGTCACAATTACAAGAAGAACAGGAAGCTTTAGATACACAGAAGTTACATAACACACATCGTGGCATCTCATTTATCCTATCAATTTATTGCATCACAAGAGATGGTTACAAAGAACAAGTACATATCCTAATGAATATTAATATAAAAATAAGTATACACTCTTAGGATTCTGCTAAGAGATAATAAATATCTGTAATTGTTGTGTAATTTGTGGATTCGGGTTTTCATTCATTTTACAACTCTTTGCTTAACTGAGTATGCATTAGATTGTGCCGATCTGAGCAGATAGTCAATTCATCTCTGTGTATGAGACTTGCAAACCCAGTTTCTGCTTCTGTTTCCAACCGAGAGCGACCAAAGCCCTGGGCCACCTGTGTGCATGTTTGTAGCTACAGCTACGAGTATGTCTTCACCTACTGCTTTGCCACTTGCCCATCACCTTTGTAAGAAGCTTAGTAAGAAGGAATGATGATTTTATAGTGGTAGAGAAATGTGCTATGTCTATCCCACTCTCTTGGTGTCTCACATCTTGATCCAATGAGACGACGAGTTGAGATAACTGGAGACGTGTTCAGCTGCAGTGAATGGTCAGAAGTATCTGTTGCACCTATACTTTGTCCTTTGCAGTTGTCCACACAACTCTGCTGACTTGCCTTCCATGCCAGTTTTAATAGCCTATTGACCAATCTGCCTTGACTGCAAGGGCAGATTTGTTAATAAAGAGGTGGGTGTCCTCTTCTATCTCCCCATACATGGGACATGATTTGCAAATGGGTCCACCTCATGCGCTTAAAGGGTGGCATCCCCTAGCAATGGCAATCAGTGACTGGTGAGGAACCGCAATTAGTTTAGCATGACTTCCAAGTCAAGGTCCAAGGGTATGGCCATAGGTGTGCATAACCTATTACTTGGAGCCATAAGTGAGAGTTGGGTGTTATGTTATGTGGGGACCAATGTTTCATACCCACACCCATATTGACATACGTGTGCGGCAGGCATGGATATAAAGGTACTAGCCCTCCACAACACCCCACATACACCCCCCTCCCGCAGCGTAGCTAACTGTTTTACCAAAGACAAACCATGTCCCTCATTGTCTATGGCAGGGGATTCAAACTCATGCCACGAAGGGCCTATTGGCTGCAGGTTTTTGTTTTAACTAAGCAGCAGCACACCTGATTTGGCTCATTTAATCAACTGATCTGAGTCTTCAGGAAGTTTGTTGATTTGTCAATTTGTGTAGTCTGTACAGAGACTGACCAATCAATTGTCCAAAAACTCAGATCAGTTGAGTAAACGAACTCTTAGATTTGCTGCTGCTTGACTGAAACAAAAACCTACAGCTACATGACCCTTTGTAGCATAAGTTTGACACCCCAGGTTTTTGGTGAGAAGCCTGTAAAAGAACTATTGCTGACTTTTCTCAAGAGTAGGTCCTGTAGCCATCAGCATGTTTCTGTCCTGTGATGGCCTAGCATGCTGTCCAGGGTGTACTCAGCCCTCAGCCAAAATCAGCTGAGACGGGTGCCTTGAACCCTAATTAGGATTAAGTGATTCAGAAAATGAATGAATGAATGAATGGCTTTACACTTTTCCATCTTCCAGTGTTACTACTAACAACATTCAGTCCAGTTATTTTACTCTTCCCGTGGTACTAGATGGAGTTGCCCCCTCTCCATTTATTGCTTGCTTCATTCTCACTATCATCTTCTTAGACCTAATCTGGGTTCGGATCATGGGGGTAGTGGCCTAAGCAGTGAGGTCCAGACATCACTCTATCCCACTACTTCCTCCAGCTCTCCCGATGTGTTCCCAGACCAGTCGAGGCCCATAGTCCCTCGAGCATGTTCTGGGTTGACCCCGGGGTCGCTTCTCGACTGGACATGCCCGAAACACCACACCAGGTAGATGTTCAGTATGAATTTTAATCAGATACCCGAGCCACCTTAACTGGCCCCTCTTATTGTGTACTACTCTGAGCTGATCCCAGATGGCTGAGCTTCTCAACCTATCTCAAAGGAAAAGCCCCACCAGCTTGCAAAGGAAGCTCATTTCAACTGCCTGTATCTGTGATCTTGCTCTTTCAATCACAACTCAAAGCATCACCATAGGTGAGGGCTAGAAAATATATCCACAAGTAAATTGAGAGCATTGTTTTTCGGATCAGTTACCTATCTACCACAACCAACCAGAACAAGCTCTACTTTACAGCAGAGGCTGCAGAAATCCACCTGCCAATCTCCCACTCCATCCTTTGATCACTTGAAAAGAAAAGCCCAAGATACTTGAACTCCTCCACGAGGTGCAGGATCTCATTTCAGACCCAGAGGGCACATCCCACCCTTTTCTGGCTGAGAAACATCGCCTCAGACTTGGAGGTGATGATTCTCATCCAGCCGCTTCACTCTTGGCCATGAGTCGCTCCAAAGAGAGCTGAAGATCCTTTTTTGATGAAGCCTAAAAGACAATGTCGTCTGCAAGAGTAGAGACAAGATCCTATGTCCATCAAACCAGAACCTCTCAATACCTCGACTGTGCCTAGAAATTCTATCAACAGAGCCGGTGACAAAGAACAGCCCAGGCGAGACTGAGAAGTGTGATTCCTGATACTTGGAATAAGCTCACTGATCCCCCTTTATACAAACTACCACCCCATTTTGCAATCCAGAGGTCAGACCCCGATGACCATGCAATGTTGCAGAGACCAAGACAGTTTAAGAACATCCAGAGCCCTAAGGATATTTAGCACGTATCTCATCCACCCAAGAAGCCCATCCACCAAGGAGCTTTTTGATTACTTCAGCAGGCCTCGAATTTTTCAAAAGTTTGCACAACCTATTTTTTCTTCACGGGTAAATGGTTCTGTAACCTATAGTTCGTTCACCTATAATAATTTGCGTAACCCATCAGTTATGCAAAATGGTTGCCTGAAATTTCAAGTTCTAAAAGAATCGAACATTCGGATTTTTCACAGAGAGAGACCACTATTAAATGTAACTGGAAATGAGGAACAAAATAGTGATGAATTAGCAACTATGAAAAATCTTTAATGAAGTTAAAAATTACAAATTCAATGTCATACATAAAATAAAACAATTTTACTGAATTTGACTAATTTAAAGAACTTTAAATTTAATAATACCGAAAGCAAAAAAAATGCAAATCAGTTCATTTTCTGCTTAATCCTAACTTGGGTCGCAGGGAGACTGGCGCCCATTCCAGCCAACTTCGGGCGAGGGCAGAGTACACCCTGGACAGCTCACCAGGCCATCGCAGGGCGGAAACACGCTGACAGCTTTGCAGCCTACTCTTGTCGAAAGTCAGCAATGGTTCTTTTACATGCCTCACACCAAAGACAGTGAGAGACAGGGCCGGCCTTTGATAACCCAGTTAACTCCACTGAGGGGGACAGTGACAACCTTGCGCAGAGTGGGACTTGAACCCCCAACCTTTGGATCAGCGATCCAGCGCCCTATACCACTAGGCCACCACTGCCCCTATAAAAACGCAAATATTAATACAATCCAAGTCAGTCAATTCCTGATAGCATTCTGCATATCGACTACTCACTAGATATAAAATATAATACTGCTAATACAAAATATAATATTGCAATGTCTAATTCAACTTGCTATTGCAAACAATGCAGATCAAATCGATCTGAGAAAAAACTCAAATACAACAAAAATAGAAATAGCACCTTAATCTAATACAATAAAAACACAAAAACATTTTAAGATAAGATAAGAGATATAGCTTTATTAATCTCACAATGGAGAAATTCACTGTTACAGGCTCTTGAGGTACTATCAGTAGGGGGTGCAAAAATAGATACAAGTACAAACATACACACATACATATATTATATAAGTAAATAAATAAATAGATACATAAATAGTATAAATTACTAAACAATAAAAGAAAAGAATGGAGAAAAGAATGGAGCAACTTTATAGACTGGCCTATATTAAAGTGTAATGTATCTGAGTGCAGAGTAGATGGGTTGATATGGTTCACAGTGGGGTAGATGTGGTTGATTAAAGTGCACGGGGTTTTTATTGCACATAACTGGTATTTTCACAGACGGTTACAAAGTGGCGTTGTACAGTCTGACAGCGGTGGGAATGAACGACCTGCGGTAGCGCTCCTTCCTGCACTGAGGATGCCTCAGTCGTCCACTGAAGGAGCTGCTTCGCTCCTCTACAGTCTGGTGCAGTGGGTGAGAGCTGTTGAACAGGATGGATGTGAGCTTTGCTACCATCCTCCTCTCACTCACCTCCTCCACAGAGGTGATTAACAACTTTAGCACAAATCTGTGATGACTGTGTAACCAATTTAATATGTAGGCATTTTTGAACACTGTCAATGGAGTATTATAAAAATATTACTATGGAGCGAGATTAATAGTAACTAAACTATAATGACTATCTGTTCTGCTTGTATGAACATTCAAGAGTCCTCCATGGTGACATCACCATTATCATCAGTTACTCAGCAAACTTACTAGGTTAGTAGAGTCGGAGACGATTTACGGCAATCCGGCCATTTGCAGCATTACCAGTTTACGACATGCTAGGACTGTATGCTTCATATGTGCAAACTATTTAAGTTTGATTATAGTTTTTATCTTTCCTGGAGAAGTCTACAATTTGTGCCGACTGCGAATGTCCACACGTTTTTTTATTTCTATTTTACGAGAAAATGAGTGTCCCGAATTGTCAAAGTTTGTTTGTTGTGAACTCTGATATTATCTTCCTACGCGACCATATTGTCGTTTGGGTGTTTTAATAAAGTGCCGACCGGTCTGCCGACTGAACGATCGGTTGCCTGAATTTTTGAGGCTTGCTTCAGCAACCTCTGTCCCAGCAATGGACAAAACCACCTCCCTCAGGGTCTTCCTCCTCCACGGAGGGTGTATTGTCAGGATTGAGGAGGTCCTCGAAGTATTCCTTTCTCCTCCTGTATTTTTGAATGGCTTTTCCCTCCTGAGCTATCTAATGGTGGTCCAGAACCTTTTTTAGGCCAACTGATCATTGCTCTCCAGGCCCTCATCAAACTCCTTCGACATCCAAATTTTGCATCGTCAACAGCTTGGGTACGTTTGGCCTCAGTGCCTGTCTGCTGCCTCAGGAGTCCCACAGACCAATAAGACCCGATAGGCCTCCTTTTTCAGCTGGACGGCTCCCTTCACCAGGCACTGATGACCTTCCGGCCACTGCTATGGGATGCTGCCTCAGAAATGGAGGCACAGCACATGACTCATTCAGATTACATGCCACCCGACTCTTTCGAAATGTGGATGTAGCTCTACTGAAGGTGGCAGTTCAAGGCCCCTCTGACAGGAGACTGCCAAACATTCCCAAGAGATCCTGACTACACGCTTAGGCCTGCTAAGTCTGGAGGGCGACCTCCCCGCCATCGGAGCCAGCTCACCATCAGGTGGCAATCGGTTGACAGCTCAGCTCCCCTCTTGTCCAGAACGTGTGGCAGCAGGTTTGGTGACTACTACAAAGACCATCATCAAACTGCGGCCTAGGGTGCCCTGGTGCCTGAAACACGCTGACGGCTTTGCAGCCTACTCTTGTCAAAACTCAGCAATGGTTCTTTTATATGAACCTCACACCATAGACAGTGAGAGACATGGCTGGCCTTTGATAACCCAGTTAGCTACACTGGGGGAAAAGTGACAACCTTGTGGAGAGAGGGACTCAAACATCCAACCTTCGGAGCACCCTATACCACTATGTCACCTCTGCCCACTTATGTACATGTATATGTGTATATAATATCAATAAATACATATTCAAGGAAATAAATGCTTATAATAATACTTAAACATTCAAAACTAATGCATAATATGTAAATAAAATATCAATATACACATACAGAAGCGCGCGCGCACACACACACACACACACACACACACACACACACACACAGAGAGAGAGAGAGAGAAAGAGAGAGAGAGAGATCGAGATGCACATGCCACTCAGATGTGCACCTCACATAAAAATGTACCTAGTTTTGTTGGGGGGGGGGGGGGTCATGGCCCGCCTTTGATAACCCAGTTAGCTGCACTGGGGGAGAGAGGACATATTGTATACAGGTAGATATACAGTATAGATGCATGAATTTGACGTATGATTTTCGTATTTAGAGAATTTAATCTGTTTGATCTGTGTCTCCTCTTTTATCCCTTTATCCATCTCTGCTCAAATTTGGGAAGCAAAAAAATAGTTGCAGATGAATTTCAGACTACATCAAATATTTTATAAAATGATTTGAAAGTTGCTCCATGATGTGTCTCTCACCACTCCCGCGGGGCAGCGCGACTCCGGACAGCGCCTCCAGCACCGAGCTCTTCCCCGAGCTCTGGTCTCCGATCACGGCGATGGCAGGCAGCGCGAGGTCCTTTTCCACACCGAGCGCGCGCAGAGAGTCGATCAGGTCGATGCACGGACGCACCTTCTCCTCATATTGTTCACTCAGGCTCGCGCTCATCTCTCAACTGATCGAAGGAAGTAATGAGTAAATTTCTGATAATTATTTATAGTTACTGTTATCTGAGATCTTACGCTCCTCTGTCTCCAGCGTCCGTCTTGGAAAATAGAGCCTGGATGTGGAGTAACTTTAAATGACAAGCGAAACCAATGAATCGGTTCTTTATAAACGACTCGTCTGATCAGAAGCTTGGCACTGACATTAGCCGTATACAATGAATTCGGCCTAAAGAATCGATTCAGTGAATCGAGTCATTAAAACGAAACGAAAGTCATCGCCGGTTTTTCTCTTTCGTTTCCTGTTTTTTTTTCCTATAAACCCCATCAATATAATGATGTGAACATGACGGTGAATACTGGGAGTGGGAACTCGTCATTCCCGTCAGGCGAACTCTGTGATTATTTATCACGTCGTTTTTACTCTGAGTTCGATGGCCTTTTTCTTTCTTTAATAGGATTTCAGGTAATTAGTTGCAGGGTGTAGAATGGGAATGACATTCACTGAATCGGGGAACCCCTCCTTGAATGAACCTTATTATGGTGGGGGGGTTGCGTGTCATAATGATCTGAGGAGCTATGCGTGAGGGAAAATTATGCCCCCCCCCCTAGGGTTACCCAAGGCAGACAGGGCCTAGGTGTAGGTCCAGATGAAGCGCAGTTCAAAAGACTCCTAAGATAGAGAAACTTAGCTCCCACCCTCACCCCCGAAGCCAAGCCTGTGGAAGGGCTTCTGCCCATGGAGCTCGGTTGGGTCTAGCCCACAAAGGAGACATGGGTTCTCCCTCCCATGGACCCACCACCAATGGGACAGGCTATTTGGGTTGGGTGCATATCTCAGGGATCTGGATGTAGGATGTTGACATGTCTGTGCAAAATATTATGGTCATCAGGAACTGTACCTCTGGATTGGAATTGATCTTGGGAGTTGAGCGTAAACACAAACATATGAAAGTTTTGTCAGAACGTATATATACTGTCTAAATATATCTAGACACGGTGGTGTAGAGGTTAGAACACCAGCCTCGCAGCAAGAAGTTTCCTGGGCTTGATTCCCAGCTCGGGCGTTTCTGGGTGGAGTTTGCATGTTCTCCCAGTGCTTGGGTGGGTTTCCTCAAGATACTCTGGTTTCCTCCCACAGTCCAAAAACATGGACAGTAGATTAATTGGCTGTTCCAAATCACCACAAGGTGTAAGTGTGAACATGAATGGCTGTGTGATTGATGGCCTGGCAAGTTGTCTGGGTTGCAACCACCCTCTCCCAGAGTCGGCTGAGATTGGCACTAGCCTCCCCACCACCCTAATTAGGATGCATAGAATAAAAAAAGGATGCATAAAATATATTAATTCGATTTTATTAATTAGCTAACATGTAAGATATTTTTACTAGAACAATTTGGTGTAAAAACTGCAACCCTGACAACATCATCCTCCACCACTGAAAAGGTCATGGAACAAACATAGGGCATGATTCCGACCATACAACTCTCCATTAGCACTTCCTTTAGCTCCCAATTTTGTACCATTTGTTGCAATAGTCTAATAGTTTCAAAAGCCCTAATCATCATTACTGAGGTCAAAGAAATAATAAATATACTTCTTCATCTAACAAGTAACAGTTCTTTAAAAAAAAAAAAAAATTATATAATTTTGTCACAAACTTTAAACAGTACAGAAATTGCATTAAACCAAATTCAAGTAACATTTCTTGGAATATTGTGGAATAAACAAATAAACAAACAGATTATAAGTAACTATTGCGTGTGAGCTAATTATTAAAGTTAATATTTGATATTATTTCCTCATTAGTACCCACATTCTTCAAAAACACCCTTATACATGTTTCATAAATCATGAGATATCAAAATTTGACTATATGTGAGCAGTATTTTTTGATTTGACAATTGGGTCTAAAAATGTAACAGTTTTTTTCGGGCCTGTCTCAGCTTTGCCAGGCGGAAATTTATTTCGTTGCGTTTGCTGTTGATATGATCTTCTTCTTTCAGCAGATGTTCAGTGTTTTCATTCAATATAAGTTGCATCATTTCTCTCTGCAGTTGTGCTGCTGACTCCTGAAGCATCATGTACTTAATCACCAATGGCACCTGGTCAGCCAGACGTGTAATTGCAATCTAAACACAGATTTAATAAAATAAAATTTAATTCAATTTACCACAGAGTCAATCAGCTAAAACATGCACAAAGAGTTGGTAACCAATTTTCAAAATTTGAGATGTCAAATAGGAACATTGTCAAGATCGGCAAGCCCAAGGACAGAAGTAGCTGAGATTGAGTTGGGACCGGGCTTTAACAGGGTCAATAACAAGTCAAGACAGAGTTAAAAAATAGCCATGCAAATCCAAGAGACTAAAACCCATCAAATAATGTTGGCTGGGCAGTGATGCCCTGGTGGTAAGGTGCTGGATCACTGATCCAAAGGCTGGGGGTTCAAGCCCCACTCTCAACAGGTTGTCACTGTCCCCCCAGTGTAGCTAACTGGGTTATCAAAAGCCAGCCATGTCTCTCACTGTCTTTGGTGTGAGGTTCATGTAAAAGAATCATTGCTGACTTTCAACAAGAGTAGCTGCAAATTTGTCAGCATGTTTCTGCCCTGCAATGGCCTGGCGAACTGTCCAGGGTGTACTGTGCCCTTGCCTGGTGTCAGCAGTCCCCAGCCTCCCTGAAACCCTGATTAGGATTATGTGGTTATAGAAAATGAATGAATGAATGAAAATATTATTGTATTGAAGCTTTATCTATACTGAGTGAGCTTCAATTTCAGTATTTCTCCAGTGATTACATTGTTTTCTATAAGGACGTACATTAGGCCCTTGATTATTTGCGTTTTTGCACTCAAGGTTTGAGCATTTGCGGACTGCCGAGCAATTCGCACATGATTCAAATTTAGCCAATGGCTGTCCTCCTTCCTGCTGATTGGTTGAGATGATGTAACACCACTTTTTCCTCATTCGTACACAAGTTGGCAATGAGCCTTTTTTAATGTGTTTTAATTACCAGTTAAGTTCTATGATGTCACTTAAACGTCTGCTAAGCACCAGAAAAAGGTAATGACGTTGGATGTCTCTTCTGAAGAAATAAGACTTTCTCTGGAAGAAACAACAGTTTCCTCTGAAGTCACGTCATTGCTGAAGAGGAATAATCATCTGAACTGTTGTAAAACACTCCACTATTAAAGTCTTTTTCAATTATTATTCCAGTACATGACCTAAGGTAATGTTTCAAATGTTTGTGTGTTATATTTTATTTACTGTGGTGTAACATGTTTCTCATTTTGTTTTGTTTATCCAGTTTATTACATTTCTTGTTCTTTTATGTTCTTTATGTTATGGTCTGTGTTTTGGGGGACTTTGATTTTGGCACTGTGCTTCTAACTGTTTACTTCCCTTTGGCTGTGGGGCGTGGCTGAGCTGCTTGGTAGCACACACCTGAATTCACTATTCTCATTTACTCCCAATAAACAAAAGCATGCTCACCTCTGCGCCAGAGGATTAACTCACATCAACATCACCGCTTCTTTGGTTTGTCACACTCTCTAACTCTCTCACTATCTAAACAATCTAAAAGAGCAGTGATGAAAATATGTATTAATATTTAGAGAATGATGGTATAGAGGCCATATTTAGTGTAAACCACTCGTCAATCACCAGATCAAAATCCAACCGAAGATGCATTTCACATCCTAAAGAGAAGACTGAAGGGAGAAACTGCACAAAACTGACAACTTCTAAATCATGATCTGGCAAAAGGCTGGAAGGGTATAACCAACTAGAAAAACTCCTAAGGACATTTTAAGATGTCTTCAATTGCTACCCAAGAATCGGAGTTCTGAACTGTGGAACCCAGAAAATTTCCTTCCAGTTTACACAGGTTTCTAATTAGCTGTGGCAAAATAGGTGGCGATAAATCAAAGAACAAGCATATATAAATAGTTTAAGTTCAAAAACAGATAAATGCCATCATTTTAATTACAAGAAAACCCTTTTTGTTTCAGATTTACAAAAACAATGTTTTCAGAAGCTCTAAAAATTACATTAGCTTTCAAAACCTTTTTTTCATCATCATCATCATCATCATCATCACAAAGGAAAGCCTTGGCGGACTCCAACTCCCACTGGAAACGAATCCGACCTGCTGTTACCAATACGGACCAAACTCTGGCTCCGGTGATACAGCGATCGAATAGCTCGTAGCAACGGGTCCGGAACGCCGTACTCTCAGAGCATGCCCCACAAGATCGTTCGAGGGACATGGTCGAAAGCCTTCTCCAAATCCACAAAACACATGTGGACAGATTGGGCAAACTCCCATGCCCCCTACAGAATCCTATGGAGCGTATAGAGTTGGTCAAGAGTGCTACGGCCAGGACGAAAACCACATTGTTCCTCCTGAATCCGAGGTTCGACTATCGGTCGGATCCTCCTCTCTAGTACCCCTGCATCGACTTTCCCAGGTAGGCTGAGAAGTGTAATTCCCCGATAATTGGAACACACCCTCCGGTCCCCCTTCTTAAAAATTGGGACCACCACCCCAGTTTGCCAATCCCGAGATACAGCCCCTGATGACCACGCGATGTTTCAGAGACGTGTCAACCAAGACAGTCTTACAACATCCAGAGCCATGAGATATTCCGGGCGGATCTCGTCCAATCCCGGAGCTCGACCACCGAGGAGCTTTTTGACAACCTCAGTGACCTCCACTCCAGTGATGGGCGGACCCTCACCCGAACCTCCAGGGTCTTCCTCTTCCACGGAGGGCGTGTTGGTGGGATTGAGGAGGTCCTCAAAGTATTCCCTCCACCCACCTCTCAACGACATCCCCAGTCAAGGTAAGCAGCTCCCCGCCTCCACTGTAAACAGTGTTTGTGAAGAACTGCTTCCCCCTCCTGAGGCGTCGGATGGTGGTCCAGAACCTTTTTGAGGCCAACCGATAATCACTCTCCAGGCCCTCACCGAACTCCTCCCACGCCCTTACTAATCTTTGCTAATCTATGCTTTTACCTGTGTGTTCCTAGCTCCACTTTTATAAGTCACCCTTTGCTCCTGTCTCTTCTGGAAGAAAGTATTCACCACAGCCATTTCCATCCTTTTTGCAAAATCTATCAACATCTGTCCTTCTGTGTTCCTGTCATGGATACCAAACCTGCCCATCACTTCCTCGTCCCTTCTGTTACCTGCACCAACATGTCCATTGAAGTCTGCAGCAATGACCACTCTTTAACCTCTGGGGTACTCTGCATCACTTCATCTAAGTCACTCCAGAATCTCTCCTTCTCTTCTAGCTCACATCCTGCCTGTGGGGCATAAGCACTAACAATATTGAACACCACGCCTTCAATTTCTACCTTGAGACTCATCACTGTCTGACACTCTTCACTTCTAGAACATTCCTTACAAACCCCTCCTTCAAGATGACTCCTACACCATTTCTCTTCCCATCCACACCATGATAAAACAACTTAAACCCTGCTCCTAAGCTTCTAGCCTTGCTACCTTTCCACCTGGTCTCCTGGATGCACAGTATGTCCACCTTCCTCTTCTGCATCATGTCAGCCAGCTCTCTACCTTTTCCTGCCATAGTTCCAACATTCAAAGTCCCTACTCTCAGTCTTAGACTCATGCTTTTCCTCTTCTCTCTTCGCCTATGGACACGCCTCCCGCTTCTCCTTCTTCGATCAACAGTAGTCCAATTTCCACCAGCACCCTGTTGGTTAACAGCACTGATGGCGGTCATTGTGAAACCAGGCCTCGACCGATCTGGTATAAATTTCGTTTTGATCATTTGCATAACAATTTTGGCAGAAGTTTTATGCCGGATGCCCTTCCTGTCGCAACCCTCTGCATTTATCCGGGCTTGGGACCGCCGTGAGGGTGAACACTGCCCCCACTCCTCCCTCACAGCTGCATTTACGGATGCATACATCCTAGTATATGGATGTGAAACATGGAAAATGAACCAAGGAGATTGCAAGTTGATAGACGTTCTCAACAACAAATATCTTCTAAGAATAATGAGAGTACATTGGAAAGACCATGTGTCCACAGAGGAACTCCTGGAACAAGCGAATTGCAGACCTTTCAGCAACAAAGTGAAGAGGAGGAGGTGGAAGATGATTGGACACAGCTTACGGCAAGACAGACACAATTTCATGAATGTGACTATGATCAGGTAACCGGAAGGGAAAAGGAAAAAAGGAAGGCTGAAAACAACATGGCATAGGATATAGAGAAAGAAAGAGCTGAACTTGGATGGAGATCATGGGATGAGGCGAAAGTGGCTGCTGCGAACAGGAAAAAATGGAGAGAAGCTGCTGATGCCTTAGTATGTGCCACCTAGGCGCCAAGGAGATAGGTACAGGTATAAAGGAGGCTCTGGTTCCGACACTACAGCGATGTAATGGTTAAATGGTCCACCTTAGAGTTTTTTGGATTTGAGTTCCGGGCTCGGCAATGGCATTTCTGTTTAGATTTGCATATTCTCCCCATGCTTGTGTGGGTTACCTCTGTGTACTCTGGTTTCCTTCCACACTCCAAAGACATGCAAATTAAATTGGAGTGTGAGTGGTTGTGTGCTTGGCGCAGTGATGGTCTGGTGAGCTGTTTAGGGTGTACCCCACCCCACCTTTACCCAACATGTCAATTTCCTTCTGGAATTAATAACATATCAATCTATTAACTGCAATAGGCTTCGGCCTCCCTGCCACCCTAACAGGATTAAAACGTTTTGCCACTGAGTGAGTGGGAATATAGCTCTGTGTAATGGGCAGGTTTGTTGAAGTTTGCAGACACAGTTAATGCTGCTGTAGTTAATGGGTATGTTGAATGGGTTTGTTTCCGAGTCAACATGAGTCAATATAATTTATGTTAAGATAAGTTAGCATAATATGTCTGTTTTTAACACAAACTTGGAGCTAAACACAATGTGGTGTGATGTAAGATTTAAGATATCTGCATTTTTGAATTCTGAAAACCAGGGTTTAGAAATGGCGGTAGTGCAAAATAACAAAGGCATATCTACATTTACAGTATTTGGCAGACATCTTTCTCCTGAGCAACTTACATTTATCATACTTTTTAATGCAACTGAGCAAATAAGAATTGTTTTATTCAACAGTGGCAGCATGGTGCTTACTGGTGCATGAACCTCATCCTTTCGATCACTAACCCAAGAGCCTGATTCATTGAGCCACTACTGCATATGGTCACCTAACTGTGAAAAAAAAAGATGTCATGACAAAGATGCACAATATTGGTTTTTAATTTAAGGGCAGCATGGTGCTCTAGTGGTGAGCACGTCCCAGGCTAATTACAGCTAAGGCTGCATGGTGATGAAGTAGTTATCATTTCTCAAATATTACACTTCCGAGCACTGGAATGCTTTACAAATAGCTGATTTTATAACTTATTCAAATGACAGTTAATAACAGATAGCAGGCGGTTAGCTTGGTATGCAATTATGAATGTGATTTATTTAGCCTGGTTGGGCTTACAAGTATTTCTTTCGGAGAGGTTGATCCTGAAACCATCTCAGTAATTATTATTATCATTATTATAATTATTATTATTATTATTATTATAATAATTATTATTATTATAATTATTATTATTTTGAAAATGATATGCAGCAGAGAGGCATCAGGTGATCCTGTCAGATCAGGCTAGTGAGGCTCATGATTACCTCAGGGCCCCTCACCCTCTCTACATGCAGTCCAGACAGTGAATGGGACCTCTCCCAGGAAGTACTGCCTCGTCAAACCCACCAAGAACGTTCTGGAGAATATGGAGGCTCCCCAACACTGCATCCTTCTGCATTGCCCAGACTGTCAGAAGAGCTGTGATCCCTCCCGGTAGCCAACCCAGGTACTCCCTTGAGCTGTGTCATTAGATCAGGAGGTACCAAACCCAGGCACCAAGGATAATGGGGAGTCGGACGACTGTGTAATTTAGATACAAGTGAAACATTTCATATGCGAGGTCTGCTTATTTTGCATGTTTTTCCCGAATCTTGCCAATCACATTGCTGTCAAAAGGGACAGAAAATTCAATAATAATAAGTTCATTGATTTTGTCAAACAGAACAAGATCAGGATTATTATTATTATTATTATTATTATTATTATTATTATTAATAATAACATTAATAACAATAACAATAATAATAATAATAATAATAATAATAATGTTGTTGTTTTGTTTTTTGTATGTTTGTTTGTTTCTCTGGGTTTTTTTTGTTTTGTTTGTTTTTTTTTGCTTTGACTTAGCTTTTATGTTTCATTGAGTAAATACAGCTTGGGAAATATTGTTTGCGAGTTATTATTTCAGGCTGAAAAAAATACAAAATGTAATTATTTTAAAGGACAATGAAGTGGCATGGTGGAGTAGTGGTTAGTATGTCTGCCTCACAGCAAAAAGGTTGTAGGTTCAATTCCCAGCTTGGGTGTTTCTGTGTGCAATTTGCATATTCTCCCTGTGCTTGTGTAAGTTTCCTCCCACAGTCCAAAACATGCACAGTAGGTTATTTGTTGCTGTGCCAAATTGTTCCTAGGCATAAGTGTTGACCCTGCAATGGCCTGGTGAGCTGTCCAGGGTGTACCCCACCCTTTCCCAGAGTCAGCTGAGGTGGGTGCCATCCTCCCCATGACTCTAGTCAGGATTAAGTGTTTCAGTAAATGAATGATGGGTGATTTTTTTTTCTATACCCACTGTAAGATGAGGAACACTTTCAGAAAATAATCTGCAGTTATTCACTACTTACCGAGTAGTAGGATTTGAGTTGCTGTTGCAGCACCATCAGGGCATCCTCGTCTGACTGATCATAGAAATTCATAGCAGGACGCCAAGCTACACCATGCTCGTTTCTTTCTGCTTCTTCTTCCATCATCCGCTGCTGGGTTAAGGTGCTAGTGTACCTGCTATCCTGGGTGTAGATAGTCATCTCCATCTTAAACTGTGTCCTCAGCATAGTTTTAGCCTCTGAATCCTTCTTTTTGGAAATGTTGTCAATCTTGTCCTGGAGGAACATAAACCATCTCACCATGGTATGCTTGAAAATAATATTTACTTACAGATGAATTTTTTGGCTTCATATTTTACCATTTTGGGCTTGCAATTTAAAAAGAAAATAATAAGCAGAGTTGTTATGCACCAAGACCTACCATTGCCATTTTAAGGAGATGTGGGAAGGCCTCAAAATGGGATTTAGCCAGGGAGTTGAACTTGCCCTGTATGAAGTCTAAAGACAAGGATGAACCCTTTTTTTTTTTTTTTTTAAATCACATTTTAAATTAAACATTAAACATTTATATACACACAAGGCAACCCGGAATTAAAAATAAATTCACATAGCAACTGTGGAAGTATGAGCATTTGAGTTTAAAAAATAGCAGGACAACATCAGGAACATGAAGAACCACTGTGATTATCATCATTAATTTGTTAATTTTCTGAACCATTTAATCCTTATTAGGGTTGTGGGAGACTGGCGTCCATCTCAGCCGATTCTGAGCGAGGACAGAGTACACCCTGGACAGCTCGCCAAGCCATCGCAGGGCTCACTGTGGTTAGTAGTACAATATTTCTGTGTGGAAAATAATTTGTAGTGGTGAAAAAAAGTAACAGACCCAACTGTTGTGAAATGCACACTGCTTGTTCTGATTATGGTATTTGACTCATTCATTGAAAGAGTCATGTTCAAAGTGATAGCAATCTGAGCAATCTGTAATTTAATGGCCAAGCCTCTCACCTTATCTCCCCTCAGAGGAAGCACATTCCAGATGCTTGTAGCCACGATCTTGTCCTATCAGGCTCTCCCCAAAGCTCCTGACCATAAGTGAGGGTAAGAACTTAGATCAGCTGGTAAATGGAGAGTTTTTCATTTCAGTTCAGCTCCCAATGTACTGCCACGGACTGGTACAAACCCTGCTTTACAGCAGAGGCTGTAATGACCCCAAGATACTCCTTCACTTGGGACAGGACCTCATTCAAGACCTGGAGGGTGTACTCCACCCTTTTCTGGCTGAGAACCTTGGCCTCGGACTTGGAAGTCCTGATTCTCAACCTGGTTTGCACTCTGCTGGAAATTGCTCCAAAGACAGCTGGATGTGCTGCTTTAATGAAGCCAAAAGAACAATACCAATCACAAAAAGTAAAGATGAGATGGAATCCCGCCCTTGTTCGACTGAGAACCATGGCCTTAAACTTGGAGGTGCTGATTGTCATCCAGGCCACTTCACACTCGGCTGCGAATTGCTCCAATGAGAGCTGGAGGTCCTTGATCGATGAACCCAAAAGGAGAAAATCATCCGCAAAAAGCAGAGATGAGATCCTATGGCCACCAAAATCTGAACCACTCAATGCCTCGGTTGCACCTAGAAATTTTGTCCAAAAAGAGTATGAGCAGAATTGGTGACAACGGCCTTGGGTGACTCCAACTTTTACTGTATACAAATGTGGCCTGTTGTTATCAGGTTGGTCCAACCTCTGACTCAAGTTCGTACGTTTTTAAGAAAAATCTGATTTCTTTTATAGGAATAGAACTTATCTGACAGAGTTTCACTTGTGCTACAATTTGGTTTACAAGTTAGCAGGTTTTTGAAAGTTTTTGAAAATGTGCTAAATAGGAAATGACCCTGAAATGGTTATTTCAGCTGAACAGTGCAAGCAAATTTTTGGTTCCAGCCAATAAGCATCGAGGTTAGGGAACAGGCAGCTCAATCGTCTGACCTTAATTCGATTGAAAACCAGTAACATTAAAAATGCAGTGACTGAAGAAATTTCTAGGCGCAGCTGAGGCGTTGAGGGGTTCTGGTTTGGTGGCTGTTAGATCTTATCTCTGCTTTTTGCAGATGATGTTGTCCTTTTGGCTTCATCAGGCCGGGAACTCCAGCTCTTGATGGAGCGATTCACAGTCAAGTGCAGGGCAGCCGGGATGAAAATCATCACCTCCAAGTCCAAGGCCTTGGTTCTGATTCGGACAAGGGTGGAATGCACCCTCCATGTCGGGAATGAGGTCCTGCCCCACGTGGAGGAGTTTAAGTATCTTGGGGTCTTGTTCACGGCTGAAGGAAGGATGGAGCGGGAGATCGACAGACAGATTGCTGCAGCCTTTGCTGTTAAATTGACCGTGTACCAGACCATTGTGGTGAAGAAGGAGCTGAGCCGCAAGGCAAAGCTCTCAATTTACCAGGCAATCTATGTTCCAACCCTCACCTCTGGTCATGAGCTTTGGGTAGTGACTGAAAGAACAAGGTCATGGATACAAGTGGCTGAAATGAGCTTCCTTCGCCGAGTGGCGGGACTCTCCCTTAAAGATAAGGTTAGAAGCTCTACCATCCGGGGAGAGCTCAGAGTATGGTCCGCTGCTCCTCCGAATTGCGAGGGGCCAGGTGAGGTGGCATCTGCTTAGAATGCCTGGTGTGGTGTTTCGGTCAGGTCCAACCGGGAAGAGATCCCGTGGTTGGCCTAAAACACCCTGGAGGGATTATGTCTCTCGACTTGTCTGGGAACTTCCTGGTGGCCCCCTGGAAGAGCTGGAGGAAGTGGCTGGGGAAAGGGATGTCTGGGCCTCTTTGCTTAGGTTGCTGGACCCACGACCCGACCCCAGAAAAAATGGAAGACGATGAATGAATGAATGAATGAATGTATAAAAAAAAAAACCCCTATTTCGGTGCCAGAAGATGATCGACTTGATTCAGTACAGATGTGCAGTAACTATCATAAGCACTGATGATGCAAATGACTTTTAGTTTGGTTTGAGTTTACAGAGAAAAATTACATTAAAGAATCAAAATTGCTTTTGAGTTATCAATATTTATTTTTGGCATTTTTTAAGAATATTGCAGACTTCATAGGAATTTTTAAATGTTGCCATTAAAAAAACATTAGAACATTAAAAATATGGAAATAAAAGATCGTCATCATCATCTTCTGCTGAATCCAGAATCGGGTTGCGGAGACAGCAACCTAAACAAAAAGGTCCGGACATCCTCCACTTTATCATGGAGGAGGGGTTTGCGTGACCTAATGATCCCAGGAGCTATAATGCTAAAGGAGTTAGGTTGTCGGAGCTATAATGCCAACAGGTCCTGGGTAAGGGTCCAGACGAAGTGCGGTTCAGAAGACCTCGATAGTGGAAAAAGCAAGGACACAGTTTCCCGTGGCCGGACGCGGGTCACCGGGGTCCCCCCCCGTGGAGCCAGGCCTGGGGGAGGGGCTCGAAGGCAAGTACCTGGTGCTCGGGCTTCTGCCCATGGAGCCCGGCCGGGCCCAGCCCAAAGACGAAACATGGGTCTGCCCTCTCATAGACCCACCACCTTTGGTGAATTGTGTGTCAGCCAAAAGTATGGTTCTGTCAAACGGTTCTGTCGGACTGATCCTCGGTTACTGACTCTGACTTTTGGGACATGGAAATACTAAAATGGCATGGAAATAAAATATGCTTCTCTTTTTTCCTCATTGCTTTTACTGAAATTTAACAGGACAAAAAAGTGTGACATGACATTGGCCTGAATAAGAAACCAAAACAATGTCCATGAAGGTAGTGTTCTTAGCTGATGTCAGAAAAGAATGACTAAAGTTTGTAAGTGAAGATTAAAACTTGAATGGAGACCAAGAACAATATCCAAATCAATAATAATCTATGTTTAAAATACATTGGTACTCAGTACTCGAACATAATCCATTCAAGACCGCTGGTCAAATTCCGATTTGGTCAAGTGCCGCCAAAACCAGCCTCACAAAAGAGACCATAACACACTAAAATAAAAACATCAGTGCAATTAAGGCATAAAAACGATGAAGATAAAAAAATTAACCTTTGTTGTGATGAAAATGTTGGAGAGAGAGAGGAGAATTCCCTTCCATGACAGCTTCAGGTAAATCAGCCAAAGGTATTTTTTTCTCTTGCTACCACTTTGCATGGATGACTCTTCTTCAGGATGTTCCATTCTTTTCTTGAAGAACATTTCTAACGTGAGTTGTTTCTGCCTTCATTTCAAACCTTATGGAAGTGGCTCAAGACCTCATCGTTAAAGGCGTTCACAGTGCTGCTAGTGCTTTAGCTTAGCTTTAGCACTTTAGCTTATCTGAACGCTTTAGTGCTTTCTTTAGCTTTATCAGGGTGATACATAATATGAACAACTTCCAGACTTCCCTAGAACAGCGATAGCTTTATTAGGGTGATACATAGCATCAACAACTTCTGGACGTCCAGAAAGTGGGCATTTCCCCTCACCTCTCGGTCTCGTTTTTTCTCTTGCTTTTTTTAGAGTTCGACTTCTGGATTTTGGTGGAATTCCGGGACAAAAAAATCCCGGATATTTTGGTTGAATTCTGATTTGTTTGACCTCTAAAGCGTTTGAGTACTGAGGTACCACTGTATGTCCAATAATAGTATGATTAGTGGGGCAGTGGTGGCCTAGTGGTATAGGTGCTGGATCACTGATCCTAAGGTTGGCAGTTCAAGCCCCACTCACCACAGCTTGTCCCTGACCCCACCCCCACCCCCCAGTGCAGCTAACTGGGTTATCAAAGGCTGGCCATGTCTCTCACTGTCTATGGTGTGAAGTTAATGTAAAAGAACCATTTTTGACTTTCGACAAGTGCCGGCTGTAAAGCCGTCAGTGTGTTTCTGCCGTGCAATGGCCTGGCTGGGATGGGCACCAGCCTCCCCGTGACCCTAATTAGGATTAAGCAGTTACAAAAAATGAAATGAAATGAATAGTATGATTATCTTCTGTTTCTGTCAAGAAAAAAACTTGTGTAAATGAAATGGTGGGCAGCATGGTGGCATAGTGGTTAGCACTGAGTCCTTGGTTCATGTACTGAGCCTGGTGAGGGCATGTCTGTGATGGAGTTGCATGTTCTCCCATGCATGCTTTTATTTAAAAAGAATCTTTGGTGATTCTTTGGCCTTTGGTGACCTTGAGATTTTGTGACTAGGCCCTGAGTGAAAATCAGTTTGACAACCCTGGGTAAATACAATTAATGTAAATGAATCTCGGTAGCTCCTGGTGATGAAGGCTGTTTGGTACAAGAGTCTCCACGGGACTTACTGCTTAATATTCTATTTCCAACACCACATACCTGTAAGTGTCTTTAAAATCAATCATTCCACATACCTGAGACCTCCTTAAGTTGTTCAATAGATGGCTGCTCCATTTCTTTAATCTGTTTCTTCAATATCACCTCAAAGGCCTTGTAGCTCATGAAGAATGGAAGTTCTCTGCCTCTGTATTTTTCTTCATACATTTCCAGTTCCTCCGTGATCCTGTTATTGACTAGAATGCAAAATTATTCAGGGGAAATTTTAAATAACATGACCTTCAATATTAAACATCATACACACTTTTTTTTAAATAAAATTGAACAAGAATGGCTGTAGCAAGTAGTAGTACCATGCACACACACACAAAAAAAAACATTCATTTTCTGAGCCACTTAATCCTAATCAGTGTCATGAGGAAAATGGCACCTATCGCCACAGACTCTTACTGAAGGCAGGGTACATCCAAAAAAATTATAAACAAATACATACCAATATTAATAAGTGGTGGGCCAGCATCCTCTATATACTTGAATGGGTTTCCTCCCGATACTCTGGTTACCTCCCACAATCCAAAAGACATGCACAATAGGCTAACTCACTGTTCCAAATTCCCCCTAGTTATGAGTGTGATTGTGAGTGGTTGTGTGTGTGTGTGTTGTCCTGCGATGGACTGGTAAGCTATTCACTGCGTACTTCGCCTTCACCCAGAGTCGACTGAGATGGACTCAAGCCTTACCTTGACCCTAATAGAGGATTAAGCAGTTTGACAAATAAATGAATGACTGAACATGTCAGTGGCTTCATTAGTTCTTCAGAGTACAGTAAGCCCTTGCTCATTCGTGGTTCACCATTCCTGGCCTCGCATACTCACAGATATTGCTCTCAAAGGCTTTTTTTCATAATGTTTTTAAATCAACGGCAGCCTGAGAAAATATCTATTAATAATGTTTTTCACTTGCATATTATTTTTCGATCGATAACAGTTCACTATATAGTCTAGGCATTATACACACACGCACACACACATGCACACACATCTCTCTCTCTCTCTCGCTCTCTCTCTCGCTCTCTTTATATATATATATATATATATATATATATATATATATATATATATATATATATGTGTATTATCACAGTACAATTTAAAAGTTTTTTCTTAATCATTACTACATTTTACTACATTATTACTGCATTAATGAGTAAGACTGTCTATAGAATATATTTAAGAAGCATGTTTTAGCACATGTAATATCATACATGGGGTTTTAAAACCACCTCATTAATTCGCGGGTAGCAGAGGAAAGTAACACCCAGGAATAATGAGGGCTTACTTTATTACAAGCCTAGACCTGGATATTTCTGATATGGAAAAGGATTGTACAGATTGTATAACAGAGCAGAACTTGATTTGCAGGATCTGAAGCAGGAGGAAACAATCAGGTGCACATGCTGTTACTACCCCCATATGCTACCCACATGTCGTTGTTGACTCGTCTAGAGCTGTGTTCCAGCGTTTAAACTGCTTCCTCAGTTCTGAGAAGATGTTGACATGCGGCATGGTCCTCAACACGTCTCCAGACGTCAGGTTTATAACATCCTGAGTAAATGCTGTAATTTTCTAATAAATAACAAACCAAAATTAGCATGCAAAAAAGTTAATTTTCTCTGAATATTTTGCTGATATTCACATAAACACACATTTATTGAGTTAAGTGGCTTTGATTGTTGCTTTTTTTTTTTTCTTTTTGGTAAGGAAACTATTTAAACTTACCTCATTCAGACTATGAGTACATTTCAACAATATGTCCTGTCCATTCCAAAAAGCAAACAAATTCCAACTGCTGACATAGTTGGAAATGCACATTCATCAAAATGAAGACTGTAAAAAATATGATTGGTCTGTTCGATAAAATCACATTTCCTGCTTCTCTTTATTTTTTGCATTTTTGGCTGTTTCCTGTTCTTAAATAAATCTGAAATCTGCTCTTATAATATTCACAATCATTCGCTGATTTTCCCAACAGCTTAATTGTATCAGTATCATAGGGAGGCTAGAGGCTATCTCAGCTTACACTGTGTGTGTGTGTGTGTGTGTGTGTGTGTATGTGTGTGTGTGTGTGTGTGTGTGTGTGTGTGCGCGGGGTGGAGTGTGGGGGAGGGGGGGTGCTGTGCTCCCGCTTTAATTTGATTTTCATGTTTCTAGTGCTCTAGTGCCCATGCTCTAGTGCCCGTGCTCTAGTGCCTTCCCTGTGAACATTAAAATGCACATTTTCATAAATGACATGTGGAAATTGTAGTCAATGTAATAGAGATGCAAAAAAACACGGAAATCAAACTAAAGCGGGAACTGATGGAGCACAGAATTGAGAGCCAGAGAGATCATGGGAAAATGGGACAATCTTCTAGCACCGGGAAGGTTGCTGGTAGTCTTTATAGCCTGTGATTGATTGGAATTAGGTGTGTGTGTTTCGCACTCCACTGACGTGTGAGAGCCACACCCCTCTTCAACACGCATTTCAACGAGTAACTATTTTGAGAGAGATAGATCATAACACACCAAAATTAAAACCACAAATAAGTTAAAGAGTCTCTCACAACACAGACCATAACACAGTGTACTTTATTCAATATTTTTTCACTTAATTTGCAGACTTATGGTATGAGTTATGGTACTGTCAACTTCTGTTCAAAAGACGATGGAACCGGTTAAGACCATCATCATCATCATCATCATCTTCCGCTTAGTCCAGGGTTGGGTCACGGAGGCAGCAACCTAAGCAAAGAGGTTCAGACGTCCCTCTCCCGAGCCACTTCCTCCAACTCTCCCGGGGGGACACTGAGGCGGTCCCAGACAAGCCGAGAGACATAGTCCCTCCAGCGTGTTCTAGGTTGACCCTGGGAACTCTTCCCGGTTGGACATGCCCGAAACATCACACCAGGGAGGCGTCCAGGGGGCATTCTGACCAGATGCCCGAGCCACCTCAACTGGCCCCTCTCAATGCGGAGGAGCAGAGGATCTACTCCGAGCTCTCCCCGGATGGTGGAGCTTCTCACCTTATCTCTAAGGGAGAACCCCGCCACCCAGCGAAGGAAGCTCATTTCAACCGCTTGTATCCGTGATCTTGTTCTTTCGGTCATTACCCAAAGCTCGTGACCATAGGTGAGGGTTGGTACGTAGATCGACTGGTAAATTGAGAGCTTCGCCTTGCGGCTCAGCTCCTTCTTCACCACAACGGACCGGTACAGGCACCGCTTAACAGCAGAAGCTGCAGCGAGCCCTCTGTCGATCTCTCGCTCCATCTTTCCCTCACTCGTAAACAAGACCCCAAGATACTTAAACTCCTCCACTTGGGGCAGGACCTCATTCCCGACCCGGAGGGTGCATTCCACCATTGTCCAACTGAGAACCATGGCCTCAGACTTGGAGGTACTGATCTTCATCCCGGCTGCTTCGCACTCGGCTGCGAATCGCTCAAATGAGAGCTGGAGGTCCCGACTTGATGAAGCCAAAAGGACAACATCATCCGCAAAAAGCAGAGATGAGATCCGATGGCCACCAAACCAGAACCCCTCATCGTCTCGACTGCGCCTTGAAATTCTGTCCATAAAAATTATGAACCAAATCGGTGACAAAGGACAGCCTTGGCGGACTCCAACTCCCACCGGAAATGAATTCGACCTGCTGTTACCAATACGGATCAAACTCTGGCTCCGGTGATACAGCAACCGAATAGCTCGTAGCAACGGGTCCGGAATGCCATACTCTCGGTGCACGCCCCTCAAGATCGTTCGAGGGACATGGTCGAAAGCCTTCTCCAAATCCACAAAGCACATGTGGACAGATTGGGAAAACTCCCATGCCCCCTCCAGTATCCTGTGGAGCGTATAGAGTTGGTCAAGAGTGCTACGGCCAGGACGAAAACCACATTGCTCCTCCTGAATCCGAGGTTCGACTATCGGTCGGATCCTCCTCTCTAGTACCCCTACATAGACTTTTCCAGGTAGGCTGAGGAGTGTAATTCCCCAATAATTGGAACACACCCTCCGGTCCCCCTTCATAAAAATTGTGACCACCACCCCAGTTTGCCAATCCAGAGGTACAGCCCCTGATGACCACGCGATGTTGCAGAGACGTGTCAACCAAGACAGTTCTACAACATCCAGAGCCCTGAGTTATTCCGGGCAGATCTCGTTCAACCGAGGAGCTTTTAGACAACCTCAGTGACCTCCACTCCAGTGATGGGCGGACCCCCACCCGAACCCCCAGGGTCTTCCTCTTCCACGGAGGGCATGTTGGTGGGATTGAGGAGGTCCTCAAAGTATTCCCTCCACCTCTCGACGACATCCCCAGTCAAGGTAAGCAGCTCCCCACCTCCACTGTAAACAGTGTTTGTGAAGAACTGCTTCCCCCTCCTGAGGTGTCGGATGGTGGTCCAGAACCGTTTTGAGGCCAACCGATAATCACTCTCTGGGCCCCTCACTGAACTCCTCCCACGCCCGAGATTTTGCATCTGCGACAGTCTCGGCTGCAGCACGTTTGTCCTGCCAGTACCCGTTTGCTGCCTCGGGAGTCTCACAGGCTAATAAAACCCGATAGGCCTCCTTCTTCAGCTGGACGGCCCCCTTCACCGCAGCTGTCCACCACCGGGTTCGGGGAGCACCGACGACTTTACGGCCACAGCTATGGGCTGCCGCCTCAGCAATGGAGGCACGAAACATGGCCCATTCGGATTCCATGTCCCCCACCTCCTCCAGGACGTGGTTGTAGCTCTGCCGGAGGTGGGAGTTAAAGGCCTCTCGGACAGGGGACTCCGCCAAATGTTCCCAGCAGACCCTGATTACACGCTTGGGCCTGCCAGGTCTGGAAGACAACCTCCCCCACCACCGAAGCCAACTCACCACCAGGTAGTGATCGGTAGACAGCTCAGCTCCCCTCTTCACCCGAGTGTCCAGAACATATGGTCGCAAGTCCGATGACACGACTACAAAGTCAATCATTGAATTGCGACCTAGGGTGTCCTGGTGCCAAGTGCACTTATGGGCACACTTATGTTTGAACATGTTGTTCGTGATAGACAAACTGTGATGAGCACAGAAGTCCAACAACAAAACACCATTCGGATTCAGAGAAGCCGTACCTACCGATCACACCCTTCCAGGTCACACTATCATTGCCCACATGGGCGTTGAAGTCTTCCCAAGACAACGAGTGAGTCTCCCGAGGGAGCGTTCTCCAACACCCCCCCCCCCCAAGACTCCAAAAAGGGTGGGTACTCTGAACTATTATTTGGTGCATAAGCACAAATAACAGTCAGGACCCGTCCCCCCGCCCAAAGACGGAGGGAAGCTACCCTTTCGTCAACCGGGGAGAACCCCAACATTTGGGCACTGAGACTGGGGGCAACAAGAATACCCACACCGGCTCGCCGCCTCTCCCCATGAGCAACTCCAGAATAGAAGAAGGTCCAGCCTCTCTCGAGATGGATGGTTCCAGAGCCCAAGCTATGCGTTGAGGTGAGCCCGACTATATCTAGTCGGTATCTCTCCACCTCACGCACCAAATCAGGCTCCTTTCCTGCCAGAGAGGTGACATTCCACGTCCCGAGGGTCAGAGTAAGTAGCGGAGGACCGGTCAGACAGAACCCATGCCTTTGGCTGCCACCCAACTCACATTGCACCCGACCCCTAAAACTCCTCCCACGGGTGGTGGGTCCATGGGAGGGCGGACCCATGTCTCCTTTTCGGGCTAGGCCCGGCCAGGCTCCATGGGCATAAGCCTGACCCCCAGGCGCTTGCCTTCGAGCCCCTCCCCTGGGCCTGGCTCCAGGAGGGAACCCTGGTGACCCGTGTCCGGGCAAGGGAGACTGCTTCAGTTGTAAGCCCATTTAAATTATTTGTAATGGGAAAAACGGATTGAGAATCCAAACAAATCGGAATCCGAACAGCCATTTGGATCGGATTAAGTTCGAGTACCGAGGCTCCAGTGTAGTTTTATACGTATGCACATCTTTAAAGTAATACTTTGTTGAAGCACGTTTTGGTTTTATGACAGTTTTGAGTCTTTTTGGGTTGGAGTCGAGCAGCATGGGACATCAGACAATCATTGTCACTTTTCCTTGCGATAGCCTCCCAAACTATTAGATTACAAGGAGACCTCCTGTGCACAATCCTCTTCAGGTCTCACCACAGATTTTCTCTTGTCACCGTCTGACCTTCCTTGTACTTATCAATCAACATTTTCGAAATAAATATGGCGTCTTTGGTGCTCCTCAAAAGCCGTGAAAGCATAAATGTCAAAGCCCAGAATTAAACCTGATTAAGTATATATGGAATCACTTAAAAATTGTACATCTGAATGGAAGAGTAGGAAACTAGTGTACAGTCTAGATGTGCAAATTAGGAAAGTTCTGACACAGGCACGTGATTCTTTAATCATCTCTGTGATTCAGACGTTTTTATTTGTGTATTCCTGAATTGTTGCTATTGTACCTTTCACTATTTTAAATTGCATTAAGTGAATTCAGCTGGACGGCACAACGGTATAGTGATCAGAATGTCTGCCTCATAGCAAGAAGACCTGGGTTCGATTCACAGCCTGGGTGTTACTGTGTGGAGTTTGCATGTTCTCCCTGTGCTTGTGTGGGTTTACTCTGGGTGATCTGGTTTCGTCCAACAGTCCAAAAATATGCACAGTAGGTTAATTGGCTGTTCCAAATAACCCCTAGGTGTGTGAATAGTTGTGTGAGTGTTGGCCTTGTGATGGCCTGGTTAGCTGTCCAGGGTCAACTCCGCCCTCGCCCAGAGTGGGCTGAGATGGGTGCCAGCCTCCCTGCAACCCTAATTAGGATTAAGCTTTTTAGAAAATGAATGAATAAAATAATTCAGCTGGAAATGTATTTATTGTGTCTTTATTCCAATTCTGTAAACTTGGATACTTGTTACTAGGCCCTCTATATACTGATAACAAGTAATAGATACTTTGGGTCATATTTACAGCAGTATGTATTGCATTATACCCAGTTTCCATGGTGCCCATGTTATTATTCAGTATCCCCAGCAAATTCAACTCGGAAATAATATTACATAGCTATAATAAATGACATTTTCCCAGATTATATGAATGTTACTGTCAGTGTTAGCCTTTACTTGATTCTTGTGTACAACTCACATCAGTCAAGAATAAGATCCTTTGTTCTGGTTCTGTTGGAGGCTCAACACCATACTGATCCATTTCTGCCTGGGCTTCAGCCAATTTTTTGTGAATTTGCTCATCCAGTTCTGGCAAAGTTTGCTAAAAACATACACAGCCATACTGTATCACTAGCAGTGACTTTAATGCAAGTGTGTACACTATCTACAAGCTTCTGGAAAGAACCACTTTACCTTAATGTGACAGACCAGTACACCCGTGAGTTTTTCAGCCAGATTGGAAATGGTGGCTTTTCCTGAATCATATAGTGGCCTGTGAAAAATATCAATCACACGTTTAAAAATTGATAATTCAACCTTTAAAGTTCTGGAGAAATTTTAAATTACAGATTTCATATAAAGTCCTTTTAGACCACAGAATGTAGATCTCCACCAAGGTACTGCAAACTCGCAATGTTTAAAAAAAATCCTTCAAAACCTGCCTGAATCTGGATCTAGATCTGGCACATGCCTAAAATTTAATCAGTTCATGACTGGTTCAGGACCCACTTTGGTTTAAATTTTGTGAAAATCCTTTAACTATTTTTTGAGTCATTGCAATGACAGACACATGCACACCCGCTCAAAACAATTTGTTTTACGAACAGAAAATTAAGAGTTAAAAAAAGTGCACCTAAAATGACTGTGATTTTTAAAGAAGTCCTTCTCAGTCTCAGCGGCTTCCAACAAAGAGATCTGGTCATTGATTTCCTGCTGCCCGCGGCACCTGACAATCATGTAGCCTTTACTGAGATAAATGGCCTTGTTATTCATGATGGAAAGAATCGTCTCCTCTGTGCCTACATCTATCAGGTCAGGTTTTGTTAGGATGCCTGAAATAGTCAGCAAACACACACACACACACACACACACACACACACACACACACACACATACACACAATATAATAAATGGCATCAGATAAATGTGGTAAAGCTGCACTAAGAAGAATCATCAAAAATTTTCTAATTCACAAAATAGTAAAATACAGACCAAGAGTTCGCTTGCCATCAGGATCGACTTCCTGAGTCATCTTCAGTGCTTCAGTAGTGGCAATGTCCACATTACATGGCACCACCACCAGGATTATGGTGTTTCGCTTTTCGATAAACTTTTGGATCAAAGCCTTAGACTGAAAAAAGTCATATATGTCCCAAACATTTGGGTAATTTTACATTTTATGATGATGGCTTGCATTACCTGGTTTATATACTGTATGTTAATCTAGTTTACAATCAGCATAATACACAATAAATATAATTTATTAAATAATCCCTTAAAGTAACACACCTGCTTTCCGATGTCCTCTGGTTGGCCTCTGACTGGAACACGGACAATACCAGGCAGGTCAATGAGTGTGAGGTCAGGAACGTTGGCTGATGTCACCTCCAAGCTGATTATCTCATCACTGATATTCACAGCACCAGCTATTTCATTCTGAGCTTAATGAAAGCGATTGGACATGAGACAGTATTTTATTATAACTATATATATTATGAACCCGGTTTTTATGAAAGAACAGGCATTTCAAAAATAAATAAATAAATAATCAACTTTCTCTGCTTAATACGGTCGGGTCGCAGGGGAAGCAGCCTAAACAATGAGGTTCAGATGTCCTTCTCCCCAGTCACTTTCTCCACTCTAGCTCTTTATGGAGGACACAGAGACATTCCCAGACCAGTCAAGAAACATAATCCCTCTAGCGTGTTCTGGGTTGACCTGAGGTCTATTCTTGGTTGGGCATGCCCAAAATACCATACCACAGCAGCATTTGGGAAGCATTTCATGAAGAAGCCCAAGCAACCTCAACTGGCTCCTCTCAAGGCATAGGAGCAGTGATTTTACTCTGCGCTCTCCCTGGATGGCTGAGCTTCTGACCTTATCTCTAAGGGAGACCCCCACCATCTGATGAAGGAAGCTCATTTCAGTCACTTGTATCTGCAATCTTCTTCTTTCGATCAATACCCAAACCTTGTGACTATAAGTGAGTGTTGGAAAGTAAATTGAGTGATAAATTGAGTGCTTTGCCTTGCAACTCAGCTTCCTCTTCACTACGACGGAGCTGTACAAGCTCCCCTTTACAGCAGAGGCTGCAGCAATCTACTTGCTGATCTTCCACTTTATCCTTCCTCCACTTGTGAACAAGACCCCGAGATACTTGAACTCTTCCACTTGGGACAGGACCTCATTTCAGATCCAAAGGATGCATTCAACCCTTTTCCAGTTGAGAACCACGACCTCAAACTTTGAGGAGCTGATTCTCATCCCGGCCGCTTCGTACTCCGCTGTGAATTGTTCCAAAGAGATCTGGAGGTCCTGGATTGATCAAGCCAAAAGGTCAACATGGTCCGCAAAAAGCAGAGATAAGATGCAATGGCCACCATACCAGAACTATCAACTCCTAAGCTGCTGAAATTCTATCTGTAAAAATTCTGAACAGAATATTTGACAAAGGACAGCCTCGACTGACTCTAACCCTCACTGGGATATGTCCAGTTGTTTTAATGTGGACCAAGCTCTGGCTCTGTTGATACAAAGACCGAATGGCCCATAGCATCAAGTTCGAAAGACTATACTCCCAGTGCACACCCCACAAGCTAGCTCAAGGGACATGGTCAAACGCCTTCACTAAGTCCATAAAACACTTATGGACAGATTGGGCCAACCGCCAACGCCCCTTCAGGATTCTGTAAAGCGTACAAAGTTGGTCAAGAGTGCCACGGCCAGGACGAAAACCACATTGATCCTCCTGAATCTGAGGCTCAATCATTGGTTGGATCCTTCTCTCCAGTACCCCTGCATAGACTTTTCAGGGTAGGCTGAGAAATGTGATTCCACCATAATTGGAATACACCCTCTGGTTCACCATTTTAAAAAGGGGAAGTACCACCCCAGTTTTCAAAGTAGAAGAGGCGGGAGTTGAATAAAGAGAGGCGAAAGGCACGTCTGTAGGCAGAGAGAGAAGAGGAAGTGCATAAGTCTAGAACTGAGAGTAGGGACTTTGAATGTTGGAACATTGACAGGAAAAACTAGAGAATTGGCTGACATGATGCAGAGGAGGAAGATGGACATACTGTGTGTTCAGGAAACCAGGTGGGAAGGTAGCAATGCTAGAAGCTTAGGGGCAGTTTTTAAACTGTTTTATCATGGTGTGGATAGGAAGAGAAATGGAGTAGGAGTCATCTTAAAGGCGGTGTTGTCAGGAATGTTCTAGAACCATAGAGTGTCAGACAGAGTGATGGGTCTCAGGTTAGAAATTGAAGGTGTGATGTTCAATGTTGTTAGTGCTTATGCCCCACAAGCAGGTTGTGAGCTAGAAGAGAAGGAGAGATTCTGGAGTGAGTTAGATGAAGTGATGCAGAGTACCCCCAGAGGTGAAAGAGTGGTCATTGGTGCAGACTTCAATGGACATGTTAATGCAGGCAACAAAGATGACGAGGAAGTGATGGGCAAGTTTGGTATCCAAGACAGGAACATAGAAGGACAGATGTTGATAGATTTTGCAAAAAGGATGGAAATGGCTGTGGTGAATACTTTCTGCCAGAAGAGACAGGAGCATAGGGTGACTTATAAAAGTGGAGGTAGGAGTACACAAGTAGACTACATATTTTGTACTGTAGGCGATGTAATTTGAAGGAAGTCAATGACTGTAAAGTAGTAGTGGGTCAGAGTGTTGCCAAACAGCATAGGATGGTGGCATGTAGGATGACGCTGATGGTGAGGAAGGTGAAGAAGGAAAAGGCAAAGCAGAAGACAAAGTTGAGGAAGCTGAAAAAGGAAGAGTGTCGTGTTGTCTTCAAGGAGGAGTTGAAGCAGGCTTTGGGTGGTCCGGAAGTGCTTCCAGATGACTGGACAACTACAACTAATGTGATCAGGAAGACAGGTAGGAGAGTACTTGGTGTGGTCTCTGTAAGGAAAGTAGATAAGGAGACTTGGTGGTGGAATAAGAAAGTGCAGGAGTCTGTATAAAGGAAGAGTTTAGCGAAGAAGAAGTGAGACATAGAGAGGACTGAAGAGAGTAAACAGGCGTACAGGAGACACAGCGTAAGGCAAAGGTAGCGGTGTCAAAGTCCAAACAGAGGGCGTATGATGACTTTTATACTAGATTGGACAGTAAAGAGGGAGAAAATTATTTATACAGGTTGGTAGAGCAGAGAAATAGAGATGGGAAGGACATGCATCGAGTTAGAGTGAAAAAGAACAGAAAGGGAAATGTTTTGACTTATCACAGAAGTGTGCTGGGAAGATGGAAAGAGTACTTAGAAGAGCTGATGAATGAGGGAAATAAGAGAGAAATAAGAGTAGAAGAGGTGATCGTTGAGGACCAGGAAATAGCAAAAAAAAAGTAAGGGTGAAGTGAGGAGGGCATTGAAGAGGATGAAGAGTGGAAAGGCAGTTGGTCATGATGACATACCTGTGGAGGTATGGAAGTGTTTAGAAGAGATAGCAATAGATTTTCTGACAAGAACACTCAACAATGTATTAGAACGTGGGAGGATGCCAAAGGAATGCAAAAGAAGTGTGTTGGTGCCCGTTTTTAAGAACAAGGGGTACATGCAGAGATGTGGCAACTGCAGAGGGATAAAGTTGATAAGCCACACAATGAAGTTGGAAAGAATAGTGGAAGTGAGACTAAGGGCAGAGGTCAGCATTTGTAAACAAAAGTTTGGTTTCACGCCAAGAAAGAGTACCACAGATGCAATGTCTGCTTTGAGGATGTTAATTGGGAAGTACAGTGAAGACCAGCGGGAGCTGCATTGTACCTTTGCGGATCTGGAAAAAGCATATGACAGGGTGCCGAGAGAGGAACTGTGGTATTGCATGAGGAAGTCTGGAGTGGCAGAGAAGATTAGAGTGGTGCAGGACATGTATGCAAGATGTAAGACAGTGGTGAGGGGTGCTGATGGAGTGACAAAAAAGTTTAAGGTGGAGGTGGGACTGCATCAAGGGTTAGCTCTGAGTCCCTTCTTGTTTGCTCCGATTATAGACAGGCTGACAGACGAGGTTAGACAAGAATCTCCATGGATTATGATGTTTTCAGATGACATTGCGATCTGTATTGAGAGCAAAGAACAAGTGCAGAAAAATCCAGAGAGGTGGAGGTATGCCCTGGAAAGGAGCGGAATGAAGGTTAGCCTCAGTAAAACAGAATACATGTGTGTGAACGACAAGGACACAAGAGGAACGGTGAGGTTAAAAGGAGCAGAGATAAAGAAGGTGGAGGATTTTAAGTACTTAGGCTCAACAATCCAGAGCAGTGGAAAGTGTGGAAAAGAGGTGAAGAAGCATGTGCAGGCAGGTTGGAATGGTTGGAGAAAAGTGTCTGGTGTGATGTGTGATAGGAAGGTATTGACAAGAATGAAAGGAAAAGTGTACAAGACGGTGTTGAGGCCAGCGATGTTGTATTGTTTAGAAACAGTGGCCCTGAGGAAAAGACAGGAGGCAGAGCTGGAGGTGGCAGAGATGAAAATGTTGAGGTTCTCTTTGGGAGTAACGAGGATGGCTAGGATCAGGAGTGAGTACATCAGAGGGACAGTACATGTTAGAGATTTTGGAGACAAAGTCAGAGAGGCTAGATTGAGATGGTTTGGACTTGTACAGAGGAGGGCTAGTGAGTATATTGGTAGTAGCATGCTGAGGTTGCAACTACCAGGCAGAAGGCCTCGAGGAAGACCAAAGAGAAGATTTATGGATGTGGTGAAGGAGGACATGAAGGTGGTTGGTGTAAGAGAAGAAGATGCAAAGGAAAGGGTGAGATGGAGGCAGATGATTCGCTGTGGCGATCCCTGATGGGAGCAGCTGAAAGGAAAAAGAATAAAGAAGAAGAAGACCACTCCAGTTTGCCAATCCAGAGGTACGGTCCCTGATGTCCCTGCAATATTGCAGAGATGTGTCAACCATTACTGTCCGACAACATCCAGAGCCCTGAGTTATTCAGGAAGGATCTCATCCACTCCAGAAGCCCAACATCCAACGAGATTTTTGACTACCTTATCGATTTCAGCCCCACCCAAACGCCCAGGATCTTCATCCTCCATAGAGGCTGTTGGTGGGACTGAGGAGGTCCTCAAAGTATTCTTTCTAACTCCTAATAACATCCCCAGTCAAGGTGAGCAACTTCCCACTCCCACTGTAAAAAAGTATTTCTGGTGAACTGTTTCACCCTCCTGAGGTGTCAGATGGCAGTCCAGAACCTTTTGGAGGCCAACCAATAATTGCTTTCCAGGCCCCCATCGAAGTCCTCTCATGCCGAGATTTTGCTTCAGCAACAGCTTCAACTGCAGTACGTTTGGCCTGCAGGTACCTGTCTGCTGCTTCAGGAGTCCCACAGGCCAATACGACCCGATAGGCCTTTTTTTTTCAGCTGGACATTCCCCTTTTGGCCACAGATATCTGCTGCTGCCTCAATAATGAATATATAAATAAATGAATACAATGTTAATAATGATGATAAGAGTTTGGTCCATATTGGGAACAACAGGTCAAATTCGTTTTCAGTGAGGGATGGACTCCATCAAGGCTGTCCTTTGTCACTGATACTGTTCACAATTTTTATGGACAGAATTTCTATACACAGCCAAGGCGTTGAGGGGTTCGAGTATGGTGGCCATCAGATATCGTCTCTGCTTTTTGCGGATGACGTTGTCCTTTTGGCTTCATCAAACCGGAACCTCCAGCTATCATTGGAGTGATTTGCAGTCGAGTACAAAGCAGCCGGGAAGAAAATCAGCACCTCGAAGTCCGAGGCCATGGTTCTCAGTTGGACAAAGGTGGAATACACTCTCCGGGTTGGGAATGAGGTCCTGCCCCAAGTAGAGGAGTTCGAGTATCTAGGGGTCTTGTTCACGAGTGAGGGGAAGGATGGAGCGGGAGATTGACAGACGGATTGCTGCAGTCTCTACTGCAAAGCGGAGCCTGTACCGGTCCGTCGTGTTGAAGAGGGAGCTGAGCCACAAAGCAGAGCTCTCAATTTATCAATCTACATTCCAATCCTCACCTATGGCCATGAGCTTTGGGTAGTGATCGAAAGAACAAGATTGCGGTTACAAGCAGGTGAAATGAGCTTCCTTCGCCGGGTGGCAGGGCTCTCCCTTAGAAATAAGGTGAGAAGCTCAACCATAAGTGGAGAGCTCAGAGTAGAGCCACTGCTCCTCCGCATTGAGAGGGGCCAGTTGAGATGGCTTGGGATTCTGGTCAAGATGCTTCCCGGACTGGCGTGGTGTTTTGGGCATGTCCAACCGGAAAGAGACCCCGGGGTCAGCCTAGAACACTCTGGAGAGACTATGTCTCTCAGCTTGTCTGGGAACGCCTCGGTGTCCCCCAGAAGAGCTGGAGGAAGTAGCTGGGGAGAAGGACATCTGGACCTCATTACTGAGGCTGCTGCCCAAGCGAACCGACTTCAGAAGAAGCGGAAGAAGATGAGATGAGATGATGATAATAAAATCTGTGATGTGTTAACCCATGTGTACTAAACTGATATGACATTTTTTTCAATGTTAGTACACATTAATAATGGAGGAAAGGGGAAAAAAATGTAAACATTAGCTACCTGGGTATCATATCAGTCACATTATGCCCATGATTTAATAATTATTTATTTATCGAGCATGCTTGTGAGTGTGATGTTGGTTTGGTAAACTACCTCTTCGAATTACTTTCTCTACATCTTCTGCATGTATAATTTCATGCTCAGAATCCATGTACTTGATCATTCCATGCCAGACCCCTTCCATACTGCTCTTCTTCATGATGAGCTCGAGTGGACATCTTGTCACTAAACCTAGAAAATTCAGGCAGAGAATCAAAGAGCCCTTCTTCCTTCTGTCTATCTGTATGTCTTTAAGTTCACAGTGCAGTCTAATGTAAAGATTTAACACTGGTAATTTATTTATTCCTAGCAAACCCATAGTTTTCTGTGTCATTTGCAAAGACGAGTTTGCTTGCAAAAACAGGTAAGTCCAATTGTTTTAATTATGAGAAAAACATATTTTGCAGTATCGTAATTTTCAAGTTATTAGAAAAAAAGTTGTTTGTTTTTGAAGTGACTGGGAAAAGTTTATTATTTTGAAAACTATTTTTTCAAAGGTTTTCCTCATAAACACAATATGAAAATAGTGTGGTTTCGTCACACAAATAAAATTAAAGGCATTGCATTACAATATGAAAACCCCCAGTGCGGCTAACTGGGTTATCAAAGGCGGGCCATGTGTCTCACTGTCTTTGGTGAGAGGCATGTAAAAGAACCATTGCTGACTTTCGTAAAAGAGTAGGCTGCAAAGTCGTCAGCGTGTTTCTATCCCTTGCTAAAAGGGTTGTGACAGGAAGGGCATCCGACGTAAAAACCTCTGCCAAATTAAACGTGCGAATCAAAATGATTCGCTGTAGCGACTCCCGAGTAAAAGGGAAAAAGCCGAAAGGAAGACAGACATTACAATATGAAAAGTTTGCAAACTCTTCATATTATCACGCATTTCCTTTACTTTTACTTGTAGACAAAAACGCATTATTAAGTTCCAGTTAAGTGAAGGTATAATTAAGTCCTGAATAAAATGGTGGTGATTTTGTTACATGGGGATTTAGCTTATGTTGCTATTATAAGATTCAATTTAGGCATTGAAAGGCTTCTTTCTGATTTCTCCCTGGGTGCTCTACATTGAGAGCAATGCCCCCTACTGCCTCACTGGAACTCCTTGTAACTGGCATTAGCACGAGTTATTCACTTCATAATGCGTTCAACATTTGAAAATAATCTGCTTTTCCTTTTGGCCGTTCCCTTTTTTCCCGGGGGTCGCCACAGTGAATCTATGTATAGAAGGTTTGATTTGGCAGAGGGTTTTTTTTTTACGTCTGATGTGCTTCCTGACACAAGTCTTTAGCAAGGGGCAGAAACACTGAAGATGATGATAATGATAATGATGATGATGATGATGATGATGATGATTATTATTATTATTATTATTATTATTCTTTCTTTCTTTCTTTTCCTTTCGGCTTTTCCCTTCAGGGGTCGCCACAGCGAATCATCTGCCTCCATCTCACCCTATCCTTTGCATCTTCTTCTCTTGCACCAACGACCTTCATGTCCTCCTTCACCACATCCATGAATCGTCTCTTTGGTCTTCCTCGAGGCCTTCTGCCTGGTAGTTCCAGCCTCAGCATCCTATTACCAATATATTCATTATCCCTCCTCTGTACATGTCCAAACCATCTCAATCTAGCCTCTCTAACTTTGTTTCAAAAACCATTAACATATGCTGTCGCTCTGATGTACTCATTCCTGATCCTATCCATCCTCGTTACTCCCAGAGAACCTCAACATTTTCATCTTTGCTACCTCCAGCTCTGCCTCTTGTCTTTTTCCCAGGGCCACCGTTTCTAAACCATACAACATCATTGGCCTCAACACCATCTTGTACACTTTTCCTTTCATTCTTACCGATACCTTCCTAGCACACATCACACCGGACACTTTTCTCCAACCATTCCAACCTGCCTGCACACGCTTCTTCACCTCTTTTCCACACTCTCCATTGCTTTGGATTGTTGAGCCTAAGTACTGAAGATCCTTCACCTTCTTTATCTCCGTTCCCTTTAACCTCACTGTTCCTCTTGTGTCCTTGTCGTTCACACACATGTATTCTGATTTTCTGAGGCTAACCTTCATTCCTCTCCTTTCCAGGGCATACCTCCACCTCTCTAGATTTTCCTGCACTTGTTCTCTGCTCTCACAACAGATCACAATGTCATCTGCAAACATCATAGTCCATGGAGATTCTTGTCTAACCTCGTCTGTCAGCCTGTCCATCACCATAGCAAACAAGGAGGGGCTGAGAGCTGACCCTTGATGCAGTCCCACCTCCACCTTGAACTCTTCTGTCACACAGACAGCACACCTCACCACTGTCTTGCATCTCTCATACAAGTCCTGCACCACTCTAATATAGTTCTCTGTCACTCCAGACTTCATCATGCAATAACCACAATTTCTTTCTCGGCACCCTGTCATATCTTCACCTCACTTCACTTATCCCTTAACATCCGGGGATGTCGTTCGAGCGCCTTCATGGCGAGACTTGGGCTGATTTGGCCTGGCGGCGCCAATCCCTCTCCAGGACATTAACTAATGCAAACCTACGGGCAATTTAGAAGGGCCAATTAACATACTGTGCATGTCTTTGGATTGTGGGAGTAAACCGGAGCACCCGGGGGAAACCCACACAAGCACGGGGAGAACATGCAAACTCCACACAGAAACGCCCAGGCCGGGAATTGAACCCAGACCTTCTTGCTGTGAGGCGGACGTGTTAACCACTACGCCACCATGACACCAACCATATCATATACTAGTACTTCCTCCAAATCCACAAAGGCACAATGTAGCTATTTCTGACCTTCTCTGTACTTCTCTAAAAACATCCTTTTATTATACTAAACAAACACAGGAAAAAAATATAGTCAGGTTGTTGCAAAGTAACAGTTTGTAATGTAAACATAGTTTTTTGTTTTTATTATTTATGTTTTAAAGTGTTTTCATGAGTTTAAGTGTAGTACAGTCATTAAACTTAAAAGGTGGGTGCTGTTTTACCATTTGACTTTTAATGACTATTTTTTAAATTGAAAGTAAAATATCAAATGTTTATATATATATATATATATATATATATATATATATATATATATATATATATATATATATATATATATATATATATATATATATTTCAAGGAATAAATAAACCTAATAATATTAATTGCACTTTAAAACAAGTAAATGATAACAAATTAAAACAAAAAAAGATTAATAAGCTAGAAGATGCCCATAAAGCTGTACAAGATGTACTCTGTCTTTGCTCAGAGTTGGCTGAGATGGGCGCCAGCCTCCCCGCTACCTTAATAGGGTAAAGCAGTTCAGAAAATGTCTGAGTAAAAGTTGCTCCATGATGTGTCTCTCACCACTCCCGCGGGGCAGCGCGACTCCGGACAGCGCCTCCAGCACCGAGCTCTTCCCCGAGCTCTGGTCTCCGATCACGGCGATGGCAGGCAGCGCGAGGTCCTTTTCCACACCGAGCGCGCGCAGAGAGTCGATCAGGTCGATGCACGGACGCACCTTCTCCTCATACTGTTCACTCAGGCTCGCGCTCATCTCTCAACAGATTGGACTCAGTAAATAAACGAGTAAATATATTATAATTATTTATAGTTACTGTTCGTTGAGATTTTACGCTCCTCTGTCTCCACCGTCCGTCTTGGAAAATAGAACCTGCGTGTAGAGTAACTTTAAATAACAAGCGAAACAAACGAATCGGTTCTTTATAAACGACTCGACTGATGAGGAGTTTGACACTGATTCCACCTTCCTGAATTTGACTAAAATAATCGATTCAGGGAATCGAGTCATTGAAAGGAAATGACACTCATCGGCAATTTTTCTTTTTTGTTTTTGTTTCCTGGTACAATATGTTTCTACAAACTCCGTAAACACAGTATAATGACGTGAAAATGACGGTGAAAACAGAGTGTGGAAACTCGCCACTCCCTTCAGACATCCGCTGTGACCATTTATCACATGATATTTACGAGTATAAAAACAAATACTGGGAAGGAGGAGTTGAACTCCTGGTCGCTTCACGCTGCAGAACCAGGGATAAGCATCAGCCTGATGAGCCACTAGGCTCGGGTGTAAAAACCCAACAGACTTTACCTTTATGTCTACACATATATATATATATATATATATATATATATATATATATATATATATATATATATATATATATATATATATATATATATATATATATATATATATACACACACACACACACACTAGTATATCTTCTTGTTTTCCTTTCGGCTGTTCCCTTCAGGGGTCACCACAGAGAATCATCTGCCTCCATCTCACCCTATCCTCTGTATCTACTTCTCTTACACGAACTGCCTTCATGTCCTCCTTCACCACATCCATGAATCGTCTCTTTGGTCTTCCTTTAGGCCTTCTGTCTGGTAGTTCCAACCTCAGCATCCTACTACCAGTGTAATCACTATCCCTACTCTATACATGTCCAAACCATCTCAATCTAGCCTCTCTGACATTGTCTCCAAAACATCTTAAATGAATTTAAAAATTCATTCATTTCATTAATTTTCAAAACAACTTAATCCTAATCCTATTTAGGGAGGCTGGCACCCATCTCAGCTGACTGTTGAGCAAGAGCAGGGTATACAGTAGGCCCTTCACCATTCGCGATTTTGCACTCACGCCCCCGCATACTCGCGGATTGCCGACAAACCTGGAAGAAACTGACACCTATGTTCCCACTAAGCTGCGCGCGTATGCAATTGCGCAGTGGTTTACGCTGCGCACAAAAAATAGAAATCCCACCTGAAGTGAAAATCAAATAAACATCTAACTATTCAGTCTGTGCTATTTTGGAATGTGATCCAATGATGCGATTCACATACGTACAGTACTGACGCACGAATTGACGTGATTGACAATGACAACATCCTTATGCACCGCTCGCCACCTGTGTTTTTAGCTCTCTAAATGGTGACTAATGTAAACAGAAGAAGACATGTGAGATACGCTGGTTTTGTTTAGTTAAAGAAATAATAATAAAAATAAATAAAAATAATTGCTATAATAATGGCAAATCGAACGAGCATCGACACAACCCTTCATAAAGCCAACGTTAAGAAGACATGCAATTATTTTAAGATAGAATGGCTGTCTGAGTTTGTTAAAACAGAAGAAAAAAACATGAAACTGGGTGATATTTTTTCTTTTTCGAGCGAGAAAGGTCTGCTCTGCAAAACATGTTGTGAAGCCAAAGTAGCAAGCGAGTTTTCGGAATGAAAAGTGTGGACAGAATGGAAGCTGGGCTACCTCAAACATCACATTGAGCACAAAAGTCATTTGTAAGCGGTTGAAATTTTACGTAGATGTAAGATGGGAATGGGAATCGGTTCCTTGTTCGGGAAGTGCCAAAGACCGCATGCAATATGATACATAGGGTTTTACTTCTTGGTAAAGAACACACGGATTTTCTTGATCTACGGGAAGGACCAGAACCGAACCCCCACGAATAATGGGGGTCTACTGTACTGGACAGCTTGTCAGTTCATCACAGTGCCACATTGCACAAAAAAAAAAGAAAATGAGTTACCTGGGGCCGACTTTTCTGTTCTCCTGACATTTCTCTGCCTTCTTTCTGCAGACTGATATGTTGGGCAGAGCAGTGGGGAAATTTTATATTTCCTGGTTGTGGTGAACAAGACTGAGTACATAATAAATGAAAAGAAATGTTTGGCCATAAGCTGAATGGTACACACACTACTGGATTACATATTGTAGTGTCTTTTTGCTCTGACCATGCTCTGCTCCTGAGGTTACAGGCAAATGAACCCACTGCACTAGTTATAGCTTTGTTCACCTATATGCAAATTTTAAGGTGAAAGTCGAAAGGAAAAGAGGAAGAAAATGCTAAATAATTTATTTAAATGCAAAGGAGGTTTGGCACAACCACTGAGTTGACAAGCCCACTCTCGGACATCACTCAGAGAAATGAAATACAGTACTGTAATTCTTATTATACTGAGCTTCTTCTTTCTTCTTCTTTTCCTTTCAGCTGCTCCCTTCAGGGATTGCCACAGCGAATCATCTCCCTCCATCTCACACTATTCTTTGCATCTTCTTCTCTTCCACCAACTGCCTTCATGTCCTCCTTCACCACATCCATAAATCTTATCTTTGGTCTTCCTCTGGGCCTTCTGCCTGGTAGTTCCAACCTCAGCATCCTACTACCAATATATTCACTATCCCTCCTCTGTACATGTCCAAACCATCTCAAGCTTGCCTCTCTGACTTTGTCTCCAAAACATCTTACATGTGCTGTCCCTCTGATGTGCTCATTCCTGATCCTATCCATCCTCGTTACTCCCAAAGAGAACCTCATCCTTTTCATCTCTGCTACCTCCAGCTCTGCCTCCTGTCTTTTCCCCAGGGCCACTGTTTGTAAACCAAACAACATTGCTGGCCTCATCACTGTCTTGTACACTTTTCCCTTCATTCTTGCCGATACTCTCCTATCACACATCACACCGGACACTTTTCTCCATCCATTCCAACCTGCCTGCACACGCTTCTTCACCTCTTTTCCACACTCTCCATTGCTCTGGATTGTTGAGCCTAAGTACTTATTTTAAGCAATTTACTGTCACCATTTAATTAGTCAGTGTTTTTTTTTCTTTTCTGTTTAATGTGACCTGTTCATAATTCCTTGATCTGCACACCAAGTTAATATAATTTTAGTAATCTGTTTACATGTGCCTTTATATAGACTACATATAATTTAGGAGTTTGCTAGGAGCCCACATTCGGGAGATAATTGAGTCTGAAACTGCAAGTGCGTCTTTTTGGGACTCTACTCCTATTATTAGAACTGTATTTTATATCGTTATAAGTGCAGCATAGGTTCTTTGTTTTTGTTTTGTGGCATTGGGCAATCAACACCCCCCTCCTCCCACTCCCGTGTTTTTTTTTTTTCACCCTCTATCCCTGGGTGGAGTTGATTTAATCACTCTGTCAGTATTTCCACCTTTAATTACTGTGTGAATGGCCACTGTTGGTGATAATGGTCTGTTTAGTTCTACTGGGCGGTTCCTGAACTGGAATATTTGGGGGATTTGGGGAGTCGTTTAAAGAGAACATAAGTGTTCACACACTTGAAATGACTTAGGGCTGGCCTGATATTTTTTACAAGAAACACAAATGCGTATTAAGGACCAGGTGGTCAGATTAAGGTGTCCAATATCTGATGTACAGGGATCCCTTCCTACTTCACGCTTCAATTCATGCGGCTTCAGTGCACCACTTTTTTTTTTTTTAATATTAATCGAATTAAAAAATAAAGAAATTAAGGAAGAATAGAGTAAAAAGTTCAGGTAAATGACACAAAACTATGCCAATTTTTTTCTCCCTTCGGCTTTTCCCAATTTTCTCGGGGTTGCCTCAGTGAGTCACCTGATTTGTATGTTTGATTTGGCATAGGTTTTTACGTTGGATGCCCTTCCTGAAACAAACCTTTAGCAAGGGACAGATACACGCTGACAGCTATGCAGCCTACTCTTTACAAAAGTCAGCAATGTTTTTTTTTTTTTACATGTTGTTATGGTCTGTGTTGGGAGAGACTCTGATTTTGGTGGCTTTTAACTCTCTTTCTCTCTCGCTCTCTCTCTCTCTCTCTCTTTATGCACTGCACGCACTGGCAAGGGGCATGGCTGTCACACGCGGGCGGAGTGCGGAGCACACACCTGATTTCACTCAGCCATCACCGGGCTATAAAGACAAGCAGCGTGTTCATCCTGGCGCTAGAAGATTGTCCCTCTCTGCGATCCCGTTTCCCTATGATCTCTCTGGCTCCTGGTTCTCAGCTCTGTACCCGACCTGTTCCCGCTCTGAAGTTCCCTTAGTTTTTTGACTTTCGTGTTTTCCCCTTATCTCTACAGTGACTATGATTTTTCCGTACTCTAGTGCCTTTCCTGTGAACAATAAACCTCATCTGTTTCATCGTACTCTGTCTCATTCATTTTTGGGTCTGAATAAATGTTCCTGGCATCACAGAATCTTCTAGCCTAAAAAATGGACCCAGTGGAGACCGCCCAACTCCAGTAGGCATTGTCCCACCAGGAACTACTGTTAGAACAGCATAACTCCACTCTGCACCAAATTGACAGCCTCCAGAGATTGACCACCAGCATGGTGCAGCTCGGCGGAAGAATGGACACCGCAAAAACCCGCTCACCAACCCGTCACTCTCCACACCAGCAGCATCACCAGCCCTGTTCACCACGCGCCAAGAGCCGCTCATTCGCAAATCAGCAAGTTATTAAGGCACGATCGGCACATGTGCTCACTTGCTCCACCAGGGCTCTCTGGTCTTCAGTCAGCAGCCGCTCACGTACAGCACTGACCAAGGCAAGACTGCATTTGTGATGAGCCTGCTCACTGATCAAGCCTCGTCCTGGGCACTCGCAGTCACCACACATACCCCAGAGTTATGCTCACACTACGATCAGTTCATGCTGGAGATTAAGAGAGTCTTTGATCATCCGGCAAAAGGAGAGGAGGTGAGCAGCCAGCTGTTGCGGATCCAACAAGGCTCGCAGTCAGCATCCGAATATGCTATCGGATTCTGGATACTTGCCATAGAGGCAGCTGGAAGGATCCTGCACTCCGGGGGTCTTCCTGCAGAGGCTAAATGACACACTGAGGGATGAGCTAGCGGCAAGAGATGAGACAACAACGCAGGCAACAGAGGGGATGAGGAAGTGATGGGCAGGTTTGGTATCCAGGACAGGAACACAGGACAGATGTTGATAGATTTTGCAAAAAGGATGGAAATGGCTGTAGTGAATGCTTTCTTCCAGAAGAGACAGGAGCATACCCAGCCAGCACACCCATGTGGGGCCCACGTGGGTAAAAGCTGGGTTAGCTGGGCGGATCTGGGCACGGGCTCAGCATGGGTTTCAAAGCGGATTACTGCTGGGTCCCTTGTGGGCGACCATAAATCTCATGAAAGCACGTGACCTATATGGAACCATTTTCAAAGTGATTTGTATACAGCAAGGTAATGGGTGCAACACATTCCTGAGTTTTAATTCTAATTCTTTAATTTTAATAAATTATAAATGCTTCAATGTATTAATTATTTTCAATCAAGTTATACTTCCGGACTGGATGCAAAGTCATTGTTGACCGTTTTGTGTGCTTTGTATTATTACCTTTTCATGGGGCAATTGTGTTTTTGACATGACAAAATAAATGTTATAAAATGTTACATCTAGCTTTTTATTTGATTGTTTTACTTTGTTGGCTTTGGAATTAGCACACTTGATAATTGAGAGTAATGCCATTTGAAATGGTGAAAATTTAATGTAGCATTTAAACAGAGAATCAGGCCTAACAAGCTTACAGCCCATACTTTATTGTCTTACTTTCAGAAGAGCTCAAGAATGTTGGACCCATTACCTTGCTGTACAAGGAAAAGCTCATGCAGGACCCAGCATTTAAACCATTTTGGTACAAGGGCCATACATTTCCATGTGTTGCCCATATGGGACCCACATTTTAGCCCATCTGAGCAAGCACATTTTTTACCCATATGGTACCCAAGTTTTAACCCATCTGGGCAAGCCCATGTGTCGCCCGTGTGGGACCCATGCTTTAGCCCATATGAACAAGCCCATGCATCACCTGTGATGGACCCATATTTTAAGCCATCTGGGCAAGCCCATGTGTCACCCGTGAGGGACCCATATTTTAGGCCATCTGGGCAAGCCCATGTGTCACCCGTGAGGGACCCATATTTTAGCCCATCTAGGCAAGCCCATGTGTCACCAGTGTGGGACCCATATTTTAGCCCTTCTGGTCTAGCCCAGTTTCTGCCCGGGTGGGACTCATATTTTAGCCCATATGGGCAAGCCCAGATGGGGCCCACATAGAACCCATGGACAAAATCTTCTGGGGCCCAGATGGGTAGCCCAACTGGGCTCCATATTTTGGCCCATCTGGCCCCCAACTGGGCCCCATGTCTCTATGCTGACTGGGTTTGTACTGAGTCCGGAAGTATAACTTGATTTAAAATAATTAATACATTGAAGCATTTATAATTTATTAGAATTAAAGAATTAGAAGTAAAGCTCAGGAATGTTGGACCCATTACATTGCTGTACAAGGAAAAGCTAATGCAGGACCCAGCATTTAAACCGTTTTGGTACAAGGCCCATGCGTTTCCATGTGTTGCCCATATGGGACCCACATTTTAGCCCATCTGGGCAAGTCCATTGTTTACCCATATGGGACCCATGCTTAAATCACAACTGGGCAAGCTCATGTGTCGCCCGTGTGGGACCCATATTTTAGCCCACCTGGGCAAGCCCATGTGTCGCCCGTGTGGGACCCATATTTTATCCCATCTGGGATAGCCCAGTTTCTGCCCGCATGGGACCCATATTTTGGCCCATACGGCCCCCAGCTGGGCCCCATGTCTCTGTGCTGACTGGGTAGGGTGATTTATAAAGGCGGAGGTAGGAGCACACATAGACTACATCTTGTGTAGGCGATAAAATTTGAAGGAAGTCAGTGACTGCAAAGTAGTAGAGGGTGAGAGTGTTGACAAACAGCATGGGTGTGCAGGATGATGCTGATGATAAGAAAGGTAAAGAAGGCAAAAGCAAAGCAGAAGACAGTGGTGGAAACTGAAAAAGGAAGAGTGTCGGGTTGTCTTCAAGGAAGAGTTGAAACAGGCTTTGGGTGGTCAGGAAGTGCTTCCAGATGACCTACAGCTAATGTGATCAGGGAGACAGGTAGGAGAGTACTTGGTGTGTCCTCTGGAAAGAGAGTAGATAAGGAGACTTGGTGGTGGAATGAGGAATGTGATGAAGTTATGGTGGAAGCATTTGTGAACAACAGTTTGGTTTCATGCCAACAAAGAGCACCACAGATGCAGTGTTTGCTTTGAGGATGTTAATAGAGAAGTACAGAGAAGGTCAGAAGGAGCTGCATTGTGCCTTTGTAGATCTAGAGAAAGCATATGATCGGGTGCCGAGAAAGGAACTGTGGTATTGCATGAGGAAGTCTGGATTGGCAGAGAAGTACGTTAGAGTGGTGCATGACATGTATGAGAGATGTAAGACAGTGGTGAGGTGTGCTGTCAGTGTGACAGAAGAGTTCAAGGTGGAGGTGGGACTGCATCAAGGGTCAGCTCTGATCCCCTTCTTCTTTGCTATGGTGATGGACAGGCTGACAGACGAGGTTAGACAAGAATCTCCATGGACTATGATGTTTGCAGATGACATTGTGATCTGTAGTGAGAGCAGAGAACAAGTGCACGAAAATCTAGAGAGGTGAAGGTATGCCACTGGAAAGGAGAGGAATAAAGTTTAGCCTCAGTAAGACAGAATACATGTGTGTGAACGACAAGGACCCAATAGGAACGGTGAGGTTACAGGGAGCAGAGAGAAGGAAGGTGGAGGATTTTAAGTACTTGGGCTCAACAATCCAGGCCAATGGGGAGTGTGGAAAAGAGATGAAGAAGCGTGTGCAGACAGGTTGGAATGGTCTGAGAAATGTGAATGTATCGGCAAGAATGAAAGGAAAAGTGTACAAGATGGTGATGAGGCCAGCGATGTTGTATGGTTCAGAAACAGTGGCCCTGGGGAAAAGACAGGAGGCAGAGCTGGAGGTAGCAGAGATGAGAAAATGTTGAGGATCTCTTTGGGAGTAACGAGGATGGATAGGATCAGGAATGAGTACATCAGAGGGACAACACATGTTAGAGGTTTTGGAGACAAAGTCAGAGAGGCTAAATTGAGATGGTTTGGACATGTACAGAGGAGAGATAGTGAGTATATTGGTAGTAGGATGCTGAGGTTGGAACTACCAGGCAGAAGGCCGAGAGGAAGACCAAAGAGAAAATTTATGGATGTGAAGGAGGACATGACGGTAGTTGGAGTAAGAGTAGGAGATACAGAGGATAGGGTGAGATGGAGGCAGATGGTTTGCTGTGGCGACCCCTGAAGGGAAAAGCCGAAAGGAAAAGAAGTATTTGACTAAAAGAATTGATTCAGTGAATCGAGTCATTAACACGAAATGAAAGCCATCGCCGGTTTTTCACTTTTGTTTCCTGGAATGTTTCTACGAGATATTTCCGTTGGGCTTTTTCCCTTTCCAGGGTTTGCCACATGGAATGATTCGCACATTTGATTTGGCATAGATTTTTTTTTTTTTTTTTTTTTTAACGTCGGATGCCCTTCCTGACACAACCCTTTATCAAGGAACAGAAACACACACAAACCCCATAAATGTAATGATGTGAAAATGACGGTGAAAACTGGGAGTGGGAACTTATCATTCCCGTCAGGCGTCCTCCGTGACTATTTATCACGTCATTTTTACTCTGAGTTAGATGGCCTTTTTCTTTCTTTAATAGGATTTAATGGAATTAGTTGCAGGGTGTTAAATGCGAATGACATTCACTGAATCGGGGACCCCCTCTTTGAATCACCAGCTTATCATGGTGTCGGAGTTTGCATATCATAATGATCCTAGGAGCTATGCTGTAGGGTAAATTATGCGCCTAGTCGGGTCACCCAAGGCAGGCAGGCCCTCGGTGAAGGTCCAGATGAAACGCGGTTCAAAAGACCCCAATAGAGAACCCCCCCCCCCCCCACACACACACACACACACACACACACACTCAGCCGGGTCTAGCCCGCAAAGGAGACATAGGTTCACCCTTCCATGGAGCCACCACCAATGGGACAGGCTATTGGGGTTGGGTGCATATCTCAGGGATCTGGACGTAGGATGTTGACATGTCTGTGTAAAATCTTGCGGTTATCAGGAGCTCTACCTCTGTATTGGAATTGATCCTGAGGATTGATCGTAAACAAAACATGAAACTGTTTGTCAAAATGTATATGTACTATATAAATATATATATAAATATGTACTATATAAAATACGTACTGTATATAAATATGTACTATATAAATATATATGTAGAGGTTAGTATACCCGCCTCGCAGCAAGAAGTTTCCTGGGCTTGATTCCCAGCTTGGGGGTTTCTGGGTGGAGTTTGCATGTTCTCACCATGCTTGGGTGGGTTTCCTCCCACAGTCCAAAAACATGCGCAGTATATTAATTTGCTGTTCCAAATCACCACAAGGTGTGAACATGAATGGCTGTGTGATTGATGGCCTGGTGAGCTGTCCGGGGTGCAACCACCCTCTCCCAGAGTCGTCTGAGATTGGCACCAGCCTTCCCACGACCCAAATTAGGATGCATAGAATAAAAAAAGGATGCATAGAATAAATGTATTTTATTTTATTAATTAGCTAAAATGTAAGATATTTTTACTAAGCACAATTTGGTGTAACATCTGCAACCCTGGCAACATCATCCTCCACCACTGAAAAAGTCATGTAACAAACATAGGGCATGATTACTCCCATAAAACTCTCCATTAGCACGTCCTTTAGTTTTCAATTTTGTACCACTTGTTGTAATAGTCTAATAGTTTCAAAAGCCCTAATCATCATCACTGAGGTCAAAGAAATAATAAATATACTTCTTCATCTAACAGGTAACAGTTCTTCAAAAAATTATTTTTTTTATAATTTTGTCACAAGCTTAAAACAGTACAGTAGGCCCTTGACTATTCACGTTTTTGCACTTGCGGTTTGAGTATTCATGGACTGCAGAGCAGCTAGCACATGTTTCAAATTCATCCAATGGCTGTCCTCCTTCCTGCTGATAGGTTGAGATGATGTAACACCCCTTTTTCCTCATTCATGCACAAGTTGGCAATGAGCCTTTTTTAGTGTGTTTTAATTACCAGTTAAGTTTTATGATGTCACTCAAACGCCTGCTTAAGCACCAGGAAAAGGTAATGAGGTTGGATGTCTCTTCTGAAGAAATAAGACTTTCACCGGAAGAAATGACAGTTTCCTCTGAAGTCACTTCATTGCTAAAGAGGAACTGTTGTAAAACACTCCACTATTAAAGTCTTTTTAAATTATTATTCCAGTACATGACATAAGGTAATGTTTAAAATGTTTATGTCTCTTCTTCTTCTTCTTTTCCTTTCGGCTGTTCCCTTCAGGGGTCGCCACAGCAAATGATCTGCCTCCATCTCTCCCTATCCTCTGCATCTTCTACTCTTACTCCAACGACCTTCATGTCCGCCTTCACCGCATCCATAAATCTTCTCTTTGGTAAATTTTTACTCTTTAAAATGTTTATGTGTTATATTTTATTTACTGTGGTGTAGCATGCTTCTCATTGTGTTTTGTTTATCCAATTTATTACATTTCTTGTTCTTTTGTCCTTTTTGTTATGGTCTGTGTTTTGGGGGACTTTGATTTTGGCGTTGTGCCTCTCACTAACTGTTTACTTCCTGAGGGGCGTGGCTGAGCTGCTCACACACACACCTGAATTCACTGTTCTCATTCACTCCCAATAAACAAAAACCCACTCACTTCTGCGCCAGAGGATTAACTCACATCAATATCACCACTTCTTTGGTTTGTAACGCCTCTTACTCTATCACTCTAAAATTCTGATTTGTACTTCGGCTCTGGTTGGGGTGGCATGGCTGAGCTGCTGGGACTTAATGCAGTTCATACCTGAATTCAGTCATCTCATGCCTAATGCAATACAGTACGTTCCTCTAGTGGGCATTTTTGAAACCTACAGTGCTGTATGTTTATAAAGAGAATGCACTGAAAGGTGTTTTATGTGTATGCTGTATAATGTTTATATTTTAGCATCAATAAATATAACAGTAAAAATTGAAAAGTTTTTCTTAATCATTACTATATTTTACTACATTAATACTGTATTAATGAGTAAGACTGTCTATAGAATGTGTTTAAGAAGCATATTTTATGTAATCGATACATAGTATTTTACTTACAGCTGCTTATTCGCGCATGTGACGTCATGCATGGGGTTTTACTTCCGGGTACAGAACTCGCGGATTATCTCGATAAGCGGGAAGGCCCGGAACCGACCCCTGTGAATGTCAAGGGCCTACTGTACAGAAATTGCATTTAACCAAACTTGAGTAACATTTCTTGGAATATTGTGAAACAAACAGATTATAAGGAAGGTATGTGAGCTAATTTATTAAAGTTAATATTTGATATTTCCTCATTAGTACCCACATTCATCAAAAACACCCTTATACATGTTTCATAAATCATAAGATATCAAAATTTGACGAGATGTGAGCAGTATTTTTTGATTTGACAATTGGGTCTAAAAATTTGACAGTTTTTGTCGGGCCTCTCTCAGCTTTGCCAGGCAGGATTTTAGTCTGTTGCGCTTGCTGTTGATATGATCATCTTCTTTCAGCAGATCCTCAGTGTTTTCATTAGATACGAGTTGTATCATTTCTCTCTGCAGTTGTGCTGCTGACTCCTGAAGCATCATGTACTTGATCACCAATGGCACCTGGTCAGCCAGACGTTCAATTGCAATCTAAACACAGATTTAATCAAAGAATTTTCAATTCAATTTACCAAAAATAGAGTCAATCAGCTAAAGTACGCACATAGTTGATAACCAAATTTTCAAAACTTGAGATGTCAAATAGGAACATTGTGAAGATTGTCAAGCCCAGGGACAGAAGTAGCTGAGATTGAGTCTGGAACGAGCTTTAACAGGGTCATTAACAAGTCAAGACAGGGGTAAAAAATAGCCATGCAAATTCAAGACTAAAACCCATCAAATATTATTGGCTGGGCAGTGATGGCCAAGTGGTAAGGAGTTGGATCACTGATCCAAAGGTTGGGGGTTCAAGCCCCCCTCTCAAAAGGTTGTGCCCCCCCTCCCCCCCAAGGTATTTTTTTTCTCTTGCTACCACTTTGCATGGATGACTCTTCTTCAGGATGTTCCTTTCTTTTCTTGAAGAACATTTCTAACGTGAGTTGTTTCTGCCTTCATTTCAAAATGGAAGTGGCTCAAGACCTCATCGTTAAAGGCGTTCATAGTGCTGCTCGCGCTTTAGCTTAGCTTTAGCACTTTAGCTTATCTGAACACTTTAGTGCTTTCTTTAGCTTTATCAGGGTGATACATAATATGAACAACTTCCAGACTTCCCTAGAACAGTGCTAGTTTTGTCAGGGTGATACATAGTATCAACAACTTCTGGACATCCAGAAAGCGGGCATTTCCCCTCACCTCTTGGTCTCATTTTTTCTCTGGATTTTTTTAGAGTTCGACTTCTGAATTTTGGTGGAATTCCGGGACAAAAAATCCCAGATATTTTGGTTGAATTCTGATTTGTTCGACCTCTAAAGCGTTCGAGTACTGAGGTACCACTGTATGTCCAGTAATAGTATGATTAGTGGGGCAATGATGGCCTAGTGGTATAGGTGCTGGATCATTGATCCTAAGGTTGGGGGTTCAAGCCCCACTGACCACAGCTTGCCCCCCCCCCCCCCACAGTGTAGCTAACTGGGTTATCAAAAGCCAGCCATGTCGCTCACTGTCTGTGGTGTGAGGTTCATGTAAAAGAGCCATTGCTGACTTTCAACAAGAGTAGCTGCAAAGTTGTCAGAGTGTTCCTGCCCTGTGATAGGGTGTACTGTGCCCTCAACCTGGAGTCAGTTGGGATTACATGGTTACAGAGAATGAATGAAAATATTATTTGCATCGAAGCTTTAGTTCACGGAGTGAGCTTCAATTTTAATATTTCTCCAGTGATTAGATTGTTTTCTATAAGAATGTGTTACCTTTTGACACCCCAAGCATATACTAGTATTTAGAAAGAGCGATGGTCATGTCAAGATGCTAAGGAAAATAAATCTAAAGTAATTCTTTTGCTGTACATAGGATGAGCATGAAAAGAGAAATCAGTATTTCACATGTATTCCTGGTATTTAAATCAAGATACGTTTAACAGTATGGAACATAGTAGAGCATCGTATTCAAGTGAGCTAAAGTATTGGAATATGGCAAGTGGCAGTTGTGACTTTGATACGCAGATGTGTCATATAAGATTGACTCTTTGATCATAAACTATACCTGGATTTCCACACACAGTTTAAGCTTTGGCTTTTTCCTTGTGAATAATGCATTTCTAATTATGAAGGGTGACCCGATATCTGAAGACCATAAAGATAATTATGGGAGAAAAGCTTTCCATTCTGAAACTCAGAAAAGGACTGGAAAATGTATCAGGGACATTTGAAAAACATTGCACATACCAGTACCACAATTCAGAATGTTCTGAAAAAAGATAGACACCCAGTAGTGTACTGAGCGGCGGCACAGTGGCATTGTGGTTAGCACGTCTGCCTCACCGCAAGAAGGCCTGGCTTCGATTCCCAGCCTGGGCGTTTCTGTGCGAAGTTTGGATGTTCTTCCTGTGCTTGCATGGGACTCCTCTGGGCACTCCAGTTTCCTCCCACAGTCCAAAAACATGCACAGTAGGCTAATTGGCTGTTCTAAATTGCCCATAGGTTCGCATGGTGCAGAAGGCAATGGCATACCACTGCACTATCGTTGCCAAGAAAACCTCCATGAAGATGATATTCAAGGCGTTATCCTTTATGGCAGGTCACCAAGAGTCATCCTCCGACTCGGAAGGTACCAGACCAGACCAGTGTACTGAGCAACAAGCATTGGACGGGTCATAAAAGTAAATCTACAATAACCAATGACACAAACATGGTGAGGAAAAACCTCAAAACACAAGTATTAACAATCTAAAAGAGCAGAGATGAAAATATGTATTAATATTTAGAGAATGATGGTATGGAGGCCATATTTAATGTAAACCACTTGTCAATAACCAGATCAAAATCCAACCGAACATATATTACACATCCTGAAGAGAAGACTGACAACTTCTAAATCATTATCTGTCAAAAGGATGGAAGGGTATAACCAACTAGAAAAACTCCTGAGGACATTTTTAGGTGTGTCTTCAATTGCTACCCAAAATTAGAGTTCTTAACTGTGGAACCCAGAAAATTTCCTCCCAGTTTACACAGGTTCCTAATTAAGCTGTGGAAAAATAGGTGGCGATAAATCAAAGAACAAAAGCATATCTAAAAAGTTTAAGTTTAAAAACAGATGAATGCCATTGTTTTAATGATAAGAAGAACTTTTTCCTTTCTTTTTTTTTTTTCCAGATTTTCAAAAACAATGTTTTTGAAGCTATTTTTTACTGGTAAATTCCGCCAACTATTATTTGGAATATGCAACACATTCATGTAAAAATTACCCTCATAATGATTTTGTGATTTTAAGAAATTTGTTTTCATTGACTCTTATGGAGATGTTCAATATACAATTGTCAGTCAGACACTTGATCACATTTCCCTCTGTTTAGATCTAAAATTTATTTGTCTAGAGCAGGGGTCGGCAACTCGAGGCTCCCATCCCAGCTGACTCCGGGCAAGGTACACTCTGGACAGCTTGCCAGGCCATCGCAGGGCAGGAACACACTGACAGCTATGAAGCTCCTCTTGACAAAAGTCAGCAATGGTTCTTGTACATGAACCTCACACCACAGACAGTGGGAGACATGGCTGGCCTTTGATAACCCAGTTAGCTGCACTGGGACACACACTGACAATCCGTGGACAGTGGGGTTTGAAGCCCCAACCTTGAGATCAGTGATCTAGCACCTTTACTACCAGGCCACCACTGCCTCAGGGCTCAAATAAACATTGAGAATTTTCATTGAAAATAACTTTTTATTCAGCGTCTTTTTTTGCAAGCAGAATTGTCTCTACAGTCTTTCAAATCAATACAACAGATTGTTTTTTTTATACTAACATAAAGGAAAAAATGGGGGGAAACATTATATGCAGTGTTATTTGATTTTAAATTTCAAAAAAGGATTTGTGGCTCCCAGTGTTTTCTTTACTGTTGAAAACGGGGTCCAAATAGCTCTTTGAATGGTAAAGATTACCGACCCCTGGTCGAGAGTTAAAATTATGAGAGTGGAAATGATTAAAAAAAATAATTTCCAAAATAATCTTTTCTTTGTAGATTCAATCGAAGAATGAGAGCAAATGGTAGAGTTAGCAAAAATAGATTAATAGTTTTTGAGAGCCAAGAATTTGGTGAACTCATTGATATAAAATATTTCACTGTTCTCTTAAAAAAACATTCAGAGTCATGGTCAATGTTCTTTCTAAGCTGCACGCTTATGCAATCGCGCACTGCTTGCACATTCTCAGCACACAAGAAAATCTGTGCAATGCATAAAATTCAACAGAAACATAATTAATATCTAATATTATACTTCATGTGTGCTAGTCATGGTCCAGGGGTTTTTGCCATAACACACCGCAGCAACTGGAGGAGATGCTCAACGACATCAACAACACCAGCAAGCCAGTCGGGTTGAACATGCATCTCGGTAAAACCAAAGTGATGTTCAACAAACACGTCACCCCCGCAGTGGTCACAGTTGACGGTAAGACCAGAGAGCAAGTAGACAGCTACGTATGTATACCTCGGCAAGACCATCACGCAAGACGGGGATCTCCTGACAGAAATCAAGCATCGGATAACTCTCGGTTGGGCAGCATTCGGCAAGTTTGAGTCCATCATGAAAGGCAGAAAGGCCAGCATGAGAATCAAACGGAAGATACATGACATATATGATGATACATGAAGATATCCTGCCGGTCATGTGGAACCACAACATGGGCTCTCAACAACACAATGAAGGAAATGCAGAGAGTGGCACAAAGGAAAATTGAACGCCTCATGCTGAATGTCTCTCTAAAGGATAGAAAGCCCAACACATGGATCTGAGAGCAAACAGGAGTGAGAGATATCATGCACACCATCAACAGTAGCAAGCACAGTTGGGTAGGCCATGTGGCCCGATTCTCCGACAACCGTTGGACAAGCAGAGCAACAGAATGGATGTCCCAGAGCTGGAATCGACCACGAGGATGACCAAAAACAAGATGGCGCGACGACCTGACTCAATGCCGAGGGCACAACTGGCCAAGCCTCGCACGAGATAGAGTCTGCTGGAAGAGGTCCAGGGAGGGGTTCCTCAGCCATGAGTGAAATCACCCTGAATCCTGATCCTGATCCTGATTATACTTCAAAGGTACTAATTAATAGCTAATATATCCAATGTAATCTAATTAATTAGACCAATTATATTGGTTTCTGTACCATTTTGCAATGTAACGCAGTGAGTGACAGGTGTCAATAATACGATACGATTCACTTCAATCATAGCATTGATAGTGCTTGCATATGTGTCCTGCCCATACACACTGTGCAGGTTAGCTAGCTAACAACAGTGCGGCGGCGTTAAGATGCTAACCTCTTATCATGGTGAAACAAATGGGCAGTGACACATCCACGTACCAAGCCAAAGTAAAAAATAAATGCTGGTTTTTTACGATGGAATGGCTGTCAGGTGTGATACTGGTGTGTGGCCACAGCGGGCACATCTGATGTTGCTCACAGTGGTTCTCAATGCACTGAAGGAGCTTGTATGTATGCCCAGACGCATGAAAAATTAGGGGGGGGGCATTGGTCATGATGTAAAAACCCTCATAATGAGTTTAAGGGATTTTAAGTGTGTTTTTTTTTGCACTGACTTTTATGGAAAGATCCAGGATGCAGCTGTCAGTCAGGGGCCTGCCACTTAACTCCTAAGAGTGCTGCTGACTTGACAGTTACATGGTCAGAACCAGCAGAAATTTCTCTCCATTTGGAAAATTGATTCGTGTAAATTGAAAATTATGGGAGATGGAGCTAATTAATTTTTTTTCCCCACCAAGATTTTTTCGTTTCCGTCTCACTCTGATGACATCACCCATTCCAGCCCAGAAAATTCCACACAACAGATGCCAATTACCAAGAAAAAATATAGATTGAAAAAACTCATTAAGCTTCAATAATTTTTTAATCAATCAAACAAAGATTGAGAAAAACCATCAAAACGTAGTAAAAAGGCATTTTGACAGTTGAAATGATGAGTAGATCTGTTTATAATGGCTGTGTATTGTACCATAGTGCGAACCCTGAAATAAAAGCTGAAACTCCAATCTTTCTTCTCATATTTATCTTTGGTCTCATATGCACATGGATTCAATGCACAGCAACAATAATTTAATTAAAGTGGTAAAATAAAAGGTGTAAAGCTTAGCAGAGGGATTAATAGTGGTCCGGTAGTAAGGTGCTGAATTACTGATCCCAAGGTCGGGAGTAAAGGCCCCATGTTCATCAGGTTGTCACTGCTGTCCCTCTAGCTACCTGGATTATAAAAAGCCGGCCATGTCTCTCACTCTCTGTGGCGAGAGACATGGCTGAATTTTGAAAAGAGTAGGCTGCATTGTTGTCAGCATGCTTCTGCCCTACCGTGGCCTGGCGAGCTGTTCAGGGTATACTCTGCCCTTGCTTAGAGTTGGATGAGATGGGTGCCAGCCTACCAGTAACCCTAATTAGGATAAAGCTGTTCAGAAAATGACGATGATGGTGCTTAGAAGCTTAGAAGAATAAGGGTTTTTTTTTTTTTTTGTTCGTTTTTGTTTTGTTTTTTCCGGTAAAGAACAATTCATACCAGACCCATTTTAAGGGTCTAAATTTTGGAACAAATATAATTCTACTGGGGCCAGAATTCTATTTGAATTCAGTAATTTATACTGGTAGTGCTTAAAGTACATATTACATATGTAAATGTGAGGTGAGAGCATTTATTTATGCTTCTATTTTTAGGGCATAAAAGAGGCTCTGGAGTAAACACACACAACTGGAGTAAAGCAAGGCTGTAATATGCCAGGATTCTTGTTCTTGATAGTCCTAGATTGGGAAATGAGGAAAACAGTTGGTAATGGTGAAAATGGAATAAGGTGGAAATTTACAACAAAGTTGGATGACCTTGACTTTGCGGATGATATTGCATTGCTCTCTTCAACCAAGCAACAAATGCAACATAAATTGAACAAATTGTTGGATGCAGAGGCTAGGCGTGAGGGTTTGAAAATCAGTGTGCAGAAGACAAAGATGATGAGAATTAACTGAAGCAGCCAAGAACTTTTTACCATCAGAACACAACATGACAGGATTGAGGATGTGGAAGAATTTTGCTATCTAGCTGCGACAGTATGTAAGGATGGCGGAGGCATGAAAGACCTGATGAACCGTTTGTCGAAAGCGAGAGGGGTGTTTTATAAGACGAAAGAAGATCTGGAGATCCGGTAAAATATAGCAAGGAAAACTAAACTCGGGCTCCATAAGACACTGGTCGTGCCAGTCCGAGTATATGGATGTCTTCTTCTTCTTCTTCTTCTTCATCTTCTTCTTCTTCCCTGCCTCCATCTCACCCTACCCTCTGCAACTTCTACACCGACTCCAACTACCTTCATGTCCTCCTTCACCACATCCATAAATCTTCTCTTAGGTCTTCCTCCAGGCCTTCTGCCTTGCAGTTCCAACCTCAGCATCCTACTACCAATATACTCACTATCCCTCCTCTGTACATGTGCAAACCATCTGAATCTGGCCTCTCTGACTTTGTCTCCAAAGCATCTTACATGTGTTGTCCCTCTGATGTACTCATTCCTGATCCAATCCATCCTCGTTACTCCCAAAGAGAACCTCAACATTTCCATCTCTGCTACCTCAAGCTTTGCCTCCTGTCTTTTCCTCAGCGCCACTGTTTCTAAACCATACAACATCGCTGGCCTCAACACCATCCTGTACACTTTTCCTTTCATTCTTGCCGATACCTTGCTATCACACATCACACCGGACACTTTTCTCCAACCATTACAACCTGCTTGCACACGCTTCTTCACCTCTTTTCCACACTCTCCATTGCTCTGGATTGTTGAGTCTAAGTACTTAAAATCCCCCACCTTATTTAACTCTGCTCCCTGTAACCTCACCGTTCCTCTTGGGTCCTCATTCACACACATGTATTCTGTCTTATGCTAACCTTCATTCCTCTCCTTTCCAGGGCATACCTCCACCTCTCTAGATTTTCCTGCACTTGTTCTCTGCTCTCACTACAGATCACAATGTCATCTGCAAACATGATAGTACATGTGGGATCATCTAACCTCATCTCTCAGCCTGTCCATCACCATAGCAAACAAGAAGAGGCTCAGAGCTGACCCTTGATGCAGTTCCACCTCCACCTTGACTTCTTCTGTCACACCGACAGCACACCTCACCACTGTCTTACAGCTCTCATACATGTCATGTACCACTCTAACGTACTTCTATGCCACTCCAGACTTCCTCATGCAATACCACAGTTCCTCTCTCAGCACCCGATCATATGCTTTCTCGAGATCCACAAAGGCACAGTGCAGCTCCCTCTCATCTTCCCTGTACTTCTCTATGAACATCCTCAAAGCAAACAGTGCCTCTGTGGTGCTCTTTCTTGGCATGAAACCAAATTGTTATTCACAAATGCTGACCTCTGCCCTTAGTCTAGCTTCCACTATTCTTTGCCATAACTTCATCGTATGGCTCATCAACTTTATCCCTCTGTAGTTGCCACAACTGTGCACGTCTCCATTGTTCTTAAAAATTGGCACCAGCACACTTCTCCATTCCTCCGGCATCTGCTCACTCTGTAAGACCTTGTTGAATGTTCTTGCCAGAAAATCTACTGCTACCTCTCCTAGTCACTTCCATACCTCCACCTGTATGTCATCAGGACCAACTGTCCTTCCACTTTTTATCCTATTCAATGCCCTCCTCGCTTCACCCTTACTAATCTTTGCTAATCTTTGCTTTTACCTGTGTGTTCCTACTTTTTATTATAAGTCACCCTAATAAGTCTCCCTATTCTCTTGTCTCTTCTGAAAGAAGGTATTCACCACAGCCATTTCCATCCTTTTTGCAAAATCTATCAACATCTGTCCTTCTGTGTTCCTGTCCTGGATAACAAACCAGCCCATCACTTCCTCGTCCCCTCTGTTGCCTGCACCAACATGTCCACTGAAGTCTGCAACAGTGATCACTCTTTCACCACTGGGGGTACTCTGCATCACTTCATCTAACTCCCTCCAGAATCTCTCATTCTCTTCTCGCTCACATCCTGTCTGTGGGGCATAAGCACTAACAACATTGAACATCACACCTTCAATTTCTAACTTGAGACTCATCACTCTGTCTGACACTCTTTTTAATTACAGAGCATTTCTGACAAACCCCTCATTCAAGATGACTCCTACACCATTTCTCTTCCCATCTACACCGTGATAAAACAGCTGAAACCCTGCCCCTAAGCTTCTAGCCTTGCTACCTTTCCACCTGGTCTCCTGGACGCACAGTATGTCCACCTACCTCCTCTGCATCATGTCAGCCAGCTCTCTATCTTTTCCTTTCATAGTTCTAGCATTCAAAGTCCCTACTCTCAGTCTTCGACTCATGCTTTTCCTCTTCTCTCTCCACCTACGGACACGCCTCCCGCCTCTCCTTCTTTGACCAACAGTAGTCCAATTTCCACCAGTACCCTGTTGGTTAACAGCACTGATGGCGGTCGTTGTTAAACCGGGCCTCAACTGATCTGGTATGAATTTCGTTTTGATCATTTGCATAACAATTTTGGCAGAAGTTTTATGCCGGATGCCCTTCCTGTCGCAACCCTCTGCATTTATCCAGGCTTGGGACCAGCGTGAGGGTAAACACTGGCTTGTGCCCCCACCCCCACCCCCCACCCCCATATTCTCCCCATGCTTGTGTGGGTTACCTCTGTGCACTCTGGTTTCCTCCCACACTCCAAAGACATTCAAATTAATTTGTAGTGTGAGTGGTTGTGTGCTTTGCGCAATGATGATCTGGTGAGCTGTTTAGGGTGTACCCCACCTTTACCCAGCATGTCAATTTCCCTCTGGGATTAATAAAATATCTATATATCAACTGCAATAGCTTTCGGCCTCCCTGCCACTCTAACAGGATTAAAACGTTTGTCCACTGAGTGAGTGGGAATATAGCTATATATAATGAGCAGGCTGGTTCAAGTTGAGCAGATATATATATATATATATATATATATATATATATATATATATATATATATATATATATATATATATATATATATATATATATGAACATATAATCTATGTTAAGATAAATTGGCATAACATGTTTATTTTTAACACAAACTTCGAGTTAAACACAACGTGGTGTGATGTAAGATTTAAGATATCTGCATTTTTTAATTCTGAAATCCAGGGTTTAGAAATGGCGGTAGTGCAAAATAACAAAGGCATATCTACATTTACAGTATTTAGCAGACATCTTTCTCCTGAGCAACTTATATTTATCATACTTTTTAATGCAACTGAGCAAATAAGAATTGTTGGTCTTGCTCAAGAGCCCAACAGTGGCAGCATGGTGCTACTGGTGCATGAACCTCATCCTTTCGATCACTAATCCAAGAGCCTTATTCATTGAGCCACTACTGCATATGGTCACCTAACTTTAAAAAAAAAAAAACTTGCCTCATGCAATTATGTAAATAAGGTTTAACCTCGACTTAATGTACCCTTATAATTGTAGATTTGAAATGTTTACATAAGAAGGTACACAACAAGGCTTGAATAACTTGAATCGAAGATGTCATGACAAAGATGCACAATATCGGTTTTTAATTTAAGGGCAGCATGGTGCTGTTGTGGTGAGCATGTCCCAGGCTAATTACAGCCAAGGCTGCATAGTGATGAAGTAGTTAGCATTTCTCAAATATGGTATATTTCCACTCCTCACCGATTGTTCTCAGTTACTTTCCAAGCACTGGAATGCTTTACAAATAGCTGATTTTATAACTTATTCGAATGACAGATAATTACAGATTGTAGATGTTAGCTTGGTGGGGCAGTGGTGGTCTAGTGCGCTGGATCGCTGATCCAAAGGTTGGGGGTTCGAGTCCCACTCTCCACAAGGTTGTCACAGCCCCCCCCCGTGCAGCTAACTGGGTTATCAAAGGCGAGCCATGTCTCTCACTGTCTATGGTGAGAGGCATGTAAAAGAACCATTGCTGACATTCGTAAAGAGTTGGCTGCAAAGTCGTCGGCGTGTTTCTGTCCCTTGCTAAAAGGGTTGTGACAGGAAGGGCATCCGACGTAAAAACCTCTGCCAAATCAAACGTGCAAATCAGATGATTCGCTGTGGCGACTCCCAAGTAAAAGGGAAAAAGCCGAAAGGAAGACAGACAGCTGTTAGCTTGGTATGCAATTATGAATGTGATTTATTTAGCCTGGTTGGGCTTACAAGTATTTCTTTAAGAGCGGTTGATCCTGAAACCATCTCAGTAATCATTGTTATCATCAACATCATCTTCCGCTTAATCCAGGGTCAGGTTGCGGGGGCAGCAACCTAAGCAAAGAGGTCCAGACGTCCCTCTCCCGAGCCACTTCCTCCAACTCTCCCAGGGGGACACCGAGGCGGTCCCAGACAAGCCGAGAGATATAATCCCTCCAGCGTGTTCTAGGTCGACCCCGGGGTCTCTTCCCGGTTGGACATGCCCGAAACACGATCCAACCCCGGAGCTCGACCACTGAGGAGCTTTTTGACAACCTCAGTGACCTCCACTCCAGTGATGGGCAGACCCCCACCCGAACCCCCAGGGTCTTCCTCTTCCACGGAGGTCGTGTTGGTGGGATTGAGGAGATTCTCAAAGTATTCCCTCCACCTCTCGATGACATCCCCAGTCGAGGTAAGCAGCTCCCCACCTTCACTATAAACAGTGTTTGTGAAGAACTGCTTCCCCCTCCTCAGGCGTCGGATGGCGGTCCAGAACCTTTTTTAAGGCCAACCGATAATCACTCTCTCTTGGCCCTCACCGAACTCCTCCCATGCCCAAGATTTTGCATCTGCGACAGCCTCGGCTGCAGCACGTTTGGCCTGCCGGTACCTGTTTGCTGCCTCGGGAGTCCCACAGGCTAATAAAACTCGATAGGCCTCCTTCTTCAGCTGGACGGCCCCCTTCACCGCAGGTGTCCACCACCGGGTTCAGGGATTAGCGCCACGATAAGCACCGACGACCTTACAGCCACGGCTATGGGCTGCCGCCTCAGCAATGGAGGCACGAAACATGGCCCGTTCGTATTCCATGTCCCCCGCCTCCTCCGGGACGTGGTTGTAGCTCTGCCGGAGGTGGGAGTTAAAGGCCTCTTGGACAGGGGACTCCGCCAAACGTTCCCAGCAGACCCTGATTACACACTTGGACCTGCCAGGTCTGGAAGGCAACCCCCCCACCACCACCAGGTAGTGATCGGTAGACAGCTCAGCTCCTCTCTTCACCCGAGTGTCCAGAACATATGGTCACAAGTCCGATGACATGACTACAAAGTCAATCGTCGAATTGCGACCCAGGGTGTCCTGGTGCCAAGTGCACGTATGGGCACACCTATGTTTGGACATGGTGTTCGTGATAGACAAACTGTGACGAGCACAGAAGTCCAACAACGAAACACCATTCGGGTTTAGACTGGAGAGGCCATACCTACCGATCACACCCTTCCATCGCACTTTGTCTGGACCTTCACTCAGGACCTGTTTGCCTTGGGTGACCCTACCAGGGGCATTATGCCCCTAACAACATAGCTCCTAGGATCACGCAAATCCCTCCACCACGATAAGGTGGCGATTCAGGGAGGGGATCATTATCATTGTTATTATTATTATTATTATTATTATTAAAAATGATATGCAACAGAGAGGGATCGGGTGATCCTGGCACATCAGGCTTGTGAGGCTCATCATTACCTCACCCTCTCTACACACAGTCCAGATAGTGAATGGGACTTCTCCCAGGAAGCACTGCCTAGTCGAACCCACCAAGAACTCTCTGGAGAATATGGAGACTCTCCAACACTGCATCCTTCTGCATTGCCCAGACTGTCAGAAGAGCTGTGTTCCCGGTAGCAAACCCTGACACTCTCTTGATCTGTGTCATTAGACCAGGAGGTACAAAACCAAGAGCACCGAGGATAATGGGAAGTCTGACGACTGTGTAATATGGATACAAGCGAAACATTTCATCGGCGAGGTCTGCGTATTTTGCATGTTTTTTCCGAATCTTGCCAATCACATTGCTGTCAAAAGGGACAGAAAATTCAATAATAATAAGTTCATTGATTTTGTCAAACAGAACAAGATCAGGCACGTTATTATTATTATTATTATTATTATTATTATTATTATTATTATTATTATTATTATTATTATTATTATTATTATTATTATTATTATGATTGATGTTGTTTTTGGTTTTTTTGAGTTTTTTTTGTTTTGTTTTTTTTTTTTTGCTTTGACTTGGCTTTTATGTTTCATTGAGTAAATACAGCTTGAGAAATATTGTGTCTGAGTTCTTATTTCAGGCTGAAAAAATACAAAATATAATTATTTTAAAGGACAATGAGCTGGCACGGTGGAATAGTGGTTAGTATGTCTGCCTCACAGCAAAAAAGGTTGTGGGTTCAATTCCCAGCTTGAGTGTTTCTGTGTTCAATTTGCATATTCTCCCTGTGCTTGTGTGGGTTTCCTCCCACAGTCCAAAACATGCACAGTAGGTTATTTGTTGCTGTTTCAAATTGTTCCTAGGCATGAGTGTTGACCCTGCAATGGCCCGGTGAGCTGTCCAGGGTGTACCCCACCATTTCCCAGAGTCAGCTGAGGTGGGTGCCAGCCTCCCCATGACTCTGGTCAGGATTAAGTTCTGTAATATGAGTAACACTTTCAGAAAATAATCTGCAGTTATTCACTACTTACCGAGTAGTAGGATTTGAGTTGCTGTTTCAGCATCATCAGGGCATCCTCGTCTGACTGATCACGGGAATCCGTAGTAGGACGATAAGCTGTACCGTGCTCATTTATTTCTATTTCTTCTTCCATCATCCGCTGCTGGGTTAAGGTGCTAGTGTACCTGCTATCCTGGGTGTAGATAGTCAGCTCCATCTTAAACTGTGTCCTCAGCATAGTTTCAGCCTCTGACTTCTTCTCTGTGCAAATGTTGTCAATCTTGTCCTGGAGGAACATAAACCATCTCACCATGGCATGCTTGAACATGTTTACTGCCAGATGAATTTTTGGCTTCATATTTCACCGTTTTGAGCTTGCGATTTAAAAAGAAAATAATAAGCAGAGTTGTTATACACCAAGACCTACCATTGTCATTTTAAGGAGATGTGGGAAGGCTTCAAAATTGGATTTAGCCAGGGAGATGAACTTGTCCTGTATGAAGTCTAAAGACAAGGATGAATCCTTTTTTTTTTTTTTAAACTACATTTTAAATTAAACATTAAACATTTATGTACACAACAAGGCAACCCGGAATTAAAAATAAATTCACATAGCAACTGTGGAAGTATGAGCATTTGAGTTTAAAAAATAGCAGGACAACATCAGGAACATGAAGAACCATTGTGATTATCATCATTAATTCATTAATTTTCTGAATCACTTAATCCTTATTAGGGTTGAGGGAGACTGACGTCCATCTCAGCCGATTCGGAGCGAGGACAGACTACACTCTGGACAGCTCGCCAAGCCATCGCAGGGCTCACTGTGGTAAGTAGTACAGTATTTTTGTGTGGAAAATAATTTGTAGTGGTGAAAAAAGTAACAGACCCAACTGTTGGGGAATGCACATTGCTTGTTCTGAGTACAGTACAGACGCTCCCCGACTTACGCTTTTAATTGGTTCCGGATGGCTGAACGTAAGTTGAAAGTGAACGTAAGTTGTTACAGTGACATATGACGTGTGATGTATGCCGCTCATACTGCTCTATACATCCATAAATACCATTACCGTATCTCATAAAACACTCCTAAATCAATTATTATAAACAGAACATTGTAAAATAATATCAAATATATAAAATGATATCAACATTAATTTCAAGTAAATTAAATTCAAGCAAAATAATTTCAAATAGATAAATTTTAATTAAATTAATTAATCAAATATCAAATACAGTATCAAATATAACATTTAACATTCTCTATGACCTTTCTGCTTGTAAATGGTTCCGATGGTCAACAGACAATCACTTTACATGAAGCTGAGCCGAGTCACATTACATGAAGCTGAGCCGAGTCACTTTACATGAAGCTTAAAACAGCCAATCAACGTTTACAATATGTGAGGCGCTCAACACCAAAAGTAGTTTACTTTTTTGTGCTTGAGACAAAGCGTGGGTCATACGGACTTCTGGTCTTTCAAGTGAGCAAGAGCACTATTGAATATTTGTTTAGTACTCAGCCTGCACTGATTTGAATCACCAGCAGAGTGGACAGTTCTCGTTCTTTTCTGGATTCGAGTTTTCATTCATTTTACAACTTTGTTTGCATAACTGAATATGCATGGTAGTGACGAAAGAACAAGGTCAAGGATACAAGCGGCTGAAATGAGCTTCCTTCGCTGAGTGGCGGGACTCTCCCTTAGAGATAAAGTGAGAAGCTTTACCATTCAGGGAGAGCTCAGAATAGATCCGCTGCTCCTCCACATTGAGAGGGGACAGTTCAGGTGGCTCAGGCATCTTGTTTAGAATGCTTATACCCGAACTCCTCCCTGGTGTGGTGTTTCGGTCGTGTCCAACCGGGAAGAGACCCCGGGGTCGGCCAAGAACACGCTGGAGGGACTATGTCTCTCAACTTGTCTGAGAATGCCTTGGTGTCCCCCCAAAAGAGCTGGAGGAAGTGGCTAGGGAGAGGGATGTCTGGGCCGCTTTGCTTAGGTTGCTGCCCCCACGACCCGACCCCGGAAAAAAAACGGAAGACAATGAATGAATCTCTGAAGAAAAAACAAAAAACTCACAGGAACTATGAAATGTAGTTTGTTCTGAAATACCTATTTATCGGTGCAAGAAGTTGATCAACTTGATTCAGTACAGATGTGCAGTAACTATCATAAACACTGATGATGCAAATGACTTTTAGTTTGGTTTGAGTTTAAAGTGAAAACTTACATTAAATAATCAAAATTGCTTTCTGGTAATCAATATTTATTTCTGTCTTGTGGAAGAATACTGAAGACTTAAATGTTTCCATTAAAAAACATTAGAACATTAAAAATATGAAAATAAAAGATCATCATCATCATCATCATCATCTTCTGCTTGATCCAGAATCCGGTCGTGGAGGCAGCAACCTAAACAAAGAGGGACAGACATCCACCACCTTATCGTGGTGGAGGGGGTTGCGCGATCTAATGATTCCAGGAGCTATGTTGTCAGGGGCATAATGCCAACAGGTCCTGGGTGAAGGTCTAGATCAGCGGTCGGGAACCTTTTTGACCTGGAGAGCCATAAAACTAAATTATTTCTAGATATATATTTTTTGAGAGCAATATAGTATTTTAAACATATAATAATAATAATAATAATAATAATAATAATAATAATAGGTTTACTTTTAATGCGACTTCTGGTGCTGCATGGTTTTGCTGATGGCCTTGTAGTCTGGTTCATATGTAGTGAGGTTGAGTTTCATGCAGGCGTTGAGGCTTCCATCAGTTAAACGCGAGCGTAGGTTGGTCTTAATGTTTCTCATATGCGAGAATGACTGCTCACATGCATACGTAGAGCCAAACATGGTCAGTATGGCAATACTCACACGCTGCATTGTGTAATATGTCACAGGAAGCTCGTTCCAAGTTTTAAGAATTAGCTGGTCTTCAGGTTGAAGCTTTTTTATTTCTGACCACTTGTGTTCGCTCGCCAGCTCTGCTCGCTGTCGTGCAAGTCTTTCCAACTCTCCATTAAGTGACTTGAACTTAGTCATCCATATATCAGATGCCTTCAGGTCTGCAACTTCCAGCTCAAAGTCTGCGATGGAGACTCCGGGATGCACATCAGGTTGATTTTGTCCACTTCACACTCATGTGGATGAGTGATGAATTTGAAAAGACCAGTGTTCGCACGAAATTCTCCAAAACGTGCCTTGAATGACTGCAGGAGATTGGACGTATAGTCAGCTAGCTGCTGGAGATCCAGATGTTGTGTGGGGTCGCTTGCTAAGCATGCATCTCTAAATTGCTGCAGTCCTTCAAAGTGCAGAAGACGACCTGTTTCAATGTCCCTGAGAAAAACTTCCAGCTTGCTTTCAAATGCAAACACTGCTTGTTGAAGGGATGAGATTGTATTCCCAATACCTTGCATTTTCACATTAAGCTGGTTTAGATGGCCAGTTATGTCCACAAGATAGTGAAAATGCAGGAGCCAGGCAGTATTGTCCAGCTCAGGATGCTTGACGCCTTTCATTTCTAGAAAAATCCGTATTTCACTCAGGCAAGCTGCAAAACGGTTGAGCACCTTCCCCTGGACAACCAACGCACGTTGTTGTGTAAAATCAGACCGGGATATTGATTCCCAACTTCTTCCAACAGAGCATTAAACTGCCGATCATTTAAAGCTCGGGCGACAATGAAGTTGACCACTCGAAGCACAAAGCGCCTCCTGGTGCAGGATGCAATGAAAACTTAGGATTGCTCTCTTTTCATGCTCACGGAGAAGTGCTACAAACCCTTTGTTCTTCCCCAACATGCATGGTGCACCATCAGTGCACACAGAAATAAGTTTATCCAGTGGTATTTTTTTTTTCTTTAGCAAACTCCATGAACGACATGAATAAATCCTCTCCTCTTGTTGTCTCTTTCATTGGCAAAACAGCCAAGATTTCTTCACGCAGTGTGTCACCTGTAGCATACCTGGCAATTATACTGAACTGAGATAGATTGCTAACGTCTGTTGACTCATCTAACGCGAGAGAAAAGTATGTCCCAGCGTTTATGTCCTTAATTTGTGTTTCCTCGACTTGATTCGCCATCATGATGCTCCGATCGTGATCCGTTCTTGCTGACAGTGGCATGTCTTTTATTTTTTTGATTATCTTGGCTTTATTTGGAAAGTCATCAAAAAGTTCATTGGCCACATCAAGCATAAATGTTTTGGCATATTCGCCATCTGTGAACGGCTTTCCACTCTTCACTATTGCCAAAGCACCCGCAAAGCTAAGCGGAATTACCGTCACCTTGCGTGGTCCAGACACGCAGTTGCTGCTGGCTCGTCTGCACTTTCCGTTGCAGCTCTTCGCATGCCTTTTTCCTGCTGTCCCCGGTGGATATTTCAATGCAAAAGAAGCATGACGCGTGTCGGTGCCGCTTTATATTTGAGCGTTTCATTGATGCAATTTTGTCATTGCATATTAGACATACTGCGGATCCTGCTCTCTCCACAAATGCAAATTCCTCTGTCCACGCAGCCTGGAATGTATGGTAATCATCGTCTTTTTTTCTTTTCGCCATCTTTTCTGTTACAAGGGTTGAAGCGGGTTGAAGGGTTGAAATTTTATCTCTGATAAAATTAATTTCCGTACATTGACAATGACCCGTGACGTACTTGCGATCGATTGGTTCCCGACCTGATCCTCGGGTCACCGGCGGATTGCAAGTGCCGCAACCCACCCCTGACTTTTAAAATGTATCTTTAAAACTAATTTTAAATTACTTAATATTATTAAGATTATCACTAGTATTTTAAAACCAGTTCCAAAATATATATATATTTTAATTTAATTTAATTTAATTTAATTTTTTTTGGCCCCCTCAACTCCAAACTGTCTGGGAGCCATATGACGTCTCCGGAAGAGCCATATATGGCTCAAGAGCCATAGGTTCCCGACCGCTGGTCTAGATGAAGTGCGGTTCAGAAGACCTCGATGGTGGAAAAAGCAAGGACACAATTTCCCTCGCCCGGATGCAAGTCACCCCCACCCGAAGCCAGGTCTGGGGAGGGGCTTGAAGGCGAGCGCCAGGTGCTCGGGCTTCTGCCTATGGAGCCCGGCCGGGACCAGCCCGAAAAGGAAACATGGGTCCGCCCTTCCATGGACCCACCACCTGTGAGAGGGCCATGGGGCTGAGGTGCAATGCGAGTTTGGTGGCAGCTGAAGGTATGGTTCCTTTCGAACGGTTTTGTCAGACCGATCCTCAGTTACTGACTCTGACTCTTGGGGCCATACTTGGAAAATATGCTTCTCTTTTCTTCCTCATTGTTTTTACTGAAATTAATTGGCCTGAATAAGAAATCAAAACAATGTCCATGAAGGTAGTGTTCCTCGCTGATGTCAGAAAAGAATGACTAAAAATTGTAGGTGAAGATTAAAACTTAAATGAAGACTAAGAACAATATCCAAATCAATAATAATTTATGTTTAAAATACATTGGTACCTCGGTACTCGAACATAATCCATTCCAGACCGCTGGTTGAATTCCGATTTGGTTGAATTCCAAATCCACTTTTCCCATTACAATTAATTTAAATGGTCTTAATGGGTGTTTCTGTGATGGAGTTGCATGTTCTCTTATGCATGCTTTTATTTAAAAACAAAAAAAAACTTTGGTGACCTAGAGATTTTGTGACTGGGCCCTCAGTGAAAATCAGTTTGACATCCCTGGGTAAATACAATTAATGTAAATGAATCTAGGTAGCTCCTGGTGATGAAGGCTGTTTGATACAAGAGTCTCCACAAGACTTACTGCTTAATATTCTATTTCTACGACAAAATACAGTACCTGTAAGTGTCTTTAAAATTAATCATTCCACATACCTGAGACCTCCTTAAGTTGCTCAGTGGATGGCTGCTCCATTTCTTGAATCTGTTCCGTCAATATCACCTCAAAGGCATTGTAGCTGATGAAGAATGGAAGTTGTCTGCCTCTGTATCTTTCATCATACCTTCCCAGTTCCTCCATTATCCTGTTATTGACTAGAATACCCCCAAAATTATTCAGGGTAAATTTAAAATAGCATGACCTTCAATATTCAATTTAAACATGATGCACAGTTTTTTTTTAATAAAATTGAACACTAACGGCTGTACTAAGTAGTAGTGCAGTACCATACAGACAAAAAAAAAAAATAATTCATTCATTTTCTAAACCACTTAATCCGAATCGGGGTCATGAGGAAGCTGGCGCCTATCACCACCGATTCTTGATGAAAGCAGGGTACATCTAAAAACAAGAAAAAATATACCAATATTAATAAGTGGTGGGCCAGCAAGGCTCTGCAGTGATTAGCATTTCCACCTCCCTGTAAGGTCCTGTGACTGAGTTTCTGTGTGAAAGTTGCATGTCTCCATGTACTTGCATGGGTTTCTTCCAGATACTCTGAATACCTCCTACAACCCAAAAGACATGCACAATAGGCTAACTCACTGTTCCAAATTTCCCCTAGTTATAAGTGTGACTATGAGTGGTTGTGTGTGTGTGTTGCCATGACCCTAATAGAGGATTAAGCATTTTGGCAAATAAATGAATGAGGCCGTTCCTGGCCTCGCATACTCACGGATATTGCTCTTAAAGGCTTTTTTCATAATGTTTGTAAATTAGCGGTAGCCCTGTCAAAATATCTATTAATAATGTTTTTCACTTGCATATTATTTTTCTATCGATTACAGTTCACTATATAGTCTAGGCATTATATATACATATATATATATATATATATATATATATATATATATATATATATGTATATATATATGTCTGTGTCTGTCTGTCTGTCTGTCTGTCTTCGTTTCGACTTTTTCCCTTTTACTCGGGAGTCACCACAGCGAATCATCTGATTCGCATGTTAAATTTGGCAGAGATTTTTACATCGGATGCCCTTCCTGTCACAACCCTTTTAGCAAGGGACAGAAACACGCTGACGACTTTGCAGCCTACTCTTTAGGCTCATCGATTCGATGAATATTTTTTAAAAAAAGGCGATGTACTGAAACCACCTGAAATGAAGCGCGAATTATGTATATCTGTATATATAATGCAGCCGTAAGGGAGGGGCACAAGCCAGTGTCTCTACCTCACGCCGGTCTCAAGCCCAGATAAATTCTGAGGGGTGTGTCAGGAAGGGCATCCGGCGTAAAACAAATGCCAAATAAAATATGCGAGTCACAACAGAAAAATTTCATACCAGATCGGTCGAGGCCCGGGTTAACAACGACCGCCATCAGTGCTGTTAATCAACAGGGTGCTGGTGGAAATTGGACTACTGTTGGTTGAAGACGTTGAAGAAGGAGAGGCGGGAGGTGTGTCCGTAGGCAGAGAGAGAAGAGGAAAGGCATGAGTCTTGGACTGAAAGTAAGGACTTGGAATGTTGGAACTATGACAGGAAAACGGTAGAGACCTGGCTGACATGATGCAGAGGCGGAAGGTGGACATACTGTGTGTTCAGGAGACCAGGTTGAAAGGTAACAAGGCTAGAAGCTGGGGAGCAGGGTTTAAGCTGTTTTTTCATGGTGTGGATGGGAAGAGAAATGGAGTAGGAGTCATCTTGAAGGAGAGGTGTAAGACATGCACAATTTGCATGATGTTCAATGTTGTTAGTGCTTATGCCCCACAGACAGGATGTGAGCTAGAAGAAAAGGAGAGATTCTGGAGTGAGTTAGATGAAGTGATGCAGAATACCTCCAGAGGTGAAAGAGTGGTCATTGGGGCAGACTTCAATGGACATGTTGGTGCAGGCAACAGAGGGGACAAGGAAGTGATGGGCAGGTTTGGTATCCAGGACAGGAACACAGAAGGACAGATGTTGATAGATTTTGCAAAATGGATGGAAATGGCTGTGGTAAATACTTTCTTACAGAAGAGACAGGAGCACAGGGTAACTTATAAAAGCAGAGGTAGGAGCACACAGGTAGACTACATCTTGTGTAGGCGATGTAATTTGAAGGAAGTCAGTGACTGCAAAGTAGTAGTGGGTGAGAGTGTTGCCAAACAGCATAGGATGGTGGTGTGCAGGATGACACTGATGGTGAGGAAGGTGAAGAAGGCAAAGACAGAGCAGAAGACAAAGTGGTGGAAGCTGAAAAAGGAAGAGTGTCGTGTCGTCTTCAAGGAGGAGTTGAAAATGTCTTTGGGTGGTCAGGAAGTGCTTCCAGATGACTGGACAACTACAGCTAATGTGATCAGGGAGACAGGTAGGAGAATACTTGGTGTGTCATCAGGAAGGAGAAGAGATAAGGAGACTTGGTGGTGGAATGAGGAAGTGCAGGAGTGTGTACAAAGGAAGAGGTTAGCTAAGAAGAACTGGGGCATAGAGAGGTCCGAAGAGAGTAAACAGGAGTACAGGGAGACACAGCGTAAGGTGAAGGTAGCGGTGTCAAAGGCCAAACAGAGGGCGTATGATGACTTGTATGCTAGCTTGGACAGTAAAGAGGGAGAAAATGATTTATACAGGATGGCACAGCAGAGAAATCGAGATGGGAAGGACGTGCAGCAAGTTAGAGTGATAAAGGACAGAGAGGGAAATGGATTGACTGATGACAGAAGTGTGCTCGGAACATGGAAAGAGTACTTTGAACAGTTGATGAAGGAGGAAAATGAGAGAGAAAAAAGAGTAGAAGAGTAGAAGTAGACTGTTGAGGACCAGGAAGTAGCAAAGATTAGTAAGGGTGAAGTGAGGAGGGCATTGAAGAGGATGAAGAATGGAAAGGCAGTTGGTCCTGATGATATACCGGTGGAGGTATGGAAGTGTCTAGGAGAGGTAGCAGTAGATTTCCTGACAAGAACATTCAACAAGGTCTTAGCGAGTGAGAGGATGCAGGAGGAATGGAGGAGAAGTGTGAAGGTGCCCATTTTTAAGAACAAGGGAGACGCACAGAGTTGTGGGAACTACAGAGGGATAAAGTTGATGAGCCATGCGCTGAAGTTAGGGGAAAGAATAGAAAAAGCTAGACTAAGGGCAGAGGTCAGCATTTGTGAACAACAGTTTGACTTCATGCCGAGAAAGAGCACCACAGATGCAGTATTGTGAAAAAAAAAAAAAAAAAAAATTCCAAGATGGCGCCGGGTGACCTGCAGCCAGTTACAGGAGCTCTTCAGTTTCTTTTTCTTTTTTTTCTCTTTTCGATTGTATATAGGCGTGTTTCTTTTTCTTTCTTCAAGCCTGCATCTGGAAAACCTACTTTTATGATGCTTTTGTTTTTCTGAGCACTTTTACTTTCATTGTTTGGATCGGCGTCAGGAAATTCATTCACCGACGGCTCTGAGCAACGCAGGTCTTACACACGTGAGACCCTCCTCGGCCTGCGCGCCCCCGCCCTCCTTCATGCAGAAAAGCCCGTTGTTCCTGTGGAAATACGGAGGAAAAGGAGAGGCTGCAGAGGGGGACGAAAGACACGGAGGACATGTGTTCCCTCTGTCATCATGGGAAATGTCCGCATGATCGCCAACAAGACCGAGGAGCTGGCGGCACTGACCCGGCAGCAGAGGCAGTACCGGGACTGCAGCTTCATGTGTTTCTCAGAGACGTGGCTGAATGAACTCACACCGGACTCTGTGGTTTCTCTTAACGGATTTACACTCGCGCGTGCAGATCGGAGTGTAACGGAGAGCGGTAAGAAGAAAGGCGGGGGTGTGGCGGTCTATGTGAATGAACGATGGTGCCACCCGGCCAACGTGCACGTGAAGGAGCAGCTATGCACGCGGGACCTGGAGCCGCTCGCGGTGAGCACGCGGCCATATTATCTACCGAGGGAGTTTTCACACGTGATTGTGTTTTGCGTGTACATTCCGCCCTCGGCTGATGCAGCGGCCGCGTGTGACCGTCTTCACAGCGCTGTCAATCAGACACAGACTCGTCACCCCCGCGCCATGATTCTGATCAGCGGGGACTTTAACCACGCCCCTCTCTCCACCTCTCTCCCGACGTTCACGCAATACGTGAAGTGCGCCACAAGAGACAATAAAACTCTGGACTTGCTGTATGCTAATGTGAAGGACGCTTACAGCTCCACCCCCCTCCCCCCACTGGGACGATCAGACCACAACCTGGTCTACCTGCTCCCCCAATACACACCCAGGGTGCGAAAGGAACCTGCGCAGAAGAGGTCTGTGAAAGTGTGGACCGAGGAGACCAACGAGAGGCTTAGGGACTGTTTCCAGACCACAGACTGGAGCATGCTCTGTGACTCCTTTGGTGATGACATCGACGGCCTCACACACTGTATCACCGATTACATGAACTTCTGTGTGGACAACACTGTGCCAACACGGAGGGTACGGTGCTTCTCCAACAACCACCCACGGGTCACCCCTGAGCTTAAAGTCCTCCTGAACCAGAAAAAGAGGGCTTTCATCTCGGGGGACAGAGAGGAGCAGAAGAAGGTCCAGCGTGAGCTCCAGTGGAGGATCAGGAGGGCCAAGAAGGACTATGGGAAGAAGATGGATGAGAAGCAGGCTCAGAACAACGTGCGGGACGTCTGGAGAGGACTAAAGACCATGTCTGGATTTGGGCAGAGTGTCAGAGGGACAGCTGATGGTGACCAGCGCTGGGCGGATGAACTAAACTGTTACATCAACAGGTTTGATTCTCCCCCCTCCCCCTCTGCCCCCCTCCCTGTTCCCCCCCTCTCTTCACACGTCTCCAGACCAGCAGACACCTCTCCCCTCCCCAGGCCAACTTCACTTGACTGCTACAGCCCGACAGACACATCTGAAGGACCTGATGGCATCAGTCCCAGGCTGCTGAGGACCTGCGCAGACCAGCTCTGTGTGGTACTATGCTACCTGTACAACCTGAGCCTCAGCCTGGAGAAGGTTCCCGTCCTATGGAAGACCTCCTGTGTGGTTCCGGTTCCCAAAACAGCTCAAGCAAAGGAACCAGCCCACTACAGACCTGTCGCCCTGACCTCCCACCTCATGAAGACCATGGAAAGGCTCCTCCTTGAACACCTCCGCTCTATGGTGAGCCCCACCCTAGACCCACTGCAGTTTGCTTACAGGCCCAACATCGGTGTAGAAGACGCCGTCATCTACCTTCTGCAGCGGGCACTCACCCACCTGGAGATCACTGGCAGCGCTGTGAGGGTCATGTTCTTTGACTTCTCCAGTGCCTTCAACACCATCAGGCCAGCATGTCTGCGGGGGAAGCTGGAGGACGTGGGAGTGGACGGGCATCTTGCCGCCTGGATTATCGACTACCTTACTAACCATCCACAGTACGTGCGGCTGCGCGGCTGTAAGTCAAAGGTGGTAGTCTGCAGCACGGGGGCACCACAGGGCACCGTCCTCTCACCCTTCCTTTTCAACATTTATACCTCGGACTTCATATATAGCACAGACAGCTGCCACCTCCAGAAGTTCTCGGACGACTCCGCCATCGTGGGCCGTGTGTCAGAGGGGAACGAGCAGGAGTACCGGTCGGTCATCGTTGACTTCGTGGACTGGTGTGAGTGCAACCACCTGTGCTTGAACACTAGGAAGATGAAGGAGATGGTGGGCGACTTCAGAAGAAGCACTTGAACACACACACACACACACACACACACACACACTCACTATTGAACGTCCTGGGAGAGGACATTGAGACAGTGGATAGTTTCAAATACCTGGGCATTCACCTTAACAATAAACTGGACTGGACCCACAACACCAACGCACTGTACAAGAAGGGCCAGAGTCGCCTCCACCTTCTGAGGAGACTTAGGTCCTTCGGAGTATGCAGACCTCTGCTCAGGACTTTTTATGACTCTGTGGTAGCCTCTGCAATCCTCTACGCTGCCATCTGCTGGGCCCCGGGCAGCACAGAGTGGGACAGAAAGAGACTGAACAAGCTGGTCAGGAGGGCCAGCTCTGTCCTCGGCTGCCCACTGGACTCTGTGGAGGAGGTGAGTGAGAGGAGGATGGTAGCAAAGCTCACATCCATCATGGTCAACAGCTCTCATCCACTGCACCAGACTGTAGAGAAGCTGAGTAGCTCCTTCAGTGGACGACTGAGACATCCTCAGTGCAGGAAGGAGCGCTACCGCAGGTCGTTCATTCCCACCGCTGTCAGACTGTACAACGCCACTCTGTAACTGTCTGTGAAAATACCGGTTATGTGCAATAAAAACCCCGTGCACTTTAATCAACCACATCTACCCCACTGACTGTGAACCATATCAACCCATCTACTCTGCCCTCAGATATATATATATATATATATATATATATATATATATATATATATATATATATATATATATATACACTTGAATATAGGCCAGTCTACAAAGTTGTTCCCTTTTTTCCTTTATTGTTTATTAATTTATACTATTTATGTATCTATTTATTTATTTACTTAACAATATATATGTATGTGTGTATGTTTGTATATGTATCTATTTTTGCACCCCCTACTGATGGTACCTCAAGAGCCTGTAACAGTGAATTTCTCCATTGTGAGATTAATAAAGCTGTATCTTATCTTATCTTATATGACAGGTTGCCGAGAGAGGAACTGTGGTATTGCATGAGGAAGTCTGGAGTGGCAGAGTAGTATGTTAGAGTGGTGCAGGACATGTATGAGAGATGTAAGACATTGGTGAGGTGTGTTGTCGGTGTGACAGAAGAGTTCAAGGTGGAGGTGAGACTGCACCAAGGGTCAGCTCTCAGCCCCTTCTTGTTTGCTATTGTGATGGACAGGCTGACAGACGAGGTTAGACAAGAATCTCCGTGGACTATCATGTTTGCAGATGACATCGTGATCTGTTGTGAGAGCAGAGAACAAGTGGAGGAAAATCTAGAGAGGTGGAGGTATGCCCTGGAAAGGAGGGGAATGAAGGTTAGTCTCAGTAAGACAGAATACATGTGTGTGAACGACAAGGACCCAAGAGGAACGGTGAGGTTACAGGGGCAGAGATAAAGAAGGTGGAGGATTTTAAATACTTAGGTTCAACAATCCAGAGCAATGGAGAGTGTGGAAAAGAGGTGAAGAAGCGCGTGCAGGCAGGTTGGAATGGATGGAGAAAAGTGTCCGGTGTGATGTGTAATAGGAGAGTATCGGCAAGAATGAAGGGAAAAGTGTACAAGACGGTGATGAGTTCAGCGATGTTGTATGGTTTAGAAACAGTGACCCTGGGGAAAAGACAGGAGTCAGAGTTGGAGGTAGCAGAGATGAAAATGTTGAGGTTCTCTTCGGGAGTAACGAGGATGGATAGGATCAGGAATGAGTACATCAGAGGGACAGCACATGTTAGATGTTTTGGAGACAAAGTCAGAGAGGCTAGATTGAGATGGTTTGGACATGTACAGAGGAGGGATAGTGAGTATATTGGTAGTAGGATGCTGAGGTTGGAACTACTAGGCAGAAGGCCCAGAGGAAGACCAAAGATAAGATTTATGGATGTGGTGAAGGCGGACATGAAGGTCGTTGGAGTAAGAGTAGAAGATGCAGAGGATAGGGTTAGATTGAGGCAGATCATTTGCTGTGGCGACCCCTGAGGGGAACAGCCGAAAGGAAAAGAAGATATATATATATATATATATATACACATACATATATGCACGTATACATTGTCTGTCTGTCTACCTTTCGGCTTTTTGGCTTTTTCCCTTTTTACTCGGGAGTCGCCACAGCGAATCATTTGATTCGCACGTTTGATTTGGCAGAGGTTTTTACATATACATATACACACACACACACACACACACACACACACACACACACATATATATATATATATATATATATATATATATATATATATATGTATATATAGTTACAGATTGATACAATCATATAATTAATATACCTAAGGGAGTGTCTTGCATAAGAATATTTTTTTTCCTGTATCAGCATGAAGTTAAGAGTTTGTTTCTTTTATTTAATTAAGACAGTTCGGGTAGGTATATAATAAGGAACTTCTCTCTGAGGCATAAATTACATCAACAAAATTCAAACAAGTAAGCAACCCCTTCCTGAAAAAGCTGAAAAACGACACCCAAAAGATTCAGAATGAAAGAAAGCTTCTGATCGCCGCCGACAAAATGACAAACTTTTACAAATTGGAACCCACAACATACAACGATTTACTCCAATGGAACATCACTAAATCCTACAAAAAATCACAGCCCAAAACCACACGCAACATCCACAAAGAAAACATAAAAATAGCGATGGAACTCAGCATCAGTGACCGAGTCGACACGACAGCCCACAAATAAAAGTTAATAACATTGCAAGTCCACAAGCCTGACTTCGCCAACAAACCAACTTGCCGACTAATCAACCCAACAAAATCTGAAATCGGTAAAATTAGCAAAAGATTACTCGACAGAATCAACGATAAAATTGTGAAAGCAACCAAACTTAACCAATGCAAAAATACCACATCTGTGATCGAGTGGTTTACAGCTATAAAGAACAAACAATCCCATCAGTTCATCTGCTTCGATGTCGTAGAGTTTTACCCTTCCATCAGCGAAGCCCTCCTAAACAAAGCTCTTGATTTTGCTTCCGCTTATGACAACATCACTAAAGACGAGAGAAACATCATTATGCATACCAAAAACTCTACTCTATATACCAAAAAACTCTACTTTGGTGCATAAACGACAACCTTGTGCAAAAGAAGGGAGGCACCACATCTACGTCACAATGAGGAGCCACGACGGCACGGAAACCTGCGAGTTGGTTGGAAACTTCCTACTGTCCCAACTAAAAAAACTCGACATCAACATCGGACTTTACCGCGATGATGGTCTTGACTCTTCTGACACCACACCTTGTCTCATGGAAAACATCAAAAAAGAAATATGCCACATTTTCTTTAATCACGGACTACGGATCACAATAGAAGCCAATAAACAGATCACCAACTTCTTGGATGTCACCCTCAACCTGAACAGTGGCACCTACCAGCCATTCACCAAACCGAACACAACACTGTTATACGTCCACCATGAAAGCAATCACCCGCCCATCATAACTAAAAACATCCCCGCCGGCATCAACAAACCACTATTATCTCTTTCATCCGACAAGACAGCCTTCGAACAGGCTGCACCCCTTTACCAGAAAGCACTACATGACAGCGGATACAAATATACATTGCATTATGAACCAAACGCAGACAACAAGCATAGAAACAGAAAACGCAGCAACATCTTATGGTACAACCCCCCCTTCAGTAAAAAAAAACCAGCGTCAACATTGGACACAAATTCCTCACCCTGCTAGACAAGCACTTCACCAAGGACCACAAACTCCGGAAAATTTTCAACCGTAACACACTCAAGATCAGTTACAGCTGCATGAATAATACCAAACAAATAATAGACAACCACAACAAGCACACTCTGGCTTTGCACGACAATACCGACGGCACCAAGCAAGCCCATCTGGACACTCAAAGACATGAACATTGATCACCATATCTCATGGCGAATTTTATCATCACACCCGACATACAACAGCTCAAACAAAAAATATAATTTATGCCTCAGAGAGAAGTTCCTCATTATATACAGACCCAAACTGTCTTCATTAAGTAAAAGAAACGAACTCTTAACTTCATGCGACACAGGAAAAAAACATTGTTATGCAACACACCCCCTTAAGTATATTAATTATATGAGTGTATCAATCAGTAACTATATATATATATATATATATATCTCTGTCTTACTTTCAGCTTTTTCCCTTTTACTCGGGAGTCGCCACAGTGAATCATTTGATTCGCACGTTTGATTCGCCAGAGGTTTTTTACGTCGGATGCCCTTCCTGTCACAACCCTTTAGCAAGGGACAGAAACACGCTGACGACTTTGCAGCTACTCTTTACGAATGTCAGCAATGGTTCTTTTACATGCCTCTCACCATAGACAGTGAGAGACATGGCTCGCCTTTGATAACCCAGTGAGCTGCACTGGTGGGGACAGTGACAACCTTGTGGAGAGTGAGACTTGAACCCCCAACCTTTGGATCAGCGATCCAGCGCCCTATACCACTAGACCACCACTGCCATATATATATATATATATATATATATATATATATATATATATATATATATATATATATATATATATATATATATATATATATATATATATATATATATATATATATATATATATATATATATATATATATATATATATATATATATATATATATATATATATATATATATATATATATATATATATATATATATATATATATATATATATATATATATATATATATATATATATATATATATATATATATATATATATATATATATATATACTATATCACTACAGGGGTGAAAACCACCCCTCGAAACAGATCTGTAGTGATAAATGGAGTTTCAATAGAAAGTCTTTGTCCTGTCCTTTTATTTTATTTTATTATTTGCTCTACCAAAAAGGGGGCAGTGGTGGTCTAGCGGTATAGGGTGCTGGATCGCTGATCCAAAGGTTGGGGGTTCAAGTCCCACTCTCCACAGGGTTGTCACTGTCCCCCCCAGTGTGGCTAACTGGGTTATCAAAGGCGGGCCATGTCTCTCACTGTCTATGGTGAGAGGCATGTAAAAGAACCATTGCTGACTTTCGTTAAGAGTAGCTGCAAAGCCGTCAGCGTGTTTCTGTCCCTTGCTAAAGGGTTGTGACAGGAAGGGCGTCCGACGTAAAAAAAAAAACCTCTGGCAAATCAGATGATTCGCTGTGGTGACTCCCGAGTAAAAAAAAGGGAAAAAGCTGAAAGGAAGACAGACATATAAAGTATATTTACTACATAGAGGTCCTTCTCAAAAAAGTAGCATATTGTGATAAAGTTCATTATTTTCTGTAATGTACTGATAAAAATGAAACTTTCATATATTTTAGATTCATTGCACACCAACTGAAATATTTCAGGTCTTTTATTGTTTTAATCCTGATGATTTTGGCATACAGCTCATGAAAACCCAAAATTCCTATCTCAAAAAATTAGCATATCATGAAAACGTACTCTAAACGAGCTATTAACCTAATCATCTGAATCAACCAATTAACTCTAAACACCTGCAAAAGATTCCTGAGGCTTTTAAAAACTCCCAGCCTGGTTCATTACTTAAAACCGCAATCATGGGTAAGACTGCCGACCTGACTGCTGTCCAGAAGGCCATCATTGACACCCACAAGCAAGAGGGTAAGACATAGAAAGAAATCTCTGAGCGAATAGGCTGTTCCCAGAGTGCTCCATCAAGGCACCTCAGTGGGACGTCTGTGGGAAGGAAAAAGTGAAAGAAGGGCCGATTCCAGACCTTGAGGGACCTGTGGAAGCAGTGGACTGAGTCTGGAGTAGAAACATCCAGAGCCATCGTACACCGGCGTGTGCAGAAAATGGGCTACAGGTGCCGCATTCCCCAGGTCAAGCCACTTTTGAACCAGAAACAGTGGCAGAAGCACCTGACCTGGGCTACAGAGAAGCAGCACTGGACTGTTGCTCAGTGGTACAAAGTACTTTTTTCGGATGAAAGCAAATTTTGCATGTCATTCGGAAATCAAGGTGCCAGAGTCTGGAGGAAGACTGGGGAGAAAGAAATGCCAAAATGCCTGAAGTCCAGTGTCAAGTACCCACAGTCAGTGATGGTCTGGGGTGCCATGTCAGCTGCTGGTGTTGGTCCACTGTGTTTTATCAAGGGCAGGGTCAATGCAGCTAGCTATCAGGAGATTTTGGAGCACTTCATGCTTCCACCTGCTGAAAAGCTTTATGGAGATGAAGATTTTCATTTTTCAGCACGACATGGCACCTGCTCACAGTGCCAAAACCACTGCTAAATGGTTTCTGACCATGGTATTACTATGCTCAATTGGCCTACCAACTCTCCTGACCTGAAGCCCATAATCTGTGGGATATTGTGAAGAGAAAGTTGAGAGACACCAGACCCAACACTGTGGATGAGCTTAAGGCCGCTATCGAAGCATCCTGGGCCTCCATAACACCTCAGCAGTGCCACAGGCTGATTGCCTCCATGCCATACCGCATTGAAGCAGTCATTTCTGCAAAAGGATTCCCAACCAAGTATTGAGTGCATAACTGAACATAATTATTTGACGGTTGACTTTTTTTTTTGTATTAAAAGCACTTTTTTATTGGTCGGATGAAATATGCTAATTTTTTGAGATAGGGATTTTTGGTTTTTCTTTACTTTTTTGCCAAAATTATCAATATTAAAACAATTAAAGGCTTGAACTAATTCAGTTGTGTGCAATGAACCTAAAATACTTGAAAGTCGAATGTTTATTAGTACATTACAGAAAAGAATGAACTTTATCACAATATGCTAATTTTTTTAGAAGGACCTGTGTATATATATATATATATATATATATAAGTTTTTACTTCATCATTATTACATAGGGGTAGTGGTGGTCTAGTGGTATAGGGCGCTGGATCGCTGATCCAAAGGTTGGGGGTTCGAGTCCCACTCTCCACAAGGTTGTCACTGTCCCCCCAGTGCAGCTAACTGGGTTATCAAAGGCGGGCCATGTCTGTCACTGTCTATGGTGAGAGGCATGTAAAAGAACCATTGCTGACTTTCGTAAAGAGTAGCTGCAAAGTCGTCAGCGTGTTTCTGTCCCTTGCTGAAAGGGTTGTGACAGGAAGGGCATCCGACATAAAAACCTCTGCCAAATCAAACGTGCGAATCAGAAGATTCGCTGTGGCGACTCCCGAGTAAAAGGGAAAAAGCCAAAAAGAAGGCAGACTTCATCATTTTTACATTTTATTGCATTATTATTGTATTAATGGTGTTTAAGAAGCATATTTTAGCGCATGTAATATCATACATAGGGTTTTAAAACCGCATCAATAATTTGTGGATTTCCGGGATTTGCAGGTAGTGGAGGAACGTAACCCTCGTGAATAATGAGGGCTTACTGTATTGTAAGCTTCGACCTGGATATTTCTGATATGGAAAAGGATTGTACAGATTGCATAACAGAGCAGAACTTGATTTGCAGAATCTGAAGCAGGAGGGAATAATCAGGTGCACATGCTGTTACTATTCCCATATGCTACCCACATGTCGTTGTTGACTTGTCTAGATGTGTCTTCCAGAGTGTAAACTGCTTCCTCAGTTTTGAAAAGATGTTGACATGCGGCATGGTCCTCAACGCCTCTCCAGACGTCAGGTTTATAGCATCCTGAGTAAATGCTGTGATTTTCTAATAAATAACAAACCAAAATCAGCATGCAAAAAAGTTATTTTTCTCTGAATATTTTGCTGATATTCACATACACACACATTTACTGAGTTGTGATTTTTTTTGTTGTTGTTTTTTTTTCTTTGAAGGAAACTATTTAAACTTTCCTCATTCAGACTATGAGTACATTGCAACACTATGTTCTGTCCATTCCAAAAAGCAAACAATTCCAACTGCTGACATAGTTTGAAATGCACATTCATCAAAATGCAAACTGTAAAAAAATATGATTGGTCTGTTCGGTAAAATCACATTTCCTTCTTCTCTTTGTTTTTTGCAATTTTGGCTGTTTCCTGTTCTTAAATAAATCTGAAATCTGCTCTCATAATATTCACACTCGTTCACTGATTTGCCAAACAGCTTAATTGTATCAGGGTCATAGGGAGGCTAGAGGCTATCTCAGCCGACACTGCCGAGGGGGATGGATGACGACACCCTAAACAGCATGCCAGTCTATCACAGGGCAATGCACACTCAAATTCATATTTACATACAATTCTAGGGGCAATTTAGAACAGCTAATTAGCCTAATGTGCATGTCTTTGAACTGTGGGAGGAAACTGGAGTACCTGGAAAAAACCCACTCAAGCTTGATGTGAGCATGCAAGCATCACACTTTCTTGGTGTAAGCACTACACCACTGTGTCATCCTTTTATAATGTTGTACTAATCTAAATATATGAAGTAGAAGGCAGTAGTTTACTTAAGTAGCCAGTTTTATCCCCAGTTCTAATTAATCCCACCTTCATTATTATTTTTTCATAAACTAGTAATTTAGCAGGAGTAGCACGTGTGTGTGTGTGTGTGTGTGTGTGTGTGTGTGTGTGTGTGTGTGTGTGTGTGTGTGTGTGCGCGTGCGCGCGTGTGAGGGGGGCACTGGACTTACAATAACCTAGTTTCATACGTATGCACATTTTAAAAGTAATACTTTGTTGAAACATGTTTTTCGAACAGTTTTGAGTCTTTTTGGGTTGGCGTCTAGTAGCATGGGACATCAGACAATCATTGTCACTTTTCCTTGCGATAGCCTCCAAATCAGATTACAAGGAGACCTCCTGTGCACAATCCTCTTCAGGTCTCACCACAGATTTTCTCTTTGCACCTTCTGACCTTCCCTGTGCTTTTCAATCAACATTTTCGAAGTAAATATGGTGTCTTTAGTGCGCCTCAAAAGCTGTGAAAGCATAAATGTCAAAGCCCAGAATTAAACCTGATTAAATTTATATGGAATCATTTACAAATTGGGGATCTGAATGAGAGTAAGAAACTAGTGTACAGTCTAGATGTCCAAATTAGTCAAGTTCTGACACAGGTGCGTGATTCTTTAACCATCTCTGTGATTCACATTTTTTTATTTGTTTGTTCCTGAATTGTTGCTATTGTACCTTTCACTATTTTAAATTGCATTCAGTAAATTCCGCTGAACGGCACGACGGTATAGTGATCAGCATGTCTGCCTCGTAGTAAGAAGACTTGGGTTCGATTCACAGCCTGGGTGTTCCTATGTGGAGTTTGTATGTTCTCCCTGTGCTTGTGTGGGTTTCCTCTGGGTGCTCTGGTTTCGTCCAACAGTCCAAAAATATGCAAAGTAGGTTAATTGGCTGTTCCAAATCACCCCTACGTGTGTGTGAATGGTTATGTGAGTGTTGGCCTGCGATGGCCTGGTTAGCTGTCCAGGGTGTACTCCACCCTTGCCCAGAGTGGGCTGAGATGGGCACCAGCCTTCCTGCGACACTAATTAGAATGAAGCTTTATAGAAAATGAATGAATGAAATAATTCAGCTGGAAATGTATTTATTGTGTCTTTATTCCAACTCTGCAAACTTGGATAGTTGTTACTTGGCCCTCTACATACTGATAACAAGTAATCGATACTTTGGGCAATATTTACACCAGTATGTATTGCATCATACCCAATTTCCAGGGTGCACATGTTACTATTCAGTATCTCTAGCAAATTCAACTGGGAAATAATATTACAAAGCTATAATAAATGACATTTTTCCAGATTATAGGAATGTTACTGTCAGTGTTAGCCTTTATTTAATTCTTGTGTACAACTTACATCAGTCAAGAATAAGATCCTTTGTCCTGGTTCTGTTGGAGGTTCACCATACTGATCCATTTCTGCCTGGGCTTCAGCCAATTTTTTGAGAATTTTCTGCTCCAGTTCTGGCAAACTTTGCTAAAAACATACACAGCCATACTTTATCAATTTACTTCAAGTGTGTACACCATCTGCAAGCTTCTGGAAAGAACCACTTTACCTTAATGTGACAGACCAGTTCACCTGTGAGTTTTTCAGCCAGTTTGGAAATGGTGGCTTTTCCTGAATCATATAGTGGCCTGTGAAAAATATCAACCACACATTTAAAAATTGATAATTCAACCTTTAAAGGTTTTGAGAAATTTTAAATTACAGATTTCATATAAAGCCCTTTTAAACCACAGAATGTAGATCTCTTCAAATGTACTGCAAACTCGCAATGTTTAAAAAAATCCTTCAAAACCTGCATGGCTCTGGATCTAGATCTGGCACATGCCTAAAATTTAATCAGTTCATGACTGGTTCAGGACACGCATTTGGTTAAAATTTTGAGAAAATCCTTGAACTATTTTTTGAGTCATTGTAATGACAGACACATGCACACACGCTCAAAACAATTTGTTGTACTAACAGAAAATTAAGAGTTCAAAAAATTGCACCTAAAATGACTGTGATTTCGAAAGAAGTCCTGCTCAGTCTCAATGGCTTCCAACAAAGGGATCTGGTCATCGAGTTCCCTCTGCCCGCGGCACCTGACGATCATGTAGCCTTTACTGAGATAAATTTTTGTGTTATTCATGATGGACAGGACCGTCTCTTCTGTGCCTACATCTATCAGGTCAGGCTTTGTTAGTATGCCTGTAATAGTCAGCAAACACACACACACACACACACACACACACACACACACACACACACACACACACACACACTATAATAAATGGCATCAGATAAGTTATTATTCTTAGCTACACGAAGAAGAACCATCAAAAGTGTTTCAATTCATAAAATAGTAAAATACAGACCAAGGGTTCGCTTGCCCGCCGGATCAACTTCCTTAGTCATTTTCAGTGCTTCAGTAGTGGCAATGTCCACGTTACATGGCACCACCACCAGGATTATGGTGTTTGGCCTTTTGATAAACTTTTGGATCAAAGCCTTAGACTGAAAAAAAGTCAGATACACGTGCCAAGCATTTGGGTAATTTTATATTTTATGATGATAGCTTACATTTAGAGACTGTATGTTAATGCAGTTAACAATCAGCATTACACACAATAAATATAATTTATTAAATGATCCCTTCAAGTAACATACCTGCTCTCCAATGTTCTCTGGTTGGCCTCTGACTGGAACACGGACAATACCAGGCAGGTCAATGAGAGTGAGGTCAGGAACATTGGCTGATGTCACCTCCAAGCTGATTATCTCATCACTGAGATTCACAGCACCAGATATTTCATTCTGAGCTACATGAAAGCGAATGGACATGAGACAGTATTTTATTATACCTATAGTATATAAAATATGAACCCAGTTTTTTTTTTGTTTTGTTTTTTGATGAAAGACCAGGCATTTCAAAAATACATAAATAAATAATCATCATTCTCTGCTTAATACAGTCAGGTCATAAGGGAAGCAGCCTAAGCAATGAGGTTCAGATGTCCTTCTCCCCAGTCACTTTCTCCAGCTTAGGGAGGACACAGAGGCATTCCCAGACCAGCCGAGAGTCATAATCCCTTCAGCGTGTTCTGAGTCAACCCCGGGGTCTCTTCCTGGTTGGACATGCCCAAAATACCATACCACGGAGGCATTTGGGAGGCATTCTATTTAGAAACCTAAGCTACCTCAACTGGCTCCTCCCAAGGTGTAGGAGCAGTGATTCTACTTCGAGCTCTCCCCAGATGACTGAGCTTCTCACTGTATCTCTAAGGGAGCCCCCCACTACCCGGCAAGGAAGTTCATTTCAGCCACTTGTATCTGCAATCTTCTTATTTCGGTCACTATCCAAAGCTTGTGACTATAGGTGAGCATTAGAATCTAGATTGACTGATATGCCTTCACTAAATCCACAAAATACTTATGGTCAGATTGGGAAAACTCCCAATGCCCCCTCCAGGAGCGTATAAAGTTGGTCAAGAGTGCTGCAGCCAGGACAAAAACCATATTGTTCCTCCTGAATCTGAGGCTCAATCATTGATCGGATCTTCCTCTCCAGCACCCCTACATAGACTTTTCCGTGTAGGCGGAGGAATGTGATTCCACCATAATTGGAATACACCCTCTGGTTCACCATTTATAAAAGGGAAGTACCACCCCAGTTTGCCAATCCAGAGGTACAGCCCCTGATGTCCGTGCAATGTTGCATAGATGTGTCATGCATGACTGTCCTACAACATCCAGAGCCCTGAACTATTCAGGGAGGATGTCATCCCGCCCCGGAGCCCGACCACATAGGAGATTTTTGACGACCTTGGCGACCACAGCTCCACCCAAAAGCCCAGGGTCATCATCCTCCATGGAGGCTGTTGGTGGGATTGAGGAGGTCCTCAAAGTATTCCTTCTGACTCCCAACAACATCCCCAGTCGAGGGAAGCAAATTCCCATTCCCACTGTAAACAGTATTTGTGGAGAACTGCTTGCCCCTCCTGAGGCGTCAGATGTCGGTTGAGAACCTTTTTGAGGCCAACCAATATTCATTTTCCAGGCCCTCACAGAACTCCTCTCATGCCCAACATTTAGCATCAGCGACAGCATCAGCGACAGCTTCAGCTCCAGTACGTTTGGCCTGCAGGTATCTGTCTGCTGCCTCAGGAGTCCCACAGGCCAATAAGACCTAATATGCCTCTTTTTTTCTGCTGGACAGCCCCCTTCACCACAGGTGTCTTTCCGCTACAACAGGCACCGATGACCTTCCGGCCACAGATATCTGCTGCTGCCTCAAACATGAATATATAAATAAATGAAGAAAATAAAATTAATAAGACTAATAATGATTATAAGAGTTTGGTCCGTATTGGGAACAACAGGTCAAATTTGTTTTCGGTGAGGGTTGGAGTTCGCCAAAGCTGTCCTTTGTCATTGATTCTGTTCATAATTTTTATGGAAAGAATTTCTAGGCACAGCCAAGGGGTTGAGGGGTTAAGGTTTGGTGGCCATCAGATCTCATCTCTGCTTTTTGTTGATGACGTTGTCCTTTTGGCTTCATCAAACTGGACCCTCCGGCTATGATTGGAGCGATTTGCAGTCGAGTACGAAACGGCCAAGATGACAATCAGTACATCAGAGTGAAAGGCCATGGTTCTCAGTCGGACAAAGGCGGAATCCGGGTCGGGAATGAGGTCCTGCCCCAAGTGGAGGAGTTCAAGTATCTCAGGGTATTGTTCATGAGTGAGGGGAAGGATGGAGCGGGAGATCGACAGAAGGAGGGTGAAGAGGGAGCTGAGCCGCAAGGCAGCGCTCTCAATTTACCAGTCGATCTACGTTCCAACCCTCACCGATGGCCATGAGCTTTGGGTAGTGACCAAAAGAACAAGATCACAGATACTAGCGGCTAAAATGAGCTTCCTTTGCCGGGTGGCAGGGCTCTCCCTTAGAGATAAGGTGAGAAGCTCAACCACCAGGAGAGAGCTCGGAGTAGAACTGCTGCTCCACTGCATCAAGAGGGGCCAGTTGAGGTGGCTCAGGCATTTGGTCAAGATGCTTCTCGAACTGGTGTGGTGTTTTGGTCAAACCGGGAAGGAGTCAGCCTAGAACACGCTGGAGGGACTATAGTCTCTCAGCTTATCTGGGAATGCCTTGATGTCCCCCAGAAGAGCTGGAGGAAGTAACTATTGAGAAGGACGTCTGGACCTCATTGTTGAGGCTGCTGCCCCCGTGACCTGACTTCAGAAGAAGCGGAAGAAGATGAGATGGGATGAGATGAGATGATGATAATAAAATCTGTGATGTGTTAACCTATGTGTACTAAACTGATATTAAATTTTTTAAATGTTAGTACACATGAATAATGTAGGAAAGGAGGAAAAAATGTAAACATTAGCCACCTGGGTATCATGTCACTAACATCAGCCCATGATTTAATAATTATTTATTTATGGAGCATGCCTGTGAGTCTGATGTTGGTTCAGTGCACTACCTCTTCGAATTAGTCTCTCCACATCTTCTGGATGGTTAATTTCATACTCATAATCCAAGTACTTGATCTTTCCATGCCAGTCATTTCTCATACTGCTCTTCTTCATCCTGAGCTCAAGTGGACATCTTGTCACTAAACCTACAAGATTAATACAGAGAATCAAACAGCCCTTCTTCCTTCTGTCTATTTGTATGTTTTTAAGTTCACAGCGCAGTGTAATGTAAAGATTAAACACTGGTACTTTATTTATTCCCAGCAAACCCACTGTTTTCTGTGTCATCTACAAAGAAGAGTTTCTTTGCAAAAACAGATTAGTCCAGTTGTCTTAATTATGAGAAAAAAACATTTTGCAGTATCATAATTTTCAAGCTCCTGTAAAAAAAAAAAAGAGGGGGGTTGTTTGTTTTTAAAGTGATTGGGAAAAGTTAATTATTTTGAAACTATTATTTAAAGTTTTTCCTCATAAATAAAATATGAAAATAATGTGGTTTGGTAGGGGCAGTGGTGGTCTAGTGGTATAAGGCGCCGGATTGCTGATCCAAAGGTTGTGGGTTCGAGTCCCACTCTCCACAAGGTTGTCACTGTCCCCCCCCAGTGCAGCTAACTGGGTTATCAAAGGCGGGCCATGTCTCTCACTGTCTATGGTATGAGGCATGTAAAAGAACCATTGCTGACTTTCGACAAGAGTAGGCTGCAAAGCCGTCAGTGTGTTTCTGCCCTGCGATGGCCTGGTGAGCTGTCCAGGGTGTACTCTGCCCTCACCCTGAGTAGGCTGGGATGGACACCAGCCTCCCGACGACCCTAATTAGGATGAAGCGGTTACAGAAATGAATGTGGTTTGGTCAAAAACATAAACTTAAAAGAATTGCATTATCATATGAAACGTTTGCAAGCAAACGCTTCATTGGTATTGGTAGGCTTCCGCCAGTCCCGGAGGACTATGGCAGCTCTCTGACTGGTATCCCGGCTGGTGATATTCTCCAGTGTGCAGAGCCTGGGTGGGGAGTAATGGAGGACAGGCTGTTACCCAAGCAGCAAGTCTTCCCCTCTCGACGCCAACGGAAGGATCCAATGGAAGGGCAAGTGCCGATACAACTGGGTTCCAGTGCCGCTGCAGGAGTTGCCAGAACATTACTGTGAACGAACTGCCTCAGGGGACTCCGACTCCCAATTAGAAACATGCTGATGGCTTTGCAGCCTACTCTTGTTGAAAGTCAGCAATGGTTCTTTTACATGCCTCACACCATAGACAGTGAGAGACCTGGCCGGCCTTTAATAACGCAGTTAGCTGCACTGGGGGAAACTCTTCATATTATCACACAATTCCTTTACTTTTAGTTGTAGACAAAAACACATTATTAAGTACCAGTTCATTCAATGGATAATTAAGTCCCTAATAAAATGGTAGCGATTTTGTTACATGGGGATTTAGCTTGTGTTGCTATTATAGGTTTCAATTTAGGCATCAAAAGGCTTCTTTCCGATTTCTCCCTGGGTGCCCTACATTGAGAGCAATGCCCCCTACCGCCTCACTAGAACTCCTTGTAACTGACATTAGCATCAGCTATTCACTTCATAATGTTATAAGCTTTTTTAAATAATCTTCTTCTTTTCTTTTCGGCCGTTCCCTTTTTTCTCACGGGTCACCACAGTGAATCGATGATTCGCTTGTTTGATTTGGATATATATATTTTTTTAAACGTCGGATGCCCTTCCTGACACAACCCTTTAGCAAGGGGTAGAAACACGCCGACAGCTATGCAGCTATTCTTGTCAAAAGTCAGCAATGGTTCTTTTACATGAACCTCTCACCATAGACAGCGAGAGACATGGCCAGCCTTTGATAACCCAGTTAGCTAAACTGGGAGGACAGTGACAATCTCGTGGAGAGTGGGACTCAAACCCCCACCCTTAGGATCAGCGATCCAGCACCTTTTACCACCAGGCCGCCACTGCCCTCATCAACTAAAAAAACAAAATAAATAAAATAATAATAATAACTGTTGAATGTAATTTATTTTTTTAGAATTCAAACAAATAATGTTTTGCAATATGAATTTCTCTTTTCCCTTCCCAATAATTCAAAGTTTTACAAAATTTAAAAACATCGTAAGTATGTTTATATGATGAAGAGATTGAGAAAGTCCAATGACTGCATTAGTCTGACTACAACCTGAATTCCGTAAAAGTTGGAACATTTTTTAAATTAAAATAAAATCAAAACTAAAAGACTTGCAAATGACATGAGGCAATAGTTTATAATTTTATGCAACAAATAAGCTCATTTCAAATGTTGATGCCTACTACAGGTCCCAAAAAGTTGTCACGAGTGAAACAAGTGGATGAAAAAACAAGAAAGTTTAAAATTATTCAGCTGAGACAACAGCTAGCAAACAAATAAATTAATTGATATCGGGTCTGTAGCATGATGAGTTCTAAAAGGGAGTCTGAGAAAGGCAGAGTCTCTCAGAAGGTAAGATGGGCAGCAATCTGTGAAAGATTGAAGAAAAAGATTGTGGAAAAACCTTAAAAACAACATTCCCTAAACATCATATTGTAAAGGCTTTGCAAATATCATCATCTACAGTGCATAACATCATCTAAAGGAAACGAGAATGCAGTTTAAGAGTTGGACCGACTATACACTGAGAATTGATTGCTTATTCTTAGCGTCTCAGATGTTGGCTTTGACTTTAGCAAAATAAATTTGTGTCACTGTAAAAAATAATATGTGAATTTCTTAACACTTATTTGATCCTGATTTGGTGAGAATTTAATATTCATTCATTTGATTAATTTTCAAAACAATTTAATCTCAATTAGGGTCGCAGGAAGGCTGGCACCCATCTCAGCCGATGCTTCATCAAGAGCGGAGTATACCCTGGACAGCTTGCCAGTTCATTGTAGTGCCACATTAAAAGAAATAAATAAATAAAATTAAGAACAAAAAATGAGTTACCTGGGACCTACTTTTGTATTCTCTTGACTTTTCTCTGCCTTTTTTCTGCAGACTGATATGTTGGGCAGAGCAGTGGGGATATTTTGTATTTCTTGGTGGAGGTGAACAAGAGTGAGTACATAATAAACGAAAAGAAGTGTTTGGCCATTAGCTACATATTGTGGTACCATTTTACTCTCACCATGCCCTGCTCCAGAGGTCACATGCAAATTAACCCACTGCACAAGATATTCAACTCTATGCAAATTTTAAAATCTATGCAAAATAATTAACGCACAGGAGGTTTGGCACAACCACTGAGTTGACAAACCTTTTCTCGGAAATCACGCAGAGAAATGAAGTACTGAAATTCTTACTACACTGAACAAACACAGGAAAAAATATATTAAGGTTTTTATTGCCAAGTAACAGTTCAGTTCATTCTCTGCAACCGCTTAATCCTAATTAGGGTCGCGGGGAAGCTGGCACCCATCCCAGCCGACTCCGGGTGAGAGCAGAGTACACCCTGGACAGCTCGCAGGGCCATCACAGGGCGGAAACATGCTGATGGCTTTGGAGCCTACTCTTGTTGAAAGTCCAAAGTAGCAGTTTGTAATGTAAACATCATTGTTTTTAATTTATGTTTGAAAATGTTTTCATGTGTTTTGTGGTGTGCAGTCATTAAAGTTAAAATGTGGGTGCTATTTTAGCATTTGACTTTTAATGACTATTTTAAATGAAGGTCAAATATCAAAGGCTTTTATTGTTTATATATATATATATATATTTCAAGGAATGAATAAACCTAATAACTGTAATTGCACTTAAAAGTAGTAAAAAAAAATAAAGATTATTAAGCTGCCCATAAAGCTGTACAAGGTGTTCTCTGTCTTTGCCCGGAGTCAGCTGAGATGGGCGCCAGCCTCCCCACAATCCTAATTAGGATAAAACAGTTCAGAAAATGCATGAATAATAGTTGCTCTATAACGTGTCTCTCACCAGTCCCGCGGGGCAGCCTGACTCCGGACAGTACCTCCAGCACCGAGCTCTTCCCCGAGCTCTGGTCTCCAATCACGGTAATGGCAGGAAGCGCAATGTCCTTTTCCACACCGAGCGCACGCAAAGAGTCAATCAGGTCGATGCACGGACGCACCTGCTCCTCATACTGTTCACTCAGGCTCGGGTTCATCTCTCAACCGATTGAACTAAATCAATAATTGTTCGCAAATTTAATTCAATTTTTTTTTGTTGTTTGTTTATAGCCGGTATTTTAACTCAGCTGTTTTCTCTGTGCTAAGAAAAGGCAGATTTCCAGGTTGCTTTCCATGTAAAGCAAATTGCAAATGAAGTTGCCAGCATCACTCTATTGAGATGCCACTTGTAGTGTTGGAAGGAATCAAAACCTGTGGGTGTGACAAACCATTTCCTAATAAGGTTTTTAGGATGAACACTTACAGTGTCCCGGCCTATGATATACATTTGTAAGTCATGTCCTTCATTCTTAGGAATGAGATCCATTTATTACTCGGACATTATACGAATATCGGGTGAGGTTTTCAGAATATTCTCAGCTCTTTATGGATTTTACTAGATGTTGGAAAAACTCCTTTAATTTTAATTTACGAATGCAGGATAAACTCTGGACACACATCTATACACGCTCAGGTCTTTGTGGCAATTTGGGACATTTAATCAGCCGAACAATCATGATTTCTGACAGTGGGAGGAAACCAGCATAGCCAAAAGAAATCCACATGTGCATTAGGAGAACATGCAAACTGCACAGAGAAATACTCTTGCCAAGTGTGCCAATAAATATAATCCCTACACCATCACACCACCTCCGCCAGCCTGGACTGTTCACATGCTACAGATTGGGTTTATGGAACAATGTTTTTGCCAACAAATTCTGATCATACTAGCTGTGTGCCTCAGCTAAACTCAAGACTTTTCACACCAGGCTATGATCAGTTTCACTTTCTAGTTTTGGTGATATTGTATACACTGTGGCCTCAGTTTTACGTTCTTAACGAACAGGAGTGGCTCTTCTGTTGTTGTAGCTAGTTTGGCTTAAAATTTGACGTGTTTTTTTTTTCTTTGTTTTTATTTTGAGATGCGTCTGTGCTCACCACAGTTACACAGATTGGCTCTCTGAGTTAGTGTAACCTTTCAGTCAGCACAGATAAGTCTGGCTATTCTCTCGTCAACATTTCTGTCTGTGGAACTGTTGCTCTTGGGATGCTTTTCTCTACCCTTCTGAGAAGAATCTTTTTCTTGCTGACTAGTCTGCATCAACAGTCATACCGGTCAAAATAACTAAGATTGCATTTTTCTCCACCCTGATTGTTGATGTGATCTTATATGTGTATGATTTTCTGCACTCTCTTGCTGCCATACAATTGGATAATTAAATTACTGAATGAATGAATGACAGGGTTCGAACGTTCAAACTTGGGAATGAGGTCGTGCCCCAAGTGGAAGAGGTTAAGTATCTTGGTGTCTTGTTCATGAGTGAGGGAAGGCTGGAGCAGGACATTGACAGACGGATCGCTGCAGCCTCTACTGTAAAGCGGAGCCTGTATGAGTCTGCCGTGGTGAAGAGGGAGCTAAGCCACAAAGACAAAGATCTCAATTTACCAGTCGACCTACGTTCCAACCCTCACTTATGATCACACACTTTTGGGTAGTGACTGAAAGAACAAAATCGCCATTACAAGCGGCTGAAATGAGCTTCCTTTGCCGGGTGGCGGAGCACTCCCTTAGAGATAAGGTGAGAAGCTCTACCATCCGGGGAGAGCTCAGAGTAGAACTGCTGCATCAAGAGGGGCCAGTTGCGGTGGCTCAGGCATCTGGTCAGAATGCTTCCCGAACGCCTCCCTGGTGTGCATGTTTAACCAGGAAGTGACCTCGGGATCAACCTAAAACACATTCGAGGGACAATATCTCTCTGCTTGGATTTCTTTGCATTGCAGATTACTACAGCAAGTTGCCTTTCATCAGACAACTAGCGGATAGATGCCCTAGCTCTACCATTGTCAACCTCACCAAAGAAATACTGGCCGAACAAGGCACACCAAAGAAGATCATATCGGACAACAGACCACAATTCAACAGCCAAGCATATCGAGAATTTGCAAGTAATTGGACCATCAAGCATATCACCCGTTCCCCGAGATTCACTCGATCAAATGGCTTCATTGAACGCCAGGTAAAGACCGTCAAAAACATTCTCAAAAAATCTGAAGAGGTGAAGGAAGACATATAGTCAGCTCTACTTGCACTACGATCAACACCGATTGACCACAAACTACCGAGCCCAGGTGAGATCCTATTTCAGCGCAAGCTTAGAACTAACATACCTATGTCAGAGAACAACAACAAAATGAGAGACCAGATACAAGACAGACTTCACGAAAGGCAGGAAGACCAGAAACGATATCATGATAAGAATTTAAAAGACTTACCCCCACTGTATTGTGGACAACGAGTCCACAAGTAGAAGACAAGGTGACCTGGTTTTTGGAATCATTGGAAACATTGGAATCCAGCGACTGTTACACAGAAATGTAACGAACCTAGGTCATACATTCTACAGACCCCTGAAGGTGGAACCCTTCAAAGAAACCGGCATCGACTGAGAGAAATCAGTGAGAAGAAAGTGACATTCAACGAACACCAACCAAAACGCTATGACCAGTCCAACATGACCAGACCAACAACCAGAAGGCAGACAGCGCTGATGGATATCGAACCAGATCAGGCCGTCTGATCAAGTATCCATCAAGGTTCAGCGACTAAGAAAAACTTTGACATTTGTAACCAGTATCAATCATAGTGCCAAAGTTGAAAGACTTTAAAAGTGCTTGCTTGTTTCTCATCTAGTCAGTTTTATATTTACCATTTAAACCTTTTGCAAGTCTTACAGTTGCTGTTGTGAAGCACCACACCAAAGTTGTGTAGTTACCAGTTTTAACATACTCGTATGTTGTCATTGAATTCAAGCTAGTGGTTGTTCAAGTTATTGAAATGTAAAAATGTATGATACCATTTATGTTAATTTTGAGAAGGGTGATGTAATGGTTTCTCCCAGTTAACACCCATCCCAGGAACTATATTGTTAGTTCATCAGTTCATTTTCTGTACCCGCTTAATCCTAATTAGGGTTGCGGGGAGGCTGGTGCCCATCCCAGCCAACTCAGGGCGAGGGCAGAGTACACCCTGGACAGCTCACCAGGCCATCGCAGGGCGGAAACACGCTGACGGCTTTGCAGCCTACTCTTGTCGAAAATCAGCAATGGTTCTTTTACATGCCTCACACCATAGACAGTGGGAGACATGGCCGGCCTTTGATAACCCAGTTAGCTGCACTGGGGTGGACAGTGACAACCTTGTGGAGAGTGGGAATCGAACCCCCAACCTTTGGATCAGCGAGCCAGCGCCCTATACCACTAGACCACCACTGCCCGGACTATATTGTGTCTAGTGTAATTACATTCGGAAAAGCACCGGAAGAAGGAGTTAGTCCCAACGTGGCAACCACAATGTATCACGATAGTTACAAGAGAAATAAATGTTGTTGAAGCTGTACGTCTTCGTCATGAACTCATTACAGTAATGATTATTTTACATGCCCCACTCCAAAAGTGGCTGCACTTAACTCCAAAAATGTCTTTGGACTTCCTTTATTGCACATGTCCTGTAAGCACAAATACTTTTCTTTCTTTTTTCTTTTTATTTATTTATTTATTTATTTTTAATTAAGCTTAACACTAAAATGCATTTGTGCAATAAAGTTGAAAAAATTAATGAGAGCCTGGGTTACATGGATGATTTTTTTTACCTGATCCTCTCACCAGAGACAGTGAGAAACATGGCTGGATTTTGATAACCTTGTTAGATGCACTGGAGGGACAGCAATGACAATCTGGTGATGGTGGGATTTGAATCCCTGACCTTGTGATCAGTAATCCAGTACCTTACCACCAGGCTACCACTGCTTCCTGAGCTATTGCACACAGTAAACTCTCCTCACTTAAACAAATATGTTTTAAGACATCAATCCAGCAGATGCAGTCATGTCAATAAAACCAAAAGTAGACTTTTTCTTTCAAATTCCATCATTATATTTAGTCTGATGTAAAATAAAATTAATTTATATAGTTTTTCAGTTATGTATTTATTGGTCAGGGCATTGTTTTTTCCTCTAGTCTATTATTATTTGTTCTGTTACTTATTTTTGAGCTGCAGATATCATCAGCGCTGAGTGCACTTGCACTTCGCAGCTTATTCTCTTACAGCAGTGCTGAAATATTTATTATTTTTGGATTTACTTTACTAATCGGTGTACTCAGAAATTAAAATTTCTCAGACTTTAAAAAATTATGGCCTGTTGGCCTTTGCTTGTCTTTAAAGATTGTTTCCACGATCGGATCAATAATAAATTAAATGTTCAGTAAGGTAAAGCATTCAATATACAAATATTACTTTATCAGAGGCCACAACAGCAACTGTGATTCAAATAAAGAAGATATGGGAGAGAGCTAGTTTCCCGACAATGACAATCTTCAAAAAAAGATCAAGAAGCTGTATGAGGAGTAAAAGAAACAAATAAAAGAGAAAACCAGAGAGACATATGGATCTTTTTTACATTGTAAAACCTGAATAGGGATCTTCAATATTGCTGCAGTAAATATATTTGATCTGAAGATTCCAGAAGAAGACAAGGAATTTGTAAGGCACCAAAGAGAAAACCGACGTGATGTTCTTTTGGATATGTAGACAAGATTCAGTAAGGGAAGGATAAGAGAAAGCGGGCAGAAGAAGCTTAGAGAAACACAAGAGCTAAATACAGTGCAGAAATAAATGGAAAAACAGAATTGTATCCGAGTTACTTACACATTACGAAGGGGGGGGTCCTGAAACTGAAGGCCTTGTAGTTGACAGAGTTTCATTTTTGAGCACCCAGAGCTTACTACCATCACAGTAGATGACTAAGGCTATTTACTGCATCAAAATAACTTCATTTGATGCACTGATATTGAAGCAGAAACAATCAGTGAGGAAAGTGACTAACTTCGTCTGTTTCATCTACATAATGTATTGGCATGAGGCTTACCTGGCAACAAATGTTCCAAAGAATGATTTGGACTTGATCTAGAGTTTGCATGTAAAAATGGATAAAACCATTGTAGATGCAACACTGAAGAGCGTTGGACAGCATTTGTGATATCTGTCAAAAGAATGCGTCACCCTGGCAGTTTTTGATTCTTATTGATGCTGAAGGAAAGGAGGCAATGCTAAGAAATCTTGAAAAATGCCCTGTGAAGATGCTCAAAAGACTTGATTCCAGGTCTTTCTTCCGCAAGAACAGTACAACTTCCATCTTTAGCCTCATCACTCGCTACTCAATACACTTTTTTAAAATTCTCAGTGAAGTCCAAATTACAGCACAAGTAACTCTGGGGATGCGAGGTCCATCCTCACATATGAGAATCTGTGACAAAAATTAAATTCTTTGAAGGTCATCAATTACAGTACAGACAGAGGCATTGCCCTTATTATACATTGTCAACAATCTGTGTGAAATGAAGACTAAAACAAATATATGCTTTGCTTTGTGCAAGGACACAGAGACAAACACCCAAAATGAACAAAGTCATCACATATGGAATATACAGTTTGACCGGTTCTAATTTTCTAATTTATGTAGCATATGTCACTTCACTTCACTTATTCCTTAACATCCTGAGGATGTCGTTGTGGCACCTTCATGGTGAGACTTGGGCTGATTTGGCCTGGCGGAGCCCATCCCTCTCCAGGTCATAGAAACACGCTGACGGCTTTGCAGCCTACTCTTTACGAAAGTCAGCAATGGTTCTTTTACATAACTCTCACCATAGACAGTGAGAGACATGGCCTGCCTTTGACAACCCAGTTAGCTGCACTGGGGAGACAGTGACAACCTTGTGGGGACTCGAACCCCCAACCTTAGGATCAGCGATCCTGCGCCCTAACCACTAGACCACCACTGCCCTTTGTAGCATATGTACAGAGAGGATGTTACTAAGCATAGTTTTAAGTTTTATTGTGTAGGTTTCCACTTCTTCGAAAGTTTCACATTTTTCTGTAAAATTTTAAAAATTGTGAAAAAGTGTGCCAAGCTTTACTGGTGTCCTATTGAGACAATTTTTGGTACAGCTGTTCACACTGTCAATCAGAATAAGGCAAAATGTGATCTGACAAAACTTTTTCAATCATATTGTGAACCACCAAAATATTCATACTAACACCAAGGACCGAGTTGGAACAGCCAGTTAACCTACTGTGTATGTTTTTAGACTGTGGGAGGGAATCCACTCAAGCAAAGGGAGAACATGCAAACTTCACATAGTAATTCCTGATCTGGGCATTTCTGTGTGAACTTGCATGTACTCCCTGTGCTTTTCTCCGTGTACTCTGGTTTTCTCCCACAGTCCAAAGACATGCACTCTAGGTTATTGACTGTTCTAGGCCTCTAGGTCTGAGGCTAAACCCATAATAATGGTTTACTTCTGTGACCTCAATCTTTGAAAAAGTCCTTGTATTTCCCCCCTTTGAAACACCACCTGCTGGAGAAATTTGCATGTCCTAATCTATGTTCCCTCTAATACCCCCAGTTCACTGGAGCACGGAGACTCATGGAAGCAAAACCGTAGTCATCCTCCAACGTTCCTCAGTCATTCCGTCATCGTCATCTTCCATGTCCTTCCGTACGATTCCGAAGGTATTCCTCATTTTCCGTCAGGCCAAAATTTTCCGCAAACATGTTCAAAAGCACGTCCACAGAAAACATTTCTGACAGTGTTCTCTCACAGCCCCTGATTTGATGTCATCCACCAATCCTCTTTTTTTTATTTTTTTATTTTTTTTTGGGGGGGGGGGGTCAAATTGGGAGGTGTTATAAAAATTGGCACTTCGATATAAGCATCTTCATTTTGGTGGTATTTACTTGAGCTGATCTCAAAATAACCTAAAATAATAAGTTTAAAATATAATTTGTATAATAGAGTTTGTTACATTTCTACTTGAATATATTTAAAGCTTTATGATTATTATTTTTGCATTTTTTCAGCGATATAAGTGTTCAGTGTTGTACGTTTCAACAATGTGGCTGCATATTTTGGGCCCTTAGACTTCAAGTATTCCATTACATTGTCTTACTGCTTTTGCATAGGATTATATTTGATTATATAGTCACAAGACGTATGCCTTGTTCATTTCATTCTTCGTTTCCTTTCATTAGCTCAGTCAGCCTGTGATGCCCTTCTTATGTGGAGGCAAAGCATCATAAAACATCACTATCTGCTTCACCCATCTATACTGTGTGCTAATCTATTTGACTTTCTGGAATTTCTAGCAGCTGCCCAATTCCAACATGCATATCATGTTATCCATGAACAGGTCACTCTGTCTCAACTAGAGACCTGTGACCAGTGCACCCAGACTGATGGCCTTACTTCTGATGGGTAGTGCACTGCTTCATCCTTTTCTTCAGGCTCGCCATGTTTGACTTCTCCTGACTACTCCTCTCCAGAACCATCTCCACAGCATCTCATTATTAATTTGCCTACTGATTGGCCTGATTCTTCCACTGACTATTCGCCCACTTCTCCTGTGTACCATGAATCTCCTTTGTCTGATTTAATTATCCTCATTCTCTCAGATTATTCTGACTGATTTGTATGTCCAATTTATTCAATAAATTTTCTCTTTTCTTCTTTTAGTTTCTGTGTGGTCATTTCTAATTAGTACACTAATAGCAGTTAGCCATATATGATGACAATAAAGGCTGATTATCGATATCACACTTGCATTAAGCAAAACTAATTATTAATTTGTAGCTACACATTTCTGCTAGCTTACTGCTACTGTTAGTCAATCTTGCTAAACTTCAGGCAATATAAATTATATAAGACTAATGTAAAATTGACAACGGACATCTGCAGAGGACAGGAAGGTCTTGTAGAGGGTGGTGAGAATGGAAGAGTGGGTGATTGGAACTACACTACCATACCCCAGTGACATTTACACTGGCATACTTCAGAGAGGAGTTTGTGCAATTAATCAGGAACTCCACACACCATGGACACCCTATTTCCTCTCCCCTTCCCTCTCCCCTCCAGAAAAAGGTCCAGGACACGAAAAATAAAATCTGTTAGACTCAAAAACAGGCTTTTTACCCACAAGCTGTTAAACATGTAACCCCATGACCACCACCGTCACACACACACACAATGACTGAATAAACATAATTTAGACCATCGTCTTGGACAGTGCAATACCCACGTTGACGTGCAATACTCATGTTTAGAGCAGGTTTTGAACATCCGAAAATATTTTAACACCTTATAATTAAAAGCTTTACCTCTTACAGTGTGTATATCATGCTCTATTGACATATCACTCACTCATCTGTGTATGTGTGAATATGTGGATAGATTTATATGTGTATATAAGATATGTGTATGTATACGTGCCTCGATGTGTACAAATGTGTTTATATGTGTATGTGGGTATATGCACATTTCTTGCTTAGTGTAGTTCCTGAGTTATCTTTTGTGCATCTTTTTTATAATTGCTACTGCTTACTGGTTCATGCAGTAGTTGACAATAAAGGTATATATATATATATATATATATATATACATATACATACAGGGGGCAGTGGTGGTCTAGTGGTATAGGGCGCTGGATCGCTGATCCAAAGGTTGGGGGTTCAAGTCCCACTCTCCACAAGGTTGTCACTGTCCCCCCAGTGCAGCTAACTGGGTTATCAAAGGCGGGCCATGTCTCTCACTGTCTATGGTGAGAGGCATGTAAAAGAACCATTGCTGACTTTCGTAAAGAGTAGGCTGCAAAGTCGTCAGCGTGTTTCTGTCACTTGCTAAAAAGGGTTGTGACAGGAATGTTCTAGAAGTATCAGACAGGGTGATGAGTCTCAAGTTAGAAATTGAAGGTGTGTTGTTCAATGTTGTTAGTGCTTAGGGCCCACAGGCAGGATGTAAGCTAGAAAGGAAGGAGAGATGCTGGAGTGAGTTAGATGAAGTGATGGAGAGTACCCCCAGAGGTGAAAGAGTGGTCATTGGTGAGGACTTCAATGGACATGTTGGTGAAGGCAACAGAGGGGACGAGGAAGTGATGGACAGGTTTGGTATTCAGGACAGGAACACAGAAGGACAGATGTTGATCGATTTTGCAAAAAGAATGGAAATGGTTGTGGTGAATACTTTCTTCCAGAAGAGACAGGAGCATAGGGTGACTTATAAAAGTGGAGGTAGGAGCACACAGGTAGACTACATCTTGTGTAGGCGATGTAATTTAAAGGAAGTCAGTGACTGCAAAGTAGTAGTGGGTGAGAGTGTTGCCAAACAGCATAGGATGGTAGTGTGCAGGATGATGCTGATGGTGAGAAAGGTGAAGAAGGCAAAGGCAGAGCAGAAGACAAAGTGGTGGAAGCTGAAAAAGCAAGAGTGCCGGGTTGTCTTCAAGGAGGAGTTGAAACAGGCTTTGGGTGGTCAGGAAGTGCTTCCAAATGACTGGACAACCACAGCCAATGTGATCAGGGAGACAGATAGGAGAGTACTTGGTGCATCCTCTGGAAGGAGAGTAGATAAGGAGACTTCGTGGTGGAATGAGGAAGTGCAGGAGTGTGTAAAAAGGAAGAGGATAGCTAAGAAGAAGTGGGACATTGAGAGGACCGAAGAGAGTAAACTGGAGTACAGGGAGACACAGCTTCAGGCGAAGGTTGTGGTGTCAAAGGCCAAACAGAGGGTGTATGATGACTTGTATGATACCCTGGACAGTAAGGGGGGAGAAAATGATTTATACAGGTTGGCACAGCAGAGAAATAGAGATAGAAAGGATGGGCAGCAAGTTAGAGTGATTAAGGAAAGAGTGAGAAATCTATTATCTGATGACAGAAGTGTGCTGGGAACATGGAAAGAGTACTTTGAAGAGCTGATGAATGAGGAAAATGAGAGAGAAAAATACGTAGAAGAGGTGACTGTTGAGGACCAGGAAGTAGCAAAGATTAGTAAGGGTGAAGTGAGGAGGGTATTGAAGAGAATGAAGAGTGGAAAGGCAGTTGGTCCTGAGGACATACTGGTGGAGGTATGGAGGTCTCTAGGGAAGGTAGTAGTAGATTTTCTGACAAGAATATTCAACAAAATCTTAGAAAGGGAGCAGATGCCGGAGGAATGGAGAAGTGTGCTAGTGCCCATTTTTAAGAACAAGTGAGACCTGCAGAGTTGTGGCAACGACAGAGGGATAAAGTTGATGAGCCATATGATGAAGTTTAGTTTCATGCCAAGAAAGAGCACCACAGATGCAGTGTTTGCTTTGAGGATGTTAATGGAGAAGTACAGAGAAGGTCAGACGGAGCTGCATTGTGCCTTTGTGGATCTGGAGAAAGCATATAACAAGGTGCCGAGAAAGGAACTATGGTATTGCATGAGGAAGTCTGGAGTGGCAAAGTATGTTAGAGTGGTGCAGGACATGTATGAGAGATGTAAGAAAGTGGTGAAGTGTGCTGTCAGTGTGACAAGGTGGAGGTAGGACTGCATCAAGGGTCAGCTCTGAGCCACTTCTTGTTTGCTATGGTGATGGACAGGCTGACAGACGAGGTTCAACAAGAATCTCCATAGACTATGTTTGCAGATGACTCCAGAGGTGGAGGTATACCCTGAAAAGGAGAGGAATGAAGGTGAGCCTCAGTAAAACAGAATACACAGTACATAAAACAACAGACACACAAACATTCTAAACATTAACTTTGGTACTGTACTGGAATAATAATTGAAAATACTTTCATACTAAAGTGCTTTACAACAGTTCAGATGATTATTACTCTTCAGGCACTTCAGAAGAAACTGTCGTTTCTTCAGTAGAAAGTCTTATTCCTTCAGAAGAGACATCCAACGTCATTACCTTTTTCTGGTACGTACCCGGCGTTTGAGTGGCATCATAGAGCTTCACTGGTTATTAAAACACACTAAAAAAATGCACATTGACAACTTGTGCGCGAATGAGACAAAAGGGACATATACATCATCTCAACCAATCAGCAGGAGGGATAAACAACACACATATATAAGTATAGGTGTATATATATATATATATATATATATATATATATATATATATATATATATATATCAGCCATTCACGCCACTGCTGACGGGCAGCCTCCACAATCTACTCCACGCCTTTCGATCTTTGTGCTCTCTGCATCCACATGCTGTCGGCCTTTGCTTCTATCTCATCTCTCCATCTCCTCTTTGGTCTACCTTTTGCTCTTGGTTGCCACTCAGTTGTTTTCTTTGCCCATCTGTTGTTTTCCATCCGGGCGAGATGTCCTGCCCACTGGCCTTTAGAGACTTCAGCTTTCTTAGTGATGTCCACCACTTTGGTTCTTGATCTTATAACCTCATTCCTGATCTTGTCTTTCCGAGTGATGTACAGCATTGCTTTTTCCATGCTTCTCTGTGCCACACTAAATTTGTGCTTCTGACGATGTTTTTAGCGACCACGTCTCAGCTCCATCAGTCACTGCTGGTAGCATAATCAGGTCCATAATCTTTTTCTTTAGACTCATGGGAATCCTCTTATCCTTTAGGAAGTTGCTGTACTGGCCGGATATTTTCCATCCTGATGTTATTCTTTGATCAAGCTCCTTGATCATCTCATTTCCTGGTGTTAACACCCTTCCTCGATACTTATACTGGTCCACCTCTTCTAGATGTTCTCCGTCAATGGGTGTCCCTTGTCTCTGTATTTTCCTTGCCAGTTCACTGCACATGATCTTGATTTTCTTCTTGTTCATTTTCATGCTGCCTTTTTTTCCTTCTCTGTTTAGATTGTTTAGCAGATTCTCCAGCTCTTCCTCTGTCTTAGTGAACAAGATGATGTGGTCCTCAAATCGTAGCTTATCAAGTTTCTTTCCATTGGTGTTGATTCCGGTTTCAATGGCTATCCTCTTAAAGATCTTATGAACTACTGATATAAATATAACTGGTGACAATGTGTCACCTTGTCGGACCCCTTTCTTAATGTTGATTTTTCTACTTAACTGTCCTGTTCTGATTTGTGGTGTGCCTCCCCTGTAAGTATCGTTCAGGATCTTTATATATATGTTGTATATATTTATATATATATATATATATATATATATATATATATATATATATATATATATTTGTGTCACCAACTTACAAACATTCATTTTACAAACATCCGGAGATACAAATAGGGCTGTCCAAGGTTGAAAGTGAAAGTGAAAGTGAAATGAAATTGAAGAACAAGTAGAAATAGAAATGGAACAAAATCTACAGAAAAATATATCGTAAATATAAGTGTAAAATATGATTAAACATTATCCTGAGGTACATTTAATACTAGGCTCCAGCATAGGGGTGTGGCTGACATGTGCTTTACATGGAAGGACCAGGAAGAGAAGCTGAATGATACATTTCTGAACTCCTCCCAAAACTTTCAAAGAAGAAACAAATTGACTCCAGTATTATGATGAACTGGATAAGAGTTAAACTCTCTGTTAATCAGATCCACTGTGCTGTCTTTGAGAGGAAAAAAGAGTTTAAACACCGGACATACTGTCATGATATTGATGATGTACAGATGATTATGTAGAGCGAGAGAGAGAGAGAGAGCAAGAGAGAGAGAGAGAGAGAGAGAGAAATTGTATACAGTACAAACTCGTATAGGTTACTTATACAAGGTTTAAACATACGTTCCCTTCTAAAGAACGCCCTGTAACAACTTAAGAATAAATGCATCTAACTAACGGTCGTCTGGAACTTAACTCATTTGTAAGCTGGAGAGTGTCTGTATCTATCTATCTACATATATATATATATATATATATATATATATATATATATATATATATATATATATATATATATATATATATATATATATATATATATTCCAGACGGCCGGTTAGATGAATTTGTTTGTAATTTGTTTGTACAGGGCATTCTTTAGAGGGGAACATATGTTTAAACCTTGTATAAGTAACCTATACTTATCTCTATGAGAGATGATGCAGCTCCCTCCCATTGGCTATTAGGGAGCTGCATCTCCCATAATGCTTTTCGTGCAAAGGACAGAGTTACTGTTGTTTCATGAGTTTTTGAGTGTGTTCATTGCTTTATTTTTTGACTCAGACTTTTAACCTTCCATAAACATTTGTAAGATTATAAATCTGCTAAGAAGACATGGTCAACACACATGCGCACACACACATACACACACACACACACACACACACACACACACACACACACACACAGACACGCGAACACACACACACACACACACACACACACACACACACACACACACACACACACACACGCGCGCGTGTGCGCATGTGATTTCCGGTGCGAGTGAAAAGAAGAAGCATGCGGTTGAGTGATATCGCAAAGGAATATGGCCAAACTCATCTACCAGCGGTACGATATTGAAGCAGAAGGAGGGCTTAAAAGGTATGCTTTTATAATTATTAAAGGGTTTAGGGGTAGTATTGGGGGCCTTGCAACGAATCACGCGTTTTCCATGTAAAATGTGGTTCAGTTTATGAAAAATTCAGTTTAAGAAAAAGGCTCTGGAACAGATTAATTTCGTAAGGTGAGGTACCACTGTATATGTAAAATCATATTTAGCCTGAGGTCGTACAGTGCCCAGTTAGCAGGGTGTGCCACGAGGAGGCAATATGAGAGTCTTGACTTAGCAGAAGCTTTGTACCATTAGGAAGGACTTACGCACTTGGCCTTCTTTTTACTCAATGAGCTAGATGGCGGCTGCAGATGAAGCTGGAAGCGAGAAGTCTAAGCAACTACACTACAGCTGCTCTACAGCATTAGGCGCTATACTAAGTCCTGTGCAGTACGCCCCGAGGGATCTCAGAGCAGGTTGAGCCCCAGAGGTGCAGTATGCAGGCCCACCGGCAAGTGGACATGCCCTGGGACTCACTAGTCAACCATCTGATGCCTTGCAGACAAAGCCCTTGAGGTAAAGGCTAAGAGAAGGACAACTCTGACTTACAACCCCCAGCTATGGGCAAATAGCACCACTGCCTTGTGGTCATCACGGGAGTGACAAAGGCGAAGGGTTACACTCAATACAGAAAATCCAGAGTGGATCCCCGAAGGCGGTTGGTCCCCGCATATCTGCACCTCCCAGAAACTCCTGTAGCTAAGCTGGTACTAACTGTATCGGCTAGCCCCTTCTGTTGGACACTACCAGCTAGGCCAAGAAGGGGGCTCTCTCGACTGGGCATCTCAGTTCCTCCACAACTTCGCCCTGGCCTGTGTCCTGGAGAGGCCACTCCAGTGCTGCCTTTTGCGGCTGCTCAACACAGAGAGATGTAGTTACTGGTTAAAAGCCCAGGGCTAATTGGCGTAAGCTTGGGTGCCTAGGGCTATCTCCCGACGGTGGGAGGGATCATCGAGTCCCACTGCCAGCTACTAACCACCTTTAGCTTGGTAGCCCCCAGCCAGTAAGGTGCTGGCCCACCACAGTTCGCTTACTTCAATGGGTGCTTGAAGTGTAGGCCAAAAGACGAAGCACGGACTGTAAACACTGCACCAGGCCATAACAAGAAACCAAAGCAGCCAGTGCTAAGTCTGGCAACCTGGAGCGTCAGAACAATGTGTCCTGGCCTCTCTGATGATCTCCAGCAAAGCAACGATACCAGGAAAACTGCCATCATCGACTGTGAGCTGAGGAGGCTCAACATTGACATCGCAGCACTGCAAGAGATGCGACTCCTGGGCAGTGGCAGCCTGAAGGAGAAGGACTATACGTTCTTCTGGCAGGGACAGGAGCCTGACGAGCATCGCATGGTGTCGGATTCGCTGTGTGAAACTCCTTTCTGTCCTTTGTTGAACCGCCATTCTCATGCACTCCGCAACTCCTCTCTCTCCATTTCACAACTTCCTCTGGACCAGCTACCATCAATAGTGCCTATGCTCTGACGCTTTGCTCTCCAGTTGAAGTGAAGGATGCATCCTACAATGCACTCGAACCCAGGATCCAGCAGATCTCTGCCAAGGAGCACCTGTTTCTGCTCGGCGACTGCAATGCACGGATAGGGGCAGATCATGACTCCTGGCCCTGCTGCATTAGCTGGTTTGGCATTGGCAAGTTCAATGAGAACGGCCAACGCCTTCGTGAACTCTGCTTCTTTCATGACCTCTGTCTGACCAACACATTCTTCTCCACCAAGTCCTGCCATCGAGTATCCTGGAGACACCCAAGATCTTGCCACTGGCATCAGCTGGACTTTGTCATCACCAGGAGATCCCTGCTGAACCAAGTGCTGGTCACTTGCAGTCTCCACAGCGCTGACTGTGACACCGACCATTCCCTGGTCGCCACCAAGGTACGTCTCTGCCTCAAATGTGTCAACCACTCCAAGCAGAAACCACGGCCTGGCGTCAACACAGCTATGACTGCAGTGCCTGAACCGTGGAAACGCTATGCTGAAGCCACAAATGTAGCCCTGGCGGACTGCCCCACTGACTGTGCTACTGCAAGGTGGAACCACATCCATGAGGCTATGTTTGAGACCACCATAGGCACCTTTGAGAAGAAGGTAGGGAGGAGTGCTGATTAGTTTGAAGCAGGAGTGGCTGAGATGGAATCTGCTATTACCACCAAGCGTGCAGCCCTAATTGCTCACAAGAAGGAGCCCTCTGTGTGAACGCTTGCTGCACTGCGCACTGCAAGAAATAAATAATGCACAAAAGATTGCAAGGCATTGTGCCTACAACTACTGGCTTAACCTCTGCCAGGACAAACAGCTTTCTACAGATCTTAGAAACCAGTGTAAAATATACAAAGGCATGAAGAAGGCTTTTGGTTCCAGTGCCATCAAGAGCACCCCACTCAAATCAGCTGCAGGCGATGTCATCAAGGATTGTAGCAAACAAATGGAGAGATGGGCTGAGCACTACCAAGAGCTCTACTCGAGAGAAACCACCGTCTCGAACACAGCCCTTGAGAACATCCCTCCACTGTCTGTTAGGGATGAGCTTGACACTCCACCCACCATCGAGGAGCTCAGCAATGCAATAGACTCCATCTCAAGCGGCAAGTCTCCAGGCAGTGACAATATCCAACCTGAAATTGTCAAAACCGCAAAGGAGAGCTAGCTCTTGAAACACCTCCATAAGCTCCTACTGCAGTGCTGGGAGGAAGGGGCTGTTCCCCAAGACATGTGATCATCCATGCCAAAATCATCACCCTCTACAAGAACAAGGGGGAGCAAAGTGATTGCAACAACTATCGTGGCATCTCACTCCTAAGCATAGTTGGCAAAGCCTTTGCCCGTGTTCTCCTCAACAGGCTCCAACTACTTGCCGAACATGTGTATCCAAAGGTGCAGTGTGGATTCAGGGCAGCCAGGTCAACCATACATATGGTCTTTCTCTGTGAAACAGCTGCAAGAGAAGTGCCAGGGGCAGAGACAACCCCTATATTTGGCCTTCATCGACCTGACCCAGGCTTTTGACTTGGTCAGCAGGGATGGACTGTTTGCCCTCCTCCAGCAAATTGGATGTCCCCCAAGCTTTTGAGCATGATTAAGTCATTCCACCAGGACATGAATGGCATCGTCCAGTTTGATGGATCATCCTCAGACCCTTTTCCAATCAAAAATGGAGTGAAGCAGGGTTGTGTTCTCGCTCCAACCCTTTTCAGCATCTTTTTCTCCCTGCTCCTGTGCTATGCCTTCTGGAACTCTGAAGATGGCATTGTCCGCCATGCCAGGAGTGACGGAGGCCTCTTTAACCTGGCACACATCAGAGCAAAGACCAAGGTGCAGAGCGTTCTCATCAGGGAGCTGCTTTTTGCTGATGATGCTGGTCTTGTTACCCACACCAAGGAAATGTGCCAGCGTTTCATCAATTGCTTTGCTGGTGCCTGCTCTGAGTTTGGCCTCACCATCAGCCTTATTAAGACCGAGGTCATGGGCCAGGATGTCAGCAGTGCTCCTAGTATCAACATTAGTGACCACACCCTTGAGGTGGTGGAAAAGTTCACCTACCTTGGATCAATCATCTCCAATAACCTCTCTCTAAACGCCGAACTGAACATCTGTATTGGCAAGGCATCGACAGTGATGGCCCGTCTGTTGAAGCGAGTCAGAGACAACTCCATTCTACCCACCAACACCAAGATAAGAGTCTACAAGGCCTGCGTTCTGAGTATTCTCCTTTATGGAAGTGAAGCATGAACCCTCTACTACCGCCTCCACCAACGTTGCCTTCACAGACTACTGGGCAGCACTTGGCAGGACCATGTCTCCAACATCGCTGTCCTGGACAGAGCAAATGTGCCCAGTATGTTTGCCATCCTGACCCAGAGACACTTGCGATGGCTTGGCCACATCATCCAAATGGATGATGGCCGCATCCCCAAAGACTTACTATATGGGGAGCTGGTTACTGCAACCAGGCCAAAGGGACGCCCAGCTCTCAGGTTCAAGGATGTCTGCAAGCAAAACCTCAAGACTGGAGGCTTCAACCCCTCCGACCTGGAGTCAGCCGCCTCCTACCACTCCGACTGGTGGACCACCACCAAGAATGTCATCAAGACAGCAGAGGAGAGAAGAGACACCCGCTGGGGGAAGAAGAGACTCCACAATCAGCGGAGACTGGCCCCACCCCCACCACACTGCAAGGACTTCATCTGCAGCGGCTGCAGCAGGATCTGCAGATTCCTTATCGGCCTCTACAGCCATGCCCGACGCTGCAGCTCCCTGGCCGAAGACCCACGGCAGAAAACCCCCCATGATTTTTCAAGATCGACGGGGCCAGCAATATAAAATCAATAAACATCACAGTACAAAATTAAAAAGTTTTTACTTAATTACTACATTTTACTGCATTAATACTGTATTAATGAGTAAGACTGTCTATAGAATGTGTTTGAGAAGCATATTTTAGCGCATGTAATATGATACATAAGGTTTTACTTCCGGTTGATCATTTGCGCATATAATATGATGCATTGGGTTTTACTTCCAGGTACAGATACTCGCGGATTCTCTTGTTTTGTGGGAGGGGCCGGAACCAAACCCCAGCAAATAACAGGGTCTACTGTAGCTTTGGAAGGAGTATCATATTCATTTCATTTAAAGACATTGTAATCCTGAAATTTAGAACTGATCAAAGTCATCTCTAATTGAATATGTTTAAATTGTTAATGATTATATGAGCAATTTTATGATTTACTGTACCGTTTAATTATTGGATGAGTTATGTGGTTGTTGTATGAGGAATTTATTCACTGAAGTCAGTGAAATATTATTTTATTTCAGCCATTTCACACGAAGCATTGAAACAAAATATCGGACCTTGAAAAGAATTAAAATGTCCATTTTACCTGATGGGCATCACCGTTCAAGATCAGCTCGAGGCACGTTAAAACATGTTGAGTCAAGTTGAGATATGATGCCTTGAGGGACCAATTAGAACAAGGTCAAGCTGTGACATGATGTCATAATAGATCAATCAGCGTGTAATGGGCACTAGATAAGACTAAAGTAAATAATCTCAGCAAGTGTAATCCCAGAAAATAATGGTGGCAAATTGAAAAGATGGTGAACTTGAAGGTATAAATGGGGAGGGACTATGATGCACTAATGAACATCTAGGAATTAGTCATGAGAACTTTGGGGATCAAATCAGAGCTAGAGGCTGGTAGTTGAGGTCTGAGATTTTTCTCTCAGAACAACTTCTTTTGTGTCATTAGTGTCAGGTTGCTTATTGTTATCACAGATGATAAAGACTACTGTAGAGCATAAAGCTTTCGCCGACAAAGCTCAACAGTTGTGAAACAGCCTTCCAGTTAATGTTCAGGACTCAGACACACTCTCTGTGTTTCTAAGACACACCTGTGGGCAATTTCAGTCACCACAGCCAGTTAGCCTAACAATGATGACTTTAGTTTATCCAGAGCTTCCAGATTTATGGTGAACTGATCCGCTGTTGATTTACTGGAAAATTTTAGACATTTGATGATTAAGCTGTTGATGATTAAGCAAACTTGAGGTCACTGGGATAGTTGTGGTACAGTGGTTAAGGCTCTGTGGTACTGAGTTGGAGGTTAGGGGTTTAAGCCCAGTACCACCAAACTGCTACTGTTGGGCTTTTGAGCAAGATTCCCTCTGTGCCCTCAATTGTAAAAGAAAAAAAGAAAGAAAGGAATATTAGAAGTTGTTATAATAGGCCGTGCTTGTCACACTGATGAATTCTTGAGCGAGGTCACTTGAAATAAAGGTACCACATTACATATCAAGAGTGATTGGTCATTCATTCATTCATTCATTTTCTGAACTGTTCAGTTCCGTTCATTTTCTGTAACTGCTTAAATCCTAATTTGGGTCGTGAGGAGTTTGGCACCCATCTCAGGGCCAGAGTGATTGATTGTAAGTTTGAGAGCAAGCCATATAATAGAAGCCTTGCTAACCGGAAAGCACTGTTGTCAGGCTCAATATTTAGCTTTTGAGTTTTTCTGAAGAACACTTAAGCAGGGCAGTTCTGATGCCAGCTCAGCATGATTACAACTGTACCACTAAAATATGACTGCGTTGTGGCAAAACTGCCTCAAATGGGAGCAGTTTCAGCGCTATTTAATATAACAGTTGTGTGTTGAGCTGGAGGTGAAAACATGGTGGGAACTGGTTGAAATGAATGAATGATTGTTCTGAACACAGTTCAGAAAGGTTGTGAAAGGTGACAACACAGAAAATGCAAAGCAGCTAGATGGTGATGTAAGGTTCTGCAAACCACTGAAATTTTTCATTTTTAAAATCCCATTGTCAGTGCAGTTTCAGAAACACCTTATACCCCCCAAGGTTGCAAGATGGTGGAGTGAAGCGAACATGGAGGAGAAAGGCAACAGACTCTTAATTATTAGAAAGCAAACAGCCTCCCCATTAGAGCAGCCTTAAATAAAACATTGTAGATCAATCTAGCAAGCTAGAATAGCTAAGATTACTGTAGCTGGCATTGGGAAGAATGGAGTTATGGTTATAGTGTACATGTTGGTCTGAGGTGATATATATATATATATATATATATATATATATATATATATATATATATATATATAGGTGAATTTATATATAATGCAACAAGCATTTTGATCAGCGTATTATTTTTTTTTTTTATATGAACCACCCTTTATTGGTTGCATCTGTAACTTTTTTTTTTCTGTTCTGGCGAGCTGTCCAGAGTCCTGTCAGAAGTCGACTGAGATGGAAGTCAGCATTCCCCATAGGCTGACTGGATGTTACACATTGCCCCTAGGGCTTAGTGTAAGTGTAAAAGGTTGTATGTGTGTTGGCCCTGTAATGGACTGGCCAGAGTCGGCTGAGATGGGCACCAGCCTCCCCATGGCTCTTGTTAGGTTTGTGAATGCATGAATGACCAGACATTTATTTTAACACTTGCTGACTCATTTCACCCCTAATCCTATTAATGGGGTCACAGGGAGGCTGGAGCCTATCAGTCAATACTGGGCAAAAGAATGGTACACCCTAAGCAGTTCTCCAAACCATTGCAGGGCAACACACATACACAAACATTCACACTCTCACTTAGGGGAAATGTGCAGCTAACGGGGTAATCAGAGGCTGGCCATGTCTCACTATCTGTGGTGAGAGGTTCATGTCAAAGAATCATTGCTGACTTTTATCAAGAGCAGCTGCAAAGCCGTCAGCGTGTTTCTGCCTTGCGATGGCCTGGTAAGTCATCCAGGGTGTACTGTGCTCTCGCCCGGACTCAGCTGAGATGGGGACCAGCCCACACACGATGCTAATTCAGATTAAGTGGAAAATAAGAAAAGGTATGAAGGAATGAATAACTCATTTGACCTGACCTCACTTCAAAAGTGCTCCGACATTTTTTTATGTTTTGACCAGAAGTTCAGACTACAGTATCTGTGCCTGTAGCACTGGGGAATCTCTCAAAGGGTGACTGACCCTTGCTCACTTAGTTATGGTCCAGGCCTAAGGATATTTAAAGTTCAATTTGAATTTTGCTTTTTTATAGGTTTTTTTGTTTGTTTGTTTGTTTGTTTTAAACATACTTTACATGCTTGTAATGTAACAAAGGTCATGTTGTATATGTAACTCAGGTTATGTTGAATATAATTACACAAATGTTCCTTTTGCTTTAGATGACAAAGATATTTTCCCAGGGTAAATTTTTTGGGTGACCGTATGCCCTTATTGTCTGATCCAGTGAACCCTGTGTACCCACTACAGAACTGAAAACACTGGTTACATATAGGTGGGATGTAATATATTACAGTTGCTGTGGATAAAAGATAACACTTTGATTGTGATTATGCTTTACATGCCCGTTTAATTTGCTCAAATAAATTTGTTAAATCATGTGTGCTAGGAAAGTCTATTTGAACTGTGTACATGAGAGGTAGACCTTAAACCTTAAACCTTAAAATGCACTCAATTAAAGGTTGTTCACTCAATCAGATGTAATCAGTGGTAACAATTTAATGCTTGAATGATTCTTCAATGCAGACAGTCCTGCCGTAATTAAGTGATAGCTGCTTTTACACACTAGATGGCACTGTTGTTGTATTTTTTTTTTCTACTTAATAGTCCACCTCACAGTAAGTATGCCCTGCATTCGATTCCCGGCCTCAGGCATATGGGGAGTTTGCATGTTCTCCCTGTGGTTGTATTGGTTTCCTCCAGGCACTCTGGTTTCCTCCCACAGTCCAAAAAGCATGCCTTTTATACCTACTGACTATTGAAAATTGCCCCAGGTGTGAATGTGAGTGCTAATGGTTGCATATGTGTTGCAATGCAGCGGTCTGATGGGCTGTACTTCACATTTGTTTAGTGTCACCTGAGATAGGTCCCAGCCTTCCCATGATCCTAATAAGACTATGCAGTGAGTGAGTAAATGAGTGAGTGAGTGAGTTATGTTGTAACATAATCCAGATGCAATGTGCTATAAAACATTTTTCAGACTATGAGCCGCACTTAAAATCATTTAATTTTTTCAAAAATTGATGGTGCACCTTATGTATTGAGGAAGCTATGATTGATTGTCAGAGCATTACGGCTACCGTAGGCCAGTGACTCGCTGAGTAATACGTAATGTGCTTCAACAGGTTCTGGTGTGTGTAGAACCCCCAAAATGGCACCTGTTCAGAGATATGCTTATGAGGCAGATTTCAAACTGAAAGCTATCAGTCACGCAGTACAACATGGGGATAAAGCAGCTGCCAGAGATTCAACATTAATGAATCAATGGTACGAAAGTGGAGGAAGTAAGAAGATGACCTGGGCCAAGTAAAGAAGACCAAACAGAGTTTCCGAGGGAACAAAGCGAGATGGCCACAGTTAGAGCATAAATTGAACAGTGGGTTATTGATCAAAGAACAGCAGGTAGAAGCGTCTCTACAGTCTGTATTTCATTCAAAGCAACAGCAGTAGCGTGTGAAATAAAGATCAATTACTTTCAAGGAGGTCCTTCTTGGTGCTTCAATTTTATAAAAAGGCGTAAACTTTCCATCTGCACAAAAACTACCGTTGCTGGGAGAAGCCGCTTCTGCCCCTATGGTAAGAATAAGATCATTGAAAAGATCGGGCCAGAACACATCACCAACATGGATGAGGTCCCACTCAGCTGTGACATCCTCTTGAACTGTACTGTCGAGAAAACAGGGATTAGTACAGTATCTATACGCTCAACCGGGAACGAGAAGTCATCCTTCACTGTAGTACTCGGCCGCCAGGCTAATGACAGGAATTACAACCCATGGTCGTTTTCAAGAAGAAAACTTTGCCAAAAGAAGTTTCCAGCCAACGTTATCATCAAGGCAAACCTAAAGGGCTGGATGGACAAGGAGAAGATGGGTGACTGGCTGAGAGAAGTTTACGTCAACAGACCTGATTTTTTTTTACCTCAAATCCCCATCCCTATTGATCTGCAACTCCATGCATGCCCATTTTACTAATACCGTCAAAACCTAAGTGACGCAAACTAATTCAGAGCCTGCCATCATTCTAGGTGGATTAACCAAAGAACTCCAACCGCTAGATATCGATGTCAACAGGTTGATCAAAGTAAACTGCGAGCTGCATGAGACCATTGAATGAAGGAAGGTGGGCACACATTCACCTGAACAAGTGGGCAACGCCGGGTGAGTTACGCCATTATCTGCCAATTGAATGTGGATGCCTGGGCAAAGGGATCAGTCTCAAGTCCCGGCTTTCATGAAGTCAGGAATTATCACTGATCAGCCAAGCAATCGCAATGAGACTGACTCTGATAATGACAAGAGGGTCCGGGCATGATGTAGAAATCGCACACTGTTGAACTCAGGCAATGAAGAAGAAGAGATTGACGGATTTGTTCAAGAAACCGTGAAAACATGAGTTGTTCAGTTATAACAATATTGAGCATTATTGTGAATGAGTTCAATCAAGTTTTATCAGGCAATCGCAGGGCAGAAACACGCTGACAGCTATGGAGCTACTCTTGACGAAAGTTTCTATTACATGGACCTCTCATCATAGACAGTGATAGACATGGCCGGCCTTTGATACCCCAGTTTGCTGCATTGCAGGGTGCAAACACTGACAGTGGGGCTTGAACCCTCAACCTTAGGATTAGTAATCATGCACCTTACCACCAGGGCACCACGATCATTTATTTATTCATTTATTAATGTATTATCTTTGTAAGATATCTTTGTAAGGGTGTGATCAGAAGGTACGGCCTCTCCGGTCTAAATATTAATGGTGTTTCGTTGTTGGACTTCTGTGCTTGTCATGGATTGTCCATCATGAACACCCTGTTCAAACAGGCATTTGAATGAATGAATGAATGAATGCAATTGGCACCAAGACACCTTGGGCCACAGTTCAATGATCAGCTTTGAAGTTGTGTTCCTAGACTTGCAGCTGCATGTTCTAGACAATCAGATGAAGAGAGGAGCTAGGCTGTCAACTGATCACCACCTGGTGGTAAGCTGACTCTGATGGCAGGGGAAGCTGCCCTCCAGACCTGGCAGGCACAAGCGTGTAGTTAGGTTCTCCTGGGAACGTTTCCTGGAGTGTCCTGTCAGAGGGGCCTTTAGCTCCCACCTCCAGCAGAGCTACAACCACATTCTAAAGGAGCGAGGGGACATGGAATCCAAATGGGCCATGTTTTCTGCCTCCATTGTTGAGGCAGTAGCCCATAGCTGTGGCCGGAAGGTCATCTATGCCTGTCATGGTGACAAACCCTCAACCAGGTGGTGGACATCTGTGGTGGTGGCCAGTTAAAAATGGAGGCTTATCGGGTATTATTGGCCTGTGGGACTCCCAAAGCATCTGACAGGTACCAGCAAGCCAAATGTGCTGCCACCCAAGCTGTCATTGATGCAAAATCTTGTGAGTTCAGTGAAAACTTGGAAAGCAACTATCATTTGACCTTGAAAAGGTTCTGGACTACCATTCGTCAACTCAAGAGTGAGAAGCAGATCTCCACATATACTATTTACAGTGTAAGTGGTAAACTGCTCACTTCGACTGGGGATGTTGTTGGGAGGTGGAAGGTATACTTTGAGGACCTCTTCAATTCCCCAAAATACCTTCCATGGAGGTGGAAGATCCTGGAGGTTTGGGTGAGGTGCCACCCATTACCAGGGTGGAGGTTGCCAAGGTAGTTACAAAGCTCCTTGGTGGTAGGGCTTTAGGGTTGGATGAGATCTGCCCTGAATATCTCAGGGCTCTGTTTGTTTGATGTTGACATGTCTCTGCAACATCGCATGGTCATCGGGGACCGTATCTCTGAATTGGCAAACCGGGGTGGTCGTCCCTCTTTTAAAAAAATCGTCCAATGGGTGTGTTCCAATTATCATGGAATCACACTCCTCAACCTACCCAGGAAAGTTTATGCATGGGTACTAGAGGAGGGTTCGACCGATGGTTGAACCTTGGATTCAGGAGGAACAGTGGGGTTTTCATCCTGACTACGGCAATCTCAACCAGGTGGACGACTCTCCAGGATCCTGAAGGAGCATAGGAGTTTGCCCAATCTGTCCACATTTATTTTGTAGATTTAGAGAAGGCTTTTGATCATATTCTTTGGGCTATCTTGTTGGATGTGCACTGGAAGTATGGTGTACCGGACCCATTGCTATGGGGCATTTGGTCCCTGTATCACCAGAGCAAGAGTTGGTCCACATTGGTAACAGCAGGTTGAATTCGTTTCCAGTGAGGGTTGGAGACTGCCAAGGCTGTCCTTAGTCACTGAAAGCTCTCAATTTATCAGTTGATCTATGTTCCAATGCTCACCTATGGTCAGGAACTTTGGGTGGTGACTGACAGAACAAGATCGCAGATACAAGCAGCTTAAATGAGCTTCTTTCATGTCAAGGCACTGCTTTCCCTTAGAGATAGGGTAAGAAGCTCAGTCATCCAGGAGGAGCTCGGAGTAGAGCCACTGCTCCTCTGCCTTGAGAGGAGCCAGTTGAGGTTGCTTGGGCATCTGGTTAGAATGCCTCCCAAATGCCTCCTAAATGCCTCCCTGGTGTGGGGTTTCAGTCATGTCCAACCAGGAAGAGACCCCCAGGGTCGTTTCAGAACATGCTGGAGGGATTGTCTCTTAATCGCTCTGGGAACGCATCGATGTCCACCCAGAAGAGCTGGAGGAAGTGACTAGGAAGAGGGACATCTGGGCCTCATTGCTTAGGCTGCTGCCCCTGCAACCTGACCCCAGATTAAGTTGGGAAACATGATGATGATGATGATGCTGATGATGATGATGATGCTGATGATAATGATGATGATGATGCCTTATTCTATTTTTTTTTTAAGTTATTAATTTTATGGTACTGAAAAGAAATCGCATTTCAAAAATAACAATATTGACCATGAAGTAACTGATAACCCAAAAAATACATAAAAAGTGATGTACAAAAGAACCCCTCTGGGCTAAAGTGCCTCACAGATTGACCTCCTACGTGAAGAAGTGACACAACGTTTTAAATCATTGATTCTCTACCAGATGCCCAAATCCTAGAGGGGCACCAAAATCTACAGAGAAGCTGCAAACCCCTCTTGGATTTAAAATATAATAAAAATATGTGCATACCACTCAAATGAAAATGAAACCATATTAATAATATCAGGAAAACTGAAAAATAAGGTGATGAGGTTTGCACATTAGTAATTTTAAAAAGAGGTTTGGTTCACTTCTTTTGTACGAGTTTTTTGTTCCATGCTTTTGTATTCAAATTTATCAGTGAATCGATTAAAATGTAAAAAACTACTGTATTTCATATAAACTGAGTTACGATATTATACAGAGAAATACAGTATAAGCTGGCCTCATACAGGGGGTGATTCTGAGGGCGGTTTAGACTGGTTTTAAAATGGGTTAGTCCGCAGTGACATCATCGTGACACCACAGTGGTGTTCGAACTGTCTGCCATGAACTGCAAGATTTTCAAAATGTTTAAAATTCTCAAAACCATGTATTCGCATGTCACCGCCTTGAAGCTGTCAAGTTGTCGTCTTTGTCAACCTTTCAGACCTGTGTTCAATACAACCTCGTTCACACCCTGCTTTATCCGCTGCTCAAAACTGTTTCAAAACAATACTGTCATGTAAACTGAAGTAAACTGCCTTCGAACTTGTCCCTATTTGAGGCTGTTTGCCACAGCACCGTCATATTTTGCTTATTCAGCTGGTTTGGAACCCGCCATCGAAACCACCCCATGTGAGACTTGCTATAGTCATCACTCATCTCTGCTTCTGTCGGTAATCATTTCAATTCCAACCCAATACCCTGAAACCATTTGAGATTTCTTCATCAAACTTGGTAGTTACTTTTCCAAAGCTGTGTAATTGTCTATGTAGCTAAGATTTCTGCAATTCATATGAGTGCACTGAGAAAAAGGTTAGAAACTACACATCTAATTAATACTCATCACCCATATAAAAATATCCGTAGCCCATAAGAAGTGATAGTTTTCTCTAGAAAAGTAGAAATGTGTTGGAGAAAACGAGTCTATACCATCAGGCCATCAGGATTTAACACCCACCTTATAAAAGTAACTTCACACACCATGTTACCGTTTCTTCCTACAAAAGAATCAGTGTTCCCAGACAGGGGCCTTGCTCTATAAGAAATGATTGTAAGAAGTCAGTTTGCCTGAAAAAGTCACCTGATTCCCTAAGCAAAGACCACTCACTATAAAAAGGTTCAAATCTGCCCACCAAACATCACGAAACATAACCATACACTCTTGAAAGTGAGAGCTTCTCTGGGTAAAGTTCTATAGCACTCTAGAAAGTAACCCTACACCTCACTCCCTCATTTCCCAAACCATTTAATTCTCTATTGGGGTCACGGGGAGACTAAAGTCTATCTCAGCCGACAGTGGGTGAAGGCAGGATACACCCTCAACAACACACTAGACCACCTCTTGGGTGGGGACTGGAGTACCCTGAGCAACCCCACACAAGCACCAGAAGAACATGAAAAGTACACATAGAAACACCCTGAGTGTGGGAATCGAACCCAGGAACTTGTTGTTGTGAGGCGCCACTGCCACCCATCCATAATGACCATTTCTTCCTTCAAATTAGTTATAGCTGTTCATAGTAAAATCCCACCCTGTGCATGTTCAAGTACTTGACCCACTGTAAACAGGCCAGAGAGCATCATCTCCATAAATAATCTTGATAATTCATCATACCAACATCATTTCCATCCAGTGTTCGTGCAATTGTCTATTTTTGTGCATGGGAATGACCTTTTCCCCTCAGTTAACTGTCTACAGAGTATCGTCTATGATGCCGTCCCTTTCCTGTCCAAATCCATCAAACACACACACACACACACACACACACACACACACACACACACACACACACACACACACACACACACATCTTTCCCCTCATTGAATTGAGCTCGACTTCCTTCCGTAGATTTCCATAAGAACCCATTAGACCAGACTCGGAAAAGTCCGAAGAACAAAATTCTGTGTCAGTAAACAACTCAGCTTTAAAAATAATACTAATAATGATTTGTTCATTTTTCAGCATTTAAATAAATACTAACACACTCCATGTTGTACTCTTACAGGAAAATAATTGATGTCAGGATGGGATAATGAGTCAAAGCCTGGTCCATATATGTTTTATTCCTCTTATACCAAAAGAACAACACAATGTCCATTTCATCCACCTATACCTTCGGCGTCTTACCCCTTTTGTAACTGTTCCAGAAATATCATGTTATGCAAAATGCCATTGTCTCAGTCAATATGCACTCAGTCTCACTCATTTGCTAAACCACTTAATTGTGGTCGCAGGGAGGCTAGAGCCTCTCTCAGCCAATACTGAGCAAAGAACAGCTCACCTGACTGTTACAGGGCAACACAAACAAAACCGTTCACACTTACACTTACACCTAGGGGCAATTCGGAGCAGCCAATTGGTCTAATGTTTTTTGGACTGTGGGAGGAAACCGGAGTTCCTGGAAGAAAGCCATATAAGCACAAGGAGAACATGAAACGCCACACAAAAACATCCGAGCCCAGGACATTCTTGCAGTGAGGCGAACGTTCATCAACATCTTCTGTAACCGCATCATCCTAATTAGGGTCGCAGGGAGGCTGGTGCCCATCCCAGCCAACTCAGGGCGAGGGCAGAGTACACCCTGGACAGCTCGCCAGGCCATCACAGGGCGGAAACACGCTGACGGCTTTGCAGCTACTCTTGTCGAAAGTCAGCAATGGTTCTTTTACACGCCTCACACTATAGACAGTGAGAGACATGGCCCGCCTTTGATAACCCAGTTAGCTGCACTTGGGGGGGACAGTGACAACCTTGTGGAGAGTGGGACTCGAACCCCCAACCTTTGGATCAGCGATCCGGCACCTTATACCACTAGACCACCACTGCCCGTGAGGCGAACGTGTTATCCTCTTATTGCACATGGTTTTAATATTTTTGGGGATTGCATATAAGCATGCAGCTACTCTGTAAGGGATAATGCTCATCAAGCAGGTCAGTACTATGAAATAAACCCTGACATGCTGATACAGGACCCTCCCTGTATTACATATTCGGTGGTAATTACCAATTGTGTGATATTGTGTTCAATACATGTCTAGTTACCAAATAAATCAATCAATCAATCAAGAAAAATTATTGATTTACAAAGTATTTTATTGACTTAAAATTGGTTTTAATGCTTCTGCTTAAACATGTAAAAATTAAAATGAATAATTTGAAGCAAACCTTTGGCTCGGAGGTCATTTTATTAACCTAAAAGTTATTTATTACTTTAAAATTGATATAATTGCTTACTGTACTTCATCCAGAGCAATTTATGCTTTCTATAGCAATCTATAATTTGACACAAAATGATCATTCAAAAAGAGCAGTTTGTACTTAAAAATGGTTTAGTTGATTTAAAATTGATTTTATTGCTTCCCTTAAGATAATATACATTCATAAAGATAGAACGATAGACTCGATGGCTGAAACCTTTGGTCTCTAGCTATGTACATTTACAAAAGAAAACAGTTAATTTTATTAACCATGTTATTAGTTTACAAAATATTTTACTTTATTTCTACTTTTTTATTTTTATTTTTACTGCCTTCATTAAAAATATGAATATAAATTTTATTAAATCATGCGGATCCTTCACTTTCTGCAGTTAATTGGGACTGAGACCCCCTGCGACCGTCGAATTCCGCAAAGTAGGATCAACCCCCCCGACTGATGTATACGTACATGTATATGTATGGAATATCAATAAATACTTATTCAACGCTGTAAATGCTTATAATAACAAGTAAACATTCAAAAATAATGCATAAAAACACAGCTACAGACGTGCATGCACTCAGATGTGCACCTCACATAAAAATGTAAGTGGCTTTGATGGTGGGTTTTGGGTTTTTTTTTCCTTTAATTGGCCTTGTTTTGCAGCATTTTACTTAACTTTTCCCCTATTCTTCCTTAATTTCCTTATTTTTTTAATTCAATTAATATTTTAAAAATAAAAAACGCGATGCACAGAAGTCGCATGAATTGAATCGTGAAGTAGCGAGGGATCCCTGTATTGCCTTTTTAACTACTTTACTAAAATTGTAGCTACTCCTCGTACCGTTTTCCTTCAATGTTATTTTTTTAACGTATCTTGTTTGCAGAGTGACTGTGTGTGTCAAGGGAAAGTGAACACTGAATGCAGTCAATGTTTAAAAAATGATTAGGCCATCTGGATGTGTAGAGGAGTAGCGGTGTTACGCTGCAGGAATACCGTTTTAAACCGCCATAGTGATGTGTGTGTGTGTGTGTGTGTGTGTGTGTGTGTGTCTGGTCCTCCTCATGTGTTACTCTTATCTCTGGACTTGGCAGCCTACTCAGGCACAAGTCTAACGCAAACCAGAATTTTTATTTATTTATTTATTTTTGCTTATTTTTGCAGTCTAGAGCCTTTGATATATATTAAAACGAAGCGATGCAGAAGTAGAGTACTGTCAGAAAAGAATCACTCAGATTTGTATGCAACAAGCAGTATAATGATGACTGTGGGAGAAACCACAGTATCGTGTTCTCAGGGTGTATCGCTGGTGTGATAATCAACAGTGATGATGTGGACGTGCTTTTTCATTTTAATCATCACATTCCACTTCTCGTCTCTTGTCTCCTTTATGCGAAGTTAAATTAAATGCATGTATAGGATGCAGCTACTGAAAAATATGTTAATTGTTTACTTCTCTGTCGTGAGGATATTGTTAAAACTTTTTTTATTATTATTATGTCTTATTTTATTTATTTATTTATTTCATTTGTTTTTATTTAGGTTTGGACTGGTACCATAATTGGGTCGCAGGGAGGATGGCGCTCATCTCAGCCAACTTTGGAAGTGGGTAGAGTACAACCTGGACAGCTCGTCAAGCCATCGCAGGGATGAATTAATCTTTTTTTTTTTTTTTTTTTCCTGTGGGTTTTTGTGTGTTATTATTCTCACCCCTGACTCACAAATCCATTCAAATCATTTTATGTGACCTACCTGCAGGAGCTTTTAAAGTATATGATTATCCTACATGCTCTACGTTAGCCTAGTGAGCTGTCCAGGGTGTAATCTTCCCTCACCCAGAGTCTGCTGAGAGGGGTGCCAGGGCTGCCCTGATTACGATTGAACAATTCTGAAAATGAACGATGAATGATGATTGTCGTACATTTTTGCATGAATTATAACCATGAAATGTAATTCATCATCCATCCACTAGGTTTAGTCAATCTATTTCAAGTAAGCAGCTTGGCATTCATGACTCGGGAAAGATTGCAAGCTCGCTTATCACGGTGACGCACTGTTAGAAAAGGAAAGTGGATAAAGGAAAAGCGGACAGATGTGTAAACAAATAATATTGTACATTCCATGTTGACTCTTTTTTGCTTAGATGTTGAATTTTTTGACATGATCCTCAGTGAAAATGAGCTAGATACTCCTTGTCCTGGTATAGAGTACTGTCTCAGTGTTGTTATATTTTAAGGCAGTAAGGTGGTGCAGTGGTTAACACATCAGTCTCGCAGTTAGAAGGACCTGAGTTGAAGTCCCAGGCTCGGAGTAGATGTTTATATTTGGAGTTGCATTTTCTCCTCATGCTTGTGGGTTTCATCTGGGTTGTCAGATTTCAACCCACAGTCCAATGACATGCACATAAGGATAATTCATTGTGTGAGATCGTCCCTAGGTTTGAGATGAGTGAAATTTTTTTGTGTGATAGCACTGTGGAGTCCTGGTGAGCTGTTTGGGGTGTACCCCACTTTCACTCAGTGTCTTCCTATGATTGACAGAATGTATTATTTTTGTTTGTGTTTTGTTTGGATTTTCTTTTCTGGGTATTTCGTATGTATGTATATCATCTTGTTTTCATATTTGCTAACTAATCTCATTTACGGAGGCTGTTTTATCTATAGGTATTTATGTTCAGTTCATTTTCTGTAACCACTTAATCCTAATTAGGGTCGTGGGTAGGCTGGCGCCCATCCCAGCCGACTCCGGGCGAGGGCAGAATACACTCTGGACAGCTCACCAGGCCATCGCAGGACGGAAACACACTATGCAGCTATTTGCACTCAGACTCAAACCTAGTGGTTTATCCTTATGTGCATGTTTGGACTGTGGTTTAAAACCAGACTACTCTTGAAGAAAGAATTCTTTTACTTGAATCTCTCAACACAGACAGTGAGAGGCATAGCTGACCTTTGATAACCCAGTTTTCTGTATTTGGGGACAGCAATGACAGCTCAGTGACAGTTGGGCTTGAACTCCCAATCTCGGGATTAGTTATCCAGCACCTTACCACCGGACCACCACTGCCCTTGTATGCAATAATTAACAGTTATATATAAAAGTGAGGTGGATGTCACTGAATAATCATGGAGATAGAACATGGAGGGGACCATTTAATACAGCGACATCTATCGAGCCTGATGCAAATCATGGCTTTAATATATAATATATAGAAACAAAAGTGCAGCAAAAAAGCACACTAAAACAAAATTTCCGATTTTTTTTTTTAATTGCAGACGCTAGTGAGCAAAAATGTGCTTTACTATATACTAAGTAAAAAAAGAACCTAAAATAAGATTTTCTGTTGGGTTTTTACACCCGAGCCTAGTGGCTCATTAGGCCGGTGCTTATCCCCAGTTTCTGTAGCGTGAAGCGACCAGGAGTTCAACTCCCCCTGGATGGGACGCTAGTCCATCGCAGGTTACCTTCCCAGTATATTTTACTGGTACCCATTTATACTGCTGGGTGAACAGAGGCACAGTTGTGGTTGAGACCTTGCCCAGGGGTCTAAACACAGTGAGGGTCTCAGTGGGATTCGAACTCACAACCTCCCGATCATGAGCGCAGCACCCTAACCAGTACACCGCCTCTGTTCACCCAGCAGTATAAATGGGTACCAGTAAAAATATACTGGGAAGGTAACCTGCGATGAACTAGCGTCCCATCCAGGAGGAGTTGGACTCTTAGTCGCTTCACGCTATGGAAACCGGGGATAAGTACCGGCCTGATGAGCCACTAGGTGTGGATGTACCCCCCCCCCCCCCAAAAAAAAAAAAAAAAAATTCAGAAAATGAATGTATGAGGACTTATCTATTTCCCTTGTGTTTTACTGAGTATCTTGCAGAGTCGGCCACAGGAATAGAAGAGGGAATCTTAAATGTGGATGCCCAATATAAAACCAACTTTATACATTGCACTAAAGTCTTTGTGATTGGTTGCTCCACCAGAATGTGCATCTTTTTTTATTATTATTATTTATTTATTTATTTTTACTTTTTGTGTGTGTGTGTGTGTGTGTGTGTGTGTGTGTGTGTGTGTGTGTGTGTGTGTGTGTGTATGCACCAATATCCGTTGACTTAAAGCTACTTTTATTCTATCATAAATGACACAGAGTACATGCAAACTGCGTTCTTGCTGTGAGGTGGACATTCTGACCACTGCACCGCCGTGTCGTCTGAAAAATTCCTTCTTTTTTATGTTGAAAAATAAATGTAGGAATGAATGAAAGTCGTTTGCTAAAGATGAACTTTAATTATATTATTTTGTACATCATTATACTGAAATATAGATAATAATAAGCATGGTCTAATGGTATAGGGTGCTGGATCGCTGATCCTAAGGTTGGGGGTTTGAGTCCCACTCTCCACAGGGTTGTCACTGTCCCCCCAGTGCAGCTAACTGGGTTATCAAAGGCCGGCCATGTCTCTCACTGTGGTGTGAGGTTCATGTAAAAGAACCATTGCTGACTTTCATCAAGAGTATCTGCAAAGCCATCAGCGTATTTCTGCCCTGTGATGGCCTGGCAAGCTGTCCAGGGTGTACTCTTCCCTCGCCCAGAGTCAGCTGAGATGGGCACCAGCCTCCTTGTGATTCTAATTAGGATTAAGCTGTTCATAGAAGGGGCAGTGGTGGTCTAGTGGTATAGGGCATTGGATCGCTGATCCAAAGGTTGGGGGTTTGAGTCCCACTCTCCACAAGGTTGTCACTGTCCTCCCCAGTGCTGCTAACTGGGTTATCAAAGGCCGGCCATGTCTCTCACTGTCTATGGTGTGAGGCATGTAAAAGAACCATTGCTGACTTTTGACCAGAGTAGGCTGCAAAGCCATCGGCGTGTTTCCGCCCCGCGATGGCCTGGTGAGTTGTTCAGGGTGTACTCTGCCCTCGCCCGAAGTTGACTGTGATGGGCGCCAGCCTCCCCGCGACCCTAATTAGGATTAAGCGGTTACAGAAAATGAACTAATGAACTGAACTGTTCAGAGAATGAATAGGTGGATGAACGGGATATTTTCCGATTTGAAGTATAAGGTAAAGTCTCTCAGCTTTTACACCTGAGCATACCAAGTTTTCTACTGAAGCAATTAGAAGTTCAACTCTTCCTGGCTGGTACAATAATCCATTGCAGGTTTACTGTCCCAGTATTTTTAATTTTACACATTTATACTGCTGGGTGGACCGAGGACACGTGGGGTTAAGACCTTGCCCAGCATGGTGGGGGTCTAACAAGCATCACTATTTTAAAATATGACAATGATGGCATGACTAATGTTGTGACTGTCATTTTGATTCAGGCAATGTCTACTTTTAATTTGGAGATAACAATAAGATCGTACCATTCCTATGTACTTCTGCCCATTCAATAAACAAATTTTAATTTTTCTTAATTTAATTAATATATTGTTTGTATGTGCAATGGCCTAGTGAGCTGTCCAGGGTGTATTCTGCCCGGACACGACTGAGATTTGCGCCAGCCTCCCAGCAACCCTAAGACCGAGCGGTTCAGAATATGAATGAATGTTGTTTGTATTTATGTTTATGTTAAGTATTTCCCATCTGAGAATTTTGTTTTCTGGGTGCAATCAATATTTAGCCTGAATGTTGATTTAGCCTGTGTCGAATATTTTCACTGTGGGTCAAGAAGCATTAGACAATCTCAATAAACAGAAACCGATATATTTTGATTGATGGCTTCTCCCCTCTGCTCAGATTCATTGAATTAACCCAATTTATTCAAATCCCCTTCGATGACATTGTCTTTTCTGGCTTTCTATATTATTACTCAAAACCACGTTATATATTTTTCTGAAATTTTTTCACTATCGATGCTTGTATTATATTACAGCATGTTGGACTCTGTCGTAGAGTCTCCTCATTCTGAAATTCACACCATACCGACACGCCGTTTAAGCCGTGCTTTGAATATATATCAAACGAATTCTCTGCAGATTAATCACTGGCGTTGTGTCGTAAACCATTTGCCGTAACGGCTGCCAGTTCACTCGCGCTGCAGCATAAAATGGTCTTGTATTGTACATTTCTGGGACACTGAACAGATGTTCTCCTCTCAATTGCCATATTGCAGGGAGTCTATTGCTCCAAATACTTTCATACACAGTCAAACCTGCATGTAGTCTGAGTTGAAGATGAAAGTGAAGTCACGGATGGATGTGTTATATTCTCACTGCTTTATGATATCCGTACCCACCTAGCAGAGGCTAAATCACTTAAATATGTTCTCAAAGTCACACTTTTACACACCTTGCTCCTAAATAAATCCTCCATGATAACACATTTTGCTAAGTACATGTGTTATGATGAGCAACAACAGATTAAAGATACACGTCACAATTTTTCATTCATTTAATATAAGGACTCAAATAGTAGGGAGAATATGTATATATGTATGTGTGTGTGTGTGTGTGTGTGTGTGTGTGTGTATGCATGTACTTATGTATGTATACATCCACAGACAGCTTAAAAAAAGAATACATGCATATCAGCATGTTTTCTTTTTTTAAGCTGTCTGTGCATGCATACATACATACATACATACATAATACATACCTACATACATACATGCATACATACATACATACATATATACATACATATATACATATATACATACATATACACACACATACATGCATACATACATATACACACACACACACACACACCCACACACACACTCACACACATACATACATACACACACACACACATATATACATACATATACACACATACATGCCTACATACATACATACATATACACACACACACATACATGCATACATATACACACACATGCATACATATACACACACACACACACATACATGCATACATACATACATACATACATACATACACACACACACACATACATACATACATATACACACATACATGCCTACATGCATACATACATACATACATACATACATACATACATATACACACACATGCATACATATACACACACATACATGCATACATACATATACACACACATACATACATACATACATACATACATACATACATACATACATACATACATACATATACACACATACATGCCTACATGCATACATACATACATACATATACACACACACATGCATACATATACACACATATACATACATACATACATACATACATACATACATATACACACACATACATACACACATACATACATATACACACACATACATACACACATACATACATACATACATACATACATACATACACACACACACACACACACACATACATACATACATGCACACACACACACACACACACACATACATACATACATACATACACACATATATGCCTACATACATACATACATATACACACACACATACATGCATACATACATACATACCTATATATACACATACATGCTAACAATCTTCATTGGTATTTCTTGCTACACAGGAAACTGAATGTATACACTGTTTGGAAGCTGTGTAACTTTCACATGATTTTGATGCTTTAAAAATTATGAATCCAGTAACCTTTGAGAGTTTTTGAAAAGTAAGAAAAATTTTTGTACAGGTTAATTCAGCTAGTTTTATTTTTAGAAAGTCTTGCTTCCAATTTAGCCAGGCTAATGTGATATAAAAAATAGAACTCATGTGTGTTTGGTCTGCATTAACCATATATTTCTTTAACATGTTTATTTTCTTTATCCTTACATAAATGAAAGCAAGCACATCCATCTGTGTTTGAATGTAAATGATCTGTGTTTGTATACTTCTATGCTACCGCTTTAAGAACAAATCAATTAAACCAATTTACCATAAAATAAAACTTAGGAATTATCCTAAATTTATAGATTTTCTTGATATTGCTGTTATTTCCTGGAGGTATAATGTTTCAAACTGCATCACATGAACACTTTTTACATGGTGTCCGAATCCCTGATTGGTCAAAGTCTCTAATTCAGAAGCAAGCGCTAATTTTGTAGCCAAGAAGCATTAATCAAGCTCAACTACTCTACAGTGCAGTTAAGATCCATTTTCTTCTTGCTTGGCATTGTGCCTGAGTCATGATTTGTGTTTTTGGGTTTGAACAGAACTTGGCAGACACTCCACCTCAAACTTGGGCTCGATGCTAAGTACAATGCATAATGCAAAGGCGAATTCCTCCATTGTGTGATGCTGGGTGTGGAGTTCTGTCACCACAATGTGCCTCCTTTTCCTCATCCGACACACACACACACACACACACACACACACACACACACACGCACACACGCACACACACACACACACACACACGCACGCACGCACACACACACACACACACACACACACACACACATACACACACACCGACTCTCTCTCTCTCGCTCTCTCTCTCTCTCTCTCTCTCTCTCTCTCTCTCTCCTCTTCAGTACATGAGGTTGAAATGCTAATGACTCCTTCACTCGTTTCTTTTTTCCAGCTGTAATGTAACACATCTGTCGAGCAAAGCTCTGCCGTCTGCTCGTGTTAAAGGTCTTCGACAACATCTAAGCATTTTTCATTCATGGAAAAAAAGGATCATTTTGGCAAATGGTGCATAACACTTTAAGAAATGTTCAGTTTAGGAAGATCAGTCTCTAATAATTGCACTCCAACTCCAACAAAAAAAATTATTTATTTATTTTTTAGGTGGATCTGACTATCAAATGAATAAATGAATGAACAAATCAGGAAAAATATTCATTCATTCATTCATTTTCCGAACCACATAATCCTAACTATGGTCACAGGGAGGCTGGCCCCCATCTCAGCCAACTTTGAGCAAGGACGGGGTACACCCTGGCAGTTCCCCACGCCATCGCAGATCAGGAAAATATCTAGTTTAAAAAAATAAACCTCAAGAATAAACAATTGTAGTGGTATAGCGGAGTACTGGTTCGCACATTAGCCCCACAGCAAGTGAGTTCTGGGTTCGAGTCCAGGGTTCGGCAAAGGTGTTTCTGTGTGAATTTTGCAGGTCTTCTCTGTGCTTGTGTGGGTTTTCTCTGGGTACTCCAGTTGGTCCACGCCCACTGCCCAAAGACATGCACATTCGGCTAACAGACTGTTCCAAATTGCCCCTCTGTATGAATGTGAGTGTGAATAGTTGTGCATGTGTTGATCCTGCAACGATCTGGTGAGCTGTCCAGAGTATACCCTGCCTTTGCTTGCTCAGAATTGGCTGTGAAAAGATTAATAAGTTCAGCAAATAAATATTTCAGTACTTCAGGTGTTCCCAGAATTCAGGGGCTCCTACTTAGCTACTAAGAAAGAGCTACGGGAGAACCAGTGACATGGTCTTTAGCGTACAAACATACCTGTCAACCCTAGGCCGTTGGCGATCTTACAAATGGCTACTTATGCCCTTACAAAATAGCAACTAATCTTACGCGTCTTATTATCGCGTGCAATATGAAACAAAAATTAAACTCTATTTTTAATATAATATGAATTTATTGGTAATGTTGTAACATATAACCTGGTGCAATCAAATAAAAGAGTAATATCTTCAGCTGCATGATTAAGAAAATTTAACAGTGATCTTTATTACAACTATATGTAGCACTTTTGGCACTTTCAATCATTTCTTTTGATGGCTTCACTTCATGGCACTTGAGCTCGCAATTAAGTTTGACTTGAATGATGGCGGAAGTGAAAGTGCGGTCACGTGGTCGGAAAGAGCAGACGATAGCAGACGATAAACGCAACGCGCGATTCTCGCGAGAAAACGGCTACAGACCAATTCGGCGTATCGTCTCTTTACCGAAACGGTGACACAAAAAACGGAGTTAAAAAAAAAAAGACGAAATGATCGAAAAACGTACAGGTTTCGGACGTACGGCGTACACATTTAAAAATCAGTGCTCACTTGTACAAATTACGCCAAAACCGTACAACTTGACAGGTATGGTACAAAGCTCACTGAAAGTTCGCTCATGTAGCTCAACCTGCTAAAAAATGTAATGTTATCTATGATAGAAAAGCATCAGGAAACAATGTCCAAGGCTGTGAAGCTGCAGAACTATCCGAGTGCCTATGCTAACCCCAGTCCACTGGGTATGTGTCATTTATCTGGAGTAGAGATATCCCCAGCATGCACTATCAGGGGGGAAAAGGCAAGCCAGTGGATGCAGTGTAATGCTCTGGATAATGTTTTGCTGGGAAACTATGAGTCCTGGCATTCATGTGAATAATACATTGACACATTGCTTGAATATCCGCCTCGCCATTGGCGCACCCCAAGTAATGGTATTGTTGAATGGTTTGAGGAACACAGAAATGTACCCAGATCTCGCTTCAATCCAGTATCTGTGGAATGTGCTAAACAAACAAGTCAAATCAACCAAAGCGCCACTTCACAACCTACAGGACTTTAAGGATGTGCTGCTAACTTCTTGGTTTCAGATACCGTAGCACACATTTTAGAGCTCAAGACAAGCAAACCTTCACAATATTAGGCAGGTGGTTTTATTATTGTGGCTAGTTAGGGTGTGTACCTACATATGTATGTGAAAATTGTTCACAAAACACAAGGTGAGAATCACTGTCGTCCCAGAAACAGACCATCAGGGGAACCATTCAGCAATATCCCCCGAGCCTGAGGAGAATACTTGTTATAGTATATACGACACAGGGACAGAATAAAAATGAGTTAAAACAAGATTTCTATTCTAAGATTTCTAAGATTTCAGTTTCACATTTTTGTATGATTCAAAAATTTAAGGTTGCAAGGTGGATAATGTATATTATTTCAAGATGGTAAACCTATCAGATTGCACCATTTCTGTGTACTATCATATAAATTAGTATATAGTGTAGTATCACTGCACTATTGCGTTAATAGAATCTGGTTTATGTAACCTTGGAATAATAAAACTGCTTCCTGAGAGTGCATGCACACACACACACACACACACACACACACACGCACACACACACACACACACACACACACACACACACACACACACACATGCACGCACACTATATTATGTCTCAGTAACACAAAAACATTTTTGTTTCCTTTTTTAAATAAACTCTTTAAAATCACCAATCACATTATTTTGTACCTTCATTGTTTTCACCAGATATTTTGTATATTTCACTCATTCATTTGTCAAACCATTTAATCCCATTAGTTTCACAGAGAGGCTGGTGCTTATCTTAGCCATCTCTGGGCAAATGCAGGGTATACCCTGAACAGCTCGCCAGACCATTACAAGGCAAACATACAATAATTCATACTCACACCTAGGGGTAATTTTGAACAGCCAGTTTTTGCATGTTTTTGGACTATGGAAGGAAACTGGAGGACCTATGGGAAGGAAACTGTGGGAACCTTCTTGCAATGCAAAGGACATGTGCTACCCACTATGCCACCGTGCTTCCTTTTTATATAATCTTTTTTCTTTTTTCTTTTTTTTTTTGCCTGAATTCTAATCGGATTTTTTTAACAGTCAACAAAAATTATTTATATGATTTTTATCTTTTTTATCTCTTGCTCAACATTTTCATGTTTCACCCTCTCTTAGTTTTTTTGCTTGGAAATTTTTTTGCTGCATCCTTGCATTTTTCCTTGTTTATTTTTATAATAACAAATATATGATATGATATGATATGATATGATATGATATGATATGATATGATATGATATGATGTCATATAATGTGGGGACAGTGGGGGCCCAGTGATAAGATGCTGGATTGGGGTTTCAAGCCTCACTGTCAACAGGTTGTCACCGCTGTCCCGTCAGTGCAGCTAGCTGGGTTATCAAAGGCCAGCCATGTCCCTCAGTGTCTCTGGTGAGAGGTTCATGTAAAAGAACCTTTACTGACTTTCTTCAAGAGTAGCTGCATAGCCATCAGCATGTTTCTGCCCTGCAATGGCCTAGTGAGATATCCAGGGTGTACTCTGCCCTGGCACAAAGTTGGCTGAGATGGATGCCAGCCTCCCTACGAGCCTAATTAGGATTAAGTGGTTCAGAAAATAAATGAATGATTGATATGATGTTTTTATATTATTTATTACATCCATCACAGAAGTTATGGCTTACCTTGGGTTTGTTTGTTTGTGTTGAAGGCTGTATTCAAACTTTAAAGCTGGTTCAGATCAAATTCTGGATCGAAGAGTTTTTAAAATTGGGATTTTTTGGAGGGTAGTTTTACAGCTTGGGCAGCAGGGGGTGCTTAGTAGATTTGGGATTTTTTTCCAATTTGATGAATGTCTGTGGTAGATTTTAGAAATTATTAAATATTACCAATTTTCTTTTATGCTTCAACCAATTTATAATTTTTGCTTTTTCTTTTTCACTTGAAAAAAAAGAAAAAAATGTGATTGTTTAAAGTCTGTGACATTTTTAACCACAATGTTTAAAATTTGAATTTTCTTTATATACATTTTTACTTCTTTTTGTCAATATAGAATTCTGGAATCCCCCTATCCATTTCGATTGTTTTTTATTTATTGCTTCTGTATAAAAAAAACTTGAAGTGATTTATTTAAAATTTATATTTATTATAATTATTTAATACCTTCCGAGCATTTGTTAATCATGTATAATGAAAATATAAATATACATAATGAAAAAAAGATGTTGTTTTTTCTTTATTTACCTTCTTTTGTCCTTTGACAAGTTTGTGATATTTATCTTGCATCTCTGTGGGATGAGGGGTGATAGTGGTGGGCTGCTGATTAAAAGGTTGAAAGATCTGTAGGCGCCTTTGGTAGTCTGGGGATGCCAAGGACTTTGAAATCCCTTATTGATTAAGTTTCTCATTGATCTTTTTATTTGTGAAACACTAAGATGTGCTTACTTATATATATATAAGTACTTATATATCTATATATATATATATATATATATATATAGAGAGAGAGAGAGAGAGAGAGAGAGAGGTAAGTCTTGGGATTTTACACCTGAGCCTAGTGGCTTAGCCTCATGGCTCATCAGGCCGGTACTTATCCCCGGTTTCCGTAGCGTGAAGCGACCAGGAGTTCAACTCCCCCTGGATGGGACGCTAGTCCATTGCAGTTTACCTTCTCAGTATATTTTACTGGTACCCATTTATACTGCTGGGTGAACAGAGGCACACTTGTGGTTGAGACCTTGCCCAGGGGTCTTAGCACAGTGAGATTCGAACTCATAACCTCCCGATCATGAGTGCAGCACCCTAACCACTACGCCACTGCCCTAATATATATATATATATATATATATATATATATATATATATATATATATATATATATATATATATATATATATATATATATATATATATATATATATATATATATATATATATATATATATATATATATATATATATATATATATATATATATATATATATATATATATATATATATATATATATATATATATATATATATATATAATTCAGCTAATTTTCTGTAATATCTATCATGTACTTGTGTGTATTACTATCTTTACTTTCCAATCTCATCTTTACATATGTTTTAATCCAACATTTTAAGACCTTTTTTACTCAGACATTTTTAAGTTCTTTTTTTATTTTTTTTTTTTATGTTGTTTATTTCTTTTGCCCTGAAGTCCAGAGCAGATCTCACAGCTGTGTTGTGGTGATTGTCAGGAGCCAGAGTTCTGAAGGAAACCATCAGGAGGTGAGACAAACACTCCGCTCTGTAATTTATGACCTGGGCGTTTGAAAGGCCAAATGCACGCTGTGAGACGCGTTTATTAACTCTACCTCACCGCACAGGACTCGCCCGGTGACACTGAAATGTTTAGTTAACCTTTTTTTTCTCTCTAACGGAGCGGACTGAAGCCATTTTTGGGGTCTCATAATTATATATTTTCAGCCAATTTTTCTCTGACATGTCGAGCGTGCCCTCCTCCCCAATGCAAAATATACACTGTGTGCGGTTAAATTGGAACCTTCTGGCATTGGAAAGTCATTTACTTACACACACACACACACACACACACACACACACACACACACACCATAGAGGCAGGGAATCAAGTGCAAGTGCACATACGAGGAAAGGAATGAGGGTGCGTATGCTTCATATAGATTTTACATCTCAAATTTTCTTTTTAAATAGTTACATTTTAAACCAAATTTAATTTAATAAAATGATGAATTACAATTAGATTGTGTGCAACAGAACGAACTATGGGTTCAAGACAAGGATGCAGGGAGGAAAGTGTAAAAGTCGGGGTAGAGGGAGAGAGAGGGGTTATAGTCATGCACACTTTCGCTACACTATATCCACTTTTCAAAGCATTTTCTATTCATATTCAACATATCACTACACTATATGAACTCAGCAGTGTTTCCTTTTGTATTGCTTCGATATGAAATGCAGTAAAGCACCACTCCTTCCAAACATTCATGACCCTTTCTTAGTCAACATTCATCACTTGCGTAATTCTGTACAACAACAGAATATTCTGGACAATTTTACACACACAGCTAAAGGGGCTGAGATGGGCACCAGCCTCCCTGAGACCCAAATTAGGATTTAGAAAAAATGTTCAGAAAATGAATGATTGAAATGGTTATTTTCAGAAAAAATAAACAAAATGTTGATGGAGATGCATCATGTTGTTTGTTTTTTTCAAACAACACAATTTTCTTGAAATGTTTCTCTAAGTACAGTGATTTCTACTGTAAAGTTTATTTCTTTTTCTTCCTTCATTCATTCATTTTCTAACCCATTAATCCTTATTAGGGTTGCAAGGAGGCTAGCGTACATCTCAGCCGAGTCTGAGCAAGGGCAAACTACACCATGGACAGCTCACCAGGCCATCACAGGGCAGAAACACGTTGATGGCCATGCAGCTACGCTTGATGAAAGTCAGCAATGGTTCTTTTACATGAACCTCTCGACACTGACAGTGAGAGACATGGCCGGCCTTTGATAACCCAGTGAGCTGCGCTGGGGGGACAGCAGTAACGTAAAGTAGTGAGAATTGAACCCCGACTTTCAGCACCTTACCACCAGCTTCATTGGCCCTATTCCTTTTTTTTTTTTTTTTTTTTTATTGTGGCCAAAATGTATATAAATGTGGTCATATTTGTATGAAAATGTGCATGTATATAGTAAAATATAGATATAATAGACAGCATTACATTATTATTTCTGTACATATAAGTCATGGGATAGTGCAACAATCGTACCGATTTCAAAATGGTTTGACTCAAAGTCAACACCAAGTCCAAAGAGGTTTATGTCCAAATCAAGACCAATTTCACAGATCTTAAAAGTGTACCGGAGGTTTTTCCCCAAAAGTGATGACAAAACAATGGGCGGGGTTGTCCAGTGCAGGTGAACAACCAGATCTAATCAGAGCGACATTTTAGGTGATTAAAAAACCATGTTCAAGAAGAAACTATGACTAGCAATTTTCAGAAAATGTGTGTAAATGGCTATATATTTGAGCCAGAGAGACAGGAGTCATGCAGCAGTCAATCCAAAAAGTTTTGCCAGCTTTCCTGTCTTTGGTTGGTTTAGAAACAAAAAAATATTTTTTAAAAATTTCAAGTGCAATTTCTGAACTTGTTTGCACAGCACAGCACTGGCCAATAATGTGTTATAATGCTCAGTGGCATCGCCCAGCCAATCCAACAAGTTTTTGTCACTGCCAGGCTTGAAGAGCCATTCGGAAAGGCAACATGTCTCTAAATTTGCCGAGCGGAGTATCACTCACGCACACCAGTGGTGGGCCGTCAGAATAAGCAAAGCATTCTCTGCTGGCCTAAACAATATTAGAAGCAGTGGACGACATTTCAACTTAAATTCTAGTATTTGTTCCATGAAATTGTATTAATTTATTCCCAATAGTCGATGCTCCACATTTTGTAGCCTATCTCTTGGCTGTATTAGCAATGAGGTTGTATCGTTAACAAATCAGTTTTCAGATTCACCTCGCAGGGTCAGCTGGCTGGCTTACAATAATGTCAGCATTTTTCCGTCCTCTGATTGGTTGGTCAGAGCAAAAAAGTTTGATACGCTGAAGAGTGATCTGTGCACAATACATTTAAGTTGGAAGTTTTTATGCCCAAAATGGCTGAAGGACGAGGAGAGATTGACTTGGGGTTAGACATTTTTAAAAATCCATTTTCAGGGCAGAATTTTCCTAAATTGCTAGACAAGGAGAAGTGAAGGCGGGAAGGCTTAGCCTTGTTACATTTAGCCAAGCCAGATTTACCGGTACACAGACGACGCCACACAAAAGCCTGAAGGCTACAACAGACCTCTAGCGGTAGGAAGTTACATAGTGTTCAGGGTTACTAGCAGAAATGTGTGAAATGCCTTTCTCTCTGCAATGCCAGGCCTTATTATTGTCTTTTTTAATATTATTGATGGTTTGTATTATTACGACGTGATAGTGGTGGTATTGAGAGCTGGATTAAGTCCATCAAGGCCCCACTGAAGGCCCAGGTACCAAATGCATGGCCTGCCACTGGCACCCACTTTAAAATTAGATTAGAACTGATGTTGCTGGAAATAACTGCTGATGTCATACATGATCATCTCAAATAGCTAGTAACACTAATTCAGCACAGATACACTTTAAGACAAAACTGGGTCCAAATATGTTTGAAGCCAAATCAAGACTAAGCCACAACAAGAAAGAGCACACAAAAAAAAAGAATCCTCTTTAAAACCATTCACTTAAGTTTGGCAAACATCAATTCATGCTCTTAATGGATTCTAAACGAATTAAACCTATTCACGTTTTCTGAAGGAATGCACCTAATCATCTATTTTGTTTTAAAATTTGAGTTACTTCAGAGAGGGGAAAAATCAAAGGCAGCTGGCCTCAATTGAGACTTACCAGAATATTTGGTGAGGCCGGTGGCCAAGACGAGAACAAGTTAGAGTGCAAATACCAGTGAGCCCAAGACACGGACAAGATAGTAGAAGAAGAGTTTGGAGTTTAACTCTGGACACAAGGACTACAGCCCAGCCAAGAATGTAACCTCGGTAAATTTGCCACAGTGGATTGTGTTATCTACACAATACAACCAATCAAAATGTTTCTTCTTGGTGTCCTAATAGCTGCTTGGCTTCAAATATTTATGAGTGCTGTGGACTATCATGTTTGCAGATAGATGCAGATAGAAAATCTAGCGAGGTGGAGGTATGCCCTGGAAAGGAGAGGAATGAAGGTTAGCCTCAGAAAATCAGAATACATGTGTGTGAATGAGAAGGACCCAGGAGGAACGGTGATGTTACAGGGGACAGAGATAACGAAGGTGGAGGATTTTAAGTACTTAGGCTCAACAATCCAGAGCAATGGAGAGTGTGGAAAAGAGGTGAAGAAGCGTGTGCAGGCAGGCTGGAATGGTTGGAGAAAAGTGTCCGGTGTGATGTGCGATAGGAGAGTGTCAGCAAGAATGAAAGGAAAAGTGTACAAGACGGTGATGAGGCCAGCGATGTTGTATGGTTTAGAAACAGTGGTGGTGAGGAAAAGACAGGAAGCAGAGCTGGAGGTAGCGGAGATGAAAATGCTGAGGTTCTCTCTCGGAGTAACGAGGATGGATAGAATCAGAAATTAGTACTTCAAAGGGACAGCCCATGTGAGATGTTTTGGAAACAAAGTCAGAGCGACTAGATTGAGATGGTTTGGACATGTACAGAGGAGGGATAGTAAGTATATTGGCAGTAGGATGCTGAGGTTGGAACTACCAGGCAGAAGGCCCAGAGGAAGACCAAAGAAGAGATTTATGGATGTGGTGAAGGAAGACATGAAGGTAGTTGGAGTCAGAGAGGAAGATGCGGAGGACAGGGTGAGACGGAGGCAGATGATTTGCTGTGGCGACCCCTGAAGGGAGCAGTCGAAAGGAAAAGAAGCAGAAGAAGAAGAAGAAGGGGAAATGTTGGGGTGGATAAAATTAGCTAAAAATTTGTAAAGGTAAAAATAATGCAGAATGCTGCAGTAAATGTGAAAAGCATATCAATTTTCCCATCACGGAAAAGCCTGAAGGCTACAGCGGACCTCTAGTGGTAGTACCATGTGCTGTTCCTTTACTTACTGAAACACCTGGTTGTCGTTTCAACTAAAGAACCAGCCGGTTATTTTTGTTGGCTCCTCATTACCACATATACAAAGAGGCCATCTTTGGATTGGCATTTGCTTTTTTAGCCTATGTGAGTAAAATGGATGCAGCTAGAGGCAGAGAAAGAGGAAGAAAATGTCAAGGATGAGCAAGAACAGTTGTTTCTGATGAAATCGAAGCCACACTAATTAATCATATGTCATAAATCATAGGTCTGTAGCTGAGGGAAGCAGCTTTGAAGGTTTGACTTTACTTGTATAGAGCACTAGTTGCATTGTTAGTGAGGATTTTCAGGAAAACCAAATTTTGAACACTGTTCATAATTTACAGCACAGTGGCAGTGTGTGGCCTGGTGGTAAAGGGTGCTGGATCTCTGATCCCAAGGTTGGAGTTCGAGTCCCACTCTCCAAAAGGTTGTCACTGTCCCCACAGTGCAGCTAACTGCGTTCTCAAAGGCCGGCCGTGTCTCTCACTGTCTATGGCGTGACCATTGCTGACTTTCATAAAAAGTAGACTGCATAGCCGTCAGCGTGTTTCTGTCCTGCTGTTGTGTCAGGAAGGGCATCTGAAGTAAAAACCTCTGCCAAATCAAACATGCGAATCAGATGATTTGGGGTGGCGACCCCGAAAAAAAAGGTAAAAAGCCAAAAGGAAAAGAAGAAGATTCATAATTTACAGCCCTCTGACTGAAGGTATCTGATTGGGACATAATCGTTCAATGGTATTGTGCTTTGAGAAAAGCTTCTAGGAAAAAAATACATGTCAGTGCTAATTTATTTTTGACTCAATACTGGGGGACCCAGTGGTTACCTCCCACAGAAGGAATAGAGAGGAAATTCACACTTCAATAAAAGAATGCAATAGTTCAGAAGGGCATTGCCAACAGTACCATCAGGTAAAGGACAATAAACAACAATCTTCTTTTTCTTTCAGCTGTTCCCTTTTTCTCAGGGGTCACCACAGCGAATCATCTGCCTCCATCTTCATGGAAGTCATATTAATGATTCACATGTTTGATTTGACATAGGTTTGTACTTCGGATGCCCTTCCTGACACAACCCTTTAGCAAGTGGCAGAAAATGCGCTGACGGCTATGCAGCTCCTCTTTATGAAAGTCAGCCAGTGGTTGTTTTACACGCCTCTCGCTATAGACAGTGAGAGACATGGCCGGCCTTTGATAACCCAGTTAGCTGCACTGGGGGGACAGTGACAACCTTTTGGAGCGTGGGACTCGAACACCCAACCTTAGGATCAGTTATCCAGCCTCTTTTACCACCAGGCCACCACTGCCCTTCACAATAAACAACAATATAGGCTTGAATCCCAGGCTCGGGCATTTCTGTGTAGAATTTTTATATTCTCCCTCTGCTTGTGTGAGTTTCCTCTGGGTACTCTGGTTTCCTCTCACAGTCAAAAGGAATGCAAGTTAGGCTGATTGGCCATTCCAAATTTCCCCGAGGTGTGAGTGTGAATGAGACTGTTTATGTATGGGTTGTCCTGCAACAGCCTGGTGAGGTGTACTATGTTCACGGTGTATCATGTTTTATTCCAATGGCAGAATTTACCAATATCTGTGATTGTATGGGACAATGTGGCCTTTCACTATCCTGCCAGGTCACAGAGTGGTTTACAGCCCATCCCGGGATGATGTCATTATTATTCCTGCCACCGTACTCTCCTTTCCTGATTTTTTTTTCTCCATTGAATTCATGACCACCGCCTCTATGACCAGATGTCCCTACTAGATGCCATGGTTGCTGGGTGAATGAACATAACAGTGGAAGACATCCAGGGCTGGATAAGGCTCTCTAATACTGCTTTTTGACCAAGCGGAAATGTGCTCTTGAAACGGTTCCAGCTAAGAGTCCAAGCCACATTTCCACCAGTTTTTGGTCAAACTATGGTAATCAAGGATACATCATTAACAGATCAATCTACAATGAAGTAATCAGTCATAGATAGATGGTGTTTATTAAGTGGATGTCACATTCTTGCAGATATTTTTCCTTCCCCATCATGTTTCCCATGATGGTTGTACATTGCTTTTTCTCCAAAGTAATGACACACCCACCTACTGTCAGCATGGTCCGCTCTTGTAAAAACCAGCTGGGCGCCAACTTTTTTTAGGCTTTGAACCATTTTCTTTTTGATCAAAATGCTTCAAATGGTTCACAATTTGTAGCACAAACCAAAACTGAGCTGAAAGTGCTGTAGAATGCTATTTTATCCTCAGTGTATGGCACAAGACTCCATTTTGTGTGATTTTGCTGAAAATCCATGGCTAAATCCAAAGGACTTACGCCAGGCCTGTGACTTCTGGGCCACTGAGCAGAATTGGCTCAAGCTTCCCCATGACTCTGATGGATATGCAGCATACATAATACCGTAAATGAATATAAGGCAAATTATTTTCTGGACTGCAGCAAATTACACTGTGAGAACAAATGTTCAACTAACAATAAATCCAACTCAAGACAAAACATTTATTTATTTGTTTTTTTAATTTCTCCTTTGTCACTTTTATGTTGTACAGTAGCAATTGCAATTCTTGTTTTTTTCTTTTAAAAACGTTTATTTGTTTACAATCCCTGCAAAATATACCACACTCACTGTAAGAGGAAAATCAACTGAAAAAATATTGTTTTGGGGGTAAATTCACTGTCAAAAGATTTCAGGGATAAAACATTTTGGTACTACTAGGACTACACCAGGCTGTACCTCAAAACTGTTCATTATGGCTGAGAAGCAATCACAGACTTTTTTTTTTGGCAAAGAGTGGTCACTGTGCATGTGACATCAAAATCCCAAATGTTCAATAATTGTGGCATGTATGGAAGGATGAACAGAAAAAAAAAACTCTTGAAGAAAGGAAAGTGTCAAAGCATTTCACCTGAATGTCAAACATTATATCTGATAGAAATCCAATACAGCTTATCATTAAAAGAACACTAAACCTGCAGTAAAGCATGGTAGTGGTAGCATCCTGCTGTGGTGGTGTTTATCTACATGGGTGACTGGGGCATTTGACAAGAGAGAAAAAAACGACGTTGTAAAATTCCAACTGCCTTTCCTTCTGACAGAATGTTGTCGTCATCATCATCATCATCATCATCATCATCATCATCTTCCGCTTGACCCAGAATCGGGTCGCAGGGGCAGCAATTTAAGCAAAAAGGTCCAAACATCCCTCTCCCCCGCCACTTCCTCCAGCTCTTCCAGGGGGACACCGAGGCGCTCCCAGACAATCCGAGAGACATAGTCCCTCCAGTGTGTTCGAGGTCGACCCCAAGGTCTCTTCCCGGTTGGACATGCCCGAAACATCACACCAGGGAAGCATTTGGGAGGCATGCTGACTAGATGCCTGAGCCACCTCATCTGATCCCTCTCAATGCGGAGGAGCAGCAGATCTACTCCGAGATCTCCCCGGATGGTAGAGCTTCTCACCTTATCTCTAAGGGAGAACCCCGCCACCCGGCGAAGGAAGCTCATTTCAGCTGCTTGTATCCGTGATCTTGTTCTTTCGGTCACTACCCAAAGCTCATGAACAAGATACTTAAACTCCCCCACTTGAGGCAGGACCTCATTCCCAACCCATAGGTTGCATTCCACCCTTGTCTGATTGAGAACCATAGCCTCAGATTAGGAGGTGCTGATTTTCAACCTGGCTGCTTCGCACTCAACTGCTAATTGCTCCAATGAGAGCTGAAGGTCCCGACTTGGTGAAGCCAAAAGTACAACATCATCTGCAAAAAGCAGTGACGAGATCGGATGGCCACCAAACCTGAACCCCTCAACGCCTGGGCTGCGGCTAGAAATTCTGTCCATAAAAATTATGATCAGAATCAGTGACAAAGGACAGCCTTGGAGGACTCCAACCCCCACCAGAAACAAATTTGACCTGTTATTACCAATACGGACCAAACTCTGCCGCTGGTGATACAGCGATCGACTAGCCCATAGCAACGGGTCCGGAACACCATACTCCTGGAGCACAACCCACAAGATAGTCCGGGGGGACACGGTCGAAAGCCTTCTCCAGATTCACAAAACACATGTGGATGGATTGGGCAAACTCCCAATCCAAGATCCTGTGGAGCGTATAGAGTTGGAATGTTGTCAATGAGCAGAATTTTCACCCTCCAATATGACAATGAGCTGCAGGGTGTGCACACAGTGGACAAAGGGAGGGGGGAGAGAATGCACTTGTTTGAGCCCAGACTTAAACAAGATTTAAAATCAGTTGAATGACAGTCCACCAACAATTACCATTTTGGCCTGATGTAAGTTGGTATTAAAGTTTCAAAGTTTCCCAACTGACACCTGCCTATAATCAAACCAAAAAGTGGGCTTACAAAGTACCAATATAGAGAGGGGTCCTTTAACCTGGTTAACACTGCATCACAATGTCCACAAGCTCCATGATTTCAGAGAATCATTAGCATGGGGGTTATGGGATCGATTTGTAATGGTCTGCAGGGAACTTGGTGTGTTAATGATTATCATGATAAAACTTTTGACTGTCAAAAATTTTGCAGCATTTATTAAGATTTTGTGGGGCCGGTGGCGTAGTGGTTGGGGAGTTGGGCTCATGATCAGGAGTTTGTGAGTTCAAATCCCAGTTAGAGCCCCACTGTGCTAAGACCCCTGGGCAAGATCTTAACCACAAGTGTGCCTCTGTTCACCCAGCAGTATAAATAGGTACCAGGTAAAATACACTGGGAAGGTAACCTGCGATGGACTAGCGTCCCATCCAGGAGGAGTTGAACTCCTGGTCGCTTCACACTACAGAAACCGGGGATAAGCACCAGCCTGATGAGCCACTAGGCTCGGGTGTAAAAAGCCCAACAGACTTTACCTTTACCTTTTATTATGATTTATTGCAATATGATGCCAATAATAGAACGTGGAAATCGTAATTGAGTGTACCTGCACTTAACAAACCTAACTGATGCACTTGATGCACCATCATTGGGGATCTTGCAAAGCTTGGAAACATTCATTCATTCATTTTATGAACCACTTAATCCTAATTAGGGTCACAGAGTGGTTAGCGCACATCTCCGCCGACTCTGGGTGAGGGTGGGATACACCGTAGACAGCTTGCCAGGCCATAGCAGGGCCAACATTCACATAACCATTTATGCCTAGGGGAGCTTTTGAACAGCCAATTAACCTACTATGCATGTTTTTGGACTGTAGAAGGAAACCGGAGTACCTGAAGGAAACCCACACAAGCATGGGAGAAACATGCAAACTCCACATGGAAACGTCCACGCTGAAAATCGAACCTAGGTCTTCTTGCTGTGAGACAGACATGCTAAGCCTATCTATAAGCTATATAGGTATCTTGGTTCTGGGAAAACAGTGTTGTCTCCAGAGAGTATGTAAAGGTTTATTCATTCACTCAATTTCTGAACCACTTAATCCTAATTAGGGTCACAGGGAAGCTGGTGACCATCCCAGCCAACTCTGGGTGAGGGCAGGGTATGCCCTTTACAGCTCATCAGACCATCGCAAGGCAGAAACACACTGACGGCAACCCAAATGCATACTCTTACAAAAGTCAGTAATGATTCTCTTACGGGCCTCTCACTACAGACAGTCAGTGACATGGCTGGCCTTTGATAACCAATTAGCTGTACTGGGGGGACAGCAGTGACAACTTGATGATAGTGGGCCTTGAACCCCCGACCCTTTGGATCAGTAAACCAACAGCCCACCACCAAGCCATAAGCTGCATTGCGTAAAAACAGTGGGGGGAATTTTTTTGTTTATCTCTAAAGTGTATATCTGTTGAAAGGAGGTGATTCTTTTCTATACACACTGTGCATATTTTTCTTCAAGTTTCTTGTGTTTTTTTTTTTTTTTTTTTTTTACTTCACCGAGTGATAAAGTTGTCTAATGGGAGAGTGTATATACTATAGTTCTGCCAGTAAGAGTTGCTTCTAGGTGAAATATGAAGCGTTATGGTTGTTCAAGTGCATTTCACAACAAAGGTTTACTGGTCCATGTTTGTAACGCACTGTGAGGACGTTTGGAAAAAAAAAAAAAAAAAAAAAAAAAACAGAATAAAAACTTGGGAAGAAGACAAAAGATGGATGAAGATCGATAGAGACATAACCAGACAAACAAGTGGGGAAAAATAAGAAAAGGAAAACAGGAAGAACAAAAATGAAAGACAGAGAACCCACATAGAGAAACAGGATGTCAAGAAGAGGGAAAGAACAAAGAAGATTAAGAAATAATGATGGAATTGAAGAGTGAAAATTAGAGAGAGTGTGAAGAATAAACAAATTAAAAGGCATAGGGAAAAGAAAAAGTGAGACAAAGAAAGGGGATATATGACAAAAAGCAGGAAAGAGATAGAGGTGAAGAAAATCCAGGAAAATGGGGAGAAAAGATATAGAAATGGAATAAGTGTATGGGGACAAAAATGGAGAGAGGAAAACAAAAAGGATGAAAGAAAAGGACAAGAAGATGGAATTCCTTTCATTTGGAGAAAAAAAAGAAAATTAAGGGAAGACAAAGACAGCGAGATTGAGAGAGAGGAAAAAACTGGAGTGAATGGAAGAAGACAGAGAGAAACTGAAGAATTATAAAAAAGAAAAGAAAGAGAGAAGAAACATGAATGAGAACAGAAATGGAGGCGGAGAATAGAGAGGAGAGAGATAGGGAGAGGCAGAGTGAAACAGGACAGATGTTTGAGAAAGAAAAAAGAACAGATTGAGCTTGGGAGAGAAGTAAAATAGGACGAGAGAAAAGGAAAGCAAGATGAAGACAGGATGAGTCGCAAAGAGTGAAAAGAGGAGAGACAACAGAACATGAAGTGAGTGACAGTGATAGATGGAAGATGGAAAAACTAATTGAAACAAAAAGAAAACACTGGAACATAGCAGGAAGTTAAGAGAGAAAGAGAATAAGAAAAAGATGGAAAGGCAAAAAAAAAGAAAAGCTAGAGAGGAAAGAACAGTGAAATAGAAAGAGGAACAGAGATTAGAGTTATATTTATACTTAATGATTTTATTTGTTTTATTTTTAATCCTTATTTTTAAGTTAATTTTGTCCTTTTTCAAACCTATATTTGAATATTTTGATGTTTTTATTTGAATTCTCGAAGCTGTTCTACTTAATCCTACAAGTCTAGTGTGGAGGATGAAGCCTACCATAGCCCTCTCTGGGAAAAACAGAGTACACCCTGAACAGCTCGCCAACTAATTAGCCTAATTTGCATGGGTTTGAAGGAAACCGGCGTACCGAGAAGAAACCTATGCAAGCATAGGAAGAACATGCAAACCCCACAAAGATATCTTCACCAAGCCTGGAACTCAAATGCAGGACCTTCCTGCTGCACGATGGACATGCTAAACACCATACCAGCCCAAAATTTGCATAATGTATTAACACAAAATTATTCATTAATTTCCTCAACTGCTTAATCCTAATTAGGGTCCAGGGAGTTTGCCTTCTTAGCCGATACTGGGTGAGGACAGAGTACACCCTGGACAGCTCACCAGACTATCGTAGGGCAAGTGAAGGTAACCCCGTGACCTACTCTTTATGAACGACAGCAGTGATAGTTTACATGTGTACACAGACACATGACAGACAGCTGTCCTTTGATATCCCGGTTAGGTGCAACTGAATGATAGAGGGGTCTGGACCCCCTACCTTCAGATAAGTAATCCAGCACCCTACCACCAGACCACCACTGTCCCTGTGTGAGTTGTATTCCTATCAAGTTTATCTTTTTAATGTAACTTTTTTTTATGGTTACGTTATTGTAGAAACATGGGAGTGCAGCGAATTGATTTATCAAAGGCCGGCCATGCCTCTCACTGTCTGAAGTGAGGTTGATATAAAGTCTTACTGTCTTCTGACAAGAGAAGCTGCATAGTCATCAGCTTGTTTTTACCCTGCGATGGCCCAGTGAGCTGTCTTTCATTTTTTTTTTTTCTTCTTAAACATCTGGAAAGCATTAACAAATTTAGATTTATAATAAGATATTCTAATTTTACTGGATTTTTAATTAGTTTCTGATATGATACGTGTTTACACGGGATTGCATGTACTTTCAAAAGTGCAGTTCAATTTCTCCGCTGATTAAAAATAGCCAAGATGTGTTTCAGCTGGAAAGGTTCCTCACACTAGACTTCAAGCTTGACAATAAATCACATTTGAAACTGATTAAACGAGCACTTCACCCAGAAGATGAACGCGTCCAGAGCTAAATGAAAGTGGACGATTTACTCATCGTCCTGCTCTTATTTGCATTATCTTCATTCATTCTTAGCATTTTTTTTAAACACAGCCTCAGATAAAGATCAACCGTTTGATTCAGGACTTCACAGTTCTGAGGGAGAAGCCATAAAGTTGATATATGCCGCCTGTATGCACCTTCGAGATGAGCGGCATTGAGTTATGATGTCATGCTGGTGGAGTGTGTCACAGGAAATTATCTTTCTCACTGAAGAAAAACGAATGCCTTCCTGTCTTCAGCCTCTATCTCTCTCCTGAGTGTGTTAACATAATTCCTGAAGGGGCTCAGCTCAGAGCTCACAGGTACGTGCCAGCATCAAATTATCATCATCATTCGATCACAGTTTAATGATATTATAATGAAATATGGTATATTTTCTCATTAGACCTTATTTAATTTGTCAGAGTTTTTTCGCTCTCCAATACGAAAGCTAATAAATTTTAAAGATTAACGTCATTCTAAAATCTGAGTGAAAAGTTCTCACAGACCTTCTACAAGAGAAGTTTAGTTCTGTTAGTTTAGTTGTTAACTAAATAACTGGCCTATCACCATCTGTAATTTTTTTTAAGTTAAACCCTGTCATAATTGTAGAGCTTGTCTTATCTAATCAGTTTTCATCAGCTGTAAAATATTTTTTAAAAATAACAATTAACCCTATTGTAAATTTTGCCAAGGTAGCTTATGTTAGCTGTTATCAGCTGCAATTATCAGTTGTAAAATTATATTTATAAAATTCAACCCAAATCTTGTCAACGTAGATCATGGTAGCTAAAAAGCTATTCTCAGCTGTATAGCTATATTTAAAAAATAATAACTCCTTCGTGTATCCTGGTGGGGCCGGTGGTGTAGTGGTTAGGGTGCTGTGCTCATGATCAGGAGGTTGTGAGTTCAAATCCCACTGAGACCCTCACTGTGCTAAGACCCCTAGGCAAGGTCTCAACCACAAGTGTGCCTCTGTTCACTGAGCAGTATAAATGAGTATCAGTAAAAATATACTGGAAAGGTAACCCCCCGATGGACTAGTGTTCCATCCAGGAGGAATTGAACTCCTGGTCATTTCATGTGACAGAAAATGGGCATCAGCACCGGCCTGATGAGCCACTAGGCTTGGGTGTAAAGACCCAACAGACATTACCTACTTATGTTTGTGTATCCTGCCACATTAGCTTATCTTTGCTAACTCGTTGTTATCAGCTGTAAAATTACTTTTTTACAAAATTAAACCGGTCAAAAAGCATGTCAAAGTAGCTTATGTTAGCTGTCATCAGCTGTAAAATTACATTTTTTTTTTAATTAAACCCTGCCGAAGTATCGTATATTATATAGTGTTAAGTTATTTTTATTTTCTGAACTGCTTAATCTTAAGTAGAGTCGCAGGGAGGCTGACGCCCATCCCAGCCGACTCTGGGTGAGTTAAGATTGCACCCTGGAGAGCGCACCAGACCGTCTCGGGGCAGAAAACACGCTGATGGCAACCCAAACAACAGTAATGGTCCTTTTACATGAACCTCTCACCACAGACAGCACAGACATGGCTGGCCTTTGATAACCCAGTTAGCTGCACCGAAGGGACAACAATAAAAATCTGTTGATAGTGCAGCTGGAACCCCCAACCTTATTATTATCCAGCATCCTTCCACTGAACCACCACTGCTCCAATAGTTATTATCAGCTATAAAATTATATTTTTGTTAAACATAAACCCTGTCATAAATTCTGTCATAGTAGCTAATGCTATTTCACTAGCTATTAACAGCTATAAAAAGCTATAACATTATATTTAAAAAATCAAACCCTGTCATAAATCCTGTCAAAAATCCCTTTTAGAAATTATCTTGGGTTAGCGAAGTACTGCGTGTGTGTGTGTGTGTGTGTGTGTGTGTGTGTGTGTGTGTGTGTGTGTGTGTGTGTGTGTGCGTGCATTTAAATGTGGTACATAAAAATAATTTGAAAAGTTATTCCTGAAATCTTTTCAGTTTGTTGATGAGAAGCTTTAAATTTGACTAGATTATTGAATAATTCATCCATTTTCTGAACCGCTTAATCTTAGTTTGGGTCATGGGAGACTGGTGTCCATCTCAGTCGACTCTAGGCGAGATACACTCTGGACAGATTGCTACGCCATCGCAGGGCCAACACACAAAAACATTCATACTCACACCTAGGGGTGATTTGGAACAGCCAGTTAACCCACTGTGCATGCCTTTTGGACTGTGGAAGGAAACAGGAGTGTCCAGGGGAAACCCACACAAGCACAAGGAGAACATGCAAACTTCATACAGAAACACCCGAGCTGGGAATCAAACCTAAGACCTTCTTGCTGTGAGGAAGATGTGCTAACCACTACGCCACATGCCGCCTTAGTGAATAATATAAATCTTTATGATTATGCATTGAAAACCAATTCTAAAACCCTGTTCGGTCTTTTATTATCCTGTGACATACTCATTGGTTATGCTATCTAAGATTTAGCAGTGAAGGTGCTCAACTTTTACAAATTCTCCGAAAAACATCCTCACAGGTTATTTCAAATTAGCTAACTAGGTTTAATCGTATCAACTGCATTCATTTATGAAAATGTTTCCTAATCCTTCAGAAATGCTGTTAAATTAGCTTGTGTTAACTAAATAGCTATAAGTGATTAAGATTCTATCAATTTACTCTGTCTTCCTTTCGGCTTTTTCCCTTTTACTCAGGAGTCACCACAGCGAATCATTTGATTCGCACGTTTTTGATTTTGGCAGAGGTTTTTATGTCGGATGCCCTTCCTGTCACAACCCTTTTTAGCAAGGAACAGAAACACGCTGACGACTTTGCAGCTACTCTTTACGAAATCAGCAATGGTTCTTTTACATGCCTCTCACCATAGACAGTGACAGACATGGCCCGCCTTTGATAACCCAGTTAGCTGCACTGGGGGGGGACAGTGACAACCTTGTGGAGAGTGGGACTCGAAACCCCAACCTTCGGATCAGCGATCCAGCGCCCTATACCACTAGACCACCACTGCCCCCATTCTATCAATTTACTCATGAGTCCTATATTGAAATCCTATATTGGCCAATTAGCCTATATTAGCGCTAGCTAGCTAGCTAGCATTAGCAGTGGGGATTATAAACTTTCATGTCTGAAAAATATTGTGAAAATTCTCTCAGGCTAGCTTATGTTGGCCAGATCACTAGCAATCGGTTGTGCATATTATGAATCTTCATGGCTATGAAACTTGAAAATCCACTCCAAATCCCTGTCAGCTACAATTTATATTAGCCATATGGCTAGGTTAAGCAGTGAGGTCATGAACTTTTAGGAATTTAAAAATGCTCCCAGAAATCATGTCAGGTTAGCTGGCTAGATAACCAATTCTTTGAAAATACATCTGGAGAATCTGTAGCATCGAGTTTAACAGTATAGATATATTTTGAGATGAGCACTGTTTTTATCACCCTAAATTTGAAACAGGTGTTTCTGCAAATTGTAGATCGAATCATTTCTGTCATTTTTAATAATTATTTTATATGTATATTTCATTATTTATTTAATAATTAATGATTATAATCATATACCACACGTCCCAAATGATGTCACTGAGTTATTCACCATTCCACGGGTCACCACTTGTCAACAGAGATATGGGTTGATGGAAATTCTCAGCCCTGCTGTCAAACAAATGTAGTGCGGATGCACTAATGTGTACTGGAAGACTTGGTCACATGCTCAGCTTCACAAAGAGGCTTCATCAGATTGCCGCGTGTGGCAGATTGGCTGAACTAATTCAGGATTAATTGCATGCTTGTTGCAACAGGGTGCCCATATGGCCTCCCACCTACCGGAGCGCTACTTCTGCGGTAGATCTCACAGGTTGGCCCGAAAAAACAAAGCCTGCCTTTCAGAGAAGAAAAAAAGTGTGATGTTCATTTTCAAGGATGATGAGCTTGGAGACACCAACAATACTGTATATGAAGCAACCAAAGATGTACACCATTACTCCAGTTCTTTTTTTATCTTTGAGACTTATTCTTCGTCTCTTATGTCCTTCTTGCTTTATTCTCTTCATATCGTTCTTTCTTTCTTTCTTTCTTCTTCATTGGCTACATCTATTATTAGATGCATGTCCCTTATTGGCTGCATTAAATAAATAAATAAATATTTTTATTTCTTTCTCCCTTCATAGGCCCATGTCACATATTTGCAGAACTTATGCTGATGCATGAAAAATTTCTATGAAACGCTGGCACACGCAAAACTATTGGTGTTATTCCTGTTTTGAACGAGTACATGACTTCCTAATAACTTATCCACAACCTATCACCCACAACCATTATCCACAACATAGCTAACTAATATCGAACTCATCTCCAAAGTATAGTGAGAGGGGCAGTGGTGGTCTAGTGGTATAGGGCGCTGGATCACTGATCCAAAGGTTGGGGGGGTTTGAGTCCCACTCTCCACAAGGTTGTCACTGTCCCACCCAGTGCGGCTAACTGGGTTATCAAAGGCGGGCCATGTCTCTCACTGTCTATGGTGAGAGGCATGTAAAAGAACCATTGCTGACTTTCGTAAAGAGTAGCTGCAAAGCCGTCAGTGTGTTTCTGTCCCTTGCTAAAAGGGTTGTGACAGGAAGGGCATCCGACGTAAAAAAAACCTCTGCCAAATCAAACGTGCGAATCAGATGATTCGCTGTGGCGACTCCCGAGTAAAAGGGAAAAAGCCGAAAGGAAGACAGACTCCAATATATAGTGACGTATGTAGACGTATCTGACATGTTCTAGATGACCACAGGACCTTTACTGAATGTCTTTCTAACATACAGCTAGTATAGTGGGTGCATTGTCAGCGTTTAGGGGGATTGGTATTGATACTGCAATGTCTAATGCCTATCTATTTGAATCAGTGAGCGACAACCTTTTATAGTTACGTCAGGTGTTCAATCTTTGGGAAAGCACTGTTATATAAATGAGCCTATAGTTGGTCATAAGTTATAAATGCTGCACATACACACACACACACACTAGGCATTCATTGGTATAAGATAAATGTAGTTTCAAAGTGTGCCAGATATTATATTCAATTTATGAGTATAACTTGCAAATAATATGTGAATGAGTTATCAACTAATGGCAACATACCTACAACTTATGGCCAGCGTATGCGGGACACATGAACCATAAACCAGCATGCCTCGCCGGACTACTTCTTCAACAGCATGCTGATAACTCACACAAATCTGACCCATAACTTATTCGATGTATGTCAGCATATTCACGAAATTTCTCATATGTTGGCATACGCAGGCTAAATCATCAATGTGACAGAAAAAATTCAATTTTTTGAATAAATCAGGATTCATTCATTAATTCATTTTCTAAACCACTTAATCCTAAATATGGTCATGGGGAGGATGGGACCCCCCACACACACACACCCCGTGACTCTAATTACAATTAAGCGGTGAAGAAAACTATTTGGATGGATTTATTTACTTACCTACCTTGCTTGCTATATCAGATTTTTTTTATTATTCTGGTTCTATTTCCTTTCTTTGTATTTTTGTTTTCCTTCCTTTCTTTCTTTCTTTCTTCCCTTCTCCCACCTTACATTCATTGTTTTCATTCCTTCCCTTTTTCCTTTCTTCTTGTATTTCTTTTCTTTTCACTTTGATGTTATTGCTTCATCACATATGTAAGGGGCAGTGGTGGTCTAGTGGTGTAGGGTGCTGGATCGCTGATCCAAAGGTTGGGGGTTCGAGTCCCACTCTCCACAAGATTGTCACTGACCCCCACCCCCAGTGCGGCTAAATGGGCTAACTGGGCTAACTGGGTTATCAAAGGTGGGCCATGTCTGTCACTGTCTATGGTGTGAGGCATGTAAAAGAGCCATTGCTGACTTTCGTAAAGAGTAGCTGTAAAGCCGTCAGCGTGTTTCTGTCCATTGCTAAAAAAAAAGGGGGGTTGTGACAGGAAGGGCATCTGACGTAAAAACTTCTGCCAAATCAAACATGCGAATCAGATGATTCGCTGTGGCGACTCCCAAGGGAAAAAGCTGAAAGGAAGACAGACACGCTTCATCACATATTGTAATTCATTGACTTGCTTTTTCTGTATACCTATAATTTCTTAATTTTTTCACAAGCTTGATTTTCTACATGGATTTTTAGAAGCACTCATTTTTTTTCTCCTTTGTGTCTTTTCTTTATACCCCCCCTCCCCGCCCCCGGTTTATCATGCTCCCTTTTCCTTTACTCCTTCTTCTTTACACATTTCTATTTTTCTTGCTCTTATGCAACCGATTTACTATGACAATATCCTGTTGTGTCAAAAGTCAAACAATTGTCATGGAAAATCAGATGCTGATGAGTAGCGGGCTGAAGTGAATAGTCATAGTTCAATGATCGAGGTCACGTCCCATTTGTCAGAAGCTGAGCGTTTATAAAGTGCTTGAGCTAGACATTTTAACCCTGAACTGCCTGCTTGTGGGCTTGCTTTGGTTTTTGTCACTGTTTTTTTTTTCACGGAACAAAAATTGAAAATGCAGAACAGGCATTAGATATGGTTAATTGCACTTTGTGCATTGAAAACTGTTCAACACCTTCTAGTAGTGCCATAACTGGTCCCTAAACTCAGCCATATATGGCCTGGAATGTTCCACCATCTAATGGAAATCTTTAAGACTGAATAAGCTCCATCAGTTGCTTGGTTTTCTCCAATTACAAAGTGAAGGAATAATGAGTTCATTACTTAATCCCATCTGCACAATGCCTGATGATGATTGTGAGCAAGAAACTAATGAGGATGAAGAATATTCAGTGGAGGAAGAAGACGCTCTGTTTTCTCATTCTGATGTCCAGGAAGGGGACCCTTCATCTGAAGTAGAAAGCCATTAAAATCAAGCCTTCCCTGTACGCTAGTTAACCCACGACCCATCCTGAATGTCAGGGGAAAATGTGATTAGGATGGAGGATTTCAGCTTCACCCAGGAGAGCACTTTCCTCATCCATCAGCCGCCGGATAATCAGCGACGGCCTGCAGCGAGTTCACCAATGCTTGATTCGTCCATCAGCTCCCTGAGCCCTGAGTTCAGGAATTCTACGTGTCTTTTTTTTTTTTTTTTTGATATACTGTATAAATACCATAACGGAATTTATTTACTCTGCATTCAACTCATCCAAAGTGAGTGCGCGCGCACACACACACACACACACACACACACACACATGTAAACAGTGAGCACAGAAACACTTGGAGCAGTGGCCTGCCATACACATTAGGAGAGCAGTTGGAGGATAGGAGCTTTGCTAAAGGGCACTTCAGCCACTAATATGGAGAAAGGGAAGATGCAGCTCACTCCTCCACCGCGACAATTTTTTTCCTTCTGTTTCAGGAATCGAACCAGGGACCTTTCGGTCCAAAAGCCACTGCCTCAAAAAAAGAGACTGCACTCGAACTTTAGCCTTAGACCACTCACCCATCTGGATTGAGCTTGCTAATGCTACAGTAATGCTAACATTTTTTAAGATATTTTATGCTTTATTTTTTATGGAACTTTTTACTTAACATTCCATTTAGTAAAAGTTTTTTTTTGTTTTTGTTTTTTTTTTAAGTATAAAAAGTTTTAGGTCACTTATTTTCAACATTTATTTTTTGAGATGGTTTGGACATGTACAGAGGAGGGATAGTGAGTATATTGGTAGTAGGATGCTGAGGTTGGAACTACCAGGCAGAAGGCCGAGAAGAAGACCAAAGAGAAGATTTATGGATATGGTGAAGGAGGACATGAAGGTAGTTGGAGTCAGAGTAGAAGATGCAGTGGATAGGTTGAGATGGAGGCGGATGGTTTGCTGTGGCGACCCCTGAAGAGAAAAGCCAAAAGGAAAAGAAGAAGAAGATTTTTCAACATTTATTTTTTAAACATTTGATACTTTTAATATGTATTTTTATACCTTTAGTTAAAAAAATGTATGTTTCTGATATTCATTTATTTATTTTCTGAACCGTTTAATCCTAATTAGGGTCAAGGGGACATAGGCACCAATCTCATGCAACTCTGGGTGAGGGCGGGGTACATTCTGGTCAGCTCAGGAGGCCATTCACACTCACACCTAGGAGAGATTTGGAAAAGCCAGTTAGCCTAAAGTTTATGTTTTTGTAATGTGGGAGGAAACCTGAGTACCTGGAGGAAACCCGCACAAGAAAAACACGCAAACCCACCAACTGGGAATCACACTCAGGCCTTCTTGCTGTGAGGTAGACATGCTAATCACTTTGCCACCGTGCCACCCCATTTTTTTCAGACATGTAATTTATTTTTAATTTATTTTTACCAGTCATTTATTTTCACATTTAGTTTGCATGTTGTTGTTTTTCCACTTCAGATTTTACTTATTTATTAGATTTCTAGATACGAGATCTTTATTGTCACTGTTTTATGCACAATGAAGTTGGTAATATATATATATGTATATATGAGAAACAAAAACATGAGAAAATAAATGAAGTACAGTATATGCAAAACACTGTGATTTTATTTTCCTCTTGTGAGTTTGTTTACTGTTTCACAAAATGTGATTTTTCTTTGACATTTTTTTGACATTCTATGGCAATTTTGATGTATTTATATCATTGACATAAATGTCTCATATAAAAAAGAATCTTTAAAATTTGTAATTGTAGGTGCTTTACAGATTTGTAGCAGTACTTCTGATTTGGATGTCTAATCAATATGGCTTTCAGAGTAAGCTCTGAATCCATACAGACGTAAAACAACACATTACCCAGGCTTTTATGAACTATATATATGGCTCTATGTGGGATGTTGTGAATTCACTTCAGTTCAGCGTCTGCCTGCATTCCTTCCTGACGTCCTGTCACAACACGGAACCATCAACTTTCTTCGCCCCACATATGTACTAGAAGTTGAAAAAGAAAAGCCACAGTGCTGTTGTTTTGTTTTATAGCGCTTGTTTGTGACACATGCCTCCATAGCTGACTGTGTTCTCTGACAAGTTTTGTCTATTTTTCACACCCCTAATTGAATTAACAAAGCTTTCCAAACAAAAGGTCAAAGTGTTTGGAAGAGCAAATGTTTGAAATTGCCAGCTTTTTTTTTCTTTTTCCTTTCCTTATTCCTAATTAGTGATGTGTGAAATCTGCCACCTAGAGAAAAGCGATTTAGCGATTTACAGCACTGTCAAGGCCAGAGGACCAGCTGGCTTCAGGGAAAAAAAAAAAGCAGAGGAGAGGAGGGAGAGGAGGTAAAGCAGTGGAGGAGGCTCATGGTATGCCTCAAGGCTGTATCTTTGGTCTTCATCTGCACCCCCTGGAAATTACTTCATGGATCTCAAGCATCGATGTCATATGTTGTTTTACTGTTTGTTGAGGAAACACAGCTTTGTCCACTCCTGTCTTTGGGCTTTTCATGTAAGTGCTATTCTGGGGTAAACAATAATGGCAACAACAAAACAAAGACTAATCTCTTCAAAAGAATGAAAGAAAGAAAGAAAGAAAGAAAAAAGAGTGTCAACAATCCACCTATAAATAAAGTGTATTAAATGCAAATCGATTTACGATAGAGTCTGTCTCTTTTATACCCATTTCTCTATATGATTCTTTGATTATTTTTCTCATTCGTGTCCTCTCCCCTATTTAAAAATTCATCTCTTTCACTCCAATCATTCAGTATACCATTTTGTAACAAAAAGCAATCAGATGGTTACTAATCCCTGTTTTGTTCCTCGACCCCCAGGGTCAAAGTTCAGCTCCATGAAGCGTTTTGGTCTCAGAAGCCTTAATTGTTTCATTAGACCAAGGCTTAGACCCTCTTAAAGAACTGCTTTCATTCTGTCACAATGTTTCTGTGTAACAACCTAGCACAATAGACTGAATTACAGACATAGCCTATAGGAGGCCCATCTATCTTCAGAAACCTAAAAGACTGAGACGTCATGTCATTTCAGCTTAACAGGGGGAGAGAGAAAAGGGGGGAAAGTCCTTAGCCTGGAGCAGAAGGCTCGGTGCTGTCAAGACGAAAGCAGACAAAAATGGCGCATCTGGTGGCGAACATATACATATGTGAGTTCAGTTAGTATATGACACCTTGCGTGGCATTATAGCCATCGGCCTTGAGGCATAACCATGACAGACGGGTTTTAATCGTTGCTTTTAACTTCAGTGCTGTGCAAGTTCACTATTTTTTCTCCTTTATAACAAACGATATCACTTCATTTCCCCAAGTACACCAAGAAATAAACCAGGCTACATTTTAGACCTCTAGCGAGGGATTAGATGTACTAGCAGCGGTGGAAGGTGAAGATGATGCTCCAAGGGGCCATAAGTCACTTGTCTGGGGGCACTTTGTAAAGGTGGGGTGAAACAGCAGTGTTCCCCTTCTATTGCCCCTCTCTTCCATTACTTTAATTGTTTCCAAACTGCTCGGCCTTGACGGTGCCCGAGTCCATGCTCGGCTCACATGCTCAGACCACACTTAACATTCCTGGGTGCGCAAGCCCTTAATCTTTCCTCCACTTTCGCTGTCACTTCACCGTGATCACCGTGATATACGGCACTGAGAGACGTGCTGAAAAAAAAGAGGGACTGTATGGGGAGGAGGCGAGAGCTTTGAAGACTGCAGCCAAAAGCAGCTTGTGTGTGTGTGTGTGTGTGTGTGTGTGTGTGTGTGTGTGTGTGTGTGTGTGTGTGTGTGTCAGAGAGCATTTTGTCTTTTGGCTAGGTTTCCTCTGCAAGTCATTACAGCGTCCCATAATGCATTCAGGATATTGCATCTTGCACTCTGTATATCAAAACACATATTGGAAATGCCATTATGACACAAGCCATGTATTTTTCTTTTATCATGCTTTTTTTTAATCCCAAGGCTTAACTCACTATGTTGAATATGGTCTGATTGGGGAAAATTGCCATGTCTGAATCCAAAACCTTCTTCTAATCTGTTCTTTTTCTCCAAGAGACTAAAGTGCTGCATGACTTTATTTAATTTTTCATAGTTCAGCTTGTGATTAAGCTCCTCATTCTGGGAATGCATTCATCACAGTACGATCAACTCTTGTATGGAGGCTAGTAATTGTTCAGTGAAAAAAAAGTAACAATTAGTGATCTATGAGATTAGGATTTATGACAAAAATATAGCTAGTGATTGGTCTTTATGAACAATTATGATAATGATTAGTTACCGGGAACAATAGTTATAAGTTGATTGGTCATTGAACAAAATGCTGAAAATTGATTGGTCTTGGAGAATAGTGATGACCGGTGATTGGTCTATGAGGTCACTGGTGATTAATCAATAGGAAGAATTTTGGCCAGTGATTGGTCTTTAATGGTGGCATGGTTAGTGGCTTGCACATCATTGATAGAATGATGTTTGTTGGAAAGTTTATTCCTTTTTTCCTCATTCATTCACTTTCTGAACCGCTTAATCCTAATTAAGGTCACGCAGAGGCTGGCACCCATCTCAGCCGACTCTAGGCAAGGGTAGCGTACACCATGGAGAGTTTATCCATTTCAGGGTAGAAACACACTGATGGCTATACAGCTACTCTTGACAAAAGTCAGCAATGGTTCTTTTACATGAACCTCTCACCATAAACAGTGAGAGACATGGCAGGCCTTTGATAACCCAGTTAGCTGCACTGGGGGGACAGCAGTGACAAACATTGACAGTGGGGCTTGAAACCCCTGCCTTGGGATTGGTAATCCAGCACCTTACCACCGGTCTTTTGTTGACTGATCCAGAGAAAATAATTTATAAGATATGTCATATATATATGTATATATATATATATATATATATATATATAAAGCCCCATGTAAACACGTCTGTGCAGGTTAATCCTCTACGCTGCCATCTGCTGGGCCCCGGGCAGCACAGAGCGGGACAGAAAGAGACTGAACAAGCTGGTCAGGAGGGCCAGCTCTGTCCTCGGCTGCCCACTGGACTCTGTGGAGGAGGTGAGTGAGAGGAGGATGGTAGCAAAGCTCACATCCATCCTGTCCAACAGCTCTCACCCACTGCACCAGACTGTCGAGGAGCTAAGCAGCTCCTTCAGTGTACGACTGAGGCATCCTCAGTGCAGGAAGGAGCGCTACCGCAGGTCGTTCATTCCCACCGCTATCAGACTGTACAACGCCACTTTGTAACTGTCTGTGAAAATACCGGTTATGTGCAATAAAAACCCCCATGTACTTTAATCAGCCACATCTACCCCACTGACTGTGAACCATATCAACCCATCTACTCTGCACTCAGATACATTACACTTTAATATAGGCCAATCTATAAAGTTGCTCCATTCTTTTCTTTTCTTTTATTGTTTAGTAATTTATACTATTTATGTATCTATTTATTTATTTACTTATATAATATATATGTATGTGTGTATGTTCGTACTTGTATCTATTTTTGCACCCCCTACTGATAGTACCTCAAGAGCCTGTAACAGTGAATTTCTCCATTGTGAGATTAATAAAGCTGTATCTTATCTTATCTTATCTTATCTTAAGGTGCATGGTGAGCAGTGAATGCTGTGAATGCACGTGTGTGTGTGTGTGTGTTGTGTCTGATGGTATAAGGGAGGAACGATCTCCTCTGTCAGTGGAGCAGGGCAATGACAGCAGCCTGGCACTGATGCTGCGACTCTATCTGGTAATGATGTTGAGCAGTGGATGCAGTGGATTGTCTATAATTGACAGGAGCCGACTCAGTGCCCATCGCTCTCCCACAGATGCTACACTGTCAAGTTCCGTCCCCACTACAGAGCCTGCCTTCATCAATAGTTTGTTCAGTCATGAGGCTGCCTTCTGCAGCAGACCACCACATAAAGGAGGGTACTTGCCACTACAGACTGGTAGTATTTTGCAGATGTTGAAGGATACTAGCCTTCTGAGGAAGTACAAACATTGCTCTGTTGTATAGGCAGTCCAGTCCAGTTTATCATGCAGCTACACACCCAGGTATATGTACGTCTGTACAGTCTTTACCTGTTCCCCTGACGGTCACTGGCTCCAGGTGCGACCTGGGTCTTCTGAAGTCCACCACCATTTTATTTGTTCTGGTGGTGTTGAGGTGCAGATGTTTGGAGTCACACCATAAAACAAAGTCCTTTATCACGTTCCTGTAGTCCACTTCATGTTTACTCTTGATACAGCCTACAAGAATAATGTCATCTGCAAACCTCTGCATATAGCAATATTCCAGGTTGTACTGGAGGTCCAACGTGTGCAGTGTAAACAGGACTGGGGAGAGTACAGTCTCTTGTGGCGGTCCGGTGCTGCTGACTACCATGTCTGACATGTATTCCCCTGTCGCACATACTGAGGTCTGTCTGTCAGGTAATCAGTGATCCAGTCCACTAGGTGTGAGCTTACTACCATACTGTCAGTTTGCCCAAGAGGAGCAGAGGCTGGATCGTGTTAAAGGCATTGGAGAAGTCCGGGAATGGGATTCTTATAGCACTACTGCCCCAATCCAGGTGAGAGAAGGACTGGTGATGCAGATAGATGATCACATCTTCCACTTACACTTTCTCCTGGTATTCAAATTACAGGGGGTTGTTAGCATGGCGGACCTGTGGACGTAAGTGATGAAGTAGCAGCTGCTCCATGGTCTTCATCATGTGTGACGTCAGGGCATCCGGTCTGCAATCGTTCAGGTTCCCAAGACCTGGTCTCTTTGGGACTGGGATGATGCATGACTTTTTCCACAGCTGAAGGACCTTTCCACATACCAAATTTAGGTTGAAGGTGCACTGGAGAGGGTTTCCTAGATCCCCTGTGCATGTCTTCAACAGCCTTGGGATACTCCGTCTGGACCTGCTGCTTGAAATAGACTCCATGCTCCCCATTACACTACTAGGATCAAGTGGTTCAGCAAATGTATGAATGAATAAGTATTCTTTGAGACCAATGGTAATTGCTGCCTGACTTTGGGAACTGTAGAGTTTAGCCAGTAGAAACAGCAGAGACCAGTGATTGCTGTTTGAGAACAATAACAATCATAGACCTTGTCTGTCACTTAATTCCAGCTAATATTTTCTTCAACTTCTCCCATGACATTGGTAGACAGGTATTGATAATGGATGGTTGGGTTGATGGATAATGTTCAGTGACTGGGCTTGAGAACAGTGTAGATCTGTGTAGATCTGTGCATACAGTAATGGTTAGTGAGTGGTCTTTAAGTCGATTATTCATCAGTGATTGGTCACAGGAAACAGCAGTAACCAGGTATTCGGTGTGATGGTGTTCAGTGGTTCCTCATTGGGAACAATGGTTATTTGCCTTTGCTCATGACCCAAGAGTGATTAATTATTGGTTGTTGGACAAAAATTATCATTTCTAATGGAACTTCAGAAGCAATGATAATCAGAGACTGAACAACTCTGTGAGACTTCCATATGAGGCGCCAGATTTGTCATTATCTTTAAATCCAAGTCATTACAGGGATCATAAATCTGCCACAGGTAGCCAGGCTAGCCACATCGATTCTATAATTTTTATACATCAAGGTGTCTATAACATACTAATTATAACTGCAGTATATTTACTTGTACCTATGAATGCTTGAAATTGAATGTCATGTACAGTGGTACTTCACCTTATGAAATTAATCCGTTCCAGAGCCTTTTCTCTTAACCTGGATTTTTCGTAAATTGAACCGCATTTTACATGTAAAACATGTGATTCATTCCAAGGCCCCAATACTACCCCCTAAACCCTTTAAAAATTATAAAAAGAGACCTTTTAAGACCTCCTTCTGCTTCAATATCGTACCGACCTTTGCGATATCACGAGCCCGCTTCCTCTTTTCACTCGCACCGGAAATCGCATGCGAGTGTGTGTGTGTGTGTGTGTGCGCATGTGTGTTTGCGCGCGCGCGTGTGTTGACCATGTCTTCTTAGCAGAGTTATAATCTTCCAAATGTTTATGAAAGGTTAAAAGCTTGAGTCAAAAAACAGTAACTCTGTCTTTTACACGAAAAGCATTATGGGAGATGCAGCTCCATAATAGCCAATGGGAGGGAGCCGCGTCATCCCTCCTAGCCAATGGGAGGCCAGCGGGGTGGGATGTTGGGAGATAGTCAATGGGAGGGAGCTGCGTCATCCCTCCTAGCCAATGGGAGGCCATCAGGGCGGGATGTTGGAAGATAGTCAATGGGAAAGCAGCTCGTGCATTGTTTTAATGTTTGAATGGCATGTTTGGCTTGTTTTGTAAGGAGACCTTGTTTCGTATATATAGAGACAAAAAATTTTGCAAAATGTTTTTCGTAACCTGGATTTTTCGTTTGCTTGGACTATCGTAAGGTGAGATGCTACTGTACTAATGTGTCACTTTCAACCTGCTACCTGACCCAAAAATAATGTAAAATCATAGTATGGGTATATGGGGGAATAGAAAGTTAGCTATAACAAATAATAGGATTGCTGTTTTAGTGAGACAAAGATAAATTACAGCCACTGTCACTGTCCACTGTGGTGTAAACAAGATCATAGTGAGATAACACTCACCACAGCACTAATGTGTTATGCTATGATGTGCCTTATCTTAGTTACATTCAGATCATCTGCAGGTGGGATTAAGATCCACGAGTCAGAAGGCAGCGCCATAGATATGTTTGAGTGTTAAATAAATTGGAGCTACAGTGTCTGTCTGTCTGTCTTCCTTTCGGCTTTTTCCCTTTTACTCGGGAGTCGCCACAGTGAATCATCTGATTCGCACGTTTGATTTGGCAGAGGTTTTTACGTCGGATGCCCTTCCTATCACAACCCTTTTTAGCAAGGGACAGAAACACGCTGATGACTTTGCAGCTACTCTTTACGAAAGTCAGCAATGGTTCTTTTACATGAACCTCTCACCATAGACAGTGACAGACATGGCCCGCCTTTGATAACCCAGTTAGCTGCACTGGGGGGGACAGTGACAACCTTGTGGAGAGTGGGACTCGAACCCCCAACCTTTGGATTGGTGATCCGGCGCCCTATACCACTAGACCACCACTGCCCTAAATTGGAGCTACAGTATAGTACCATTAAAACTACTTCTTCATCACATCATGGCTGAATAATTTCACTCTCAGTCACTCATTTGTCAAACCACTTAAAATCCTACTATTAGGGTAGCTAAAACTGGGTGAAGAAGAACACCCTGAAAAAAAATCACCAGACCATTGCAGGGCAATACATGCAGAAAGATTTAACCTCACACCTAGGGGCAACTTGAAACAGCCAATTAGCCTAATGTGCATGTCTTTGGATTGTAGGAGGAAATCAGAGTATCTTGACAAAACCTCCACAAGCACAGGGAGAACATGCAAACTGCGTTCTTGCTGTGAGGTGGACATTCTGTCCACTGCACCACTGTGTCGTCTGAAAAATTCCTTCTTTTTTTTATGTTGAAAAATAAATGTAGGAATGAATGAAAGTCGTTTGCTAAAGATGAACTTTAATTATATTATTTTGTACATCATTATACTGAAATATAGATAATAATAAGCATGGTCTAGTGGTATAGGGCGCTGGATCGCTGATCCTAAGGTTGGGGGTTTGAGTCCCACTCTCCACAGGGTTGTCACTGTCCCCCCCAGTGCAACTAACTGGGTTATCAAAGGCCGGCCATGTCTCTCACTGTCTATGGTGAGAGGTTCATGTAAAAGAACCATTGCTGACTTTCGTAAAGAGGAGCTGCAAAGCCGTCAGCGTGTTTATGTCCCTCGCTAAAGGGTTGTGTCAGGAAGGGCATCCGACGTAAAAACCTCTGCCAAATCAAATGTGCGGATCATTCGCTGTGGCGACCCCTGATAAAGGGAAAAAGCCAAAAAGGAAATCTCAAATAGATGGTAATAAGCAAGTATGTCTTATCTGCACTATTTTAAACACAATTGTGGTTGGTCCAGAAAAGAGTCCGAATTCAGAAAATTCCACAAACAGAAGTTTCTTACTCAAGGGCACGAGTGCAAGTGGCATTGCAACTTTCAGCCAACAGGGACTTCACTGATATTCCACAGTGCTTTGTGTAAGGATCAAACCACAAACCCCCACAGATCTGACTTTCCCTTTTAGGACATTTGTCTTCTTTATGGTTTGTTCCTGAACACAGGACCTGTGTTTTAAACAGCTTTTTTTTTTTTAAAAAGAAGAAACTTCAGGGCAGGTCAAGGTGTAGCTGGTGATTTCGGCTGAGTTATGCTCAGCCTTTTGAGAAATCCTGCTCTCCATCCTCTAGTATATTTTAACAGACTCTTCTGTGACAGCTTTTTCGGGATGATGAATGGCTCCCCCTCCGAGTAAAAACACTCCCGGCCTCCGAACCCTTCCTCCCCTTTTCTTTCTCCACCCTGTTGATGGATAGTTCATCCCCTCCCCCTCTTTTCTTTCTCTTTGCCCCCCTACCACCACCATGACGGTCCTGTATATCAGTCCGCAGACCTCAGCCGAGAGGAAACGCCACGATGATGTCTCGATTTTCCCCAAAAGGTTGCCATTTCCTGTGAGCTCGCAGTCATGCAGATTTTAAGAAAGAGCAACAACCATTCAACAAAAAGCAAAAAATCAAGTGCAGTAATGTTCACTGCAATCTACTGTAAATCTCTTACCCACTGGGAGATGGAATAAGTTTCATGGTATTTTTTAGTTCAATGTCCTGCAATGTTTCTTTCACAGTATGCCATAAATATACAGCATACTTTTACTGGTCGTTTTGCAGGTAAACGATTTTCAGCAATCCCTGTGACGTCATCTCGCTATCGGGTTCCGAATGTCTTTATATTTACCTTAAATACCGTGACCTGTTGAAAATCTCCACTTAAAAGTAATCTGAAACAAATTTATGCTCCATGTTAACATGTCACAAATGCAATGAATCGCCAACATTAACTTGCAGGGTGCAGTTTTCACTCAAGTAAGTGTCTCAATTTCTGCCCTTGGGTGAAGTATTTATTATTTGAAGTGGGTCGAGCTGATCTGCGAGCTTACTCGCTGGTGTGTAAATAACAGAAAAGAAAGGGGAGGGGGTAGTTCGGGCGGCGCTACTTTCATATTTTAAAAATAGCAAAAGTCAATATGAATCACAACCATTAAATTTGTTTGAAAATTGTGAAGTGCAGTTCTCTAAGTTACAGGGTACAATGCTATCACTGAAATATATAAGCAAAACAAAAAACATTGACCAAAGACTTTGATGAATGAGTTGCTAGATAAAATCACGAACTAGTTAGTTGGTTAGCTATGATCACTCAATAAGTATTTTTTTAGTGTTTGGTTTCATTATTGTTCGTGTAGTAACCGGTAGACAGGCAGTGGTGGCCTGGTGGTAAAGGTACTGGATTACTGATCCTAAGGTTGGGGGTTCAAGCCTCATGCTCAACAGGTTGTCACTGACCCACCAGTGCACTGATTGGGTTAGCAAAGGCCTGCTATGCCTCTCACTGTCTATGGTGTGAGGTTCATGTCAAAGAACCATTGCTGACTTTCGAAAAGAGTAGCTGCAAAGCCGTCAGCTTGTTTCCGCCCTGCGATGGCCTGGCGAGCTGTCTAGGGTGTACTCTGCCCTTGCCCAGACTCGACTGTGGCGGGAGCCTGCCTCCTCTCGCCCCTATTTAGGATTAAGTGGTTACAGGAAATGAATGAATGAATAGTAACAGGTATAGAGTGAAGCAGTGTCTACACAGGAAGTGACATGCAAAACCTCTTTGCTAATGAAGTACCAAAAATCACCTCACATGGGTAATTCCATATCGGGGATCTACAGGAGTTTTTAATATCATCATATTACAGTATCTTAGCTCATACTACCTTATATTATCATAATAAATATCTTATTATTATTATTATTCATATCGTATGGCAAGTATAGAGCAGACACTCTTGTACTTCATGAGCTGGGAAGCAGCTTTACATAGTAAAAAATATTTTTTTTTTCAATTAAAACAAAACAAAAAAAAAAAACAGCTGTAGTGATGGCTTAGTGCGATGGGTTACTGATCCGAAGGTCAGCGGTTCAATCCCCACTTTCACTACTGTTAGGTTCTTGAGCAAAGCCCTTAACCCTCAATTTCTCAGTTGTATAAAAAGGATGAAATGGAAGGCGGTCTGGATAAGAGTGTTTTCCAAATGCCATAGTAAACGTAAATTACATAGCCAATTGTTTCAGAAACGGAGTTGCAAGCATGGCGTTCCTGGATTGTTATCAGAAACGCCAGGGCAATAATGAGCTGCCCTTCCATGTTGATGTAGACGTAACAATTACACTTGTTTTCCATTGTTTTGGGAAACGTTGTGTCTAGCGGCATCTATCAATCAACAGTAACTTTAAACTCTGATTGTTTACAACACTAATCAGAGCTCAGTGCAACTCTGCACCCACCCACTTTGCATCATTTAAGAAAACTTCCTCTCATTGCTCATTTCACTGGCGGCCACTGACCTTGCATGCTTGTTTAATGCTCATCACTTCCTGTGGGGACACCCCCTGATACTTCCATGATTGACAAATTCCGAATTTTAGGGGGAAGTGCTTCACAGCATTCTCTTCACAGTAAACAATAGAAAAGGCAATTTGTTGTCTGTTGGGTTTTTACACCGGAGCCATAGTGGCTCATCAGGCCAGTGCTTATCGCCGGTTTCCATAGCGTGAAGCGACCAGGAGTTCAACTCCTGCTGGATGGGATTCTAGTCCATGGCAGGTTACCTTCCCAGTATATTTTTACTGGTACCCATTTATACTGCTGGGTGAACAGAGGCACACCTTGCCCAGGGGTCTTAACACAGTGAGGGTCTCAGTGGGATTTGAACTCACAACCTCCCGATCATGAGCGCATCACTCTAACCATTATGCCACCAGCCCCACATGATGAGGGACTGACGGTTTATCGCTGCTATAATTTAATTGTAAAGATGTAAATATAAACAAATGTACCAAAAAGGTGTGTAGACCTGCTGACATAGAAAATAATCAATTTTCGGGTTTGAACTGCAGCTGTTACCTCAAGAGACAGTAGCTAAACACGACCAAAAGTTCCGACAGACCTGCCTCAACGCAACGTCCTGTACCTTGCATGGCTTAAGCTCTCTGGTGTTCACACATTATCATATTACAGATAATTTGGTGTAACATCTACAGTTCCGTGTGTGTGTGTGTGTGTGTGTGTGTGCGCGTGTTGGGTCGGGGCTAAAAACCAGAGCGAATAATCAGGAAGACAGTGTAACCTGATCCAGGTTTTTCTCATCATGTGCTGCTTACTCCACCGTGTCACCACTACAAAACCAACACCACCACATTTTGCTCCACTTCGCCTCATTCTGATGGCAATTCAGTTTAGGATCATGTCCGAGCATATTGAGAAAGCTGAGTCCAGTTTTTATGCAATAAAAAGGAGCAGAAACTAAAGCAAACAAAGAGCGGACAGGACGTGGCTCTCCGCGGTGACAGAAATGTTTCTCTTGGCAGCCAGATGGAGCTGAACATTTTGACGCTTGGCGCTTCATTGTTCTGCCCCGTGCAACACAAACATGGCCTTTCCTGTCCGAGCCTGACGTAGGAGCAGTGATCGCAAAAGAAAAAAATTAAACAGATGCAACACCTGAGCATTTAGTGCAAAAGTGGAAAATGAGGAATGACCCTTGTGCTTCCCAAATAGCGTTATGGTGTTATGAAAGAGACTGCTGAGCATGCTGAGAAAAGGGCCAAAGCTTTAGACCTTTTCTCAGCAAGCTAAATAAAACATTTATTAACAGCAGGCTTTCGTCTAACCAAGAATTTGCATGTAAACGAGACCTGGGTGCCAATATTTATAATCAATATACAGTGATACCTCTGCTCACGAACATAATTGGTTCCCAGAAAGTGTGTGTAAGGCGAAAAGTTCGTCTTCCGAACATTTATTTCCCATAAGAAACCATTAAAATGAGAATAATCCGTTCCCAGGTCCCCATAAAACATAATTTTCTACTAAATAAGCCTTAAAACTACACAAACATATACCTTATTTTATGTATAATAAATGTGCTATTGTATTGTAATTAAAGAAATAAACTGTACTGTATAATAAAGTGGTTTTATTTACCTTTGTGATGGTAGTTGATGGCTTGATGGAATGGAGTGGGAGGAGGAGGGAGGGAGGGACTTACTGTTTGGAAGGCGTGTTTGGAAACGCCTACTGTTTGGAAACACCCTTCGCCACACACGCACCCTTAATAGCTTCCTTGTTCTTAAGGATGGGAGCAATGGTAGACTTAGCGTACTGGTACTGGGACGCTGAGTCACACAAACGCACACCTCGTTCGTGTTTTTCAATGATCTCCGCCTGTGGTGGGGTCTTTTTCGGTCCCATAATAGCAAAAGTACACTCAATATGGTCCAAAATGTCTAGCAAACACAAACCACGTCTGCACTCAAAGAAAGGGGGTGACGAGCTTTGACGCCGTGAGCGTGCGTCAGCTTCTCGTGGCCGCCACCGTGGCGCTGTTCGACCGCGTGGTTTGATTCGTCCGCCGAAAACTAGTTCGTCAGCAGAGACTATATGCTCGCAAATTTAATGTTCTTGAGGCGAAAAGTTTGTGATCTTAAGCGTTCGTCAGCGGAGGTTTTACTGTATCATCAAAACATTTTTTGCGAACGATTTAAAGGTCCACCTTTTACAAAAATCTCCCATCAACATTTATACCTTCATTACCCAGAATACCTATCTGCTATTTTTAATGCAGTAGGAATTTGCCCTTGTGTCGTATCGCCCTAAATAGAGCAATGCGGCAGCGCTTCATTAATTTGGCCTGTCCGAGTCTCTCACCTCCTGGAAGAAACCAAATTCGCTTACAAAGCTTCAACTTTCATGTTCATACTGTTGTCAACACCTTGTTTAAATAGGTGGAGTCTCTAGTTCATAGGTGCATTGCTTTATGGGACTTTGAGTCAAGCAGTGAATCCAAAAAGAAGAAACATAGATGAGGTTTAAAGTCAGAGAAGCAATGCTATTTGTTGTCAAGTGCAGGCATAGGCTAAATGTCAATCAGGTAACCTATTAATTAATCAGTGCTGATGGCCACGCCCCTTAGCAAAAAAGAATAAATAAAAAATACATCTATGTATGTATGAGAAAAGAGTTTGTATGAAAATGAGGGATTAGTATGATAAGCATCTATTAACTTAGGTATTTAGTGTAGCGAGCACTTTCTTAAGGCGCCCTCCGACGTCAACCCAGGAGATGGATGAAAATACAGTAACCAATAAGACAATATGTTATATAATAACCCATATCCCAAACATAAATGAATCGTGTTTTGCCAAAATAAACCCTTTGGTTATATAAAAATTTGTCACGTTATCCCATTTTTTTTTTTTGTTCGGTTTTTTGGGGGTTTTTTTTGCAAAGATATCCATCTTTACACATGTGTAATTGTGCACATTGTGCTATTTATTGAATTGCTGCCTATCAATACCTCAACCTTCATCATCATTAGGGGACATAAAACCAAACTGGTGACTAAGATGGTGATCTCAACTAGAGGTGCTGTTGGGAAATGTTTGGACAATTTGTCCCCGTGAAGGTTTGTTGCTTGTGAAAGTGTGACAACAGCAAGGACTGCACAACGAGAGGTCGAGAGGTGTTATGGCTTTGATTGTAACACCCTCCACATGTTGGCAGCGAGTGAAACGTCTCGTCACGCATCTCGATATCACCTTCTGCAGACCAAATGGCGCAACCTATTTTTGAAACTGAGACCGTTCATCAGGAAAAGATTTTACAATTTACATCAAAGGTTTAGAGAAGAAAGAATCAACTGAGGAATCAGTGAACTCGCATAAACACATAGAAAACAGCTTATCACTGGAGCTAATGATACCAAACCCAGTACTAGGCTAACACGAATAGCATAATAGCAAGCAGACATTATCCAGAATTGGCATGATTGGAAACCAACTAGCATCATATTAAACAGACTCATCCATCAGGTCCTTCCAAAGCTAGCAAAGCACACATTTGGCGCTAATGACAGATTTGTGCATGGGAGGGTCATGCACAAGCAGGGAGACATGAGCGATTTTGATTTATTTGATGTTTCCCAGAGTATCGTGAGTCAGTGATTGGTCGGTGATTTTTTTTTTTTTTACAAGATTACAGTGTCTACAGAGTATTTTTTTTTTCCTGACCTTTTCCAGATCTCTTAACTTTATTGATTGCTGTCAGGGTGTAAAGACAATTCAAACCAATATACCAGTTTGTGTATATAGTTAAAAAATTTAACACCCGTAAAAACAGGAACTAGTGTTGCTGGAATTTTATTCAATGGAATATCGTATATGAATAATTATAATGGTATGGTAGGCCTCCGTCAGTCCCGAAGGACTATGGCTGCGCTCTGGCTGGTGATACTCCCCAGTGCACAGAGCCCAGGTAGGGAGTAATGAGGGACAGGCTGTTACCCAAGCAGCAAGTCCCCCATCTTGGCACCACCGGAAGGATCCAATGGAAAGGCAAGTGCTGATACGACTGGGTTCTGGTGCCGTTGCAGGAGAGAATCTATGGTCAATTTAGAACAGCCAATCAACCTACAGTGTACGTCTTTGGACTGCAGGAGGAAACCGGAGCACCCAGAGGAAACCCGCACAAGCACGGGGAGAACATGCAAACTCCACACAGAAACGCCCAGGCCGGGAATCGAACCCAGGCCTTCTTGCTGTGAGGCGGACGTGCTAACCACTACGCCACCGTGCCACCATAATTATAATAGTAGATATTATATAACTGAGGTAGATTGAGACCAATAGCTGAAAATATTGCATTGTTGTAAGTAAAGTATCCCATATACTAGCATCAATGTAAACATGTAAACAAAACTAGCACTCAGCCTAACAACGTAATTCGTATTGCTTGGATTGTATTGAGCTGGAGTTTTTTTGTTTTGTTTTGTTTAAATAAATACTATGATAGACAGATAAATTGAAGAAAAATGAGATGAATAACTTGAATTATTGTGTCATTGTAAGTTAAATAACTCATAAACTAGCAGTGAAAACATGCAAAGAATGCTAAAGCTAGCACTTAATTCGCCTAACAACTATTAGCATTGCTTCGATCTTATTAAATGGAATATTTTATGAAATTAAAGCATTTTAGTAAAGAGGCATTTATAAATAAACCCACAAACTAACTACTGAATTCTGAGCAGGTGGGATTAGTAATAATGACTGGCTAAGCGGATACAGTTAGTAATTGTGTGATTTGTTGTAAAACATATGTGTAGTGTATATTGGGGTTTTTTTTTTTTCCCCCCATAATATTTGTTGAGAGAATGTAAACCAGGGAAGATTTTAGTAAAAGAAAAATACAATCCAACACAACTTTTTCCCCCAAATCACTGTCCTGCTGGGTTTATTCCATTAATATTTATTATTTTTTAAACAGAGCTCCTTTGGAAGCAGCACCATCATGAGTGCATTCAATCGCACAATCATAATTCATTCAGCTACAATGGAAGATTCTTTCAGTGCATGAGTAATGAAAAGACATTTGGACATGAACAATCCTGGAGTTTCATAAATCAGTGACAACACCCGGGTTTGACTGGGAAATAAGAATTAGCCTTCTTTATGGATCTATACAAAACATAACTTAAGAGATAATTTATGACGAGAAAGGATTTAGGTGGTGGGTAGTATTTACATTTGGGTTTATTAAAAAAAAAAAAAAAAAAAAAAAAAAAAAGAGAGAGACTTGTCTTTCTGCACTGATTAAAAACTCGACAAGATGCCAGAGGCAGCGAGATCTTGAACCACATGCAGTGTGAGGATCGTGCTAAATGTGTCAGACACCCTGATGCAGAAACAACATATGGAGGAGAAGCAGCAGGAACCTGATATGCATTATGGGATGCTGAAAACATTTCTCCTGCAGCTTTACCGTCAACATGTTTCTGCTGGCGTCCAAATTTATGACTCAATCTTCAGCTAACTCTGCTTTACCAGACAACCAAACCGGCTCGTGACGCAAATTCACTGAGACGTAAAGGGTCTCGTTTTTCCTCAACATTCTAGCATCGTTGTCGGAGTACACGCCAACAGATCTGCTCCCATAACCTTCTGCCTCTCTAACTGTCAAATATAATACTGTCCATTATAGAACTAGGTTTTAGGGTTCTAGTCTGCTTAAACATGTTGATATTGGCCTGAGGGAGGTTTATTTGATTGGATAAATCTCATTTCAGGGCAGAAACGCAAGGGTAGTTCTCCAAAAAAGGTAATATATTAGCATGACCTTGCTTGTAGAGAACTCTGGAAGCCGGCATAATTGTTCAGTCAAGCTCTGTAAAATGACACAGTTGCAAACCCAGCAAGCTTAATGATTTCAGTATCAAGGGACAGAAGCTATAACAAAACAAAATATGTAAATTAGTCAATTTCTTCTTATTTGAACACAAGAAATATTTAAAGCAAATATCAATGTACAGTGTTTCAACTGAACAATTACAATAAAACCTCAAATTTCTCTTGTACTTACAAAGGTTTTTAAAAAGCTGATTTTTTTTTCTTCAGATGTTTCTTCTGGCTTCATAAAATGTTCTTCAGTTTGTTATTTCAGACCCTCAATGAGGTTTATATTTTTACATCCTGCACAAGACAAGAGTTTTGCTGGAGCTATTGCAATCACTGGTATTTGTTTGTCTGAATCAAATCCTGACCACACCCATGCACGGCTTTTCACCAAACTTGGTATAAACACTACCCTTCTTGAATCGCAAAAGAAGATCAGACTTTGGAATTTCAAGGTCAAAAGGTCACAAAGTCAGAGAAAGGTCACAAAGATTTGGTGATAAAACGTCATTTTGAAATGAGTGCGGATAGATACGCCATTAGTATCGAACACCAATATGAATCCGTATAAGAATCACTTTCCTTAAAATGTCAACTCCCAGCCATCTGATAAAAAAAATTTAACTTTTTTTTTTTTTTTTTTTTTTTTAATTTCCACCCAGTTGGTCATATCCATATGATGATATGATAGGTAATTAAAACCAGTAACTATATAGACTCTATTGCCTACATTTAACCAGGCTGTGTGGCGGAGGTACCTTCACAATCAAGAATTGCAATGTTGAGAGAGGGGAGCTCAAATATCTTTTAAAAACAAAATACAAAAAAAAAAAAAAAAAATTGCAAGGTCAAAATAACTTTTTGTTGTCGCTACATCAAGCAACCTTTAGTCTGATCTTGTGCTGGAACCCATTAAAGTTTTATTTAACGCAGGTTTGTTTGTGGTTTGGTCAACACGCGTAACATATTTTCAACTTTAACTCAAAGGAAGGGAAAGTAAAACATGGGATTTTCTCGGGGGTTTGAAACAAAACATTGGAAAATGTATAAAGGTGAACGCATATCAAATATCCCGCATAAAAAACTTTCATAATAATGGAGTCATGTGACAGTAATGTGGAAGGCCTGCTGGACTGAAGTACACTCTGAGAAACATTAAGTATCTAAGAGTCTAGAAGGTTCCTCAGGAGGTTTATTCCTTGTTTAAAAGGATCCAATGAGGAACCCTTTTTTGAAAAAATATTTTAACAGGAAAAATTTTACAACCTAAAACCACATGGTGAAATGTTGTTTAATTTTCTGGAGAATTAGCATAGCTAACAGCGCGGCTAAATCATAGCTTACAGAAAAAAAACCCAAGGCAATAAAAACCTACGTATCTAAATTTCTGCCTCGTCTCCATTTCACTGGATGTTGCAGATAAGCAACCATAATTCTTTCTGCCCTGAGAAGAGGTTTCGAGACGTAAAAACGCAAACCTCCCATGAATAGGTAATGATTATGTGGCTTTAAAGTTTTAAAGCCTGCTGCTGTTTTTTTAAGGATGTAAATCTGTGAATTCTTTTTTTTCCACCTCTATAGGTCTCTGTGCGGGTTTGGCTCTGTTTTCTTCCCCTGAGCGAAACGCCGTCATGAATCGATACTGTAGCACCTCAATCTGCCATAATGAATTAAAGCGCTGACTAGAGAGCAGAGAGAAAGTCCTCGCACTGTTCCAAGAGTCATTCGTCTCTGATTCACTGACGTGAGCCAGGAGCATGTTTCTCTTCTGCAGCCCGGTTGAAACTTGAGCACAAGCTCTCAGTCGACACTTTCAGCCTCAAAGCTTTTGGTCCCCGACATACAAATCACACGGCGTCCATGTTTTCAAAGCGGTAACTCCCCAGCCCAGATGGTGATTCGGACCGTTCCGGGGCTTCTCGGGGCTCCTGGACAGTTAACAGCTTCTTTCCAAGAGTCATTTGTCTCTGATTCATTTATTCAGAACAATCAGGCTCTCAATTGAGACCTTCTTTTCAGTCTTGGCCACGGCTCAAAGGTTTTTGATTAGTTCAGACTTTGTAGTAAACGTTGGCCGGGTTCTGGGGCTCCATTTCCTGGACAATGTAGACAGGATGGCCGTAATCCCCGCTCACCTTCTCGTAATGGGGGCAGTAGTAGCTGTCAGAGGCTCGAAGCGGGAAGATGATGTCGCTGCGCTCCGACCCATTGTTGTTGTTGCTGCGTTTGGGGATGGGGTGCAGCGCCAGAGGGGCTGAACACTGAGCCGAGTGCTTGCGGCGGCGCCGGCGTACGAACACCACCAGTGCCACGATGAGCAGCACCACCAACACAAAGGCTCCAGAGGCCACACCGGTGAACAGGGCTACCTCAGACCCGGAAACACCCATCGCCTCTCCATTTTTTCCATTTTGCTCTAGAGGAAAGGAAAGGTAGTTTGTCAGTGGACGCCTACATTGATAAATCAAAGAGTTGAATGTTATGGACTAATCAGAAATTGGCATTCGAACTGTGGGTCTGTTTGCGGTCGAAAAGGTTTTGCTGCTCCATCGAATGTTACTCCATACATTCAATCTTTCTACTCTGTTCAAGGTCATTTTTTTAAACATCTAGACATTTTTCCTGTTTGAAACATTAAACGTTACTCATATTTTCCAGCTCTGGATTTACCGCCTTGCCCTGTAGATTGAAGTGACGGCCTACGCTCTATCTCCTGTCAATCATGGCAACACTTGCCAATCAGGGGCATGTCTGAGGTCATGTCTAGATATTTACATACCCTTGCCTTTTATTTTTTTCATAAATTCTCCCTCAAACATTTGCTCTATTTCTTTTTTCTTTGTATTTCTCTTAAAACCTCTCACCATCCTTTCACTCTGTCCATTTCACTCCGAGTCATTTTACCCTCACCTTTTTAAACTTCGTTTATTTCTTTCTGTATTTTCCTCTGTGCCAAAAAACAAAACTTAAGAATCACCTCCCTATAAATCAGTATGGTTGTACCGTAGATTCATTTATATAAACATACGTTAATATGGAACAAAGTGTTCATGACTGTGTTTAGTCGAACAAAAGCCCATTGGGACGCTCAGGTTTCCTTTCCATCACTGCCCTTTACATTGATCGCGGTTTTTCAAATCGATACTGCATTGTAATACTGTAGATGTTATGTCCATGGTCATCAGGGCCGAAGGTCAGGGTTATCAAGTTTAACAGGAAACACACACACACACACACACACACACACACACACACACACACACACACACACATGTTACATACCGACTTTCTCAAGCACGTCATTGTCTTTGTTGGAGGTGTTTTGGGGGTCATTTTCAAAGGATTTGGGTTCCTTCCCTGAGTCGGTGTCACTCGGGCCTGAGATTACAAACACATATAATTTATTACCATAACAAACAAATATAAAACAGGGATTTATGCATTAGTAATTTAGCGTAAATAAAACCAGGAAGCAACAGTAAACAGATAAAAGACGTCGGTATGTCTATGATGGCTCTGGTGTTTGGAAGCGACAGCGCTGAAGGATCCAGGATGAGGAGGAGTAATGAATTGGCTTTAAAAGACGAGGAAGAGGACAGCCGGCACAGCTACAGGAGGTGACTGCACATGACATTTCAATTACATGCTGGGAGACGTCTAACACACACACACACACACACACACACACACACACACACACACACACACACCCATGATGATCTCTGATGAACTGGGAAATAATACGAGCTATTGTTCATGTGTTACAGTGACGCACCACTTCATAACTTTATAACTGCACTGTATCAATGTGTGTGTGTGTGTGTGTGTGTGTGTGTGTGTGTGTGTGTGTGTGTGTGTGTGTGTGTGTGTGTGTGGCCTGAACACACAAAAGAACCCAAATCCCAAAATGGCCTGCAGCAAAATGGGGCATGTTGGGTAAAAAAAAATAAGCTTCACTTGTCTCTCTATGTTTTCACTTTTCTGTCTGTCTCATCTCTCTTTTTTCCATTTCTCTTGTCTCATTTCTCTCTCTCTCTCTCTCTCTCTCTCTCTCTCTCTCTCTCTCTCTCTCTTTCCTCTATTTCTTTTCATCAATCTAACACATTCTTTTTCCTATTATTACTTCCCCCTTTTGCTAATTTTCCCTATTTATTCTTTCCTAAATTTTATCTTTCTATCTTTGTTTTGTTTGTCTTTCACTTTTAGTTCCTCATTTTCTTGCATTTTTTCTCTTTTTTGCCACTTGTTCCTTTTCTTTTTTCCTTCCCCATTGTCTTTCTGTCTCATCTGTCTCACCAGATTTGCAATGTTTATTCTTTCGCGTCTCTTCTTCTTTGTTTTTGTCCATTTTTTTCTTCTTCCATTCTCATAAGCCTTATCCTTCTTCCCTCTGTCTTTCATTGTATTCTGTATCTCTGAATATTTTCCATATTTCTTTTATATTACTGCTTTCCCTGTTTTCTGTAGTGTCTAGTTGAACAACATGAGTTTGCGACATGAGACATGATGTAACACTCACTCTGTCCCACTCGGAGCACCAGTTTCATGGATTTAGTTTTGCACACACCGCCGTCCATGTTATCCATTCCTTCTAACGTGCTGTTCGATGTCGCTGGAGGAGAAACAGAAAGAAAAAAATGTCAAGAGAAATATTTAGGGGAAGAAACTCTGAATTACCAGCATGCTAAACTATCTGCCCTGCTGCAGTTGTAAAGGTGTGTGTGTGTGTGTGTGTGTGTGTGTGTGTGTGTGTGTGTGTGTGTGTGTGTGTGTGTGTGTGTGTGTCTGTCTGTCTGTGGAAGAAGACTAAACTGGTATTGCTGCCTTACCCTGGAAATGAGCTGGGGATTTATGGGAAAGGAAATTTGCTTTGCTCAGCAGGATAACTAAAACAGCTCTGTGTGTGTGTGTGTGTGTGTGTGTGTGTGTGTGTGTGTGTGTGTGTGTGTGTGTGTGTGTGTGTGTAAAACACAGTAGGGGAGAGACTCCGAAGCCTCTCAAGGGCCTGTGTGTTTGTTATAAAAATCATTAAAGTGTAGCCTGAAACAGTCTGAACATTCTCTCTCTCTCTCTCTCTCTCTCTCTCTCTCTCTCTCCCGCTCTCACACACACTCACACACACACACTCACACACACACACACACACACAAACCAGCAATCAGACTGTGTGAGGGAGTGTAAAGTAATTTCCAGTGCTTTTCATGTTGCTTCTTGTGCAGAGGGAGAGAGAGAGAGAGAGAGAGAGAGAGAGAGAGAGAGAGAGAGAGAGAGAGAGAGAGAGACCCTGTCAGTCAAAAACTTGGATTAAAGAGCTAATGGACACACCCACACCCCACACACACACACACACACACACACACACACACACACACACACAAGTACCTAAACATGGATAAAAACTACACTGGTCAGAAAGTAGGACATAGAAATGATAAAGAAGCAGAGAAAGGAAAAGTACAGAGAGAAGACACAAAAAGAGAGGGGTTTACAATAAGAAGGAAAAATAAAGAAAATTCAAAAAAGAAATAAAGAAGAGATAAAAACAAAAACAATAGAAAGAGATAGGAAAGATAAAATTGACAGAGAAAAGGAGATGAAGAAATGGTGACCAATGCAGTGGCAAAGAAAGTAAAAGTGTAAGAAAGAATGAAACTGAGAGAAAGGAAATAGTAAAGAATGGAAAAAGAAAAAGAACACAAGGCAAGAGAAAAAGAAAAAGAAATGAATAAGGACAGATAAAATTTAAAAAAATAAATTATAAATTCAAAAGTAAAAAAGTCCTTTGGAATAAAATAGGATTTGAAAAGGAAATGTGAATGTAGAATATAAATGGGGGGTGAGAGAGAGAGACAGAGAGAGAGACAGAGAGAGAGAGAGAGAGATTTTCACCCAACATGCTCCACTTTGTTACTTTTGTGTTCATGTGACCCTTCAGCCTGAACTAAAGCACACACACACACACACACACACACACACACACACGGCCTTAGGCTGTGCAGTCAGCCGCAAAGTCACTGAGAATGCACTGCAGCTGCTGTGCGCGCACACACACACACACACACACACACACACACACACACACACACACAAAGATACTCATACACACAGAAGCATACAAATACACCCACTCTGAAACCCATACACACACACACACACACACACACACATTCGGTCAGAGGCACGTGTTGTTGTATACACATACACACTGGAAACGTGTAATTAAACACACATTCCAGCGGTAAAGGCTCATTTAGACTAAACATGTGCAGCCATAATTGCAGCCGCAACATCCAGTGCAAAATTGCAGTCGCTTACACACTCTCTCACACACAGGTTCACACACTTCTGTACACAAACACACACAGCAGGAAAACTCCATGACACACATTCAGTTTAGCTTGTTCATACAGACAGAACCCTCGCACACACACACACACACACACACACACACACACACACACACACACACACACACACACACACACACACACACATCACTGACACCACGGAGCATACAGCAATCAGGCAAGAAACCAAATGTCAGCATCACCTCTACAGATGAAACACTATCAAGGACAGAGAGAAAGAAAGAAGATAAATACAAAAACAAAAGGAATGAAGTGATGAAAGAAAGAAAGAAAGAAAGAAAGAAAGAAAGAAAGAAAGAAAGAATATAAATACAAAGGAATGAAAGGAATATATAAAGAAACAATGAAAGAAAGAAAGAAAAAGAACGAACACGCATTACCGTAATGAGTAATAGAGAAGAAACAGAGAGAGACAGAAAAAGAACGAAATGAAGGAGGAACGAAATACAGCACAGTTTCAGTTCTTAGCAATGAACAATTCAGCACATTCATAAACGCCTGGAAACACTCGAGTGTGCTGATGCAGTCCAAAAAGCCTGCCCACCTAGGGAACAAGTACATCCACACACACACACACACACACACACACACACACACACACACCCATCCCCAAGTCACTTATCACACACATATACACACAAACACACACACACCCATCCCCAAACGCCTTATCTCTCTCACACACACACACACACACACACACACACACACACACACACACACACACACACACACACACACATCCCCAAGTCACTTATCACACACATATACACACAAACACACACACACACACCCATCCCCAAACGACTTATCTCTCACACACACACACACACACACACACACACACACACACACATCAGGACCATTCAGGTCAGATATCCCTGTCCCCAAGGCGACGTGCTGAGATGCCTAAAAAATCTTGTCAAAGTGACCTGGCAATTTGGGGCGAGCAAATCTTTCCTTTCTTACTGAGACTCCGTTAGTGTGGACATCCGATGATCCTCTCACACACACACACTCATACAATCATCCATCAAGAGGCAAGCAATAAAATATACATTTCTAAAACACAGTTAAAAAGACTGAAAAAAAAAGAGATGTGTTTTCTCCGAGTTTAAACTGTACGCAGGATGCAACGTCTGCTTTGACTTTTTCCACGGAAAATCGTGACAATAATGTAAACTGTGGTAAAGGTTTACTCGGCGATCATGATGTGGAGCTTCTTCGATGCGCCATGCTATGCATTTCACCACCGCCCAGCTGTTTCACATAACTATACTAATCATCATAATCATTATAATTACTCTGATTGCTTTGCTGTTCTTTGTAAAAGCTTAATGCAGCCAAGTGGGTTTGGCAATCCTGAACTGAATTTCCTCATTGGAGCGAATTGACTAAATTGTTCGAGCATGCTCACCAAAAAAAACCAAAAAAACAAACCTTGAATACCTGCTAACGTAAATGTTAGCATGCGCCAAATCAGAGTGAGCTGAACTGAATTAAAAGGTGCCAAAATTGTTAGCATGCTTTAAAAAGACCTATAAACCTCACATACGTGTTAAGGTAAATATTAGCATGCTTGTCGATTCCCTTGCTTGTACAGGAATCAAAAGTAAGCTTGGGATTAATTTAAGATGCACTCAACGGCAGAAACAGGATGAAGCCATTCTTGGATCAGTCTTCAGGAAAAAGAGTAGTGGCGTGTTGTGATCTGGAAGACGCTCCTCAGCCCAGTTGTTTATCAGTTCAGAACTAAAGCACAAGTCAACCATGACTTACTACTACCGCAATTCAAACTGACATGGACCTCCAGCAGTTTTGGATTTGGACTCACAGAGACTACTGCAAGAGACAGATTTGGGTCGGATTTTTTACCGATACGTGTTCAAATTAAACTGAAGGTTTTCTCAAATATATACTTTTAATTCAACTTGTAACATAATTTAAGGACATTAGGGGAGCAATCGTTGCCTCGTGTTGTCTCTGGGGAAACCTTGGCTGTAACGCAAGGGCTTCTGTTCGAAGGGGAAATTATGCATAAATGTAGCTATCACTGCACATGTAAGAAAATTGCACAGGATGGACAATGGCAAGATAAAAATATACAACTATCGAAGTAACCAATATGAAAAGAGTAGAAAGATAAAGAGTACAGTCTCGGAGGATGTTCGTTCAGTTGTTTAATTTTTCAGGAAAAAAAAGCAGATCACAGACATGACACAAAACTAAAGTCAATTCAAATGACAACTCTCTAGTTTTCCCATTTCCTTTCGGCGGTTTCTTACAGTTTGGTCACAGATGTTGACTCCAGTTTCCTCCGATTTCTTCCTCAATTGCTTTGCTGTACATTTCCTGTTTTCAAGACATATTGCTTTAAGTTTTGTCTTGACGCTTTTGATGTCTTCCTTGGTCTACCAGTATGGATGCCTTTAACAATCTTCCAATATTGTTTGAACTTGGTCCAGATTTTAGACACAGCAGACTGTGAACAACCAACATCTTTTACAACACTGCGTGACGATTTAGCTTCTTTAAGAAGTTTGATAATCCTCTCCTTTGTTTCAATTGACAGCTCTCTTGTTGGAGCCATGATTCATGTCAATCTACTTGGTGCAACAGCTCTCCAAGGTGTGATCCCTCCTGTTTAACTGCAGACTAACAAGCAGACCTGATCTGATGCAGGTGTTAGTTTTGGGAATGGAAATTTTACAGGGTGATTCCATATTTTTTCCCCTTAAAATAGAACGATTCCATAATTTATTCCCCACTTGGTCTAAAAAAAAGTAACTGTTACTGACTACCACATTTCATTTAGTGTTTCTTAAAGCCAGAAAGTTGCCATTTGAAATGACTTCAGTTTTGTGTCATGTCTATGATTTGCTTTTTTCTGCAAAATTAAACAACAGAATGAACATTCTCAGAGTCTGGTGATGCCATAATTTATGCCAGGGGTTGTATGAAGAAGAAGAAGAAGAAGAAGAAGAAGAAGAAGAGAAGAAGAAAAAGAAGAATCAAACACAGGCAAGCATAGAAAAGATGTAAACATTTAGGTAAAGCATTTAACATAGTCAGGAAACAATAAAGCTGGAAAAAGCTAACAAATTAGGTAAGGCTGGATTATTAAAAAAATACAGTGGTATCTCACCTTACAAAATTAATCCGTTCCACAGCCTTTTTCATAACCTGGATTTTTCGTAATTAGAACCGCATTTTACATGTAAAACGTGTGATTCATTCCAAGGCCCCGAATACTACCCTTTTAAAATTATAAAAGAGTACCTTTTAAGGTACTTACTTCATGTTGACCATGTCTTCTTAGCAGAGATATAATCTTACAAATGTTTATGCAAGGTGACAAGCCTGAGCCAAAAAATCAAGTTGCAATGAGCACACTCGAAAAACGTATGAACAAGTTGCTGCTCAAGGGAGCTGCGTCATCCCTCCTAGCCAATGGGAGGCCAGCAGGGCGGGATGTTGGGAGATAGTCAATGAGAGAGCAACTCATGCATTGTTGGAAATTTTTTTTTTAATTGACCGTGTCTTCTTAGCAGAGTTATAATCTTACAAATGTTTTTGAAAGGTTAAAAGCCCGAGCCAATAAATCAAGTTGCAATGATCACACTCAAAAAATTCATGAAACAAGTTGCTGCTCAAGGGAGCTGCATAATCCCTCCTAGCCAATGGGAGGCCAACCGGGTGGGATGTTGGGAGATAGTCAATGAGAGAGCAACTCATGCATTGTTGGAATTTTTTTTTTTTTAAATTGACCATGTCTTCTTAGCAGAGTTATAATCTTACAAATGTTTATGAAAGGTTAAAAGCCTGAGCCAAAAAATCAAGTTGCAATGATCACACTCGAAAAATTCATGAAACAAAGTTGCTGCTCAAGGCAGCTGCGTCATCCCTCCTAGCCAATGGGAGGCCAGCGGGGCGGGATGTTGGGAGATAGTCAATGGGGGGGGGGGGGAAGCTGCATCATCCATCCTAGCCGATGGGAGGCCAGTGGGGCAGGATGTTGCGAAACAGCCAATGGAAGAGCAACAGAATTTGTTTTGTATACAGACAAAAAATGTTGGAAAATGTTTTTCATAAACTGTATTTTTAATTTTATGGGACTATCGTAACGAGAGGTACCACTGTACCCAGTTTTTCGTTAAAACCTAAATGTGGCACACATTTTTTTTTTCTTTTGAATAGAGAAATTAAGTGATTATCGAAGCCGAAAAGCTTAAATAACAAAAACCTTTTAGATATACGTGTTTAAATTTTCTGTTTCAAAATACCCCCTAGATGAGCAGTCTTTTACATGTACTGTACATTTAACAGGCATTAACCTTTGAACAACTGTCTATAGAACAACAAGTCTTGCAGTTAGAAAAATATTTAGAAAATATAATTATTTCAAACAGAACTAAACCAATCTCAGAATCACAATTACAACATCAAACACAGGATTTGCTTCGATGTTTTTGGTTTTTGGGGTTTTTTGTTTTTTTTTTTTTTTTTTTTTTTTTTTTTTTGGGGGGGGGTATTTAAAAAAAAAAAAAAAATCACCGCCAGGTTTGGGGTGCAGGCACTGATGACAAACCAGGTTTTGTTTTTTTTAATCTAGCCTAAAGCTAAGGTGCACCATGTCAGGATTTGTGTAACATTTGGGGGGGAAACTAAATTAAAAAAGTAGAACAAGGTAAAACAATGAACAAAGTAAATAAAGCTAAGAATAATAAGAAAATACAAAAGGTAGATCTAGAAATATAATTAACTGTGTAATGTATGGGGAAATCTAACAAATGAGAATAGCTTATATTATAAAATATTAAGCTATGTGGGTAAGGATGAGATAATAAAAATTACACAGTGAATAAAACTAAAAAAGTTTTACTAAAAACTAACAAAGTGGGTGAGATAATTTAAAATATCAAACAAAGTAAATAAAATTTAGGTAAATTTTTAAACAGAGTAAGTAAAACTTAAATGAAAATTTTACTAAAACTGAGATTAAAATATTAACAGAGTGAGTAATGCTAAAGGAAAATATCTAACTGCATCAATATGAGAAGGAATTTTAAGAAAGTGGGTGAAGCTGAGATAAAACATCTAAGAAAGTGAAAAGGGTTGAGGTAAATATATACAGGGATCCCTCGCTACTTCGCGTTTCAATTCATGCAGCTTCAGTGCATCTCGTTTTTTTAAATATCCATCAAATTAAAAAAAATAAGGAAAATGCCACAAAAACGAAATTATGCAAAAAAAAAAAAAAAAAAAAAAAAACCCTAAACCAACACAAAACAAAAAACAACCCAAAATCTCACATCAAAACTACTTACATTGTTGTGAGGTGCGCATCTGACTACGCACATCTGTATGTGTGTGTATTTATATTTTATTTACATCTTATTCATTATTTTTAATGTTTAATTGTTATTATAAGCGTTTATAGCATTGAATATGTATTTATTGATATTATATACACATATACATGTACGTATACACCAGTCAGTTGGGGGGGGGGTGATCCTACCTCGTGGATTTCGATGGTCGCGTGGGGATCTCGATCCTAATTAACCATGGAAAGTGAGAGATCCCTGTAATAAGTTGGGCAAAGCGGGCTAAAGATTTAACTAAGTGAACAAAACTAGCATAAAAAACTAATGAAATGAGTACAGCTCAAGAAAAAAAATTCAACGGAGTGATTAAGACTGGCATAAAATATCTATAACAAAGCAGCTGAATTTGAGGTAAATAGGGGGCGGGCCATGTCTCTCACTGTCTATGGTGTGAGGTTCGTGTAAAAGAACCATTTCTGACTTTCGTAAAGAGTCGCTGCAAAGCCGTCAGCGTGTTTCTGTCCCTTGCTAAAGAGTTGTTGTGTCAGGAAGTGCATCCGACGTAAAAACCTCTGCCAAATCAAATGTGCGAATCAGATGATTTGCTGTGGCGACTCCCGAGAAAAGGGAAAAAGCCGAAAGGAAGAAAGAAAGCTGGATCAAGCTGAGGTTTATGACTTTAATGCTGAGGCAAAATATTTATCAAAGTGGTTTGAAACTGAGGTTAAAACTCAAGGTTAAAAGGTCATGACACTGCCTCAACAAAGGTGTTTCGTTGTTGTTTGAAGAATATTAACCCTTTTGCCAGGTGTTATACGGGCATCACTATTTTTGTCTGTGAAACAATGTCAATGAGTACCTCGGATACACACAGCATTACAGGGCTAACTTATTTAAAACCCTCGGGGCAAAAAAATAAAATGTAAGACTTTCTGGGGCCTTAAATTAATTCAATTAAATGTAAGACGTGTAAGAAGCCACACATACCCTGTAATCAGATGCGTTTGGCTCGGTATGAACAGATGATGTGATAGTCTACGCCTTGTAGGAACTTGAGGCCCCACAGGGCTGAACAAAAATACCAGACTGAGCCGTGGATTATTTTGCTAAGTGTGCACAGAGCCAGAACGCAGGATGAAACCATCCTTTGAGAAGAAGCAGTTAAGACATCTAGTGAATCAACGTGACTTGTGTTATAACCTTGAAGATGCTTCTCCACTCATCCGAGGAGTTTCTGATGAACCTATGAATAACTGATGAATAGCAGATGGCCAGTGAAATGTCTCCAAGATTAAAGCGCCCGGCCAATCGTTTTGTCGTGTTGCTACTAGACAGTTAAAATGGCCCAGATGACTACAAACCTAGTCAGAGACGAGAAAAGCTTATCGCAAATCAGTAGATTTGTTCGACGGACGTCTAATCAGCTACATTTGGCTCGTTACGCATGGGTGATGTGGTGGTCTTCGGCTTGGAGGAAATCAAGGCCCCACAGGTTGGGGCTCAACAGAAATACCAGGCTGAGCCTTGGATTATTTTGATAAGTGCACTTAGAGCCAGAACCATAGGATGAAGCCATCTGGAGCATCTTGCCCATTCAAACCGAATAGGCACACACACATGCTCCCTCAAATTTTTCAAGCTTGGTCCATTGGTGGGTCCATTGAGAAAGCAAACTCTGAGCTATTATGTTAATAAATAAACTTACAACTATCCCAGTTGTAAAGGTGTCCGTAGCAATTTGGCACATTATATGCTAAACTACCCTGTATTTTGTTAGAATAGTATTTTTTACGTTTTCCCCCAGTGCAGCTAACTGGGTTATCAAAGGCGGGCCATGTCTCTCACTGTCTATGGTGAGAGGTTCATGTAAAAGAACCATTGCTGACTTTCGTAAAGAGTAGGCTGCAAAGCCGTCAGCGTGTTTCTGTCCCTTGCTAAAATGGGTTGTGACAGGAAGGGCATCCGACGTAAAAACCTCTGCCAAATGGAACGTGCGAATCAGATGATTCGCTGTGGCGACGCCTGAGTAAAAGGGAAAAAGCCAAAAGGAAGACAGACAGTATTTTTTACGTTTTATGCCATTCATACAATGGCCTTGCTCAAGGGGACATCAGAAGCAGCTTGGTGGTACTGTGGGGCTTGAAGCGATGACCTTCTGCTCAATAGCCCAGAACCTTTAACCACTGCTAATATTTAGACCAGCCTCTATACACCAAAGCACCAATACGGAAGAACATACGATGGCTAAAGTTGATATGGTTTTTGGGAGCAAAATACAACAGAAACAATGTTTTGCTAACTAACAGGCGTCACCTTAGTCTGAAATTGATGTCTTTAGCTACTCGGTAGATTTCATCATACATTTTGTACAATACTTACAGATGACGTGGTAGTCTTTGCCTTTAAAGAATTCCAGACCCCACAGGTTAGGACTGAACTCCTGGAACTTGAAGGTGAACTTGACGTCTCGGTCAGGCTTGTCGCAGTTCAGCAGTGCCACGTTGTCCTTCGCAACCCTGCAGTTCTCAAGCTGTTCCTGTGTGACCAGGTACACGCGGAAATATTCAATCCTTGTGCTTGCGCTCTGGCTCGGCCTGAGGCGGGGACACACAATGTCCATTTTATCCCCTATCTGAGGGTACAAGGTGATGCCTTTTCCGGGTATAAACCTGAAAAGTGACAACAGTGTTGAATATATTAAAATGTACACTTGTTCATTGGTTCTAGAAGTGTTACCACTGATGGCTAAAGGATCTAAAGAAAATATTCACAACCTGGTCAAACTATTGGGTCAAATTTATTCACTCACTCATTTACAACTCTATTGGGGTTGCAGGAATGCTAATGCCTATTCTCAGACATGAATCACTGAGCAAAGATGGGGTACACCCTGATCAGCTCACCAGACCATCACAGGACCAACAAACACAACCTTCCACACAAACCAACCATTCACGTGCACACCGCGGGGCAATTTCAAACAGCCAACTAACCTAATGTGCATGTCTTTGGACTGTGGAGGCAAACTGGAATACCATATGGAAACTCCACAGAGAAACGCCCTCACTGGGCCTGGGACTTAAACCCAGAGCCTTCTTGCTGTGAGGCGTCTGAGTTAATCACTTTGCCACCATGCCACCCTTTGGTTGAAACCATCAAACTATGGTTTCAAATCGCTACCAAAAGTAGCAAGTGAAAATTCTACTGGGGCAACCGTCACTTGTCGGGACGCTGTTCATTTTCTCTGAAATCAAAATTTAGTTTTGGTCAATTAGCACTCCATGTTTTTATTTAGACATCCCCACCATATGTCTGTTTCTCCTCCAAGGGCTATAAGACTGTCAGGGGAAAAACCACAACGACGAACTACAAGTGACATTAGTTCACGTATAATCTGTGTCAGCGTTAGCCACAATGTGTGCTGGCGTTTTCCTGGAAGGGAACTCCTCGACACAAGACGACATGATGTGGATATGAAAGCGAATAGTAACAAGAATCAAAGACAGTTTCCATGAAGACCGGTGTGACCAAGGCCAAACTTTGGATTGTGCACGATGGACCAAAATGATGTCATGAGTATTTGTTTCCAATTTCATATATAGAGGTAGAAAAGTGTAGTGGCAGAAAAAAAAAGTCCCTCTTTATTTTTTTTTCCTAATCCACTAAACCTCTTGAGCTGAATCAGTTGAGCAGGACCAAATAAGGATGAATGTAAATTCTAGATAAACACAAACATAGAAGCAGGTCTCAGGTCTCATGTGGCTTAACAGATCCAAGCGTCTTCATCAAATGTACTACTGGACACCTGAAATTCTTCTGAGCAATTTAAGTCCAGTCATAACAGCCATGATCAATCAGATTAGCAGGAATGTGAACAAGTCTGAATCATGTAGTCCTATCCAAACACTGAGCTTTAAAGGAAAGCTTTGCTACACGCTGATTAAAATACTTAACCCAAATCCACTCAAGGCGCTGACCCTCGAGACTGTTACGAGCTAGTGCTTTCAAACAAAGCAAGACAGCTTTTGTTTTACTCCAGGAGGAAGCTCCATGCTGTAAACCAACCCGCGAATGACGCCATGCAATTTCCCTCCTCTGCTTCAGACTTTTAGTGCTAAACCGAATGAAAAAGTGGCTGTTTAACAATTATTGGAGTGCTTCAGTTCCCGGTGATTTGCAATCCTATAAATCCTTCGCTTTCTCACTTTTTCTTATTAAAAAAGCGTGCAAACCATTAACATTCCTTTCCTCTCGGATTCCCAGGTGTGGATTGCAATCCAAACGTTTCCATGTCGAGAACGTGACACCAGAGTGCACCCATACGCCACGCAGACATCTGTTTCCTTTTTGATGGCATTTCCTAGACTAATGAGACCGATTAGCTCCAAGCTTAATTCAGCCATTGCAATTGAGACTCTTATTGCTAAAACCGTACATTCAAACCAAACGGCCTGGTTTTGATTTTAGTCAATCGGGTCACAAGATGTACTTCAATAGAGCGTGTTTGTTTATGTGGGTGTGTGTGGGTTTTTTTTTTTGACGGAATTAGGTTCTCTAAACTTGGAGCAGATGGTGAAAATCTATAATCAAATATACCACAATCCTATTTATATGGCCATGTCAAAAATATTGGCACTCCCCTTTGGATTTACAACCTTCAAGTTGTTTTTTTTTTTTTTTTTTTTTTTTTACTTGTAGTTTGTACTACCTGAGGACAGATTTTGTCTAGAATCTTACATTCACCTGTCCTGAATGAGAAACGCTGTCAAGTACAGCCCATTTAAAAAAAAAATAATCAGTTATAAAATGACCACTAAAAACACACGAAGAAAATTTTTATGATATTTACATATATTCACAAAAAGGTTTAGAGTCCATTTATAAGACAATATAACTGTGGACTGAGTACTTGGAAATTTTATAGCTTGTAACGATATTGGCTCGAGGTGTATATTGAACCTGAAATACTGTACACAATATTAGATGATATCTATACAGTACCTCTAATAATAATAATAATAAAAATAATAATTTTGAGCTTTGTTGCGGTTTTCTAACAAAGAATAAATATAATAACGAGTCTAATGAATATATAAGACATTTGTAAATTGAAACATAGCATTATATTACATTCCATTGATACAGTCCAGACATATTAAATACCTGGAGTTTATTACTCGGAAAAACTGTGTTATGATGTCATAATATCAAATTATTGACTTTGTGACCTATTAAAAATCCAGGTTGAAACACCGTGTTGTACTGTATGTGTGTGTGTGGGGGGGGGGATTTAATCCTCTGTACACGTGTAAAAAACCTTTCTGAACTGTCGTAAGCAAAGTTTTAGCCATTTTAAATTTAAGACCCACGTGCATGCATCCTCGTAAAAACCATCAGGAGCTGGAAACACACACACACACTAATATATATATATATATATATATATATATATATATATATATATATATATATATATATATATACACATACATATATATATATATATATATATATATATATATATATATATATATATATATATAGACACACACACACACACACACACACACGCACACACACACACAAAGCCAGCTAGTTTTGCTCTCCTCAGGGTCCCTGGGAAGTCAGGAAATGTTAGCGCCCCCCTTCAGCCCCCTGCGGCTTTAACTCTAACTGCGCTTTATAGAGCTGTCCATGTGGAGAAAGGGGGCTTGGTGGAGGGTTGCTGGTGGTACTGGAGGTGGTAGAAGGATTGATCTCTGAACCTTGAGAGTCTTTTGTCTCCAAAGCCCCATGACAAAAGAGTTCCTGGAGCTCATGATAACAAATACAGGGATTTACGGGGGGTTTGCTTTAATAACAAAAACGTATCCCGATCTTAAGCTGGGTTAGTCCCAAGCCTTTCGTTCTCGCTCTATCTGACAGCCTAATTACCGGAAAATAAATTAATCTGAAAAAATTCCACACAGCATGATCTCGCCGGCTAATAAAAATGCTTATTTCAATCCGCAGTACTTCATGTCAGTCAGATCTATATATGGATTCATTTTTGGGGTCCAAATGGGCAGTTTGAAGCCACCTCCAAGGATTTTACGGTGCAGCCAAACCTTGGCAGGAGAACGGTGAAAGTAACTACTGAAGCCTTTATTTGGCCTCATAACGGTGCATCGTAAAAGTGTCGTAAAAGCGAAACAGTCACTGTATTTTTCTTCCCTCGACACCTAGGGATATGATGGAGCAAACAGATGGTCAGAATTATGCGGCTGCCTTCTCCTCGAAGGACACATGCCACGCTACCTTCAAAGATGCCCAAAATAAGGAACCTGAGGAGACAGCTATCCTTATGTGGCCTTCCGATTTGGACACTCCACATCTAGGAAAGTACAGAGTGCCAATCTTATAGTATGCCCAAGATACGAATATCGGTTTCTGCCCAACCCAGTTTATTGTGTTGCCGTTAGTCAGCTCTAATTTGTCGGAGTACGTGGAAATAAGTGTCATGTGACTTTCACCCAGCATGCTGGAGCAAGTGAAGAAAAATCCTGTAGTTTTTCATAAACAGTAAATCAAGACTCCTGAGAGTGAGAGCTTCTGTACAAAAAAAAAAAACCCTACCCCTGTTGACTGCTACTGTTATTGTTTTTTTATTCAAAAGATTTCAGTGAGAAAAAAAAAAGTCCAATCCAATTTTAAGCACCATGACAACAAGATAATTCATGAGGAATATCATAACTAATCTGTGTTATTAAATGGCATTCAATTCCTCATTGGTTGAACCAAAAGTCGAGGTACACCCTGAACAGCACACCAGACCGTCACAGGGAAACACAGAACCATTCATACTCACAATAAGGGGCAAGTTAGAACAACACTTTCTGCAATGTGCACGTCTTTGTATCAGTAGAGGAAACCGGAGTACTCAGAGGAAACCCACGCACGCACAAGGCGACCATACAAACTCTACACAGAGACACCAGAGGCTAGGAATCGAACCAAGAACCTTCTGGTTGTGAGGTAGACATGCTAACCGAAGAGCCAATAAAACAGTATCTTAATTAAAATGACTAGAAAGATCATTTTTTTAAGAGTAGGGAACTTCTTGAAATTAATTCAGTATAGTTTTGAACACCTTCCGGGACGATTTTCACTGAGCGATTATGAAAATGTTGGACATTCTTCTCAAAAGACACCCCAGGTTTGATATGATGGTGATGCCTTTGACCTCCGACGCCTGACACTGCTTTGTGTTTCTTCCCTACTTCACTATCGGTTTCAGAATTAATACAGAAAAGACTGAATGGATGAATGTTGGTGAGCAGTGTGACTTTTCCGTTGATGAAGGGAAAATAAAGACACTACAGTGTTTCAAATATCTTGGAAGTTACTTAACAAGCGACTACAAGTTAGAAGAGGAGATTCATGTGCAATGCGAAGCCTAAGGGATAATTGACTGTAGAGACCTGACTGTTCAGACGAAAGTTATAATCAGTGCATTATGCTGCTTCTTCCTTATGTCAGTCAAACATGGACTCTGTACTGTCATCACATCAAGCGACATTCTGCCTGAGTATAAAATGGAGTGAACTTATTTCCTGTGACACAGATATAGAAACCCATCTTATTGAGGAATGTTCTATGCTGATTAGGTCATAAGTTATCTGTATGCCCAAAGAAAGACCCGTGAAAGCTTTACTCTTTCAAGAACTTGCAGAATGAACGCGGTAAGTTGGACGACGCGTGCTTAGGTATTAAAAGACACTAAAACCTATTCTCAAGTGTGGTGGAGTGCGCGACACGTGGCATAGCAAGGCAGATAGCAACTGGTATCACAAGGCAGTGACA
>CM045744.1:18513975-18551475 GCA_024760905.1 Plotosus lineatus
TCTCTCACACACACACACACACACACACACGTGCACAGTAATGTATTTAAGTAAACCGTCTCATTAGCGGGTGTTTCATTAGCAACATGGGAGGTGGAATAATTCCTCTTCTCCACATCCTCTTACTGCTCCAACTGAGGTAATTGTGGCCAAAACCAGTGCGCTGCTGGTCGGGAGCCAAACCGGAAATGATGTAATTTTCTCAAATTCTTTGTGAAAATACAGTACAGTACTGTATTCCCATGATATCAGAGGAGAAGAGGAAAAACGATCTAAAATGGTTTATGATGTAATAAAGCACACTATTACCTTATTTCTATTTACACACACATACATAATCATGGTGGGCAGTGTATATATATATATATATATATATATATATATATATATATATATATATATATATATATATATATATATATATATATATATATATATATATATATATATATATATATATATATATATATATATTCTTTTCCCTTCAGGGGTCGCCACAGCAAACCATGCACCTCCATCTCACCGTGTATATATATATATATATATATATATATATATATATATACACACATATATATATATAGAGAGGATTTTCTGAGTAGATCCTTCTGTAGGAGAGTGCTCAATACTTTTTGGTAGAGCAAATAACAAAAATAAAAGAACAGGACAAAGACTTTCTATTGAAACTCCATATATATATATATATATGATTTTTTTTTTTTGATTGATTAACTGTTTGGGTTTTTTACACCCGAGCCATGGCGGCTCATCAGGCCGGTGCTTATCCCTGGTTTCCGTAGCATGAAGCAATCAGGAGTTGAACTCCTCCTGGATGGAATGCTAGGTCATCGTAGGTTACCTTCCCAGTATATTTTTACTGGTACCCATTTATACTGCTGGGTGAACAGAGGTTGAGACCTTGCCCAGGGGTCTTAGGACAGTGAGGGTCTCAGTGGGATTTGAACTCACAACCTCCCGATCATGAGCCCAACACTAACCACTACACCACCAGCTCCATATATATATATATACACACACACACACACACACACTGCCCACCATGATTATTGGTACCTTTTTCATCATTTTCTGTAACCGCTTCATCCTAATTAGGGTCGCGGAGAGGCTGGTGCCCATCCCAGCCAACTCAGGGCGAGGGCAGAGTACACCCTGGACATCTCGCCAGGCCATCGCAGGGTGGAAACACACTGACGGCTTTGCAGCTACTCTTGTCGAAAGTCAGCAATGGTTCTTTTACATGCCTCACACCATAGACAGTGACAGACATGGCCAGCCTTTGATAACCCAGTTAGCTGCACTGGGAGGACAGTGACAACCTTGTGGCGAGTGGGACTCGAACCCCCCAACCTTTGGATCAGCGAGCCAGCGCCCTATACCACTAGACCACCACTGCCCGGCACCTTTTTCAATGTGTTATTTTAACTTCTCATAAATTTAGGATTTTTTTTTTTTTTTTTTAATAAAATCAGACCACTGTGGAAGAAAAAGAGAAAAATCCAGCCTGTAATTCAAGTGCATTTTTTCAGTAGGGAAAAAAATCACAAAGTAAGAAATAATTATTTTATATCAAATCATGTGTGCCGCTTATTCGCCGCTTGATGTTAATACTTTGTACAGCCGCATTTTACCAACAAAACACCACCTAATCTTCTCCTATTGTATTTCACAGGATGGGAGAATACCGAAAGAGGATCTTGAACCGTTCCCTCTGCACAATTTCTCTAAAGTATCCAGCGACCTGGGTCCTCTCCTCTTCAGCTCAGTCCACAGGTTTTCAATGGGGTTCGGGTCTGGGGATTGAGAAGACCATGGGAGGAGCTTGATTCTGTGTCTGGTGAATCATTTCTGTGTAGATTTGACCACATGTTTAAGGTTATTATCTCGCTTATAGACACAGTGATGATCCATCTTGAGCTTTCAGGCAGAGGCCACCAGATTTTGATTTAAAATGTCCAGGTACTTCAAAACATTCATGACGCCATGCACCGTAACAAGGTTCCCAGGGCCGCTGGAAGAGAAACAGGCCACAGTATCACCGGTCCTCCCCCAGACTTCACAGTGGGCAGGAGGTGCTTTTCTGCATAGTCATTTTTTGTGTCCCGCCAAACCCTCTTAGAGTGTTTTTTTGGCAAACAAGCTCTATCTTGGTCTCATCTGACCAAAGCATGCGGTCCCAGTTGAAGTCTTAGGGCCGTTTAGCAAACTCCAGATGTTTGTGTTTATGATTGTGAGTAAGAAAAGGAGAACAACTCTATCGCGCCAATTTCAAAATAAAAGTCAAGCGCACATGATTTGAATTTTTGAGATGTCGCGTTTCGTAACGTGATTTTTTTTCGTATCCAGAGACGGAAATTTTAGGTAAATGCATTTCGTAACTTGGATTTTTCGTTTGTTGGGTCTTTCGTAAGGTGAGGTACCACATCAATTATTATCCAATGTACATGAATCTTGTTGACATGTCCCCCAAGATGAGGCAACACTGAGGCAACTATTCCATCAAGTCTGAGTAAACTCATTCTTTAAGTATATACTATACAGCAATGTGTGAAAAGCAAACTAAAGTTTTGTATTTTTATATTTAATTTTATATTTAATTGTATTTTATATTTAATTTATTTTGTAAGTTTTGTATTATTGCAATGTGCAGTCAAATGTGCTCCATGACATCATGTCTAGTAACTCATTAAAAGTTTAAACAATATACCCCTTGGGTCTGGATGCTTCCGCCAAAAGGAACATTTCATAATATGCCAATATAGAACAGTCAAAGAAAGACTAAAAAGCCCCAGCCTTGGTGCGCAGCAAATAAACTAAAAAAAACTGTACGGAAAGTAAAATGTGACAGACAGACAGACAGACAGACAGACAAATGGATGGACATAGCCTGTTCTTATAGCTCCCGATGAACGGGAGCTAAAAAGTGTTTCATTAACCTTAAGAAACACAAAAGGACATGCTTTATGTATTTATTTATTTGGATGGAGGTGTTGTCAATTTCCAACATTTCAAAATCTGTGGCCATGTCAAATCCTGATTGGGCTTTTTTTTTCATAATTATCTAAGCCACTTAATCCTAATTGGGGTTGCGGGGAGGCTGGATGAGGGCAGGGTACACCCTGGACAGCTTGCCAGGCCTTCTTTCTGTGAGGCGGACATGTTCATCACAGTGCAAATAACAAAAACTTAAGTTATATATCTATATATATCTATCTATATATATATCTATATCTATAATTTATATATACATATATATATATATATATATATATATATATATATATATATATATATATATATATATATATATATATATATATATATATATATATATATATACAGTGATACCTCTGCTCACGAACATAATTGGTTCCCAGAAAGTGTGTGTAAGGTGAAAAGTTCGTCTTCCGAACATTTATTTCCCATAAGAAACCATTAAAATGAGAATAATCCGTTCCCAGGTCCCCATAAAACATAATTTTCTAATAAGTAAGCCTTAAAACTACACAAAAATATACCTTATTTTATGTATAATAAATGTGCGATTGTATTGTAATTAAAGAAATAAACTGTACTGTATAATAAAGTGGTTTTATTTACCTTTGTGATGGTAGTTGACGGCTTGATGGAATGGAGTGGGAGGGACTTACTGTTTGGAAGGAGAGTTTGGAAACGCCTACTGTTTGGAAACACCCTTAGCCACACACGCACCCTTAATAGCTTCCTTGTTCTTAAGGATGGTGGTAGACTTAGCGTACTGGTACTGGGACGCTGAGTCACACAAACGCACACCTCGTTCGTGTTTTTCAATGATCTCCGCCTGTGGTGGGGTCTTTTTCGGTCCCATAATAGCAAAAGTACACTCAATATGGTCCAAAATGTCCAGCAAACACAAACCACTTCCGCACTCAAAGAAAGGGGGTGAAACTGTGACGCCATGAGCGTGCGTCAGCTTCTCGTGGCCGCCACCGTGGAGCTGTCCGACCGCGTGGTTTGATTCGTCCGCCGAAAACTAGTTCGTCAGCAGAGACAATATGCTCGCAAATTTAATGTTCTTGAGGCGAAAAGTTCGTGAGCTTAAGCGTTCGTCAGCGGAGGTTTTACTGTATGTATATATATATATATATATATATATATATATATATATATATATATATATATATATATATATATATATATATATATATATTGTGTATGAGTGTGTATGTATGTTTGTCAGGGGGTTTTAAAGATAATTCTCCATATCTTACAAAAGCTGAAAGGCAATGATGCAATAATTTTTGCGAAAAAATCTTGATGTAAATACTTTTAGGACAATACCAATAATTATTTGATGGCTTTCTACTAACAAGACACAAGAAAATATTCTTTGGATTAATAGCAGTGACTGAACCACTTGGATTAGCCATTGTTTTTTTCTCTGGAAGTGACATCAGCACACTGGGCGAGGTGACATCTCTTGAAAGCACAATGAGACGTCACATTCCAGTGACTCTGAGGATGAGAACGTTGCCAGAGATGAGCATTACGGTCAATGTTCCCTCTAAGCTGTGCGCGTGCACAATTGCGCAGTGGTGTTACGGTCTCCGCGCACTGACATTTTGCGCTGCGCACAAATACATATAACTATTCAGTCTATGCTATTTTGGAATGTGATTCAATGAATGAGGGGCGACTGGTTGATCCAGCCAATGATATGATTCACATACGTATTGACGCACCGAATCGACGTGATTGATAATGACATCCTTATGCACTGCCCGCCACCTGTGTTTTTAGCTCGCCAAATGGTGACTCAAGTAAAGAGAAGGAGACACGTAAGATACGCTGCTTTTGTTTAACCCTTTATAATAATGGCAAAACGAACGGGCATCGACACATCCCCTCACAAAGCCAAAGTTGAAAAGGAATGCAGTTATTTTAAGATGGAATGGCTGTCTGAGTTTGTGCAAACAGAAGAAAAAACCCGTGAAACTGGGCTATATTTTTTCACCTATAAACATTTGGATCAGCTGATGCACAAAAAGTCAAAGCTGCAAGCAGATGAGACCATCATCCTGGTCAACGTGTACAAACACTGGAGAAATGAGAAAAACAGACGTGAATATTAAGGTGAACATTAATTTTTCAATCACGTTTGTGCTCATCTAGTGTCATTTATTTAGAATTTTCATTTATGGATGTTGATCATTAAATACTGTAGTTTCTGAGTAGTAGCTAACAATTGTGTCATTGTATACTGTACTTTATTTTGCCGACAAAGAGTTTGAGGGCTGTCTCCCAGATCCCAGTAGGACCCTGTCTCTCAGTGGACAGCAGGATTCTCTTCCAGATCACAGTAGGAGGACTCTCCCGCCCCCAATGGATGGACTGCAGAACCCTCTTCCAGACCACAATAGGACTTTCTCTCAACCAATGGGCAGCAGAACTCTCTACCAGACCACAGTCGGACCCTCTCACCCAGAAAGAGCTTCACACACTGACATTTCAAACTAGTACTTATAATACAAGTCAGAGCTTCACAATGAAAATTGAGTTTATAGTTGGTTTCATTGGCAATTTATGTTTTGCTGTAGTTAAAAGCAAACGTTTATACTTCGAACAGTGTTATAGTAGTACACAGGTTAACAAGTATGTTGTCTTTTTCATTCTTAAGCTTGGTACAGCACTTAATTAAATCTCAATACTATTCATTCATTTTTTGAAAAGCTTAATCATAATTAGGGTCACAAGGAAGCTGCTGGCCATCTCAGCCAATTCTAGGTGAGGGCAGAGTACACCCTGAACAGCTCACCAGGTCATCGCAGGACAGAAACACTCAGATGGCTTTAGAGATACTCTTGATGAAAGTCAGAAATGGTTGACAAAGAAAATGGTTAATAAAAACTCGATTGAATGAAGTTTCATGTGTAAAAATTATATATAGAAGAAGATGGGGGCAGTGGTGGTCTAGTGGTATAGGGTGCTGGAGCGCTGATCCAAAGGTTGGGGGTTCGAGTCCCACTCTCCACAAGGTTGTCACTGCCCCCCCCCCCTTCCCCAGTGCGGCTAACTGGGTTATCAAAGGCGGGCCATGTCTGTCACTGTCTATGGTGAGAGGCATGTAAAAGAACCATTGCTGACTTTCGTAAAGAGTAGCTGCAATGCCGTCAGCGTGTTTCTGTCCCTTGCTATAAAGGGTTGTGACAGGAAGGGCATCCGACGTAAAAACCTCTGCCAAATCAAACGTGCGAATCAGATGATTCGCTGTGGCGACTCCCGAGTAAAAGGGAAAAAGCCGAAAGGAAGACAGACATATATATATATATATATATATATATATATATATACAGTAAGCCTGTGACCACTCACGGTTTGCATATTCGCAGGTAGCTGAGCAATTGTCATGTCATTCAATTTCAGCCAATGGCTGTCCTCATTCCTGCTGATTGGTTGAGATGATGTAACACCCCTTTTTCCTCATTCGCGCACAAGTTGTCAATGTGCATTTTTTTAGTGTGTTTTAACAAAGACTGATCAAATAAAATTGGTAAGTTTGATCTACCATTTTGCTCCCAGTATACATGGGCGGTTATTAGACGTAAGATCAAAAACAATTGGGGGGGGGACGCTTATTGGAGCACAGCGCTTATTAAGTCAAGTGGTACCTCACTTTCTGATAGTCTCAACAAACGAAAAATCCAGGTTATGAAAAACATTTTCCAACATTTTTTGTCTCTGTATACGAAATAAGTTCTGCTTACGAAACACGCCAAACGTGCCATTCAAACATTCAAACTCGCCATTCAAACATTCAAACAATGCACGAGCTGCTCTTCCATTGACTATCTTCCAACATCCCGCCCCGCTGGTCTCTCATTGGCTAGGAGGGATAACAACTCCCTTGATCAGCAGCTTGTTCCATGAGTTTTTCGAGTGTGCTCATTGCAACTTTATTTTTTGGCTAAGGCTTTTAACCTTGCATAAACATTTGTAAGATTGTAACTCTGCTAAGAAGACATGGTCAACACATGCACGCGCGCGCGCGCTCACACACACACACACACACACACACGCACGCACACACATGCGCGCTTTTATAATTTTAAAGGGTTTAGGGGGTAGTATTGGGTGCCTTGGAACGAATCACACATATTACATGGTTCAGTTTACGAAAAATCAAGGTTACGAAACCACTTCCAGTACGAATTAATTTTGTAAATTCAGGTACCACTATATATATATATATATATATATATATATATATATATATATATATATATATATATACGGTTTAATTATTTAGAATGACCATGGAGGAGTTTGTATGAGGACAGCGGCAGCACCATCATCAGCTAGCCGTGGGTAAACCTTTTTCAAAAGGTCCCATCATCTCACTGAGCGCACAAGCGGGAAAGTGTTTGTGCATTTTTACATTAGTGTAAAGTGCCAAGTCTGTTTCTTCTTCTTTTTTTCAAATTAACAACAATTACAACCATATATAAATATATAGTCTGTCTGTCTTTCAGCTTTTTTCCCTTTACTTGGGAGTTGCCACAGCTTTGACACACGTTTGATTTGGAGGTTTTTATGTCAGATGCCCTTCCTGTCACGACCCTTTTTAGCGAGGGACAGAAACACGCTGACGACTTTGCAGCTACTCTTTACGAAAGTCAGCAATGGTTCTTTTACATGAACCTCTCACCATAGACAGTGAGAGACATGGCCCACCTTTGATAACCCAGTTAGCTGCACTGGGGGAGGGACAGTGACAACCTTGTGGAGAGTGGGACTCAACCCCCAACCTTTGGATCAGCGATCCAGCGCCCTATACCACTAGACCACCACTGCCCCAAAATCATTAGAAACTGATATTACATAAACAGTTTTGACAGATTAGGGTTGGAGTTTGAGTCACAAATGTTATATATTTGTAAGGTGACTGTTAGATTTTTCAAATAAGAAGTTTTATGTACTTTCCTTTAAGAAGTAAGTCTATTATTTTTGTAACAAATACTATTTTTGTAATGGAAACTTTTAGTTTTATTTGCTTCTAACTTGTCTGATATTCTCATAAATATGGGTCCAGAATGCACCACAGAGCACATTAATTAAATTTTTTTTTCTGGGGGTGGCCCCCCCCCAGACCCCCCTGTGGGACGGGACACCCCTCCCACACCCTTCACATGCTTACCTCAAACAATTTACACCCCCTATATATCAATATGTGGGGCCAGTGGCGTAGTGGTTAGGGTGCTGCGCTCATAATCAGGAGGTTGTGAGTTCAAATCCCACTGAGACCCTCACTGTCCTAAGACCCCTGGGCAAGGTCTCAACCACAAGTGTGCCTCTGTTCACCCAGCAGTATAAATGGGTACCAGTAAAATATACTGGGAAGGTAACCTGCGATGGACTAGCGTCCTATCCAGGAGGAGGTGAACTCCTGGTCGCTTCACGCTACGGAAACCGGGGGATAAGCACCGGCCTGATGAGCCACGAGGCTAAGCCACTAGAGTCAGGTGTAAAAACCCAACAGACTTACCTCTATATATCAATATCCTCCTTCTACTATATACAGACATACGTATTATATCTTCTATGTTTTCTCCTTTATGTTCAGCTTTTATTTGGACTTGGTCTTGTTTCCTCTCCTTTTTTAACTTAAACATGATCTACACTTCTTTTCCTTCTTCCTTTCTTTCTTCTTTCCTTTCTTTCTTTCACCCTTCCTCTGTTTCTGTTCCTTTTAAATCACGCGTCTCCCATTTTAACCTGTATTGTTAGTCGATCTCACTCCTGATGGGAGGATGGCAGAATATCAGCTCTCTGATTTATGTCTAAATGCTGCCCACTTGAGGATGCGTTCCAGGGGACGAGTTTCCTGTCCCAGCCTTGAGGAAACAGGAAGAAGGTGGAACAGAACTTGCAATTTTATTGTTATACAGTTAGATTTTTATCTGTTGTGTCTTTTTTCTCTTTTCCATCTAATAATCAGTGCTCTTAATGAGCTTTGTAAAAGTTTTTTAAATTTTGAGAAACAGTTGATACGCCGAAATGATTGCACTTCCTTTATACAGCTTGAGCTAAGCGCTCTCATTTAACATGTTTTCATCAATATTTAATAGTTGTAATGGTTCACTGATGCATTCATTCTTTCTTCAGTTATAGGTTTCGGATATGTTTGGTGTTTAGTGATGTGACTCATTTGTATCTTGGGGAAATACTGGCCTGTCTATTCTACATGCATAAAATTAGCAGTATTTTTATTTATTTATTTATTTATTTCTATAGAATGTACTAGTATAAGTTATTACCTTCATTCATTCATTCATTTTCTGAACTGCTTAATCTTAATTAGGGACACGAAGAGGCAGGCGTCATCTTCAGCAGACTCTGGGCGAGAGCAGAGTACTCCCTGGACAGCTCACCAGGCCGTCACAGGGCAGAAACATGCTGACGGTTATGCAGCTACTCTTGAAGAAAGTCAGCAGTGGTTCTTTGAAATGAACCTCTCACCTCAGACAGTGATGGACACGGACAGCCTAACTGCACTGGAGGGATCTGCAGTGACAATCCGGTGGCACTGAGGCTTAAACCACAATCTTGAGATCAGTAATCCAGCAAACCAACCTCCGGGCCATCACTACTCGCACCCCATAAAGGAAGTAAAATTATGACAACCCCCTCCTTCGCCTCCTCCTTTCCCTCCACCAAAATGGGAGTAAATAAATCAAAAAGGCCTTCTCCCTTCCTCCCTTCATTTTTGCTTAAAAGAGCATTAAGTTGGGTTGATCCATTATTTGATTCTAATAAAATATGAACTTCCAATACCCCCAAAAATGTTACGATGAATTCAACTTTAATATAGATTTGGAAATAAGGCATCTGATACACTATGTGCTTCTGAAAAAGAAAAACAGAAGCAATTTTATTTGGCAAATCCCTTCTCGGGACATTAACCATATCAGATTATACATTTGAGAAATATCCTTCTTTTAGGTTTTACTTAATTTTATTTTGTTTTTCGTGGAATGGATCAGCATTTCTATATACAGTTATATACTGTACTATAGAGCCATTGACAAGATGAAGTGACCTCTTTTAATGGGTATTCACATTATAAAGTGGTCTCTTTTGAATTATTTCCACGGCTGTATCCAGCCATCGGGGTCCAGTCGTAGCTCAAACCATGATGACTCTTGAACCACTCTTGAACGCAATCGTGAAAGCTCTCCCAACCACAACTGTATCCTATCACAACAGAGCACATCAGTTTCTGATGATGACATTGGAACGTATCTGATCATCTGCACAAATCAGGGTGATGATCATGTCCAATAGTGGATTCAGTGAGGACAATCCTATCAGAGTGTAACTGATTGTATCTGAACCGGAGACCAGATTGTGACCGATTGTGTTACCTGAAATTGATCAATCATGATCATATCCAATCCAATCGCAACAAATCATTTCAGAACGTATTGCATCACCTCATGTCCATCAGGGACATTGACGTGATCAGCAGGGGCAGTGGTGGTCTAGTGGTTTAGGGCAATGGATCGCTGATCCAAAGGTTGGGGGTTCGAGTCCCACTCTCCACAAGGTTGTCACTGACCCCCCCCAGTGCAGCTAACTGGGTTATCAAAGGCCGGCCATGTCTCACACTGTCTATGGTGAGAGGCATGTAAAAGAACCATTGCTGACTTTCGACAAGAGTAGCTGCAAAGCCGTTGGTGTGTTTCCGCCCTGCGATGGCCTGGCGAGCTGTCCAGGGTGTACTCTGCCCTCGCCGAAAGTCGCCCGCAGCCTTCCCGCGACCCTAATTAGGATTAAGCGGTTACAGAAAATGAACTGAACTGACATGATCAGCTACGAATGGTAAACTGTGGTGATCGTAACAGTTTGCATGACGGGCGAAGCAGACATTAAGCTCTACTGTGTTATTCTGCGCTTCACCTATTCGAACACGACTAGCGTCTGAGTCAAATACAGCAGGATTATGATGGCAAATTTTTTTGGCCATTGAAAACTTTTGCCGCGATCAGTGCGATCATCCAAAATTCATCAAGTTCCCTCAAGATCATCATGATTTGATTCCATGATCCCCCAAGCTCATCACGATTTCCTGAAATCGTGGGTATCATTGACACTGTGGCCCAGTGTAAACCCAGGGAAACCATTTGAAATAATTCCATTAAGCTCTCATATGCAAAAATCATTTTCATAAACATTATAGAGATATTTTTTCTGTTTTTTTTTTTTTTTTTTTTTTTTTAATTTGTAATGCTATGTTATGATTTAACCCCCGTGCAGCTAACTGGGTTATCAAAGGCCTGCCATGTCTGTCACTGTCTGTGGTGAGAGGTTCATGTAAAAGACCATTTCTGACTTTCTTCAAGAGTAGCTGCAGAGCCGTCAGTGTGTTTCTGCCCTGTGATGGACAAGAAGTACTCTGACCTTGCCCAGAGTCAGCTGAGATGGGCGCCACCCTTCTCATGATCCTAATTAGGATTAAGCAGTTCGCAAAATGAATCAAAGAATGTTTTGGGGGCAAAAGAACAATTTTTTTTGTATCCCACATATACTCACAGTAACTTGAGTGCCATGACTGATCTCGATAAGATCTGACAGGATCTCCACAATTACACCAAGATTAAGACCATGACTTCAATCATTGCATTAATTGTCATCGTGGGAATGTAGCAGAAGACGTCTTAACAAATCTTGTATAACACTGATGTGTCATCATAGGAGATCTTGATGAACTTGGAAACTCAATTCCTTCAAGTTCCACCTCATTGATGAAAGCTGTCTCCTTTTTACTCCCTGATAGTTCCCCAAACGTGCTCATAAATTGTGGTGCTCCACAAATTTTTTTAATTGTGGCGATCATCTACATCATGCCCTGATTTTAACCCATTGTTAGCAGGTCGACCTCACAGTGAGAAGGTCCTGTGTTCGAGTCCCAGTCGTGGCGAGGGCTTTTATGTGTGGAGTTTGCAAGTTCTCCTCACACTTGTGTGACTTTCCTCTGGGTACTCTGGTTTCCTCATGCAGCCAAAAAACATGCACATTAGCCTGTTATAAATTTCCCCGAGAGTGTGAGTGTGAATGGTTTTATATGTGTGTGTGTGTGTGTGTGTGTGTGTGTGTGTGTGTGTGTGTGTGTGTGAATTTAAATTACTTGTTCAACTTGCTTTTGGAGAAATAATCTCCGTTTCTTGTTATCTACTGTCTGAGAAATAAAAGCATGAACTGCTTGAAGAGTGCGTGTTAGCCCTATGATGGTCTGGTAAGTAGTTCAGGGTGTAGTCTGCCTTTGCCTTTGAGTCAGCTGAGATAGGCTCCAGCCTCTCTGCAACCTCATTAGGATTCAGCAGTGTGGCAAATTAAGAAAGGATAAATTATTATTATTATTATTATTATTATTGTTATTATTATTATTATTTTTTTTTTTTTTTGAAAAAATTCGCATAGACTTTTACGAAAGATCCTGCTATAATTTATTTCAGACAAAAATGCACCATTTGCAGTATATATCCAGAGCAGTGTTTATATGTATATCTGAATAATGACAGTGGTTTTGGTGTAACTGGGCAGAGAATATCATAATAAACCGGTTACTTAGGGGTCATTCAACATTTTCAACATTTTTCTAAGCGTACAAAACGTACGCTGGGGGGAGGGGGTAAGATGTCTGTGTACGCTTTTTAATATTATAAAAATGTCGATCAACAATAATACATGCGCTCGTGAATTTTTTTTTTTTTTTTTTTTTTTTTTTTTGTGCATGTACGTTTGAAACACTCAATGCGCGATTCGCCAACCACCTAAGAGCGGTACACGCACAACAACAACAACATTGTTTGATTCGCTCTGCTTAACATAACACCGGTGTTAACGCTTAAAGCTTTTAAAGTTTAAGGCTACGCAAAGGCGTAGGCTGGGGGGGGGGGTGCACAGATTGCACGTGCACCCCCCACAGCAGGAGTTGAGTTCCGCAGGACAAGAAATGATGTGTATAAATAAACTTAATGAGTGTTATTGAAGAGAAAGTCAGAGGTAAGTTCCACATGACTAGAGTCAGGAAGTAAACCGGAAGTTAACGTGTAACGGGCACTGCGCATGTGCACGACAGAGCTGACCAATCAACAAACGTAATACGTATTATCAGTAAGCAATAATATCTGAACACTGTCAATCAAACAAAGTGCGAGTGTGGGAATAAAGCACAGTTTGTTCCGGCTCCTGCACATGTGTTAGAACACAAACACTGACGCACAGAGAATGAATGGCGAAAATAATCACAAGCCATCCAGCCTGGATCTGAAGCATAATGGTTGATATAATAACATATATAAAAATAAAATAAATAAAAATAATAAAATATATTTAAAAATAGTATGTCTTTGTGCTGTAAATATGTATTAATATTTGTTTGTGCCTTGGAATAGATAAATAACTTTATCTCAATTTGTAAATGTATTTCGCACATGTACTTGCAGATGTAGTTTGAAATATATTTGAGAATGTTTTTGGTTGAACTATAATATTTGATTCGTCTTCTGAGAGTAATAGATGAATCGTCTTCTGCTGAAAAACTGTGCGTGTTGTTGGCGTGAGATTCCATGTTGTTTATATCCTATAATATGCTGTGATATGCATGCACTATATTTCATGTGGTATTTTGTACCAACCCAGTGACGTCACGGTAACTTGTGTGTAGGTGGGCACTTAGCGATGGCGGCTTTCAGGTCGATGACGTATACGACAAGCACATAAAACAAAACCGCTGTGTGTGCAATGGTTTATTTATGAATACAGCACTACCCAACACGGGATCAGCTGCTGAAACATCAGAAGGCAGCTGATCACAAACTGAAGCGCGGTCGTCCAAAAGCCAATGACCAATAAAAAATGCAGACATTTTGAATTATATTTTAATATAAAATAATATTAAAAACAATCATTTTTATTATTAAAACCAAATGTCTTAATATTAATATTAAAGCAGGTGTCATTGAAAAGAATTCTTTAAAAGTATAATTTTTATTGATTTCATTGTTATTTGACTGGTGTGTAAAAGAGGTATTGATCAAAGAAATACATTGATTTATTTTTATAAAAGAGGTCTGACCATTGTTTTGTTTAATATCTTATTTAAAAATCCTGCAGAGAGATCATCAACATTTATTTGTACACTTTCGTCAAAAGCGTACTCTCTGTACGCTTGGGAAAATGTTGAAAATGTTGAACCGCCCCTTAACATATGTGATTCATTTCAGTTCAGTTATAAAGTCAGATGGTGGTGCTAGACAGCCAGAGAGCAAGAAGGACACTCCATACTGTAGCTGTGATGCTTGTAGCCGCTCCACGGAGGTAGGTTTTATCATGGACGTATGTGATGATGGACAACGCACCCCTATACGCCTCTTCACATGTGGGCTGGATCTGGTTCTCTGGAAGCTTGAAGCCATGTTCGCCTTTATCACGAAGCTCAAACGTGAAGGAGAACGGGATACCAATGAGACGCGCAAAGTCACGAGATGAGCCCGAATTTGGGTCTGGACAGATATACACACACACACACACACACACACACACACACACACACACACATATATATATATATATATATATATATATATATATATATATATATAAAGTTGAATCATGTGACTGTTTTGGGGGGGAAAGCACGAGGAGTAAAACTTACACAGCACATCAGGAGATGTTCCTACTGTGTATTCCATTCCATGGACAGATTTAATGGCCTCCGCTGCAGCCAGACCCACGTTCAGCTATACACACACACACACACACACACACACACACACACACACACACACATATACATACATTATACAGTAAAATGATTTTCTTTGATTCTGACTCATCCTAGATTTATTTATTATCACTATGTAATATGATGAGGATTGAAATAATTGCTCTCACCAGCTCATTATAATTTGGGGCGGAGACGTTGGGGTGCCCGTAAGGCAGCAGGATCAGCTGGCCATATGAATGAATGGTGAGGAAGCATAGGATGTTATCTCGATTGACGCTCAGGAAGTCCGTCACCGCCCGGGCCTCGGGTTCCGAAAGAGGAGCTGGTCCATTATAGATCTCTGAGCAGCAGTTTCTGGACACTCCCACCACTGTGTAAAATACAACAACAGATCAAGGGGCGTGGCTTGGGTGCCTGGCAGTCACAATGAACGAGATATAACCTGCATACTGTCAGTCACAGTGAAGAAGGTGTGACCTGTGTGCCTGTTACTCACAGTGAAGGAGGTGTGTCCTCTATATCTGTCAGTCAAAGTGACTGATGGACCACATTCCCACTCAGTCACAGTGAAGAAATTGTGGCCCCTATATCTGTTGGCACTGGTGGACTATCTGGGCCAGCAAAGCCGTCTTTGCTGAAGTAATCACGATTAGAAGCACTGACCTACATTTACAAGTTTAACTCTCATATTTGTTCCATTAAACATAAGCTAATTTATTCCCTACAATCTGTTCTCTTCATTTCAGAGGGCGTTTCTTGGCTGCACTGCTTGTAGTATGTATGTGAATGTTGGAATTTTTTTTTTTATCCAATCAGATTTCAGCTTCTATGTGCTGCCATGTCAGACTAATCTGGCCTTGAAAATCAGCAGTGCTGTCCGATGTCAGTTAAACTACGTATAATAGCAATGGGGCTGTTTCTTTAACCAATCAGAATTCAGATTCGTCTCACAGGGCCAGCAAGTTGTTTTGCAATAACCAGCATTTTTTCGTCCTGATTGGTTGGTCAAGCCGGTTGATGGGGGAGGAGAAAGTGACTTGGTGTCGGACATTCTTAAAAATCCATTTTCAAGGCGGAACTTTTCCAGAAAAGCTAGACATTGTAAGGAGATCGGCCAACCCCGAAGCTAGACAGCATGTCTCAGCTCGGGGAATGGTTTGTTCGCCACTTCTGGACCGGGACTTATGAACAGTATATATCCACGATGTATTCGGAGATAAAGGGTTAACTGAGTTTCTTGTGTTCTTAATAATGATATTCACCCTCAATGTCTGTCTCGCTGCAGTGCCACATCTTGATATATTGTGTTTTTGTATATGAAGGATGGTTTGTATAAGTGTGACGTGATGGCGGTGGTATTAATAGATGAAATAAGTCCGTTAAGTCCCCACCGAAGGCCAATATACCAAATGCAAGGCCTGCCACTGTCTGTCAGCCTCAGTAATGGAGGTGTGGCCTGTTTGCCTGTTAATCAAACTGAAGGAGGTGTGTCCTCTATATCTATCAGTCAAAGTGACTAATGAGCATCATTACCCATCAGTCACAGTGAAGGAGGTGTGGCCTTGATATCTGTTTGCCACTTGTAGTGAAGGTGTGGCCTGTGTGCCAGGTTCTCTATACTGTATCAGTCAGAGTGAAAGAGGTGTGGCATCGATATAAATCTCTCACTCACGCTGAAGGAACTATAACCTCTATAACTCTGAAAGAGGTGTGTCCTGCGTGCCTGTTAATTAGCGTCAGGGATGTGTGGTCTCTACACATCATCTGTCACTCACAGTCAAGGAGGTTTGGCCTGTGTGCCTGTTAATCCCAGTGAAGGAGGTGTGGCATGTATATTTGTAATGGTGAAGGAGGTGTGTTCTCTATATCTGTCGTTCATGGTGAAATACTATCTGTCCATATCTGTCAATCACAGTCAAGGAGATGTGGCCTTTGTGCAACTAAATCACATTGCGGGACATGTAGAATCTAGATCTGTCAATTATAGACAAAGAGGTGTGGCCTGTGTGCCTGTTATTCACCAATAAAGAACCTGTTTCTGTCAGTCACAATGAAGGGGTGTGGCCTTTTATGCCTTTCTTAATGTTTTCTTTTGCATTATTTTTGAAAACTGCACTATAATAAAAGGTGTTTTTAAAAAAAAAAAAAAAAATTGAATTATGACTTACTTCCCCAGTTAGCATAGAAGTTGCGGTTGAGGTCCGTGCCAACACACGTGCAGTTATCAGCCCCGGGCGACCTTGACTTCCTCCATAATCGTGTCTGAATAAGACAACAGTGCATACAAGCTCAGGTGATCTTTGAGATATGATTCCTGTTCATTTGTACTTTGCCATGTAAGTGTATATGAGATTAGATACTGTTTAAATCTTATTGGTTTCTATGACTAATGTATATTTGAATACTTATTATAATAGTAGATTAAAAACTTTTTATGGTGTTTTCGAAGATCATATAAGATAATTAATTTTAAACAGCGAAATAAGCGGTAAACAGCAAAAGGTTTGATTTAATAATACATTGCATTTATTACTATTACTATACGTACGATTACTTATAGTATTAGAACAGTGGTTCCTAACCTGGGTTCGATCGAACCCTAGGGGTTCGGTGAGTCGGTCTCAGGGGTTCGGCGGAGCCTCTGCCACGGAGGTCAAGACACACCCGACTCATCATGTCAATTAGTGATGACACGCCCCGCTTGGCCATCACTGGCTGCAGATGATCACATTACATTGCTTGGCCAATCAGTGCCGTGGGGAATTTAGCGCGCTCAGTAGTCAATGTGTGAAGTCGTGAGATTTTTTTCGGAATATTTTAATCCATACTAACTATGTCGAGCTAAAAAAGAAATGGGTCGGACGAATATGTACAACATGGATTCACATGCGTCACGGAACGTGATGGGACTCAGCATCCAATCTGAATGATTTGCAATGTTAAGTTGAGCAACTCTAGTCTCGCACCAGCAAAACTAAAGGAACACTTCGTGAAACTGCATGGAGATGGGAATACAAGAACACAACAGTACCTGTGTCTTGAATTTGTAAAAAAATCATATTTTTATTTTTCACTGATGAAGGGTTCGGTGAATGTGCATATGAAACTGGTGGGGTTCGGTACCGCCAACAAGGTTAAGAATCACTGGATTAGAATATTTTATGATGTTATATATTTACACAGATTACAATCTTGCTTAGATTACGTATTTAGATTATGTTGTCTCTTGTTAAGGTTTATTTAAGTTTATAACTGCACTGCTTGGCGAACATGGCTATAAATTTACCGTGTTGTCTTTCCATGAGTACAGATATCCATCCATGTTCAGAACTGGAGTGATGAAGAAGTCCAAATGTTTCAACATCTCGTTGATCTTTGAGTCGGTTTGGTACGAGTCCAGGATCTGTTTGGATAAAAAAATAAAAATAAAAAAAACACTTCTCTAGTGGCTTTTCTAGTTTCGGGTAGTGTTTCTGAATCGAGATCAAACAATGAACCCACCTCTTTCACAAAGTACTGGCAGAAGGCTGGAGCAATCCATTCTCGAGCATGAATTCCACAGTCCATCCAGATCATCTTTTTTGGCCCAGTGTTATTCAGACCAATCTGCGTCACGTACAAACACACACTCATCACAATGGTGCCGTGATTACACCAGCACACAGCAAAGAACAGGCTTTGAGTCCTGGGCTCCGGTGTTTTTCTATGGAGTTTGCATGTTCGGCTCGTATTTGTGTGGGTTCTCTCCGGGTATACCGGTCTCCTCCCACTGTCCAAAGGCATTCACATTAGGATAGTTCATTCATTTACTGTACCGCTTAATCCTAATTTTGGTCACGTGGAGGAAGGCGCTCATCTCAGCCGATTCTGGGTAAAGGCAGAGTACACCCTTAACAGCTCGCCATGCCATTGCAGGGCAGCAGAAGCACACTGATGGCTATGCAGCTGCCCTTGAAGAAAGTCAGCAATGGTTCTTTTACATGAACCTCTCACCACGGACACTGGGGGGACAGCAGTGACAAATGGTTGATAGTGGCGCTTGAAGCCCTGTCATTGGAATCATTAATCCAGCCATGTGCTACCACCACCACCACCACCACCACCACCACCCCCTCCCGATGCTCTGGTGAGCTGTTCAGGGTGTAATCTGCCTTCATCCTCTGCCAGCTGAGACAGACCGCAGCCTCTCTGAAACCCTAGTAAGATGAAATAGCTTGGCAAATGAGTGACTTAGTGAGTAATTGAGAACGAAAATAAAAACTTTCAGATTGACTACTGTCATTGAGCAAATTCATCACAGATACACAGATTAACTACCTTCAGCAGCTCGATGTTCCTATTTTCAAAGGTTTGTCCATAGACTGCAGAGGTTACGACATCAGGATGATCCCTCTGAATCATCTTCATCCACTCTGAGATCTGTCAACAAACAAATCATCCAGTAATTTGGAATAACTGCATAAACAAAGCCAACATGCCAACACGCAGAAAGAGGGCATTAAAAACAACAAGGCAACTGTACATTTTTAAAATTCAAAAATGTTAGTTATTGTTAGAATAATATACGGAATAAATTACTAGCTGGCATGTCTGCCTTACAGCAAGAAGGCTCTGGGTTCGAGTCGCGGGCTTGGCTCTGGCATTCATGTGTGGAGTTTGTATGTTCTCCCTGTGCTTGCATGGGTTTCCTCCGGGTACTCTGGTTTTCTTCCACACTCTAAAGGCACGCACATTAAGCTAACTGGATGGTTCAAATTGCCCCAGGCTGTAAATGTGCTTTTGAATGGTTTTGTGTGTGTGTGTGTGTGTGTGTGTGTGTGTGTGTGTGTGTGTGTGTGTGTGTGTGTGTGTGTGTGTGTGTGTGTGTCTTGTAGCATGTGTTTGTTGGCACTGTGATGGTCCGGTGAGGTGTTCAAGGTGTGCCCTGCCCTTGCCCGGTGTTAGCCGAGATGAGCTTCAGCCTCCCATTGGCCCTACTATGATTAAATCTCTTAGCAAATAAGTGAGTGAGTGAGCCAGCAATTCAAATAAATTATAAATAAATAAAGAGGATATTTCATTAAATAATAATAATAACAACAACAACAACAACAACAACAACAATAATAATAATAATAATAATAATAATAATAATAATATGTATCTATTGTTTAGTTTCTATTATTATTATTATTATTATTATTATTATTATGTATCTATTGTTTAGTATGTTCCACTAGTTTAAAATATTTATTGAACATTATGGTATGTTGAACATTACATTTTATAAAAATGACAATACTTTTCTTTAAATGTAAAAATATTAAAATAAATGAGTATATTGATAAATCAATCGATTACCTCGTCCATGGTGTGGTACTTGGTGTAGTCATAAGTCTGCTGCTCCTGACCCTCCACTGCCCTGAAACATTTAAATATATTAAATATTAATACACATTTGCTGAAATATTATTTGGCAAAAAACTGACATCAGCCAACACAAACAACAAACAAATATTTATACTACCACTGGAGATATTACACCTTACTAAAGTTATCTTTGTGTGTGTGTGTGTGTGTGTGTGTGTGTGTGTGTGTGTGTGTGTGTGTGTGTGTGTGTGTGGTCCTAATTACTGTATTTTTACCGTTAAAAACACCAAGACTATGATTTGGCAAAAATGTTGGAAAATGTACCTGTCACGAGTTTGCAGGGTTAAAATAAGCAGAATGGATAACACCAACCCCAGCATTGTGCTCACACGTCCAAGCACTCTCAGAATCTGCACGCAGTCCCTGCTACAGCTGATGATTTTAATGACTGTAATGTGGATGTTTCACATCTGATAAAGACTCAACAGTCAATGATTAAGCTGGAAATCATAAAGCCGATTTATTTATTTATGCTGTTACTGCAACCAGATTCGAGGGGAAAAAAAACAGTTTTACATTAGGAGTACAGGGGGCAGTGGTGGTCTAGTGGTATAAGGCGCTGGATTGCTGATCCAAAGGTTGGGGTTTGAGTCCCACTCTCCACAAGGTTGTCACTGTCCCCCCCAGTGCAGCTAACTGGGTTATCAAAGGCTGGCCATGTCTCTCACTGTCTATGGTGCGAGGGATGTAAAAGAACCATTGCTGACTTTCGTAAAAAGAGTAGGCTGCAAAGCCGTCAGCGTGTTTCCGCCCTGCGATGGCCTGGCGAGCTGTCCAGGGTGTACTCTGCCCTCGCCCTGAGTTGGCTGGGATGGGCACCAGCCTCCCCGTGACCCTAATTAGGATGAAGCGGTTACAGAAAATGAACTGAACTGAACAATCGGAGTACCATATCATATTCTGTTGCACACTATTAAAGAGTTACTGTATAATAACAGTTCCAGAGACCACTTGTAAATTGTTTTTAAATCTCCGTAAGGTAGGAATTTCGATATAGAGGAATTTCAAAATAGGCACAACTTGTTTTTCTTATTGAGTTACTGATTATATGCGAGCCAAGTCACATTCAACGAGAAAAAAAAATTAAAAAAAAAAAATCATTGCTGGGGGCAGTGGTGGTCTAGTGGTATAGGGCGCTGGATCGCTGATCCAAAGGTTGGGGGTTCGAGTCCCACTCTCCACAAGGTTGTCACTGTCCTCCCCAGTGCAGCTAACTGGGTTCTCAAAGGCCGGCCATGTCTCTCACTGTCTATGGTGTGAGGTGTAAAAGAACCATCGCTGACTTTCGACAAGAGTAGCCGCAAAGCCGTCAGCGTGTTTCCGCCCTGCGATGGCTTGGCGAGCTGTCCAGGGTGTACTCTGCCCTCGCCCAAAGTTGGCTGGGATGGGCACCAGCCTCCCCGCGACCCTAATTAGGATGAAGCGGTTACAGAAAATGAACTGAACTGAAAATCATTGCTGTGAAAATCAGTATATTTTAGGAATAGGGCCACTTTGGAAGACAAAATAAAGTGACATGCCTGTCAGTGAAGCAGAATCAATCCATTCTTTTTAACACTCAAAACTTTTCTTTTTAACTCTTCTGACAGGGTTGCTTTCATCCTCAAAAACTGGCAGTTCATAAGAACAAGACCAAGTAGCAGTCATTGGGGACAACAAAGTTACAGCCGGGCAGAGGGAGAAGATGAATCTTCACTGAGCGGGATGGTCGCCAACTCCTTCACATGACATTTATCAAATGTACGATGACATCAGATGTCCTACGAAAGGAATGGCAAATGACAGCTGGGGTTAAGTGCATGGCAAGGACAGTCTGGAACGGCTTGCACTGGGCTGGGTTGAACTCTCAGTATACAAAGCTAGAAAAAAGCATCAGTGATGTCATTACCAACAAGTTGGACCGTCAACTGCTTTAGACTACAGAAGGGGCAATGTGCAAAGTTTTTCAGTTGGCATTGGATTCATCACTCACATATTTTATTAGGGTCCTGGGAAGGCTGGATCTTATCTCAGCCGACACTGGATGAATGCGGGCTATACCATAAACAGCTTGCCGGACCATCGCAGGGCCAACACACACACACGGTACCATTCACATTCCCACTTATAACTTAATGGCAATTTGTTAACCTGAAGTGCATGTCTTTAGACTGTGGGAGGAAACCAGAGTACGTGAAGGAAACCCAGAAAAGCACAGAGAAGTGTGCAAACGCCACACAGAAACACCGAGCAGTGGATTCAGAACACCCAGGAACTTCCTGCTGTGATCCAGACATGCTAAGCACGAGGCAAGTGTGCCATCATGGTGTTGGATTATTGAGACTATAATGGTGATGAACACTCGTTTCAGGGGCCGCTTGTAAATTCTTGCTTAAGACCCCAACAGACTATACGGTAAAGGTTGTTGGGTTTTGACACCCGAGCTATAGTGGCTCATCCCCAGTTTCCATAGCATGAAGCAACCAGGAGTTCAACTCCCCCTGGAGGGGACGCTAGTCCATCGCAGGTTACCTTCCCAGTATATATTTTACTGGTACCCATTTATACTGCTGGGTGAACAGAGGCACACTTGTGGTTGAGACCTTGCCCAGGGGTCTTAGCACAGTGAGGGTCTCAGTGGGATTTGAACTCACAACCTCCCAATCATGAGCGCAGCACCCTAACCACTACTCAACCGGCCCCACAGCAGACTATACGTCTGTAGTGAATTTCCTGCTACTCGGTTTGCATTTTTGTCTCGTGTCACCCAAACAATGATGGTTTTCCCCTTTGAGTCTGGTTTCTGTCATGGTTTCTTCATCATGCCTCCTGGGGAGGTTTTTCCTTGCCACAGTCAGCATCGGCTTGCTCATTAGGAATATGTAACATTTATAGAAAAATATTTTTAAATTCTTTACTGTATTTTTTATGATATAAAGCTGCTTTGCAATAATGTCAACTGTAAGAAAAAAAAATGATGCAAATGTGCAAATACAATTGCACTGAATTGAAGTTCCAGGCTGAGGTTTGTGAAAGACCACTAAGAATTCGACTGGAAAGGACTGGAGAAAGAAGGTCCTGGATTCGAGTCCCGGGCTCTGCTTGGACATTTTGGGGTGGAGTATGCATGTTGTTCCTGTGCGTCCATTGGTCCCCTCATAGTACTCTGATTCCCTCTCACAGTCCAAAGACATGCAAATCAGAACAAGTGGCTGTTCCAAACTGACCCTAGGTGTGTGTGTGTGTGTGTGTGTTTTGTGACAGTCTGGTGAGCTGTTCATGATGTACCCCACCTTCGCCCAGTATCCGCTAGGATAGGTTCCAGCTGCCCGACAACCCTAGTATCAGAAAGCAGCTTGGCAAATGAGTATTTGAATAATACATTATGTAACATAATAGTTAATTTAATGTGCAAAACAGATTACATAACATTACATAATCATGATAGTGTGGTGGTGGGTTTTTTTTTTTGGTTTTTTTTTTACAGCTTTTTAATTAAAAGTTGATCCATTGCATCACAACCATTTAATAATAATGTAGCTTGTTAGTTTATTGTTATTTACACCTATAGAAATGAGACCAATCATTCATTTTCTGAACCACTTAATGCTAATTAGGGTCACGGGGAGGCTGGTGCCCATCTCAGAAGACTCTGGATGAGGGTGGGGTACACCCTGGACAGCTCGCCAGGCCATCGCAGTGTGACCAAACAAGCAAAGACGATGAAAGCATGTAATGCATCTAAAACCCAGTCATAAATATGTTGACTGCAGCTGAGAACCACTTGAGAATGGGATTATGTCATCACTTTTAGTTTCTCATTCAGTGCGTTAGATTGCTTTATTACACAGACAGATCTGATAACCACGTTCCAGGCTCGGTTCATCTTCCAGGATAAACAGTGGACTTTCACAGCAGTGTTCTAGGAACAGCCTTTTTACTGCTGTAAATGTAATATAAACTCAGACTTATTAAAATTTATTCGTGGCTACATTTAGCTCATGATAAGAGATTAAATGTTGCAGATTATTCATGTGGGATAAAGATTGCAGACTATAAATTATCCCAAGACCATTATTGCCTTCTATTTTTGACCTCTTTTCATTTGTAATTCACACAAGAACACAATTTGTAAGCCAAAATATCACTTACCAATCATTTTATTTTAAATGTTCTCATTAAGCTAGCATTAGCATTGGCGATTAGGACCATTTCGAGCCACCCAGTTTGGGTTGCTGATAATGTGACTTAGCTTAATGAGTGCCGTGGGATTCAGAACAATAATTATCAACATTAAAAAACAGCTCATGTTTCTGCACAGTTATGGATGTGACCTGATCGCTAAAAGCAATTTTATACAGCTGTGTAGCACTGAAAGTGAAAATTAATATTTATTATGAATATGAGTTAAAATTCTGCCCACATGAGTTCAGACGCTCCCACCACTCGAACCATTTGATAATATTTGTGAAAATATAATGTTTTTATGCTGTATGGGTCACCTTCCCCAAATTTAGTGGGTGGGATTAACCACCCCACCCAACCCCACCCCACCCCACCCTCAGGAAGGTCTCAGTTGGGATTGGATATAAAGAGCAGCAGTCAACTTAGCCGATGCTTCTACATTTGGCTTTTACAATAATTTGGTACTAACAAAACTTGACAATCCCAATATCCCAACTGAAAAATTACCCAGACAGTCTGACCACCAAACTTAATAACTCTATGCCATATTATTTCAAAGTTATCACACTAACAACCCTGAAGAAGCCCAAAAATGAAAAAGTGACCTTGTGTGACCTTGTATTGATGTTAAGGTGACGCATGTACAATCCCACCCTATTCGCCCAGGGGATTTGGTGATCTCTGTCATTCCCTTCAAATGTTATGGGACTAACAAGTCGTACATAGGCTCCTGAGTGGCACATCGATAAGATCCATGACTATTAACCCAGAGATCGCAAGTTTGAATCTGGGTTAATGCCACAGTCATCCATGAGGGGCAGATGGGGTAATTCGCTGAGCTCTCATGGGAAGGAGGGATGGCATACGCTTACTTGTTTGCCATTCACAATGATCACCAGCCAATCACAGGTGACTGTGAGCTCATTCATATGAGGGGGAGGATAGCGCCACCAAGTGTGTTAGACCGAAACCAAATACAGTACGCGTGCACCATAGTTTGAAAAGAGACGGGTGGCTAGCATTGCATGTTACAGTAGGGACATGTGCATGCTTTCGCCCCTCCCTGGAGGGTGGTGGTCGTGTCATAGGGAAGGCAATAATTGATGGGTGGGAATTGCATGTGGACGCATTAGGGGGTGGTGGGTTGTATGGACGGAAATGGCCTGGTTCTTGGACTCCTGCTGTGCTCACCTTCAGTGAAGTTGAGAGCTAAAAATCCTCTGAAAATTTTCGGAAAATAGTTTATGGTAATGGTAGTGCTTGCATAAGTTTGCTCCGGGTTCTCCAGTTTCCTCCCACAGTCCAAAAACATGCACAGTAGCTTAATTGGCTGTTCCAAATCTCCTCTAGGTGTGAGAATGGTTGTGTGAGTGTTGGCCCTGCGATGGCCTGGTGAGCTGTCCAGAGTGTACCCTGCCCTTGCCCAGAGTCGAATGAAACATATTTGTGTTTATTTACCAATACTGCTTTTAAAAATTGTTCTAGGTTCAGTATGTACAAGTGTATGTACACAATGTAAGCTATACTTTCATAACATTAACGATGTGCAGCATGGTGGCATAGTGGTTAGCACAACTGCCTCACAGCAGGAAGGTCCTGGGTTCAAATCCCTTGATAGGGTATTTCTGTGTGAAGTTTGCATGCTCTCATGTGGAGTTCCTTTAGGTTAGGTGGTTCCTTTAGGTACTCTGGCCTCCTCCCACAGTCCAAAGCATGCACTGACTGGCTGACTAGCTTTTTCAAGTTGCTCCTCGGTTGGGTGTTAATGGTTTATTTTGTTGGCCCTGTAATGGTCAGCATCGTTTAGGTAGTAACCCAGCCTTCGCCTCGTGGTCAGCTGAGAAAGGTTTCTGCCTACCTGAGAGAGAAAATTATTAAAATTAATGTGACATTATTGCACTTCCTTTCTTAACCAGCAGGTGGAGGCATTGGTCAGTGCCAACCGACTGGCATTCAGGAAACACCGTTATGTAGATCATTCATGAAGAGTCTGCACTTTGAATAATCCTTCATTCATTCATTTTCTGAACTGCTTAAACCTAATTGGGGTCAGGGCGAGGCTGGCGCTCATCTCAGTCGACTCTGGGTGAGGGCAGAGTACACCCTGGCGGCCAGCTCCTCTGGACAATAGTCAACAATGATTCTTTTCCATGAACCTCCCACCATAGACAGTGAGAGACATGGGCAGTCTTAGATAACCCAGTTAACTGCACTGTGGAGGCAATTTCTAACCGCAAAATCAGCATACAGTGCATGTTTTAGGCTGTGAACGAAAACCGAAGTACCCTAAGAAAAACCCATGCAAGCATGAGGAGAACATGTAAACGCCGCACGGAAACATCCTGAACCTGGGAATCGAACCCAGGAATTCTTGCTGTGAGTCACATGTGCTAACCACCTTACAATTAGCATATATGGTTGCGTGCTAAATGTGTGTGTGTGTGTGTGTGTGTGTGTGGGTGGGTGTGTGTGTGTTAGATGCCAAGTGTTTGTGTCACTTGTTGCTCTAGTGTCATCAGGGAAGAGAGAGAGAGAGAGAGAGAGAGAGAGAGAGAGAGAGAGAGACTATAGGTATACATTTACAATAATTTCTTTCCCAGTGACATGAGAAGGAAAATACAGACTCATACATTGTGATTAATATCCATAAATGTATGAGCACTTGATTTCTCTACGCACACACACACACACACACACACACACATACACACTAAAATGTTTGTTCCATGGTCATCTGCCAATGCAAGGACTGAAGATAATTTTTTGCTTTTGAGTCCCAGCATGCAACAGCACTGAACGCCTCGGCCTGTAAATACTGAACATGTTACACAACGGCTATAAACACTTTAAGCATCATGAGAGTCGAACATGATGCAACACTGACATCATTATCACTTCTCACACCAATACTCACACAAGAGCTATTACTACAAGAACACCACCACAGGCTGGAATTATAATTAATGGTCTATAATAATCTATGCTATCTGGTTAATACACAAATAGACAGGCAAATAAATGAACAGACAGACACACAGACAGATAAATGAACAGACAGACAAATAAGTGGACAGAGACAGTTAAGTGGATAGATGGACAGACAGACAGACAAACAAATGAACAGAAAGACCGATAAATGGACAGACAAACAAGTAGAGAGACAGACAGATGGACGTTTTGAACATTCAACATACAGACAGGTGAATCGACAGAGAAAAAAAATGGAGGATTAGGCAGACAGACCGAGGAACAGACAGGTGGACTGAATAGCTTCAGTGGTGGAAAACAGATGGCTAGAAGTGAAACTGGAAACAAAGTGGTAGTAACATTTGCAGACATACAGCAAGGCAGACAGATGGAGAGACAAACAGTGTGATAGACTGATGAACAGACAGACAGACAGACAGACAGACAACTCAAGCAACTAATGAAGGGACCAAAATTCAGATTGTGTTTATTTACTCTGTCAGTTTAAAACGCACATGATTATTCGGAGTGGCATAAAGTTTAGCACGTCTGCCTCACAGCTAGAAGGTCCAGGGTTCAAACCCCTGAGATGGATTTTGTGTGGAGTCTGAATGTTTTTCCTGAGTTTGGTGGGTTTTCTCTGAAAGGCCAAAGGCATGCTTATTAGACTAATTGGCACTTCCAGATTTTCCCTTAGGTAGACATGAGTATGAATGGTTTTTGCGTTTTGACCCTTTGATGGACTGGCGAGCTGTTTGGGGTTGTACCATGCCTTCACTCGTAGTTGGATGAGATAGGTTCCAGCCACCTTGTGACAATAGTAGAATTAAGCAATTCAGGAAGCGAATGAACGAATGAAAGTATGAATTCTAGCGCAGCACTTCAGGTTCTCCTCCTCCTTTCCTCTTCCCCTACTGGGTAGTTGAGAAGGTTTTCAAAAAACAAATGTAACTCTCGGTTGCTTTTTAAGTCTTTATTTATATCTCAATTATGTCTGTTCTTTTTTCTTGACTTTTTTAATCCTACAATCGGTTTTACCCAGACTGCATGGACTCATACAGATCATTGTTCTCAGGACTTCCTGTGGTTCCACCGAGATTTTATCAGACTGTAGATGAATACAAAAAGGCCGACATGTTCAAGCAGTGCATCCAAAAGAGCAGACACCCTATCAGAAGTTCTTCAAGCATGATACATATCTCCACAGGAGTAAACACAATGGGTTTAGAACAAACAGCCTAGCATGACCTTTAGAAAAATGTCACCTCGTCAAATTTCGACGAGCCAAAAAAACCCAAAAAAACACTGGCTGCTCAACGCAGCCCAGTGTCCATAAAGCCCGTCTGTGTCTGTGAAGCTGTGGTGTGAATAAATACTAATTTACTAAATTGCAAAATACTGTACAAAATATTTGCACCAGTGAAGACTATGCAATAGCTAACTTGTACACTGCTAGCTATCGATTATCACATAACCGTCAACAAAACAAAATAAAGCACTTTTATTGGCCTAATTTTAGTTTGGCACAGTGGTTCACACTGCCTCCTCACAGCACATAGGTCCCGGGTTCGAGTCCCAGACTTGTGAAGGCGCTCCTGTTTGGAGTCCGCATATTTTCTCTATGCTTGCGCGGGTTTCGTCTGGGTACTCTGGTTTCCTCCCACTGTTCAAATGATTACATTTAAGTGTCACTACTATAACTTAGGCAATAGTCGTAGGCCTCCGTCAGTCCCGAAGGACTATGGCTGCGCTCTGGCTGGTATCCCGGCTGGTGATACTGTACTCTCCAGTGCGCAGAGCCGGGGTAGGGAGTAATGGAGGACAGGCTGTTACCCAAGCAGCAAATCCCCCCACTCGACGCCACCGGAAGGATCCAATGGAAGGGCAAATACCGATAAGACTGGGTCCCAGTGCTGCTGCAGGAGTTACCAGAACATTACTGTGAACAAACTGCGTCAGGGCACTCTGACTCCCAATTAGAAACACGCCGACGGCTTTGCAGTCTAGTAGTGAACTTGGGCAATATTACGGAAATATACACATGAGGGTGGTGCACCGGTGGTAGTGTGCTGAATTACTGATCCCAAGGTTGAGGGATCCGGAAAGCAAACACCCCCACCACACCCCACCCCAACCCCACCCTAACCCCCACCCCCAACCCCACCCCAACCCCCACCCCAACCACCACACTCCACCCCACCCCACCACACCCCACCACACCCTACCCCACCCTCCACCCCACCCCACCACACCCCACCACACCCTACCCCACCCTCCACCCCACCCCTCTCACTGTCTGTGGCAGGAGGCATGTAAAAGAACCTTTGCTGTCGTTTGTAAAGAGTAGGCTGCATAGCCATTAGCATGTTTCTGCCCTGTGATGGCCTGGTAAGCTCTTCAGGGTGTACACTGCCCTCACCCAGAGTTGGCTGAGATGGGCATCATCCTCTATGCAACCCTAATTATGTTAAATGGTTCAGTAATCGGTTCACTCGGCGAATGAATGAATGAATACTAACTACCAAGATTACCATTTAAATTTTGCTAGCTATACAGCATACAGACCGTTTACCTCAAATTCGATTGACGACCTCCGAAAATATGCAAGTTCCAGTTCAAATATATTCAATTATATTTACATTAAAATTCGCTTGTACATTTGGACATGATCACATGTAAGTCAGGTGTGCAGGGTTTCTGCTTTTACATAACATAATAAATTCATGGTGGCACAATGGCGTAGTGGTGAGCACGTCCGCCTCACAGCAAGAAGGTCCTGAATTTGATTCCCAGCTCAGATGTTTCTGTGTGGAGTTTTGCATGTCCTCCCTGTACTTGCGAGAGTTTCCTCTGGGTACTTCGGTTTCCTCTCACAGTCCAAAAACATGCGCAGTAGGTTAACTGGCTGTTCCAAATTGCCACTTGGTGTGCGTGTGAATGGTTGTGTGAGTGTTGGCCCTCCAATGACCTGGCGAGCTGTCCAGGGTGTCCTTTTCCTTGCCTGGAGTCGGCTGAGATGGATGACGGCCTCTCGGTGACCCTAATTTGGATTAAGCGGTTCAGAAAATGAATAAATGAATAGTAAATTCATATTTGTATGATTCAACAATATAATATATACAGTGCATTTTTTTGTTGCAGCTATACAATTAATATACCGTTTACTATTTTGAGATTATTACACATTGAATGTGCTGTAACAGTAAACATTAAAGCTAGTACTAATATTATTAGTGTTAACTGAATAGCTGGTTTGCTGATTGATCATGAACTTTTCCTTTTTGGTTGAAAAAAGACAAGATCTCTTGATCCCCCAGTGCAGCTAACTGGGTTATCAAAGGCCGGCCACGTCTCTGACTGTCCATGGACAAGAGGTTCATGTAAAAGAACCATTGCTGACTCTCGTAATGATTTGCTGCATAGCCGTCAGCATGTTTCTGTTCTGCGATGGCCTGGTGGGCTGTCCAGGGTGTACTCTGCCCTCGCTCAGAGTCAGCTGACATGGGCACCGGCCTAAACGCCACCCTGATTAGGATTCAGAGGTTCAGAAAATTAATGAACGGAAGATTTTTGTTGCTCATGTTTTCTACAACTACCAGATGTCCATTGTCAGACATTATGTATAATACAAATTATGTATAAATATACATAAATTATATGCAAATATACATAATACAAATTACTGTATGTATTTAAACCAAATGCACCATTGGTACTGTGGCACTTTACTCACCCCTGAGCTCGAGATTTGTTTGATTTTGTTTCAAATGGCCGGAAAGTATTTATCTGCAAACAGGATAACTCCAAGACGCAATTATTTCTCCAGGGTTCGGGAATCTTTTTCAAATAAATGCACCACTTTCACTTTTTCACAATTTCACTTTTCTCTTTTCTGTTAAATTAATAACGTAACAAGAATCTTTAGTCATCGACGGATGTGAATGCACGAGATTTTCACACTAGAAATCCATAGATTTGATATGGGAATGTCTGAATCAAGTGTGTACTATTTGGAATAAAAACAAAGAAAAAAAATTCAATAAGCTTGCTAAGGGGCAGCAACATTGCACATCTGTATAGATAGCCTGCAATGTTATCTCTGTAAGTACAGATGTTATCAAGAATTCCAGTCTTCCTGTAATGACTCAACATGGCCATGTTTGTTTCTACAAACCTACAGAACTATTGGACCTCAATCTCATCTAAAGTCTTTTGTGTCGATTTCTGCCTCAAATCCACCAACCAAACCAAACATGCAAAAATGTCCTTTTTGTAATGACTCCTGGGTTCATTAAGAAAGACTTACTGTCATTTGGACATAGATGTACAGACGTTGTAGTCAACTGGGATTTTTCTTACTGAGATCATTACTTTGTATGGAGCAACTGTGTGCACACAATTTTTTCCAACATCAATAAAGCATAGTGAGCCCACGCTGCTTCGTGCTTCAGTTCCTGCGGCGTCAGTGCATCGTAGGTTTTTCAAAAATATTCATCAAAAAATAAAAAAATAAAGAATAGCAAAAATAGGGGAAAAGTTAAAAAAATGCCGCAAAACAAGGCCAATTATGCACAAAAAAAAACCCCAAACAAACAAAAACAAAAAACAACCCACTGAGTTTGTGCACGCATCTGTGTGTGTGTGTGTATATTTACATTTTATTTACATCTTATGCATTATTTTTTAATGTTTAATTGTTATTATAGTGTTGAATATGTTCAGTTCATTTTCTGTAACCGCTTAATCCTAATTTGGGTCGCGGGGAGACTGGTGCCCATCCCAGCCAACTTCGGGCGAGGGCAGAGTACACCCTGGACAGCTCACCAGGCCATCGCAGGGCGGAAACACGCCGACGGCTTTGCAGCCTACTCTTGTCGAAAGTCAGCAATGGTTCTTTTACACCTCACACCATAGACAGTGAGAGACATGGCCCGCCTTTGATAACCCAGTTAGCTGCACTGGGGGGGGGGGACAGTGACAACCTTGTGGAGAGTGAGACTCGAACCCCCAACCTTTGGATCAGCAATCCAGCACCCTATACCACTAGACCACCACTGCCCCGCATTGAATATGTATTTATTGATATTACAGTGGTCCCTCATTTTACAAAATTAATTCGTTCTAGAGCCTTTTTTGTAATCTGCTTTTTTCGTAAATTGAACCGCATTTTACATGTAAAACGAGTGATTCGTTCAAAGGACCCCAATACTACCCCATAAACCCTTTTAAAAAGTATACCGTTTAAGACCTCTTTCTGTTTTGATATTGTACCGATGGTAGACGGGTTTGGCTGTATTCCGTTGCGATATCACTCGAGCCTGTTTCTTCTTCTCACTCACACTGGAAATCACATGCGCGCGCGCGTGTGTGTGTGTGTGTGTTTGTGTGTGTGCGCGTGTGTGTTGACCATGTCTTCTCAGAAGAGTTATAATCTTACAAATGTTTATGGAAGGTTGAAAGCCTCAGTCAAGAAATAAAGCATGAAACAGCACTAATTCTGTCCTTTAAACGAAAAGCATCATGGTAGATTCAGCTCCATAATAGCCAATGGGAGGGAGCTGCGTCATCCCTCTGAGCCAATGGGAGGCCAGTGGGGCGGGATGTTGAGAGATAGCCAATAAGAGGGAGCTGCATCATCCCTCCTAGCTAATGGGAGGCCAGCGGGGCAGGATGTTGGAACGTCATTGATGGGAGAGCAGCTCGTGCATTATTTGAATGTTTGAATGGCGCGTTTGAATTTTTAAGATGGCGCTTTCGTAATGTGAACTTGTTTCGTATACAGAGACAAAAATTTTAGGAAAATGCGTTTCGTAACCTGCATTTTTCGTATGGTGAGACTTTCGTAAAGTCAGGTACCACTGTATATACATATATACATGTACGTATACGTCAGTCAGGTGGGTCGATCCTACTTCGCGGAAATCGGTGATCATGGATGGTCTCGGTCCCCATTAACCGCTGGAAGTGAGGGATCCCTGTATTCTAATCTTGATATGCAGTAGTTTTATAGTAATTTTTGATTTGACAACCCTTTTTAAATAAAAAAATGAATGATCAAATGAAGTGTACAGCCATTGCTAAAACCTGCTAGTCTATTAATGTAAGCAAAGTGTCGAGGAGATTTATGAAGTTTATGTCTCTTGTTGATGCCTGTAAAAGGATCCAGTCCAAACGTCTGTTCGAATGTTTATCTTTAGCACCCAGTTTCCTGAAGATGATGCCCCATTATCTTCCCAGCATTGTGCTTCCAGTCGTAGACAATAACAAGGCTAGGCTGGTGCTAAAACTTGTCCTTATGTTTCTTTCACAATCATAAAAGAAAGTGTTGCATTAGTGTTCCAGTATTAGTAAGAGTTGTGGGTGAAATCCTCCGGGATGTGAGATGAATTCGCATATGGGGAGACTTAGTAAGACTTGTAGGAGTTATATTTGTTCTTCTTGACATAAAAATATTCCAGCACAAGCACAAACACACGTATACACATGTCTAAGGACTTGTGTTATTTTTGTTGTTTGCAGCCATTCTTTTTTTTTTCCTCAGAAAGACACGTGTAGCTTCGCTAAAGTGAATCATCACCCTCAATACTTTCCTCTTATTCACTCACGGCTAAAACAACAAATCATTAAAAAAAAAAAAAAAAAAAAAAAAAAAAAAAAAGAAAAAAATTATGCAACTCAATATGTTGTTGACTTTTCATCAACATTTGCAAAACACAAACCTATGCTATTTTTGCCATCAGCACAGATAATTGACAGCTATTAGCAAGCAACAGTGGGTGTGAAATGTTACCAATTTGAACAATAATCCTCCCACAGTGATGTTTGTGTTTTATTTTCATAACCACGAAAAATATCACACCATAAATCAGGCCTCATCTTTTATCATGCATGCAGTTCACGCCGACTCACTGTGAAATTATAGCGCTTGTTTCAGTGTGAAACAAGATTAGCAGCCAATAAACTATTCTAGCAAAGATACCTACACAAAATATTCCAAATTGGTGAAGTAAAATGGAAAGGTACTTTTAAGGCGGTACGGTGACATAGTGGTTAGCACATCTGCCTCACAGCAAGAAGGTCCTGGGTTTGATTCCCCGCTTGGGCGCTGTTCTGTGGGGTTTGCATGTTCTCCCCGTGCTTGCATGCGTTTCCTCCGGGTACTCCGGTTTCCTCCCAAAGCAGGTTAATTCGCCAAATTGTAAAATCCCAGTGTGAGTATGAATGGTTGTGTGAGTGCTGGCCCCGCAATGACTTGGTGAGCTGTCCAGGGTGCATCCTGCCAATGCCCAGAGTCGACTGAGATAGGCACCAGCCTCTCCGTAATCCTAATTAGGATTAAGCGATTCTGAAAACGAACCAATGAAGTATTTTTAAAAACCTACATGCATGTTTGTTCATTCCTGTGTGTGTTTTGCCAGCCACTGTTACCATCCTGTTAGAACTAGTTCGACAAAGACATACTGTATACGGGTCTGATCACAGAACTGGGACTGAAATGTGTGACTCTGACCTTTTACATTTTCTGCAGATTTTGAAAAAATACTTTTTCCCATTTTTTGTATTAGGCCAATATGCATTAAAATTTGGTAGATGAAGGAAGCAGCATCATCAAATTATCAGTAGGAGACTCGAAAAGTCAGTAACAGAATGAACAGCCTCCTCTTCACTAATAATAACTTTGGATAATATTTGTGTAATTAGTTACATGGTGCTGATTGATGGTGCTTGACATGTTCAACTTTTCTTTATTGTCTAAAGTTAATAAATAAATGCAGATCCCTCAATGAACAAAGTATAACAAGGATGGGAAAAGTTACGATATCATCCATCCCGTTTGAACTCTGGTGCTTATTTAACAATTTTGCCATGCACATGCAGATCACATGGTTCATAGTGCACCTGTGCTCCAATTCATGTGGTTTTGGACCTGTGGAGACCTTAGCAGAGGCTCAGCAGGACATAAAAATAATGAGATCTTTCTTGTTGCAAAACATCATCATCATCATCATCATCATCATCATCATCATCATCATCATCTTCTTCTTCTTTCGTTTCTTCTAGGGTCTGGTTGCGGGGGCACCAACCTAAGCAAGAGGCCCAGACATCCCTCTCCCCAGCCACTTCCTCAAGCTCTTCCGGGGGGACACCGAGGCGTTCCCAGAGAAGCCAAGAGACATAGTCCCGCCAGCGTGTTCTAGGTCGACCCCGGGGTCTCTTCCTGGTTGGACATGCCCAAAACACCACACCAGGGAGGCATTCAGGAAGCATTCTAACCAGATGCCCGAGCCACCTCAACTGGCCCCTCTCAGTGCAGAGGAGCAGCGGATCTACTCCAAGCTCTCCCTGGATAGTTGAGCTTCTCACCTCATCTCTAAGGCAGAACACCGCCACCCAGCGAAGGAAGCTCATTTCAGCCGCTTGATTCCGCAATCTTGTTCTTTCGGTCACTACCCAAAGCTCGTGACCATAGGTGAGGGTTGGAACATAGATCGACTGGTAAACTGAGAGCTTTGCCTTGTGGCTCAGCTCCTTCTTCACCATGACGGACCGGTACAGGCTCCATTTATCAGCAGAGGCTGCAGCGATCCGTCTGTCGATCTCCTGCTCCATCCTTCCCTCACTCGCGAACAAGACCCCAAGATACTTAAACTCCTCCACATGGGGCAGGACCTCATTCCCAACCCGGAGGGTGGGTGCATTCCACCCTTGTCCGACTGAGAACCATGGCCTCGGACTTGAGGTGCTGATTTTCATACCGGCTGCTTCGCACTCGACTGCAAATTGCTCTAATGAGAGCTGGAGGTCCTGGCCTGCAAAATCAAGTATGAAACCAGTGAAAACTAGGAAGTATTTGAATTACCTCAAAAATATGCCACTGCCCAAAATTCATTTATTTATTCATTCATCCATTCATTCATTTTCTAATTAGGGTCACAGGGAGGCTGGTACCTATCTCACCCAACTCAAGGCGAAGACAGGGTACACCCTGAACCACTCACTAGGCCATCACAGGGCTAACACTTACACAACCATTCATACTCAACTCACAATATGTACACATTTTGATATGATATTATCTCCCAGGCATTAAACATTTTAATGCATTGATTCACAAATAAATTTGGACATGGAAATATTTATCCAAGTTCGAAGTTGGGTAGTTGGAAAATGTGCTAGTTTCATCATATATATATATATATATATATATATATATATATATATATATATATATATATATATATATATACAAAAGGACAGGACAAAGGCTTGCTATTGAAACTCCATTTATCACTACAGATCTGTTTCGAGGGGTGGTGAAACCATCCCCTCTCTTCAGGTGATTACAGAAGAAGTTCTTCTGTAATCACCTGAAGAGAGGGGATGGTTTCACCACCCCTCGAAACAGATCTGTAGTGATAAATGGAGTTTCAATAGAAAGCCTTTGTCCTGTCCTTTTGTTTATTTGCTCTACCAAAAAGTATTGAGCACTCTCCTACGGAAGGATCTACTCAGAAAATCCTCTATATATATATATCTTCTTCTTCTTCTTCTTTTCCTTTCGTCTTTTCCCTTCAGGGGTCGCCACAGCAAATGATCTGCCTCCATCTCTCCCTATCCTCTGCATCTTCTTCTCTTACTCCAACGACCTTCATGTCCGCCTTCACCGCATCCATAAATCTTCTCTTTGGTCTTCCTCTGGGCCTTTTGCCTGGTAGTTCCAACCTCAGCATCCTACGACCAATATACTCACTATCCCTCCTCTGTACATATCCAAACCATCTCAATCTAGCCTCTCTGACTTTGTCTCCAAAACATCTAACATGTGCTGTCCCTCTGATGTACTCATTTCTGATCCTATCCATCCTCGTTACTCCCAAAGAGAACCTCAACATTTTCATCTCTGCTACCTCCAACTCTGACTCCTGTCTTTTCCCCAGGGCCACTGTCTCTAAACCATACAACATTGCTTGCCTCATCACCGTCTTGTACACTTTTCACTTCATTCTTGCCGATACTCTCCTATCACACACACACACACACATATATATATATATATATATATATATATATATATATATATATATATATATATATATATATATATATATAGTAGGGCCAATGAGTATCGTGCAATGTAAAAATGTGCAAGTTCACCCATTTAAAAAGATAAGAGA
>CM045744.1:18558975-18573975 GCA_024760905.1 Plotosus lineatus
GATCAGTGGGTTTTTTTGTTGTTGTTGTTTATATGTTTTTTTTTTTATGTTTATTTTTTGCTGTTGTTTTTCTTCTTAAACATAGTGGGTTTGTCTTTTGTTTTAAGGAAACATGTTACATGTCAGTTTACTTTGTTAATAATGGTACAGGGATCTTTCGCTACTTTGTGCTTCAATTCACGCGGCTTCAGTGCACGGCGTTTTTTTTTTTTTTTTTTTTTTTTTTTTAAATATTCATCGAACTATAAAATAAGGAAATTAAGGAAGAATGTGGGGAATTTAAGGGAATTAAGGAAAATGCCACAAAACAAGGTCAATTATGCAAAAAACAAACAAACAAACAAACAAACAAAAACAAAAAACAACCCAAAACTCCCCATCAAAGTACAAACATTTTTATGTGAGGTGCGCATCTGTGTGTATGTGTGTGTGTGCATTTATATTTTATTTACATCTTATGCGTTATTTTTGAATGTTTATTTGTCATTATAAGCATTTATAACGTTCAATATGTATTTATTGATGTTATATTCACATATACATGCAGGGGGGCAGTGGTGGTCTAGTGGTATAGGGCGCTGGATCGCTGATCCAAAGGTTGGGGGTTCAAGTCCCACTCGCCACAAGGTTGTCACTGTCCTCCCCAGTGCAGCTAACTGGGTTATCAAAGGCGGGCCATGTCTGTCACTGTCTATGGTGAGATGCATGTAAAAGAACCATTGCTGACTGTCGTAAAGAGTAGCTGCAAAGTCATCAGCGTGTTTCTGTCCCTTGCTAAAAAGGCTTGTGACAGGAAGGGCATCCGACGTAAAAACCTCTGCCAAATCAAACGTGCGAATCAGATGATTCTCTGTGGCGACTCCCGAGTAAAAGGGAAAAAGCCAAAAGGAAGACAGACAGACATATTCACATATACATGCACGTATACATCAGTCAGGGGGATTGATCCTACTTTGTGGAATTTGGTGGTCGCAGAGGGGTCTCAGTCCCAATTTACCGTGGAAAGTGAGGATCCCTGTAACGTCAAATTTTTGGGCAGAAAAAACAGCAGACTGATATAATATTGAATGGGGTTTTAAATGCTGATAAAATGGGTGTGACTTTCGAGAACATTGGGGGCTGAACACTGAGGTTATTTAGCTATAGCTAGCATGCACATTAGTATATGTTACAGTGGTTTGAAAAAGAATTCATACCCCTTAAGCCTTTTTTCACATTACAATTACAGAAGTAAATATATTTTCAGATTTTTATAGGATTTTCTTTGATAGATCAACACAAAGTGGTGCATAATTGTGAAGTGGAAGATAAATGATACATGGTTTTCACATTTTTTTTCCCCAAATTAAAAATCTAAATAGCTTTGAATGCATTTATATTCGGCCCCCTTTACTTTGATACCCATAAATAAAATCCCATGAATCCAATTGCATTCAGAAGTTCCATAAGTATTAAACAGAGTCCACCTCTGTGTAAAATCTGTCTGTCTGTCTTCCTTTCGGCTTTTTTCCCTTTTACTCGGGAGTCGCCACAGCGAATCATTTGATTCGCACGTTTGATTTGGCAGAGGTTTTTACGTCGGATGCCCTTCCTGTCACAACCCTTTTTAGCAAGGGACAGAAACACGCTGACGGCTTTGCAGCTACTCTTTACGACAGTCAGCGATGGTTCTTTTACATGCCTCTCACCATAGACAGTGACAGACATGGCCCGCCTTTGATAACCCAGTTCGCTGCACTGGGGGGGACAGTGACAACCTTGTGGAGAGTGGGACTCGAACCCCCAACCTTTGGATCAGTGATCCAGCGCCCTATACCACTAGACCACCACTGCCCCACCTCTGTGTAAAATCTATATTCAGTATAAATCCAGCTGTCTTGTGAAGGCCTCAGAGGTTTGTTAAATAACATTAGTGAACAAACAGCATCATGAAGCTTAAGGAACACATCAGACAGGTCAGGGATTAAGTCGTTGAAAAGTGTAAAATAAGATCGTCCAACACAAGATTTGTAAGAAAAAATTATTAGAAATATATATCCCAAGCTTTGAACATCTCATGGAGTACTGTTCAATCATCCAAAACTTGAAAAAGTGAAACACTATTGTAAACCTATCAAGATATGGCCGTCCACCTAAAGTGAGAAACCAGAAAAGGAAAAGCAAAGCATTGATCAGGAAAGCAGCCGAGACGACGTTGGTATCTCTGGGCGTGCTGCGGAGAGCAACAGCGAACTGGGCATAACCTGTCCACAGGACAATTATTAGCTGTGCACTCCATAAATATGTCTTTTATGGAACAAGGCAAGAAGAAAGCCATTTTGAAAATCATGTGTTCTTTTCTTTTTATTTTACAATAATCAACCAATTTCTGTTGGTCTATCAGATAAAATCAGGGTAAAATACATTTATTCATTCATTCTCTGAATAGCTTAATTCTATTTAGGGTAGCGGGTAAGCTAGAACCCATCTCAGCCGGCTCTGGGCAAGGGCAGAATACACCTTGGACATCTCGCCAGGCCATCACAGGGCAGAAACATGCTGACGGTTATGCAGCCTTCTCTCGACAAAAGTCAGCAATGAATGCTTATCACAGACGGTAGGAGACATGGCCGGACTTTGATAACCCAGTTAGCTGTAGGGGGACATCAGTGACAACTGTTGACAGTGGGGCTTGAATCCCCAAACTTAGCTGATAATTCAGCAGCTTACCAGCGGGCCACTACTACACAAAATACATTCATTCATTCATTTTCTGGACCACTTAATCCTAATTAATGTTACGGGGAGACTGGTGCCCATCTCAGATGACTCTCAGCGAGGCCGGGGTACACCCTGGACAGTTCAGCAAGCCATTGCAGGGCCAACACTTACACAACCATTCATGCTCACACTCACACCTACCGTGTTTCCCCGAAAATAAGACAGGGCTTATATTAATTTTCATACCGAAATATGATACTAGGGCTTATTTTTAGGTGATGATGTATTTTACATTTTTCTCTATTACATGTCTTATAATATATCTTAATATATCTTATAATATATCTTAATATATCAAACCAATGGAAGCTTACAAGTATTTTGTTGCCGGATTTGTAAGCTGTATGCAACACTGGGAGCCAGGAACCGGGAAGAGAGACTATCACCTCATAACGGCTAAGGTGCCTGTTCTATCCCCAAATAGACCTACACAAACAAGCGCTTATGCAATAATAAATTAAAATGATCAGTGCTTATAATGGTTGTATAAATTCACATGTTATATATATATATATATATATATATATAATGTATATTTACCTGATACAAAGTGTTCGCTGCATATTGTACTGTATTCTGTAGAATTACAGTCTTTCCTATTTACCGCTGCGATCCACTTGGCTTTTCTCTCCGGGTCAGATGGAAAACGATAAAACGACAGTGCAGGCTTACTCCTCTATCTATTTGCACAGCCAACAGCACAACACAATATAACCATACTCACTGGTTATTTTGTATCACTCCGAGGAAGTCCGTAACCGACAAACAACATCCAGTTGGGTAATGTTGAACCACTATTAGTTATTTTAAAATGTTTAGCAATGTTGAATGAGTGAGCACCGTCCAGATCATGCGGTCCAATATGGTGTGTAAACATAAGTCAGGTGACCCTGTGACGTCACGTGCAAAACCTCAATTGCTGTCGCTCTCAACTAGGGCTTATTTTAAGGGAAGGGCTTATATTGAAATCATCTTGTAAAATCACGCTAGGTCTTATTTTGTGGTTAGGTCTTATTTTCAGGGAAACATGGTAGGGGTGATTTGGAACAGCCAATAAGCATACTGTGCATGTTTTTGGACCGTTGGAGGAAACCAGAGTACCCGGAGGAAACCCACACAGGCACAGGGAAACCATTCAAACTCCACACAGAAACGCCCAGGCTGGGAATCGAACTCAGGCCTTATTGCTGTTTGGCAGACGTGCTAACCACTACACCACCGTGCTGCCTATACATTATACGTTCGTGTTTATGGTCATAAAGTGACAAAATGTGAAAAAGTTCAAAGGCTAGGAATACTTCTCTATAGTCAGGCAACTCTTTATTAACTTTCTGCGTAACACAAATCTACAGACTTTTTCAGATTTGTATCTGACTTCAGTATTAACACCTCTTTATTTGATTACATTACTGATTATGCTGTTTAATTTGGATTGTAAAGTTACATTCTGGGTGGCACAATGACATCATTGTTAGCACGACTGGGCCACAGCAAGAAGATTCTGGCTTTAGGCTGTTTTGTGTGGAGTTTGCACATTCGCCTGGTGCTTGCATGAGTTTCCTCTGGATACTCCGCAGCCCAAAGGCATGCACATCAGCTCAATCTGGCTGCTCTCAATCGATCAAAGGTATAAATACAAGTATGAATGGTTGCGCCTGTTGGAACAGAAATAGTCTGGCAAGCTGTTCAGGTTGTAACTCGCATTCACCAGGTGTGCACCCACAACCCTAGAAGGATTAAAAGTGTTTTGGCAAATGAGTAAGATTGAGTGAGATTACATTCAGACCACGATGACGTGTTAGACAATATTATATCATAGAACTTAGCAATTATTTGCAGATTTATGCAGCCATGAGGCGGGCGGGCGGGGGGGGCACTAACCAGTGTCTCTTCCCCTTATGCCGGTCCCAAGCCCGGATAAATGCAGAGGGTTGCGACAGGAAGGGCATCCGGCGTAAAACTTCTGCCACATTAAAAATGCAAATGGTCAAGACAAAACTCATACCGGATCGGTCGAGGCCCGGGTTAACAACGACCGCCATCAGTGCTGTCAACCAACAGGGTGCTGATGGAAATTGGACTACTGTTGGTCGAAGACGTCGAAGAAGGAGAGGCGGGAGGCGTGTCCGTAGGCAGAGAGAGAAGAGGAAAGGCGTGAGCCTAGGACTGAGAGTAGGGACTTTGAATGTTGGAACTTGGAACTACCAGGCAGAAGGCCCAGAGGATGGATGTGGTGAAGGCGGACATGAAGGTCGTTGGAGTAAGAGTAGAAGATGCAGAGGATAGGGAGAGATGGAGGCAGATCATTTGCTGTGGCGACCCCTGAAGGGAACAGCCGAAAGAAAAAGAAGAAGAAGGTGGATTTACAACTTCAATTTCAATAAGCATTATGATTTCAGATAAATTGATTTTTAAATTATTGCACATTATTCACATAATGCACATTTCTTGACTGGACCATGGCACATAGATTGACCTTACAATGACATGGAAAATCTGTAATAAAGAGAAAAACCCAAAGACATCTGTAGAGATGCTCCAACTGTATAAAATTACAGCTGCTGAGAAAACACCTAATTAGCCATGACTCCATGAACAGACAGTGAGTCACATAGATGGGACAGATGATTTCACTCTGATCTAGAAATCTGTCCAAGTTGGTGAGCTCAGCGTTTGTTCCAAGCCCTTGTATCAGTGCTGATGAGGCTGTTTTAAAACACCTATGTCTACTTCATTACCCTGGGGCAGAACCCTTCTTGGTAATTTTCAGTCCATCAGCACAGGAGATGTTTGCTAACTGACCCGCTGGAGGCCTGAAGGGTTGAGACGACATAACGTGGACTTCAAAACTTACCCCAGATAAGCAGACCTTGCACAGGAAGGCAGTAACTCTGATAGCATTTCCTGAAAAACAGCACAGAAAAGAGGCTGTATTTCTGTAAATACAAGGAATCTTTTACTCTTTATTTGTTTTTAGAGCTTATATATCTAAACTAGCATTATTATGTTAGGCCAATATTCCTCGAAAAAAGTAAGCGTATATGGACGGTACTGTAATAGATTGCTATTAAAATTGTTACCAAAACAAAAAATAAAGAAAAACAACTTTGTAAGCATGCTAGTTAGACGTCTTCAAATTTGACTTTTTTCATCAAACATATGCAAACTGATATTTTTCCCATTCTCCAAGGTCTAAATTAACTAAATATACAAGTCACTTTGATCTTGGACCTTGGCTATGCCTGCCCCAAGAGCCATGTAGTATTATTGTTGACGTTTTTCAACAACGCTGAAAAATCGGGGATATCGTGTCTTTGTTTTCATTGTAGTTTCCCAGAGGTTGATGCTATAGCATTAAAAGTGGTACCAAATGAAAGCCAATAAAATTTTCTTACATATGGTAGGAAACACAACAAAAGATAGATACGAACACCTGTGTACATTTTATCTAATTTTAATGCACAAACATTTGGGACACTGCATTTGGTCTAGTTAGAGTTTTAATCCTTGCCATTCTCCAGAATGGCAAAGTGAAATTCACTGTATCATGGGCTAGAGATCTATTGTCACTGTTGTGTTGGGATTCTCATTCCTCAAATGCAGGAAATACTGGAAAACCTGGCGATTAGTAGGAAGTTGAGAGCCCCTGATGCTGGATCTGGGTTGCCAAATGTACAGATGTAATACACATCACTGAGCAACCTTGTGGCATGTACCTGCATTAAGAGGAACATTTCTGAGACAAAGTTATGTATCGTATGTCATCCTTTCGAAGCACAAAAAAAATGGGTATTTATTAGTTAAAATTTACACAGGTGTTTATGTGTTTACTGGCATATGCAAGAAAATTTTATTGGCTTGCATTTGGTACCACTTTTAATGCTATAGCATCAACCTCTGGGAAGCTATAATGAAAACAACGACATAATATCTTGAATTTTGCATTGAAAACGTCAACAATAAAACTACATGGCTCTTGGGGCAGGCATAGCCAAGGTCCAAGATCAAAGTAACTGGTATATTTAGTTAATTTAGACCTTGGAGAATGGGAAAAATATCAGTTTGCATATGTTTGATGAAAAAAGTCAAATTTGAAGAGGTCTAATGCTAGTCTACAATCATTTATAAAACTTCTTACATTTATACAGGGTGTACATACATTCATACATTCAGAGAATAATTTGTGAGAGGGTTAGTTAGCTAAATACTGTACATTGTGCATATAATACTTGAATTGTAGCAAAAATAGCGAAATAGCCGCGTAGCAAATCAGCAAACTGATTAGCTATAAGCAGAACATTCACAAATTTTGTAGCTAGGAAGAAGATATGGATGCATACTTAGACTCCAGTGAAGCAAATAGATTTTTCCAGGGGTCACAGAACCGGACGGCTGGGGGTGGTCTGAAGCCCCCTCACTTTTTCTCAACCCAAAGAAAAATTTTAAGTATGTCTACTGACGTCTCAAAAAGGTTTAAAATGAGTAGTTTGTACAAGCCTCGTATAACATACATGTATATCAACTACCCGAAATGCTTATGCGCCACGCATATAGTAATATAGTGACTGCCTTTTAGGGACTGGTGTGGGGCCGGTGGTGTAGTGGTTAGGGTGGTGCGCTCATGATAGGGAGGTTATGTGTTTGAATCCCAGTTAGACCGCCACTGTGCTAAGACCCCTGGGCAAGGTCTTAACCACAAGTGTACCTCTGTTCACCCAGCAGTATAAATGGGAACCAGTAAAAATATACTGGGAAGGTAACCTGCAATGGACTAGTGTCCCATCCAGGAGGAGTTGTGCTTCTAGTTGCTTCATGCTACAGAAACCTGATGAGCTGCTACGGCTCGGGTATAAAAAGCCCAACAGACTTTACCTTACCTTAGATTTACCTTCTAGGGAATGTACCGAAACATGGCTTCGAAATATTGACGCAAGAATATAAGCGCCGCCCGTGTCGATCCTTGGCATATACACATACACACACACACACACACACACACTTATCAAATCGCGCCACGGGCCCTGTTTCTGTTCTTGTGAATTCTATGATTTGTAAATGTTTTAAAATCTTCTGCTTTACCACAATCTCTCATAATATAGTAGTGTATTTGCAAATTCATAAGGAACCATCAAGGTTGATGTGCATGCTAGAAGTTATAATAGTTTCAAACATAAGCCAGTGGGGCAGTGGTGGTCTAGTGGTATACGGCGCTGGATTGCTGATCCAAAGGTTGGGGGTTCAAGTCCCACTCTCCACAAGGTTGTCACTGTCCCCCCCCAGTGCAGCTAACTGGGTTATCAAAGGCCGGCCATGTCTGTCACTGTCTATGGTGAGAGGCATGTAAAAGAACCATTGCTGACTTTCGTAAAGAGTAGCTGCAAAGTCGTCAGCGTGTTTCTGTCCCTTGCTAAAAAAGGGTTGTGACAGGAAGGGCATCCGACGTAAAAACCTCTGCCAAATCTAAACAGGCGAATCAGATGATTCACTGTGGCGACTCCTGAGTTAAAAAAAAAAGGGGGAAAGCTGAAAGGAAGACAGACATTTAACTGTAAAAGAAAAATAAATAAATAAAAATAAACTATTTAGTTTCTAGTAGCAGTAGAATAAGAATACGAATAATTTTTATTAAAATATTCTAGAACACAGGGGCAGATTTCTCGGTAGCTTTTCTATTTATAAGCCTGCATTCAACTTAATGTGTCTTTTGTTGTTCATCATACTTTTATTAAAAGAAGTAAAATCTTCAATCCATTTCAATTTCAAATGAGTAAAATTGTCATACATTAAATTAATAGTTTTATAATAATAGGATTATATGACTTCATGATGAGAAAATGTAAAATAAATATGCAAAGTATGTATTAAAATGATGCGGTAAACTTTTTTTTACGTTGGATAGTTACTAGTTCTTAGCATGGCCATAGAGTTTCTCTTTCATAAAGTGTGTTATTTTTGCTTGTAATGAACAGAGCTTTACAGTTTATGAACTGTGACTAGTGTCTATAATGAATTTCGGTTTTCTTCAGTATCTGTATGTATTACTGTACTCCATTCAGTGTTACTTTTAAACCTTCACTTCCTTAAACATGTATGAAGCACTGGGAACAAAATTGACCCTGATGAAAACCTCTGCATGCACTGTTTAATACGTGCAAATCTCCTGACTGATTTCCCATTGAAATAAATAGCAGTAATACCAAATGGGATCGTTTTCATTCTGACGTCTTTGCTCTGTTAGTATGAGAATTTCGGTCCAATTTAATCAATTTGTAGTTTCTGACGAAGTAATATTCAGGCTGCTAATGGTAAAAACATCATTAAGTAGCATAATCTGCTGTAGCATAATCATTTTTGAAATCTAAATTATCCAAGCGTTGACCAGAGCCTGGCCATAGTCTATCCAGCTTTGCTCACTTTGCCGTTAATGGAGTGTGATATTTCTTGTGGAAAAATCCGGCAGCCATTAAAGGAGCCTGAGAAATACTGTGAGGCACGCTCATTTCCTTTTTTCTCCCTCTATGCCAGCAGACTGTTTTATTATGACTACGAGAAAGAGATCGTATGAGGGAACAGTCGTTCTTGGAGGGATTCAGGCTGAAAGTGGTATGAAGGAGTAAATATAGAGTAGCAGTGAAAGAACAAGATCAAAACATGGAGATTGAGGAAAAGGAGGAGGAGAAGGAGGAGAAAACAAAATGAAAACATAGCATTGTTTCCATTGTTATATCAAGTTGCTGTGTGTATTTGAGCTTCATCCAGCTATATATATATATATATATATATATATATATATATAGTGTGTGTGTGTGTGTGTGTGTGTGTGTGTGTGTGTGTGTGTGTGTGTGTGTGTGTGTGTTTCCAAATGAAATAGGACGTTACAGAAGATTTTTGCATGAGCCTGCTTCACATTCACAAGACTGTCTGTGGTTTCTAACTGTTGGTAGACATTTTAAACAAATAAATAAATAAATACATAAATGATTCCTTTATGTCTGGTTCTCTGTCTGGCTGAGGCTTTAGTCATGCAGGAATTTCAGATCAGGATCACCTTGTACGGTACTCAAACACACAACTATGTGAGACATCCAAATGTGGCGGTGTCTGGTTATAAACCAGGATTTGGTGCCCAAACGGGAAGAGTTCTATTGTTGGCCCACTGCACTGAATAATTTATCTGTTTTAACCAAGCACATAGAAGCTTCATGGTGATGAACAAAGCTGTACATCTTTACACAACATCTAGCACCGCCCAAAAAAGAATCTAATGTTAAAGTGGCTAATCACAATGTTAACAAATTAGCATAGTTGCATTTTTGCTTTTAACATATAAAAATACACCCCTCAAATTTTATTGATATACAGTATATTGAGCAGTTTGTTCATTCTGCATTAAACAGGATTTATTTCACTTGTACATTTATTTGATTTATGAATATTTTTCTATCGGACACTAGTCTACAAACTCGTTGTTCGTCAGTTTATTTTTATGTAAATCACTTGAAGAAACGAAGAAAATAATTCATGCATGGTAGATTGTGCCGATCTGAGCAGATAGTTAATTCATCTCTGTGTATGAGACTTGCACCCATGCTAGTAGGCTTACGCTTCTGACCAACCATATTTGCTTAGGGTTACAAAAGTCCACAAAACAGTGTAAACACAAAGATCACAGAGACGACGTCTTAACACAAGGGTAACATGCCATATAACTGATATATATATATATATATATATATATATATATATATATATATATATATATATATATATATATATATATATATATATATATATATATATGCGGCAGTGGTGGTCTAGTGGATCGGGCACAGGATCACTGATCCGAATGTTGGGGATTGTCATTGTCCCCTCAGTGCGGCTAACTGGGTTATCAAAGAGGGGCCATGTCTCTCACTGTCTATGGTGAGAGGCATGTAAAAGAACCATTGCTGACTTTCGTAAAGAGTAGCTGCAAAGCCGTTAGCGTGTTTCTATATATATATATATACACACACACACACACACACACACACACACACACACACACACACTCAGTCTGTAGTTTGTAAACAATGAATGCAGCGTCATTGCGTCATTATGTCAGCGTACTATGTAGGTACGTCGAAAATCAAAATTCAACAAAACGTGAAATCGAAAAAACGTAAAACAGATGAACGTAAGTCAGGGAGTGTCTGTATAAATATTGTTTACTGCACTTCATATCATTTGCTCAGTGCTTTTTCCCTACACCATAACGCAACAATGAGAGCACCACTGCCAACTACTATAGTGGGTGCACAATTACACTTAATTCTAGTACAATATGGGAAAAAAGCATGTTCCAATAGGGGCACGCCACACTATTTGAGAAACACTGGCCTTGTGGGACCTCAACATGAGCCTTTCCTCGCTGGCATTCGTAGCGTTCACATGCACAAAATTCTTTGTCCTCCTCCTCGTCTGTTACTCACCGCCTCCTGCCTGCCCACGTGACATCTTCCCCACAGTCGATGGATCAGAAGGGTGAGTTGAATTATTGTTTATTCTTGTTTTATTATTTATTATTAATTATTATTAATGTTAATGCATATGTATTATTAGTAGTAGTATTACTATTAAATATTTATTGTTTTTACATGTTTATCTTTAATATATTAGGTCAAATATACATGTTTGTGGCAGGTTATATGAGTTTGGGATGGGGTTGGAATGGATTAATTGATTTTCTGTTATTTCTTATGGGAATAGTTCTTTCATCTAACGAACTTTTCATCTTACGAGCTCACCCCTGGAATGGATTAAATTCGTTAGCTGTGGTATCACTGGACTTTGTGTTCGGCAGTGGTGGCCTGGTTGTAAAGGTGCTGGATCATTGATCCTATGGTTGGGGGTTCATGCCCCACTCTCAACAGTTTGTCACTGTCCCCCCGAGTGCAGCTAACTGGGTTATCAAAGGCCAGTCATGTCTCTCACTGTTTATGGTGAGAGGTTCCTGGAAAAGAATCATTGCTGACTTTCGACAAGAGTAACTGCATAGCCATTAGTGGGTTTCTGCCCTGCGATAGCCTGGCGAGCTGTCCAGGGTGTACTCTAGCCTTGCCCAGAGTCGGCTGGGATGAGCACCAGGCTCCTTGTGACCCTAATTAGGATTAAGCAGTTACAGAAAATAACTAAATAACAAAAAAAAAGAAAATTTGTTTTCATTTCTAGCTGTATTGTGTTGCTGTTTTAGAGCAGACAGTGTTACAGTAAAATCACAGACATTGGCCGGTTGTAGGTCTGAAAAGCTTTCAGGTGAAAAGGAGACACTTCATATAAAATAAATTAACAAGCAAACAAATAAATAAATACAGTCGGATTATTAATCGTGGTTAGCAAGAATGACTCAGGACTTTCTAGTCTTTGGTTAGTTCTCTACAGACAGGCAACCACAGCACCTTTAATACACAGCACCATCTTTGTGACTGAAAATCATGCTTTTGGTATTAACCTGTGTGAGTGTGTGTGTGTGTGTGTGTGTGTGTGTGTGTGTGTGTGTGTGTGTGTGTGTGTGTGTGTGTGTGTGTGTGTGTGTGTTGGCTTGAGTATTGATTGTACACTTGGCCTGATATGAACAGTTCTCAGTTGAGTCCCAGTTTATCCATGGGAACTTCTTCACCCACTAAGTCAACTTCGACTGGGCGCACACACACACACACACACACACACACACACACACACACACACACACACACACACACACACACACACACACACAAACACACACACAAACACACACACGCACACACTTGGCATTATGGTCAGGACGTCTGGACATAGCCAAACACAGCCGTCTGGGTCGCCTACAAGAGAAAACAGAGTGTGTTATGTCAAAATGGGAAAAAAGAAGCAATTTCTTTAAGAGCCTGTGATCAGCGAGCCAGATTTAAAGTTCTTTCTGAATCACCAACACAATATATATACAGTCGGCCCCCAACTTACGGAATTAATTCGTTCCAGAGCCCTTTTCGTAACGCGAGGATTTCGTAAGAAGGGGTTGCATCTTATATGTTAAACGCCTAATTCGTTCCCAGGCTCCAGTCTTTGGACTGGATAAACCCCATAAACCCTTTAAAAATGATAAAAGTACACCAATTTTGCATGAAATATGTGTTAAAACTAAAACAAAATAATTTATTTATAAAAGAAAATCATTTATTAAACCATTTAAACATTTTATGAACATATTAAACCATTTTATTAACATATTTATTAATTAACCCATTATTAAACATTTTTTATTCACACACACACACACACACTCACACACACACACACACACACACACACCTCTCTCTCTCGCTCCTTCTCTCTTTTTTTCTCTCTCACTCTCTATCTCTCTATCTCCCGCATGCGCGCAGTGGGCCACGCCCACAAGACGTGGAAAGCGCATTCCCTGCTTGACAAACTCAACTTTAATTCGATTCCTTGAGGGATCGGAATTCCAGATGAGCTCAAATGCGCCCACATTTATTAAACATTTACTGAATTAATCAACTTAAAAAACTAAAAACTAAAGCGTTATTCCCTCTCTCTCTCGCGCTCTCCCCTTCTCTCTTGTGCGCACGCTGCGGGCCACGCCCACAAGACGTGAATTCAAAGCACATTCCCTGCTTGACAAACTCAACTTTAATTTGATTCGTTGAGGGATCGGAATTCCAGATGAGCTCAAATGCACCCACATTTATTAAACATTTACTGAATTAAAACAAGTTAAAAAACTAAACTAAAAACTAGAGTGAAACTTCCTTCTGTCTCTATCAGGGAGGCCAGCTGGGCGGGATGTTGAGAGACAGCCAATGAGAGAGCAACTCACGCATCGTGTGAAATCTTGATTGGCGGGTCTGAATTTTGAATTTCTTTTCGTAAGAGGGGGTTGTTGCGTATCTCGGACAGAAACTCAAGAAAATGTTTTTCGTAACCTGGGGATTTCGTACACAGGGGTCTTCGTAAGTTGGGGGCCGACTGTATATATATACACAGACGCTCCCCGACATACGTTCATTCATTTTCGTATTTTTTGATTTTACATTTTTTTTTTTTAATTATGTCAAATTTTGAGTTTAGCGTGCACTCTGTAGTACAAGACGTACCTACGTAGTACGCTGACGTAATATGCTACTTCTGCATGATTCTGCGTCCATTGTTTACAAACGACAGACAGAACATGCCCTCCTTCCCAGTTCGACTCGTGTTATCCTTGTGTTAAGACTTTGTCTCTGTGATCTTTGTGTTTACACTGTTTTGCGGGCTTTTGTAACCCTAAGCAAATATGATTGGACAGAAGCGTAAGCCTACTAGTGATAGTGGTAATCAGAAAAAAGCGGCAAGCCATCTCATTTGAAACGAAGATGGCTATTATCAAGAAAATTAATGCTGGTGAAAAACATGTGAATGTTGCATGTTTCTTCCAAATGGCACCGTCGAACATCTGCATTACATGCAGAAAGATCACATCACAGAGCATGTTAAAGGTAATATTTGATATTTGATTAGTGAATTTGTTTAAAATGTATCAATTTGAAATTATTTTGCTTGAATTTAATTTATTTTAAATTAATGTTGATATTATTTGATATGTTTGATATTATTTTACAATGTTATGTTTATAATAATTGATTTAGGGGTGTTTTATGAGACACGGTAATGGTATTTATGGATGTATAGTACAGTATGAACATCATATGTCACTGGAACATACAGTAACAACTTACGTTATTTTTTCACCTAACGTTCAGCCATCCGGAACCGAACTAAAAGGTAAGTTGGGGATATATATATATATATATATATATATATATATATATATATATATATATATATATATATATATATATATATATATATATATATAGCCATTGATAGCGTCTCACATTATTTCACTAGCTAGCATTGTAAAGCTAGCTGTAGGCTAGTATTATTAAAGGTAACCCAGGTTGGCATGTACATAATTTCACACTAGTGCAAGTATAGTCAAGAAGATATTTTTTAATCAAAAAACGAAAGGAAAAAGGAAGAAAAAAACCTAAGAATAAAAAAGTCAACACAAGTTAATGATCAGTAATGATACAAACCGGTGAGTCAGTTTTATTACTTAAGTTACATTTCAGTTCTGAATGACGAGTGTTTTATAGCTAACAAGTCGAAATGTGAAGAATTATAATTTGGGTCAGGATACAGGAATATTATACAATATAAAAA
>CM045744.1:18578975-18616475 GCA_024760905.1 Plotosus lineatus
GCCTGCACACGCTTCTTCACCTCTTTTCCACACTCTCCATTGCTCTGGATTGTTGAGCCTAAGTACTTAAAATCCTCCACCTTCTTTATCTCTGCTCCCTGTAACCTCACCGTTCCTCTTGGGTCCTTGTCATTCACACACATGTATTCTGTCTGACTGAGGCTAACCTTCATTCCCCTCCTTTCCAGGGCATACCTCCACCTCTCTAGATTTTCCTGCACTTGTTCTCTGCTCTCACTACAGATCACGATGTCATCTGCAAACATCATAGTCCAATTTCCACCAGCACCCTGTTGGTTAACAGCACTGATGGCGGTCGTTGTTCACCCGGACCTCGACCGATCCAATATGAATTTTCTTGATATGACTCGCATGTTTTATTTGGCATTTGTTTTACGCCGGATGCCCTTCCTGACGCAACCCTCTGCATTTATCCGGGCTTGGGATGGGCGTGAGGGAGAGACACTGGCTTGTGCCCCTCCCTAACGGCTGCATTGTATATACAAAAGAGTAAAATATAATAATAATAGTACGTGATAATTAACCTAATTATGTACTTAACCTAATTTGTTTACATACCTTTTTGGTTGTGATGTCTCGGCGTATGTGGATGGATGGGGAGGGAGAGGTGGGGGGACGGGTTATTACTTTGAAGGCGAGTCCCCCCCCCCCCTCCATAAAATGACTGGGTAACTGTCCTTCTGGTGTTTTGTCCCTTCTCTGTCTCTTGATTGCAGTTGATTCTTCTTCCTCTGCAGTTGCTTTCCGAATCTTTTTAACAAAGAACTTGTCTAGTGTTAATTGTTTTCGTCTTCGTTGCAAAATTTTCCTGAAGTGCATCGTAGCATTATCACTTCCCTCCCATTTTGCACACATTTGCTTAATTAAGGAACTCGGAATATTCTCCTTTCCTTCATCTTCATCAGACGACAGATCACCAGCCCAAGATTTTTGTTGCTCTTTTTGCAGGTGTTGCAGCTCTTCGGTATTTAATTCAATTCCATGGCTTTCCAAAAGTTCATGAACATTTCCTGGCTTCGTTCGAACTCTGATGATGTGTTAGAACAGGAAGGCACATTTTGCTCATATTTTTTGATCAAACTCCAATTTGTTTGACTAAGGAGTCATTCAACCACCGAGGTTCCACTGGATGAAAGGATTTAACCATAATATAATATGCCTTAAATCGAAATTAAACTTTTTGGGGTTTTTTGCATAGAATGTAAAAACCACCAGTAAGTGCACACATGGGGGGCAACATTGTCATGTGAAAATTAGGGAAAAGTCATTTGATCACCCTGTGTTATTAATAAACTGAATAAATATAGATATGAATGGTGGGCTATTCTTTCAAATATCCGTATAAACTCTTGTTTGATGTATGTGCAATGAATCCCGCGTAATGTGTACTTGTGTACCTTTCATTTAATTTTAAGTTAAAAACTGAACAAGAAAAGCAATTTAAGTAAAACTTAAAGTTTTCATTTTTCAAAATACAGGGATCCCTCGCTACTTCGGGCTTCAGTTTCTGTGGCTTCAGTGCATCGCGGGTTTTTCAAAAATATTCATCAAAAAATGTTTAAAAAGGAAATTAAGGCAAAATAAGGAAAAAGTTAAGGAAAATGCCACAAAACAATGCCAATCATGCAAAAAAAAAAAAAAAAAAAAAAGAACCCAAACCCCCATAACAAAACTGCATTTTTATGTGAGGTACGCATCTGTGTGCGGGCGCGTCCGTATGTATGTGTATTTATATTTTATTTTTACATCTTGTGCATTATTTTGAATGTTTAATTGTTATTATAAGCATTTATAGTTTTGAACATGTATTATTGATATTATATACACATATACATGTACGTATATGTTAGTCGGGCGGGGTCAATCCTACTTCGCGGAAATCGGTGGTCGCAGGGGGGGATCTCGGTCCCCATTGACCACGGAAAGTGAGGGATACCTGTATATATACTGTGTGTGTGTGTGTGTGTGTGTGTGTATATATATATATATATATATATATATAGAGGATTTTCTGAGTAGATCCTTCCGTAGGAGAGTGCTCAATACTTTTTGGTAGAGCAAATAACAAAAATAAAAGGACAGGACAAAGACTTTCTATTGAAACTCCATTTATCACTACAGATCTGTTTCGAGGGGTGGTGAAACCATCCTCTCTCTTCAGGTGATTATAGAAGAATATATATATGTATATGTCTGTCTGTCTTCCTTTCGGCTTTTCCCTTTTACTCGGGAGTCGCCACAGCGAATCATTTGATTCGCACATTTGATTTGGCAGAGGTTTTTACGTCGGATGCCCTTCCTGTCACAACCCTTTATAGCAAGGGACAGAAACACGCTGACGACTTTGCAGCTACTCTTTACGAAAGACAGCAATGGTTCTTTTACATGCCTCGCACCATAGACAGTGACAGACATGGCCCGCCTTTGATAACCCAGTTAGCCGCACTATAAACACGTAACACACACAAACATTAAAAAGGCATAAATATTATGTCCATGGCAGTTATGAGCCAAAATAACTAATTATTTATTTGAATCTGTGCTACATTAAATATTTATTTAAAACACTTATAATGTCCTAAAGTTCTGTCAAATTGTGATTAATAGTCGCTTACTGGATTTTAGTGTGTCATGGTGTTTCACGTGCCAGTAAGAAAGAAGGCTCTTGTTTCTCAAACTCTAGGACAAATATAGCAAAGAAACGCCTGAGCGCTAGCTGACGCAGATGCAGCATGGTCCAAATGCACGTCCCTGACACCGTCCGGTGATTAAAGCAGACGTCACCATCTTGCCTTGACCTCACAGACACACACTGACAAACTGTCAACGCACCCACACATTACCCCATTCATTGATCTTCACGTCACTGCCTGTCACCCAGTTTAGCATCTCGGCTAACAGGAAGTGGGGCTTTGTGAGAAATGTAACACCTTGCTGAAAATCTGACTGTCAAGCGTCAAATGGCTGGTCTTTCAAAATTAAATAGCAAGTAGGGGAAGCAGTGAATAACATGGCCAAAGATTAAAATAAAACACTTCTCTCAGGGTTTAGCATTACAGAAGATTAGCTAGAAGTTGAGAGTAAAGATAAAAATCGAGGAATTACTGAAATGAAATGACTTGGGTGCAAATAAAATTTTACCCTTTCCCATTCAGTGTCTCATAAAAAGAGTTTTAGATTGGAACTGTTGCTCAAAACATCTGTAAATAAATTAATTAATTAACAAGATGCTAATTGGGGCAGTGGTGGTCTAGTGGTATAGGGCGCCGGATCGCTGATCCAAAGGTTGGGGGTTCGAGTCCCACTCTCCACAAGGTTGTCACTGTGTGCCCCCCCCACCACCACCACCACCACCACCCCCACCCAGTGCAGCTAACTGGGTTATAGGCCGGCCATGTCTCTCACTGTCTATGGTGTGAGGTTCATGTAAAAGAACCATTGCTGACTTTCGACAAGAGTAGGCTGCAAAGCCGTCGGCGTGTTTCCGCCCTGCGATGGCTTGGTGAGCTGTCCAGGGTGTACTCTGCCCTCGCCCGAAGTTGGCTTGGATGGGCGCCAGCCTCCCCGCGACCCGAATTAGGATTAAGCGGTTACAGAAAATGAACTGAACTGATGCTAATTGTAAAGCGATGACTTAAAACATGATGGAGCATAATAAAAAAAACTGACCCAGTAGACACATGTACACTGTCACTCGATTTCAGATTAACTTTCTTGTCGTTGCACATTTAAAAAGTGTCAAAAGTATTGACCCCCTTTTTTGAAGTGCACATCTGCAGAAATAACTGCTCAATACCATCACATTTCACTCCATGCATTTCCAGCTGTAAATTCTTCTTCCCAAAAAGTTATAATCTAATATCAAGCTAATGCATCAATAATAATAATAATAATAATAATAATAATAATAATAATAATAATAATAATAATAATAATGTTATTATTATTATTATTATTATTAACAGTGTTACATATATGTGTTTTATGCTTACAGTATTAATAATATAGCAAATAAAATGAAGAAGAAAGTCAAAACAACAAATTGGAGCCTATCTCAACCAATTGTGTGTGAAGGTGGGGTACACCATGAACAGCTCGCCAGTCCGTTGCAGAGGCGACACACACCCATTCACACTTCCACCAGGGGAAATTTGGAACAACCTATTCGCCAAATGTGCATGTCTTTGGATTATCGGAGGAAACCGGAGTACCTGGAGGAAATCCACACAATCATGGAGTGGGAGAGAACACACACAAAAAAAAGCCTCACACAGGAATGCCCTCACCATGCCCAGGACCTTCTTGCTGTGAGGTGGACATGTTAATCACTGCACTAAAGTGTCACCAAAGAATTTCATATCTTTCCTAAATGACTTATTAATGACACAAAACCAAAAAAGGAACATGATGATGAGAACAATTAATACTGTAATACTGCAGTGATGAATCTGAGAGGTGAAGTCTGGTTTGGCCAAAATGTTTCGACCGGTCATGGCCTTATTACACCAAGCAAGAGTCACCCTAGGTCAGCAGACAGACACAGACAGAGAGAGAGAGAGAGAGTGTGTGTGTGTGTGTGTGTGTGTGTGTGTGTGTGTGTGTGTGTGTGTGTGTGTGTGTGTGTGAACAGAGGGAGGGACAGAGGGAGGAAGGTGGTAAGTGATTCACTGCTTCACTTCACAGTGGTTTTAACACTTGTGTGTGAATTCAGCTGGCAAATGGAACGAGAGAAGGAAATGATCTCCAGTGGTTTCCTCTGCTGCTTCGTTCAATCATATTTCTATTACAGTATTGCACAATTGCTGATTTGTTTACAGCAGGAGATGGTAAAAGGTCTGAGAGGCAACTCTCCTCGCGTAATTCACAAATATATAATTTTTAATGCGGAATTCCGAGGATGAAGCATATGTTTCTTCAAGATGGATATATGGGGGGGGGGGGGTTAGGGAAGCTTTGCAACCCTAAGGATAAAGATAGAAACACACAGTCAAGTGGATGGGAGGACCAATACATATGCACGGGTGAAGGGGATCATCAGATTGGTGGATGGTGGATAATTAGATGAATGGATGGATGAATGGAAAGACAGATGACAAAAGAAATTGGCAGCTGAGTACACAGGTGGGTGGATGGATAACAATAAGCCAGCAGATATGGATAGATATTGTATGAACGTAAGGATGTAGACATGAACGTTGCAAATTGAATGATCGATGGAAAAACGGATGCATAATTGGACATTTACACTTACATCATTTGGAAGACGCTCTTATCCAGAGCGACTTACAATTATCTTTTTTTATCTACACCTGAGCATTTAAGAGCTAAGGGTCCAACAGTGGTTATAGTGGGAATAGAACCACTGACCTCCAGGTCAATAACTCATCACATTAACCACTAAGCCACCACTACCCAGCATACAGGTGGATAGGCAGACAGACGGTTTACTCTGAACAGCTCATCAGACAATGGAAAGTCAACACATACGTTTACACTCATACTTAGGAGCATTCTGGAACCGCCAGTTAGCCGCATGTACGTGTCATTGGGCTGTGGAAGGAAACGGGAGTACCTGGAGTCAGCCCACAAAAGCATAAGGAGAACGTGCAAACTCCACACAGCATTGCCCTCGCCGAGCCTGGGACTTGAACCCAGGATATTCTTGCTGTGAGGCAGACCAGCTACCCACAATACCTCAACATACACTCGCTATGCTCAAACTTGCGGGCATATTTGGAACAGACAATCGGCTCCATCCAAACCCGGCGGCATTATATAAGTATTCATCTAAATATGACTCATTCTGAAGAGATTTGTTTTCGCTCCATGACATTAAAGAATCAGGTTTTTTTTGGTTTAACTGTAAAACTACAATTCCATCGGAAAATTTACACTGACATCTTTTCTTTCTTTCTTTCTTTTTTAATTTCCTCCCGTTTACTCCCTAATTTAGTCATATCCAATTCCTACCCATCGGGTATTGCGTTCCCTATCACACAACCACCACCAACCAGGGAGGACAGAACGCATGCACATGCCCATGACATGCTATGCTAATGCTATGCTATGCTAACCACCTGCCTTTTTTCAAGCTGCAATGCTATGTGTATTTGGGGTGGTAGACATCGTTTCCATCTGCCAGGCTCTGCTTTCTCAAATGCAGTCCTTTCTCACCCTTGATTAGTTGGAAATAAATAACAGGTGCGGCTGACAATTTCTCTGTGTTTAAGAGACTAAACCCAACAAGTGTAGACAAACCTGCTGTTTACTCACGTCACTGTGGCATCAGACAAGTACTCAGGAAGACAGATGGATGCTGTATTAATGGCTTAAAGGAATCACAGTCCCATAAACAAATGGAGCTAAAATAAGATCCCAGTTCAGAAGAATGTCAGAAGGGTGTACCACACCATCAAGTCAAGTTAAAACAGCCCAACTATGGTCTGGTAAGCTGTTCAGGGTGTACCCCGCGATATACCCAGTAGCGGCTAAGCTAGAGGCGCCTCCTGCCGACCCTAATATAATTAAGCGGATCGATGCGTGAGTGAGTCTCTTTGGGAGTAACGAGGATGGATAGGATCAGGAATGAGCACATCAGAGGGACAGCACATGTAAGACGTTTCGGAGACAAAGTCAGAGAGGCTAGATTGAGATGGTTTGGACATGTACAGAGGAGGGATAGTGAGTATATTGGTAGTAGGATGCTGAGGTTGGAACTACCAGGCAGAAGGCCTAGAGGAAGACCAAAGAGACGATTCATGGACGTGGTGAAGGAGGACATGAAGGCAGTTGGTGTAAGAGAAAAAAGATGCAGAGGATAGCGTGAGATAGAGGCAGATGATTTGCTGTGGCGACCCCTGAAGGGAACAGCCGAAAGGACAAGAAGAAGAAGAAGAAGATGAGTGAGTGTTCACATCTAATATCGCTATCAACAAATATAATATTATCTTTAAAGTAATAAATGAATAGGGTGTAGTTTTTATTAATTTATTATTACATTTCTTGTTGTGGAGTGTCTGTAAAAATTAGTTTCTGTCACTTGGGTTTTTTTTCTTTCTAGCTGTTATTAAAACAAACAATAACAAAAAAAGATTGTCATTGAAGAACCTGACAATCGAGACTCCATTCATGAATGTAACGTAAATGCCCCTATTAAGTGTTATAGATTTTCAAAATATGTTTGCGCTTGAACAGCCTCATTAGTTCCTGTGTACAGTATCAAAGGATATTCAACGTCATAAACAGAGAGTAACTTCCTGAAGAACAGAAAATGTGACAAAGAGGTTTAGAGAGAGATTCTAGAGTCGTGTGTGTGGATTAGAAGAAAAGCCGTCGTGCGCGCCTCCTACTTCTGGATCCACTTCAGTCTGCCAAATGCCTCTGCTGCTTGACTTGCTTTATTGCTGGAAAATGTGGTGCACTGTTGGCAGACTTTTGCCTTTTTTCCCTTTTTGGCCAACAGACGACTTGGTGAGGCATAAAAAAAATCTTTATAAGTCCAAAATGAATAAGCGCAAAGCCCATCCTAAAGCCTTGTTCCTGGAAGTGATGTCCAGCTCCATGAGTCTGCGAGAGAGAGAGAGAGAGACACAGAGAGAGAGAGAGAGAGAGAGAGAGAGAGAGAGTAGTGATAGAGTCAAGATAGTGATACAGTTTGAGAGCTAGATGCCGTATTTGTTGAGTATCTTGGTATCCTCTCTGGGACACATTCAAATTTACAGCAATTTGAAGAGTTTCATTTTTATTATAGTTTATACATGGAAAGTTACGAGTATTCAGTATCGGGTCCTGCACCAATTAAAATTTATTTACTATTTAACGGCTAATGAATACCACATTTCTCACAGCTAATTGGCAACAGATTTCTATCTCATTTTGCATTCTAAGTCTTCATGGACACCAAATGGTAAGAAACAATCTGATGTAGACTCATGCAGTGTCAGTATACTGCTCCCAGTCACTGTTTACCCAGCGTATATAGTACTGCATTATTCATTCAAGTCATTCAATTCATTTTCTGTAACCGCTTAATCCTAATTTGGGTCACGGGAAGGCTGGTGCCCATCCCAGCCAACTTCGGGCAAGGGCAGAGTACACCCTGGACAGCTCGCCAGGCTATCGCAGGGCGGAAACACGCCGACAGCTTTGCAGCCTACTCTTTACGACAGTCAGCAATGGTTCTTTTACATGCCTCTCACCATAGACAGTGGGAGACACGGCCAGCCTTTGATAACCCAGTTAGCTGCACTTGGGGGGGGGACAGTGACAACCTTGTTTAGAGTGGGACTCGAACCCCCAACCTTTGGATCAGCGATCCAGTGCCCTATACTACACTAGAGCACCACTGCCCCATAGCATTATTCATATCAGTGCTAATTAGCACATTTAGCTGTACAGGGATCCCTCTCTACTTCGCACATCAAGTCATGCGACTTCAGTGCATCGCGGTTTTTAAAAATAAAATCAAATAAATATTCATCGAATTAAAAAATAAGGAAATTAAGGAAAAATAGGGGAAAAGTTAATGAATATGCCACAAAAACAAGGCCAATTATGGAGAAAAAAAAACTCTAAACCAATACAAAACAAAAAACAACCCAAACTCTCCGATCAAAACTACTTACATTGTTGTGTATCTGTGTATGTATGTGTGTCATCTTCTTCTCATGCAATACCATCTGAATGTGTGTGTGTTTTATATTTTATTTCCATCTAATGTTACTTTTCAATGTTTAATTCTTATTATAAGCATTTACAGTATTGGATATGTATTTATTGATATTATATACACATATACATGTACGTATACGTCAGTCAGAGGGGGTGGGGGTTGGGGGTGATCCTACTTCGGGGATTTTGATGGTCGCATGGGGATCTCGGTCCCAATTAACCGTGGAAAGTGAGGGATCCCTGTACTCTTTTCCAAAAAAAAAACAAAACAGCACAGATACAGTTATCTGAATAAACACACACACACACACACACACACACACACACACACACACACACACACACACACACACACACACACACACACACAAAGACAGTAAGGGGCATGTTCCATGAGTGACCTTTGAACCAGTAAATATACAAGTGAATAAGGCCATCGTTCTTAGAGACATGAATCAGAGGAAAACACACACATACACACCCACGCACACACAACAGGCAGTGACTAACACAGCCCTAGACAGGTGAACTCACCAAGGTGGAAATCGTATAATAAGACAAATTGCTTTTTGGAAAGACACACGTGTGTTTAGAGATACAATGCACACACACAGAGACACACACACACACACACACACACACACATTCCCTCACACTCTCTCTCTCTCTCACACACACACACCTGCATGAACACATCTGCTCATACTCATGTGTCAGGATGTTTTCTCTCCCTCTAGCCTCCTCTTTCTTTTACATTCTAGCTCTTTTAAACTTTTTGTCGATGGACTTTTAGAAGCTTGGACTCTAGAATAACCAAACAAAATGTCACTCTAAAAGCTCTGCTCTTGTATAAAAATCAAGTTGTTTAGAGTTTGATATAAAGACAGAGCAACAAGACGAGTCCTCCTCTTGGGACGGTGAACTTTTCCCCTCGACGTTTGATGGAGTGCAGGAGTTCCCTGACAGCTCCGAGCTAATCTTTTCCAAAAACGTAATACAGTATCCTCGGGGAAACATTGGGTATCTGTGCCATGCTAACAGGCTCAGACACGTCATTTATCACGTTGGTTAAAATAAAGTTAAGTTGGAATTTGTTCATTCACAGTGACATGACTATAGACACTTTTTTCATCGTGGAAACATGCTGGACATCTTTAATTCATGGCATGCAGCTAACAAGAAAACCTAGCAAATTACAATTAAAGCTAACAAGATAAAGCTAGCTAACAATGCTACCTCCATGTGTTGTTCATTTCCAGTACAATGGAAGTCCAATAATTATCAAAATGAATCAACAAATCTTCTTTCTTCTTTTCCTTTTGGCAGTTTCCTTTTTCTCGGGGTCGCCAATTAGCTGCACTGATAGGACAGTGACAACTTGATAGTGAGGCTGGAACCCCCAACCTGAGGATCAGCAATCCAGCACCTTTTACCTCCTGTCACGACTGCCCAAAATGAAGCAACGAATACACGATTCAACATAATAAGCGCCCAGGGCGCGTTAAAAAAAAACGGAGTGGGTGGGCGCTTATTAAAATGTTATCAGCGGCGTGGGACTGTAAGTGCTTATTACATCGAGATGGAAAACATGAATAAAAACAGAACAATAAAAGAGTTTTACTGGTATTTGTATTATTAATTTTTTAGTATCAACCAAACTACTTACATGAAAGCTGAAAATAAACAGAAAACAGCATAAATTAAAAAAAAGATTTTTCTTTCCCTTACTTTTCCCTCCCAGCGCTGTTCCTTTAAACATTTCCTTTAAACATTTTCCTGGAAGTAAAATGAGCCAATCAAGAATGTCAACTTTAGCTCATAGCAAGTTGAACCAATCAACACAAACATGATCAAAAGCACATGGCCAGGAACGTGCTTAAATTTATGAAGTTAGTGAGCAAAAAATACTGGTCATTACTTTCTGATAGGTCCATATCTGGCTCATCGCTCCATTCAGAGCATCCCATAGTTTTTCTGTAGCAGTTCCTAATGGTTCATCGGTTGTTGGCCATTAACCAAGAGAACAGCAAAATATTTTCCTGTTTTTTAAAGCATGGTGGAACAATCAAATGTGTTGTTACCAATGAACATTATAGACATTCCCCAGAGGCAGGAGGTCTTGAAATACCGTGTAAACTCACTTTTACAGGCAGTGAAGCCTTATTTTACCTACAGAGACTGATCGAATAGAATTGGGAAGTTTGATTTACTATTTTGCACCCAGTACACATGGGTGGTTATTAGAGGTAAGATTAAAAAAAACATGGGGGGCCTTATTGGAGCAGGGCACTTCTTACATCGTATTCGGCATTTATTTAAAACAAGGTGATATATCACAATATGTTTCACCAATGCTGATCCACTGTGTAAGAGAACACCAGAAGTGAACAGTATGCTGAAAACGGGTGGGTTTATAAGATGAACTCTGAACGTCATTCATTCATGCATTCATTTTCTGAACCACTTAATCCTAATTAGGGTCTTGGGGAGACTGGTGCTCATCTCAGTCGACTCTGGGTGAGGGCAGGGTACACCCTGGACATCTTACTGGGGCATCACAAGGCTGAGCTCTGAACTTAAAAAAGGAAAAAAGTACTGAAAATGTAATTCGTGTTCCTGGAAAAAACTCCACTCGCTGTGTCATTAGTTAATTGCTTCATTGTACTAAATGTCACAGGGAGGCTAGAACCTATTACAACCAACTCTGGACAACGGTTAGGTAAACCTTTAGAAAAAAAAAAGTTAAATGTAAACCACTCTGGATAAAGATGTCTGTGAAATGCCATAAATAAAAATGAACAGCTCACCATCCCTAAAGGTATTTGGAACAGCCAGTAATATGCAAGTCCAGAGTCATCAGAGGAAACCCTACAAGCATGGGAGCACACAGAAACAGCCTTGCCAAGCACAGGATTCGAGCCCATGACCTTCTTGCTGTGAAGCAGGTGAGCAGGTGTCTACCACTATGCCCCCATGCCAACCACCCAACACAGAAGTTTTAAAACTGACAGAGAGGCAGGAGGGCTGAAAGTCATTTAAATGATGAACTTAATCGAGCCTATCTCAACCGGCTGTGAGCGAAGGCTTGACTATCACAGGGCAACACACACACACACACACACACACACACACACACACACACACACATACACAACTATAACTACTAACACTCACACCTTAGGACAATTTGGAACAGTTAGTTTGCATATTCTCTGTGGCTTTGGACTGTTGGCAGAAAGCAGGATACCTGGAGGAAACCCAGGCAAACACAGGGAGAACATCCCAGGGCCAATCCACATACAACCACCAGTCAGCCTAATGTGTACTGTGGAACACCACTATGCTTTCGTTTGAGTATTTCTAGTCATGGCAACTTAAGAGGATGCGCTCATGTTTGCAGAGATGAAAGAAGAATTCCCACCAATCAGAGAACGCGGTCGGGTAAACTCCGCCCCGGATAGAAGCGCGTGCAGGTCCGCAGCCTATAAAAGCGGGGGATGCCCCTGTTTGTGCGCACGGTGCTGCTCGGACACGTGAGGACTGCAGCCCGCCCAACACAGCGCACCACAATTACATCTTTTAAAAGTCATATAAAATAATTAGTAATATAAATATACATTTTAATACATTATATTTGTGGGGTTTTTTTTTATTTTTTTTTAATTATTTTTTTTGTGCGTAATTATGAGGCGGTTGGTGTTGTTGGTGCTGTGCGCGTGCAGCGCGCTGATGTGCTCGGCGAAGTCCGTCAGGAATAAGAGACATGATGGACAGAAGCAGGTGGAACTACTCGATTACGCGCACCAGGGTAAGAGACAATAGTCCCACATGTATGTCCACATACAGACACCGGGAAGTTCAGGATGCGCAATTCAGGGCGAAGTCTTTATGCAAATGATAAAATTATTATCCATCAATTTCTCATAATAAAACCTGGTAATGATTTGTTATTTATATGTTTTCCAGATTCAATGAAATCTTATAAAATGTATAATATGATATAATGTGAAGCACCAGCATGGCGCTAATTAAGTATTCTTTATATTCTTTATACGGTAAACTATAACTTTCTATTTCTAAATGTTTTGGTGTAAGGAGAACATTTAGAAATATAAATTAATAGTTTACTTTATAAAAATTACTTATTTAGCTCAATGCTGGCGCTTCACATTATTAACAGCATTGTTTACCAACAAAATTTCATTTTATTGTCCTCACTATTGTGTAAAACAGGTATCGTTTGTATTTACACATTAAGCTATATGAATAACTTTGCTCAACACTATTAAACTTTATTTTATTATATTTTAATTATTATTTATGTTATATTTTAACACCACCAGTTTGTTAAAACAACATTATTAAACTACAAAGTTTTATCTTATTTGCAAACATTTATGTTAGGACTAATATTGAAGAAAAAATACTAAAATTAATTTCACCTAAAATAAATTATGATGGGAATGGGGTCGGTGGTGTAGTGGTTAGAGTACTGGGCTCATGATCGGGAGGTTGTGAGTTCAAATCCCACTAAAACCTCCACTGTGCTAAGATCCCTGGGCAAGGTCACAACCACAAGTGTGCCTCTGTTCACCCAGCAGTATAAATGGGTACCAGTAAAAATATACTGGGAAGGTAACCTGCGATGGACTAGCGTCCCATCCAGGAGGAGTTGAACTCCTGGTCGCTTCATGTTATGGAAACCGGGGATAAGCACCGGCCTGATGAGCCACCAGGCTCAGGTGTAAAAACCCAACAGACTAAAAAAAAAAAAATAAGATCAACAGTGGTAACCTGGTGGTAAAGGTGCTGGATCACCGATCCTAAGGTTGGGAAAAAAAAACATGTCCCCCAGTGCAGCTAACTGGGTTATCAAAGGCATGAATAACACAAGTACCAGTAAAGCTCTTTTATTGTTCTGTTGTTATTCATGTTTTCCACCTCGATGTAATAAGCACTTACAGTTCCACTCCGCTGATAACATTTTAATAAGCGCCCACCCACTCCAATTTTTTTTAAGCGCCCTGGGCGCTTATCACGTTGAATATGGTATTCGTTGCTTCATTTTGGGCAGTGGTGACCAAGAGGTAAAAGGTGCTGGATCGCTGAACCTAAGGTTGAGGGTTCCAGCCCCACTATCAAGGTTGTCACTGTCCTCCCAGTGCAGCTATTTGGGTTATCAAAGCCGGCCATGTCTCTCATTGTCTATGGTGAGAGGTTCATGTAAAAGAACCATTGCTGACTTTCGACAAGAGTAGGCTGCAAAGCCGTCGGCGTGTTTCCGCCCTGCAATGGCCTGGCAAGCCGTCCAGGGTGTACTCTGCCCTTGCCCGAAGCTGGCTGGGATGGGCACCAGCCTCCCTGCGACCCCAATTAAGACTAAGCGATTACAGAAAATGAATTGAGCAATAAGATGGCATTTTATTGCAAAACTATTGCGGAAAATAACAAGTACACTATGTATTGATGTATTTTCACCTAAAAATAAATTCCGATCTTTGCTGTAAAGGCTATAGATCTCATAAAAGCTATATATCTCGTGTACAATGATAGATAGAGTTTAACATGTTGTTAAAAAGTAAAAAAAAAAACCTAAAAATAAATTCTGGTTTTTGCTTTAAATTACATTATTTAGCTTCAAAACCTCATTTTATTTCTGAACGCGTCTTAAATAACAGATAGAGAATGTAATTATGCAGTGTTGTTGAAAAGTAATAAAGATTTTTTTCCCCTTGAAAAATATATTCTATTTGCTTTAATTACATTGTTTAGCGACAAAATTTTATTTTAATATCAGGAGAGTCTGTTTCAAGTTTCAAAATTAAAAATCTTACTCAGTAGTAACTAATTCACAAATTGTATCTTCCTTTGCATTATTGTAATGGGGCTGATGGAGCCCATCCTAGCCGACTCTTGGTGAAGGCAGGGTACACTCTGAACAGTGTCAATCAACACAACAATTAATACTTTACTCACATTCACAACTAGAATAAATATGCAATTAGCTCAGTGCTTCTCAAAAAGTGGGGCGCGCCCCCCCTTGGGGGTGGTGCAGTACGATGCCAGGGGGTCGCAGTGTGATGCAGAGGTGTACGTACTAATAACAATGTTATAGACAAATAATACTGTACTATTTATAGTCGTTCGTGGGGCGGTGGGGTGGGTGGGCATGAAATGTTTTTTTTCTTCCTAAGAGGGGGGGATGGGGGGCACAGAAAATAATTGAGAAACATTGAATGAGCTTAATGTGCATGTCTTTGGACAATGGGAGAAAACGGGAGTATCCGGAGGAAACCTATGCAAACACAGGGAGAATCTGCAAACTCCGCACTCGGCTTGAAAACAGGCCCTTCTCACTGTGAGGATACAATGCTAATCACTATGCCACCTTGCCGCCCCTGCTCACTACTGAGAAATGTTCATATTTGTTGCATTTTAAAAATGTAGTGGTTTACGTGTAAATTTCTTCTTACACAGCTAGCTGTACGGAAAATGGGCGTGTTTACCAGATCAATGAACAATGGGAGCGACTCTACAAGGGCAGCACGCTACTGTGTACATGTACAAAATTGGCCAGTATCCAGTGCGTGTCCAAACCAACAGGTGAGAATGAAACCTATGCACAATATTGTCTTTTATAATGCTATGAAAATAAAGCTACAGAATCCTCCAATATTAGTGTCAATCATTGACAAGAGTCAAATCCAACTTTTCTAATAGCCTCACTTCACTCTGCTAAAAATAAACGAAAATAAATTACAAAATGAAGAACCTCCCTTGGCCTATAAAAACAGCACAGTCTTCCTCTACATCATTTTACATGGTTGGAGAATTCACAGCAGGGAATCTGAGACCATTCCTTTTTTCAGAATCTCTTCAGAGACTCTTCCCTTCAGTTCAGCCCACAAGCTTTCAATAAGTTTCAGTTCAGGAGACTATGAATACCATGGAAAAATCTTGATGATGCGATCAGCTAAATATTTTTGTGTTGATTTGGACCGTTAACATTTTTAATGATGCTACTGTTAAAGGTAACATTTGAAATAAATGCCTCAAAAAAAATCTCAGGTGATGTTACTGTCATATTAATTTGCAAGGACTGTGTGCATGTGTACTGTGGAAAATAATATGGATGAGGACTGTCCTTGTCACATGTTTGATGGCGCTGTGCCGGGGGTTTGGAAATGTGTGACCTTTTGGCAATGTCAAAAAATCTGTTATGCATAAACATCATGTACAGGGATCCCTCACTTTCCACGGTTAATTTGGCCCGAGATCCCCACGCAACCATTGAAATCCGCGAAGTAGGATCCCCTCCCCGACTGACATATACGTGCATGCATATGTGTATATAATATCAATAAATACGTATTCAATGCTATAAATGCTTATAATGACAATTAAACATTAAAAAATAACATAAGATGTAAATAAAATATAAATACACACACATACAGATGGTATTGCATGAGAAGAAGATGACACACATACATATGCGTGCACACACGCATGCTCGCAGATGCGTGTGCACACATAGATGCAACAATGTAAGTAGTTTTGATGGGAGATTTTGTTGTTTTGTTGTTTTTTGTTTTGTGTTGGTTTAGGTTTTTGGGGTTTTTTTTGCATAATTGGCCTTGTTTTTGTATCATTTTCCTTAACCTTTACCCCTATTCTTCCCTAATTTCCTTATTTTTTAATTAGATGAATATTTATAAAAAACCGTGATGCACTGAAGCCGCATGAATTGAAGCGTGAAGTAGCGAGGGATCCCGGTACATGTTTTGAATAAACATTATGGTGGAGCATTGTCACAATGTTCAGATAATGTTTTTTGCGCAACCAGCCAAATTATGACCTGTATGTAAATTCGCAATAATACTGTAATGTAAAACGTTGTTTGTTAGCTGGGTTTTAATTTCCTGACTGAGTTAGCCAGATTTTGACTTAAAATATCCTGGTATTTTTTGGAATCCATGATGTCTGATACCCTAACAGGCTTTCAAGGGTCTTGGGAAGAAAAGCAGACGAACAACATCACAAAAAATCCCCGCCATTTTTTACACTTGGGATAAGGTTCTTTTCATTATATATTATTATTATATTATTATTACATTATATATATTATTATAATATAATATAGTGCAAAAGACCTTTTTTTTTCATCAGATCACAGCTCAGTTTTAACCAGTGTTGTAGGAAAATCCAGGAGCCAAATAATCAAATTATCTGTTGACACACACATGAAGTCACGATATTGGTTTTGAAGACTTTGTACGATCACAGTCTTGTTCAGTCAGCTCTGTCCTTACTGTTGGGAACATGACTTTCCTCAATGTTACTTAAAGAACCACATCTGATGTAGTTTTGGTGATTTCCATTTTGAATATTTCCATTTTTCTTTATCATATACAGTAAAACCTCCGCTGACGAACGCTTAAGCTCACGAACTTTTCGCCTCAAGAACATTAAATTTGCGAGCATATAGTCTCTGCTGACGAACTAGTTTTCGGCGGACGAATCAAACCACGCGGTCGAACAGCGCCACGGTGGCGGCCACGAGAAGCTGATGCACGCTCACGGCGTCACAGTTCGTCACCCCCTTTCTTTGAGTGCGGAAGTGGTTTGTGTTTGCTAGACATTTTGGACCATATTGAGTGTACTTTTGCTATTATGGGACCGAAAAAGACCCCACCACAGGCAGAGATCATTGAAAAACACGAACGAGGTGTGCGTTTGTGTGACTCAGCGTCCCAGTACCAGTACACTAAGTCTACCATTGCTCCCATCCTTAAGAACAAGGAAGCTATTAAGGGTGCGTGTGTGGCTAAGGGTGTTTCCAAACAGTAGGCGTTTCCAAACTCTCCTTCCAAACAGTAAGTCCCTCCCTCCCTCCTCCTCCCACTCCATTCCATCAAGCCATCAACTACCATCACAAAGGTAAATAAAACCACTTTATTATACAGTACAGTTTATTTCTTTAATTACAATACAATAGCACATTTATTATACATAAAATAAGGTATATTTTTGTGTAGTTTTAAGGCTTATTTAGTAGAAAATTATGTTTTATGGGGACCTGGGAACGGATTATTCTCATTTTAATGGTTTCTTATGGGAAATAAATGTTCGGAAGACGAACTTTTCGCCTTACACACACTTTCTGGGAACCAATTATGTTCGTGAGCTGAGGTATCACTGTATATAAATATATATATATATAATTAGATAATTGCTAAAGTGTGTTCTTTTCCTTGTGATTGTTTTGTTTATTTAGCTGAAGAGGTTTGTTTTGATAAAATCAACGCAAGGTCATACAGTGTGGGTGAGACATACGAGCGGCCAAAGGACGGGATGATCTGGGACTGCACCTGCATTGGGTCGAGTCGAGGAAAAATTAGCTGCACCATTGCAAGTGAGTCAAGTTTGTGGTGCAAATATAATATCAAAAGCTATGTGAGGACATTTTGCACTGCTATAACACACAAACCCCCTGCTGCACATATATGAAAAATTGAAATAATAAATGGTAAACGATTTTTGTCAAGGATAGGCTGCATAGCCGTCAGCGTATTTCTGCTCTGCGATGGCCTAGCAAGCTGTCCAGGGTGTACTCTGCCCTCTTGCAGAGTCAGCTGAGATAGGCACCAATTAGGTTCTATTATTAATATGGGCCCTTATTAGGATTAAGTGGTTCAGAAAATGAATGAATGAACAAATAGTAAATACTACGGACAATGGCCAGGTGGTAAGGTGCTGGATTACTGATCCCAAGATTGGGGGTTCAAGCCCCACTGTCACCGACTTGTCACTGCTGTCCCCGCAGTGAAGGTAGCTGGGTTATCAAAGGCAGGCCATGTCTGTCACTGTCTTTGGTGAGAGGTTCATGTAAAAGAACCATTTCTGCCTTTCAACAAGAGTAGTTGCATAGACGTCAGCAAGTTTCTGCCTTGCGATGGTGTGGCAAGCTGTCCAGGTTGGACTTTGCCCTTGCCCAGGATTGGCTGAGATTAGCACCAGCCTCCCCGCAACCCGAATTATTTTTGAATGTTTCAGAAAATGAACAGTGAAAATTAATACTATAAACTACCTAAATAAGTGTAAACAGATTACAATGAACCAGCAATACAGTATTATAAACAAAGTGATGAACTAACAATATAAACAAACAGGACCTGCTATTATAGAAAAGGGACAGCATAAATAAATTAATTCTTGAGTTAGCATGTTATTAAACCAGAAACCATTTTAGCATTGGAATTATTATGGCAATATCATTTGTATGACAAACCCACCATCGCATAGTAAAAGATTTTTGTGACCTGTAATTGCATCTTGTTTTTTTCTTATTCTGACAGACCGCTGTCATGAAGGAGGGAACTCATACCGAATCGGTCAGACCTGGACTCGTCCCCACGACTCAGGCGACTACATGCTTGAGTGTGTGTGTCTCGGAAATGGAAAGGGCGAATGGACCTGTAAACCTATCGGTGAGTATGCCTGGGTCAGAGGTCAACCTAGTTTGACTATTTCTTAAGGGAACAGAGCATGAACTGTTGTACTGTGAGAGCACTGTGTGCCTTTACATATAATCCTGAAGAGTCAGGATTCTGCTAAATCAGGGCTAATGTATAAACTCACTGCAAACACTGACAGGTCAATATCAACAGTACAACAAATAGAGACAAACCCAGTAACCTTGCGATTACAAACTTTATGCATCATATTCATAAGCATTTATATACTAAAATAAATAACAGTAGCTAATTACAAATGCATTTATTTAGCTACAGGTAATATCTTAAATTAAAGACATTCAATTATTTATCTATGATTTTTTTTTGCATATTAATGTTGTGTCTGAAGTATTTATTTTGCATCATTAAGTATTATTTTACATATTATTTCTTATATAACTAATTATATAATAAAAGTATATAATTATATAATTTGAATTATTTTTCCCCATTTTCTCCCCAATTTTAGTCATATCCGATTCCCACCCATTAAGTGTTGCCCTCCTTATCTCATGACCATCACCGACCAGGTCGAAAACATGCACACGCACCTTCCATGACATGCATTGTTAGCAACCCACCTCTTTTCGAATTGCGGTGCATGCATATTTGAGGGCGGTCTAAAACACTTGGAGTGAAAGCGCTATCTGCCCCCTCGTACGAATGAGCTCACGGACACCCATGATTGGCTGGCGATCACTGTGAGTGACAGGGAACTGAGTGTTTGCCATGCCTCACTCCCGTGAGAGCTCGGCCAATCAGTTCCCATGGACTCCGGATCACAGATGGCTGTGGGATCATAATTGATTTCAAATAAAAGTATTTATTCTTAATGTGTCATCTTTTAAAACACTACTCATACTATTATCTCTAGGTTAAAAATTCAAGAGTCCGATTGGATAAAACAGGTATAAAGAAATTAGCTTTGTAATTTGAGCTAAATCGTTTGGGTCAGATCAGAATCCCAGACAGGATAATGGGAATAGATTTTATTTTATTTTATTATTTTATAGAAGCGATACATCTCAACTATATCACAACATCTACTCTGTAACAACTCCTGACCACAACATCATCATGATTGTGTCAAGCTTCTCACAAGTTCTGGAGAGTAACACGCAGTTGTTTTACAGCCGAGCGCTGCTATGAGACATCACTGGGCACGTCGTACGTGGTGGGCCAGACGTGGGAGAAACTTTACCAAGGCTGGATGGTCATCGACTGCACATGTCAGGGTGAAGGCAGCGGACGCATCACCTGCTCCTCCAGGAGTGAGTAATGCCATTTATGGAACGACAGTGTCAACGACAAAAACATCACAGTTGTGAAAAATCAAACTTCGAAGACCATTTTGAAGATACATTTGATAAAACCGGGAATAGAGGGTCAGCTAGCTGTGTAGCAAGCTACTATTTATATACTGTACTGTATGTGTAGCTACACCTGACTAGCTGGCAGCATTTTATAATCCAGTGATAAATTCTTAGTTATCACAGTGTCGCGAGTCTCAGCTAGTTTATTTACTACAACATGTACTTGCGTGCTGTTTAGCTGGCTAGATTCAACAACACCAACAACATTAATGTGGCTGTTTTAGACCACTGTAACGACCAGGATATGAGTAAATCATACCGTATTGGCGAGACGTGGACTAAATTGGACGCACAAGGCCAGACGCTGCAGTGTGTGTGTACAGGAAATGGGCGTGGTGAATGGAAGTGCCAGGCCCACTTGTCTACACAAACAGCCCTCGGTGAGTGCGACACAGGTAACTTTGTTATTTCTCTAAGTAATTATCTCATTAATTCCTCAGATTAAACAGTGTGCTGACTGACTTGCACTGGTTTACAATCATGACTAACCATTTCTTTTTATTCTAGCATTAGGAGCTTTAATAGCAGGGTCTTATCCACACTGCATTGTTTATGCAGCCCATGAATTGTGATTTGTAATCATACTTTGGCATAAAAAAAAACATTATGGCTTATATGTAAAGTAAGTGCATATATCTGTATTGTAAATCAATTATAGGGAACTGTATGGGTTTCAAACCAATACTTTTATTTGTTTTTAATTTTATGGAATAAAAACATATATTTTAAATGTAGTATTTTCACAATTATTCCACTTTTATTTGGACTTTTATAAAATAAAAAATATATTCATGTATAAATTTTTGTGTAAATTTTCTTGCTGTATAAAATTAACTTGTTAATTTTAATAATAATAATAATAATAATAATAATAATAATAATTGCTTTTGTTGTTGAGGCAGGGATGTGATTCTTATATGTGAAAAAATTCTAAAATTGTGAAATTTGTGAAATAATTGTATATAATCCAATAACGCTTTAAAATATGAAACTTTACTGAAAATTGTATTAATTTATTATAAATTAATAAATTTGATGCAAATTGAAATTACTATGTACATGGACATTATTAATTATATTGCAATAATAAATTATGATGATGTAATTTATTTTTTAGCTTTTATTATTATAGTATTTTTATTATTTTATATATATATATATATATATATATATATATATATATATATATATATATATATATATATATATAATTATTATTGTTGTTGTTGTTATTATTATTGACAGTAATATGTAGAGGTAATAGTTTTTTTCTCTGAATCATTTTTTCCCATTTTCATTGTTTTTATGGTGCAGCTATCTAAAACTATGCAAACGTTTTTTCCTCTGTCTTGTTCGTACCCTGGCTTTATTCGCTGGTAGGTTCTGGCTCAGGATTGTCTCCTCAGATTGAACACGTCATTCATCAGCCGGTCATTGTTCCTAATCCAGTGGCGATTGGTGCATGCCAAATCAGATCTGGCACTACTTATTTAAATGGCATGCGCTGGGTCCAATCCCAGGGCAGCCAGCAGATGGTCTGTACCTGCATTAACGGAGGAATCAGCTGTGAAGAATGGGGTACGCCCAAATTGTAGCTTAGCACTCATGTAAAATTTTACAACACATTTTATTTACGAATAAATAAGACACATAACTTTGAGACATGATTTTCCCCCATTATTTTGAATTACAAGATGGCCATTATAAGAGTTTGAGATATGGCACACTAAAAATTTCTTTAAACCTTATCCAGACGCTTGCATGCTATCGTGAGCTTTACTAGAGTTTTATGACTTACTCAAAAGGAAACTTCAATACTGGCTCATATTGTAAATTCCCATCATTCTTGTGTGTGTGTGTGTGTGTGTGTGTGTGTGTGTGTGTGTGTGTGTGTGTGTGTGTGTGTGTGTGTGTGTGTGCGTGCGCACATATAGACGGTCAGGCTCATGTGTATGGCGGAAACACCAATGGCCAGCCATGTGTGTTCCCCTTTGTTTTTCTTGGAAAGACACACTACTCATGTATCTCTGAAGGCCGAACTGATGGCCACCTGTGGTGCAGCACCACCTCCAACTATGACACGGATCGCCAGTACTCATTCTGTACTCAGAGGAACTGTAAGTGTCGCTTTAATTAAACATTTAAACTTCTATTAACCCAGAGAGATTAACCTGAATTGATAGCTGTGTATCTAATCCTAGATTTGATTTGTGGCTGAAGAAATGAGATTTCAGATGCTACTTCTGTGATTGTACCTAAACATGTAGTTCTGATATGGCACTTAATGTCCTTACATCGCTGGTTTTTAATTTAACACTCATTTCCAATTTAGTTTCAGCTTTTGTATTTGCATCTTCAGTGTCATTTTGATCAATTTTAAACCTACAGTTTTGGTGTTTTATCAAAATTTCTTGGTTTGTACATGAACCAGCCAGATCAAGCTTTGAAATTGTGCCTCATCGGATATCTTATCACAAAGAGTGAACCCAAGATTTTAGATTTAGTATTGGGCCTAATTATTCAGCTCTGAAATTGAAACCAAGGTTAGCAATTTTAAAAATAAACTCCCAGCTTTAGAATACTACTCAAAGTCATGTGTGTGACTGAAACCAAGGTTTGATGGCTGGGGATAATGGGTATAGCAATCCATGTTTTGGAATTGAGGCAAAACCATTTGGGCTTGGAATTCAATGTAAAGTCCCTGCACTGGGGATATTCCTTAAATCACAGGTTTAGGTTTGGATCTTAAGTCCTATCTATGGGAGTCGGCCTAAAGGCACATCCTATATAATTGGAACTGATATTTTATCTGTGAAACACTATTTACAATCTTATCTGAAGGTTAAAAAAATCAATGGCCTTATTGGGTAAAATGGGTATAAAGACGCGAGCTCTGGAATTTGAGCTGAATTGTTCGGGTTTGGGATTGGCCTACGACTGTGTAATCAGTTCCAAGCCAAAAGATCAGAATCTCACATAGGCTAATGGGAATAGAGTTTAAGTCATTGTTTAAGGATTGGATCTTACGTCCTACCTCATGTATTCAGGCTTGAATCTTGGGATTGTTTCTACAATTCTAGCACAGGAATTGGACCCAAAGATCCAACAATTCATGTTTTAGGCTTGGATTTAAAGAGCCAAATTTGGGTCCAAACTTAAGATTATAGCTTCTGTTATAGCCTGTCTGAAGTCCCATCTTTAGCATTGAACCCAAGATGCAATCTTTAAGACTGAACTCAAAGTCCTGGATTTTTTTGATTGAACTTAAACTTGTAGCATTGCGATGAAATCTTGTATACAACCAAACCCACCAAATCTCACCAAAGCTCCCTGTTATTATCACTTGATTTAATGCTGACGAATCTCGGGAAATGACTATGAAGCTAGGTTTGGTATTCAACGTGAACCTTCGTCTTCCCCACATTGCACATGCATTGACTATTGGATGAGATTGTGCTTATTCATAGATCCAGCTCAATCAAATATTTCCGTTTAAGCAAAACTTAAACATATGTTTGTGCGGCTGTTGTTAATATTTAACGAATAGTTGATGTATGCATTCTTTGCAGTGATAGTGGCAACTCGTGGTGGAAACTCCAATGGCGCTCTGTGCAGCTTTCCCTATCTGTACAATGGACGTAATTACACGGACTGCACAGCTGATGGGCGGCGTGATGGGATGAAGTGGTGCGGCACTACAGCGAACTATGATGATGACCAACAATATGGATTCTGTCCCATGGCAGGTATGTTGAAATGCTAACTATTGACACTACCAGCTGGCTATATGCACTTTACCTGCATCAAGGTAGAGTATTTGGTTTACTAGTAGATTTAAATACACAAGCTAACATGCTTGCTGGGACACAGCTGGCCAGCCAGACGTGCATTCTGAATCATTCTTTTAATCTGAATCTTTGCCATGAGGTTTGGTTTTATAGAATCAAATAACTTTTTCATGAAGTCAACCACACCAGAGTCCAGGTCATGAAAATACCCCCGAGTACAGGATTTAAGAGTCATTTTATCATTATGAAATGGAGACTTTATGAGCAAATAATAAATGGCTACAGCTAGTCACTGATTTGGAACTGCCTTGGTCAACGCTATGATTTCCATCTGTTTTTAAAGAGAACATGCAGAGAAAGAGATGAGAATCTAATGCACGCACACTCACAGACACACACACACACACACACACACACACACACACACACACACACACACACACACACACACACACACAGTACTTTGCTGACTAGGCAGATTAAGCCAAGTCTACTTTCAGACTGAAGTGGAACTGAATACATGTACTAATCTCACTGTAATTTCTTGTGTTCTCCAGCTCATGAGGAAATTTGCACAGTTAACGACGTCATGTACCGTGTAAATGATGAGTGGGACAAACGCCATGACACCATGGGTCACATGATGCGCTGCAAGTGTGTGGGTAACGGCCGTGGTGAATGGAGCTGCGTTGCATATTCACAACTTCGAGGTGCAAAGACAAACTTGATTCCTATTTCCACATTTTATCTTTAGATAAATGAACCCAAATTCAAAAGCACATAAGGAGATCTTCAGATGAATAAAATATACTTTGTCATTCTGAAGGAAATTTCTCTTGGATATATGTTTCACAAAAATTCTATAAGTACTAAAGTGAGCTTATATAATGTTTACTAAAATGGAAATAGAAGTCAGAAGCCAGAAGTTTGTTTATTTGACCAAAGCAAGAGATAATTTGTATCACACAGACATTTTCCAGACATGTAAATCATGGTAAAAGAAATTCAGATCATAATAGCATTATAGTCCCTCCAGTGCGGCTAACTGGGTTATCAAAGGCGGGGATGTCTCTCACTGTCTATGGTGAGATGCATGTAAAAGAACCATTGCTGACTTTCATAAAGAGTAGCTGCAAAGCCGTCAGCGTGTTTCTGTCCCTTGCTAAAAAAGGGTTGTGTCAGGAAGGGCACCCGACATAAAAACCTCTGCCAAATCAAATGTGCGAGTCAGATGATTCGCTGCGGCGACTCCCGAGAATGGAAAAAAGCCGAAGGAAGAAAGAATAGCATTATAGTGTTTCATATATTGTCAGAAGACTCCTGTTAAGGATTAAATATCTGCTATCAAAGGAGCCACCTATCACACACATTATGTAAATACAGGGATCCCTTGCTACTACTTCGCGTATCAATTGATGCGGCTTCAGTGCATTGAGTTTTTTTTTTAAATATTCATTGAATTAAAAAATAAGGAAATTAAGGAAGAATAGGGGGAAAAGTTAAGGAAAATGCCACAAAATCAAGGCCAATTATGCAAACAAAAAAACAAAAAAAACAAACAAACAAACAAACAAAAACAAAAAACAACCCAAAGCCCCCCATCAAATTTATTTCAACATCTGCAGTTAGCCATAGCTACCCAAAATTGCTATGTTTATTTCTATAGCAACTGTGACTTTCAATGTTTTATTTCTTAGCTACCTCTGGTTGAGCGCACAGTACACCCTGGACAGCTCTCCAGGCCAGTGCAGGGCAGAAACAGGCTGACAGCTATGCAGCCCCTCTTGATGAAAGTCAGCAGTGATTGTTTTACATGAACCTCTCACCACAGACATTGAGAGACATGGTCGGCCTTTGAAAACCCAGTTAGCTGCATTGGGGGGGGGGCAGAAGTAAAAACCTGATGATAGTGGGGCTCGAACCCATGACTATGGAATCAGTAATCCAGCAGCATACTTCCAGGTCAACCCCCCCCGCTAGTTAATAGCTTTAATTATTACACAACTATAGCTACTTTTTGACTATAACTACTACATAACTAAAACGGCGCGGTGGCATAGTGGTTGGCACGTCCACCTCAGAGCAAGAAAGTCCTTGGTTCGCTTCCCAGCTCGGACGGTTCTGTGTGGAGTTTACATGGTCTCCTTGTGCTTGCGTGGGTTTCCTCCGGGTGCTCTGGTTTCCTCCCTCAGTCCAAAAACATGCACAGCAGGTTAACTGGCTGTTCCAAATTACCCATAGGTGTGAATGTGTATATGAATGTTTGTGTGAGTGTCGCCCCTGCGATGACCTGGAAAGCTGTCTTGGGTGTACCCTGCCCTTGCCCTGAGTTAGCTGAGATGGGTGCCAGCCTCCCCGCGACCTTAATTAGGATTAAGTGGTTCAGAAAATAAATGAATGAATGAATATTACATAACTATAACTGCTATACTGTCTACTTTATATAACTGTCTACTAACCGCTGCTATAAAAGTACAACTAATATAATCGTTCGAGATTCAGCTACTATAGAACTACAGTATTCAACCACAGCTATGACACGAACCATAGCTACTTTATAACTATAACCATTATAACTGCTGTATAACCATACAGGTACAGTGGCAACTATGTAACTGTAAGTACTAAATGTTGTATTTAAATTTCCAGCTCTCACCAAAAATTCTTCAAATTAGCGAATTAAATGAATTAGCTACTCACACCCATATATCACTTTGTAACTAACACTAGTTACAATGATAAAGCACATGCTGCAATTTTTTAAATGCAGACAAAACTAATCATTGTATTTCCTGCCATCAGATCAGTGTGTCGTAGACGAACATACATATGAGGTGGGGCAGAAATTTGACAAGCGCCACAAAGAGGGCTACATGATGAACTGCACATGCTTTGGTCAGGGCCGTGGTCGGTGGAAATGTGACGCTATTGGTAAGATATACTATACCTCTCCTAATGTGTTCTTTTTCAACACCCAGAGACATCAGTGAAAGCTTCTTTGGGAAAAAAAAAGTAATTTGTTTGACTTGAATGTTCTAGAGAATTAAAGTGCACAGCTGTCTGGACTCAACCAGGAGGAGAATTTGAGAGCTTCTTTAGAAAATGTGCCAGTGCAGATGTTTCCCAGATAGTTTGACAGCTCGAGAAAATGAGCGCTTTCATAATATAAATATTTTATTCTCCTCCAGATCACTGTCAAGAACCAGAGACAAAAGTGATTTATCAGCTCGGTGAGTCCTGGAATAAAGTGAGTCACGGTGTTGAGTATCGCTGTACCTGTTATGGAAATGGGATTGGAGAACATTCCTGTCAGCCTCTCACATCCAGAGGTGAGTTAAAATGTGTATAATAATTAACATAATATGGTCATAATCATAATACTGTCGAGGAAAATGAAGATGTTAAAGCACACCCATTCTAACAAGCATCTGGAGTGTCTGATCACCAAGCTTGGCTCTTCCTGCATTAGTGTATTATTACATAAGTACGTCCATAACAGAATATATTACATCAAAGCATATGTGTGCCACTTTTCCTCCTCTACCCTGATGGATGTATCACTGTATTAATTCATTAACTGCAAAGATTACAGCTTGAGACTTAAAAGTAAAAGACAGACTATATTTTAGTATGTTTAAGAAATCTGCTGATTTCAGCGAGAAGGGGAACTTTTTTTTTTTTTTTGAGGTCAGAAACTGGAAAATGTTACGTAAACTCGTTTGATCCACAGTTTGGACCTTAGTCATGTGTTGACACGGTTAGTCCATATCCGATCATTAATCACAGCTTGTGTTATGTTCTTTATAAAAGGTCACTAGCCTTCATCATTGGTCGATTTTTTTAACTCTCCACAGAGGCTGAGCTTATCTCAAACACCTTTGCTTTCCTTAACAGATTAGATGAACACATCACTTTAAATTGTAGGACTGTCTTTTTTTGACATGGAAGAAAAGGTACTGCTAAACTGTTCAAATACATGATTCTTTCAGGGGGTTTTAAAGTGTTTATTTATTTATATTTTTGCTATACTTGATTTTGAGACACTGCTTACGCAAAGAGGCGCTTAGTCACCTGTAGCATGCGTGTGTGTGTGTGTGTGGGGGGGTAGTGTGCCTGGCAGTTCAGTTTGTGTGTTTAGATCATGTTTATACTTACACCATGCTGAAGTAGCGTGTGTGTGTGTGTGTGTGTGTGTGTGTGTGTGTACACAACTAAAACAGAATGCAGGTGTAACAACTAAAACAGAATGGTGTGTGTGTGTGTGTGTGTGTGTGTGTGCTGGAGGACTGCTTTCGATCTTCATCAGTGACTTGCAGTGGCTCAATCATTCATTTGATGAATTGGATAATCCTTCTTGGGTAGAGGGAAGGTTGCTGTTTATCTCAGTTGAGACTGGACAAAGGCGGGGTACACCTTGAATAGCTCACCAGACCATTGCAAGGCCAACACATACACAACCCACTCAACTTTTGCCCCCAAGGGGCAAATTGGAATGGACAGTGACCCTGATGTGAATGTTTTTGGATTGCAATTGGAGAATGCAAATGTCGCCCTGGTTTAACCATCCTTTTCCGGCTGAGAGCCATGGCCTTAAATTGGAGTTGCTGATTCTCATCGTAGTCACTTCATACTCAACTGGAAATCACTCCATCTGGAGATCCCGGCTGGAGGTCAAGGCTTGATGAAGCCAAAACAATGTCATCTCCAAAAAGCATAAACGAGATCTTATGGCCACCAAGCCAGAACCCCTCGATCAATGCCTTAAAATTCTATACATTAATATCATGAACAGAACCAGTGATAAAGGACTCAGTGGAATCCATCTCCCAGTAGGAATGAATTCAACATGTTATCAATACCGATCAAGCCCCAGTGCGGCTAACTGGGTTATCAAAGGCGGGCCATGTCTCTCACTGTCTATGGTGAGAGGCATGTAAAAGAACCATTGCTGACTTTCGTAACGAGTAGGCTGCAAAGTCGTCAGCGTGTTTCTGTCCCTTGCTAAAAAGGGTTGTGACAGGAAGGGCATCCGACGTAAAAACCTCTGCCAAATCAAACGTGCGAATCAGATGATTCGCTGTGGCGACTCCCGAGTAAAAGGGAAAAAGCCGAAAGGAAGACAGACATCAATACCGATCAAGCTCTGGCTCCGGGAATACATAGACCAAATGGTCTATAGAAAGGCCAGTAAGCTACTTTCCCAGAACAAAGCCGACAAGATAGCCTGAGGGGCACAGTCAAAAGCCTTCTCCAAGTCCACAAAACACATGTCGACAGGTTGGGCAAACCCCCATGGAAAGACTTGGTTCCTGGCTCTTGAAGACCTGGTTCAAGGGACACCCCAATGACAAGCACCTTTTGGCCACAGCTCTATGCTGTTACCTCAATAATGGAGACATGGTCCATTAAAACTAATTGTTTCCGACCTCCACTGGAATGTAGTTGAAGCTTTAACAGAGGTGGGAGTTAAAGTGTAGGCTCTCTCGCCATCAGAGTCAGCTCACCAACACTTGATGGTTAGTTGACAGCTCAGTTCCTCTCTTCACCCGAGTGTCCAGAACATGCAGCCGCAAATTCGATGACATGACTACAAATGTCATCATTGTACTGCAGCCCAGGACATCCTCGTGCCAAGTGCATGTATGTGTATGGACACCCTTATGCTCGAATGGTGTTTGTTATGGACAAACCATGATGAGCACTGAATTCCAACAATGAAACACCATTTGGGTTCAGATTGATGTGATGCTATAAAATTAAGATTTTTTCCCCCATTTTCTCCCTAATTTATTCATATCGAATTCTCACCCATCAAGTATTGCCTTCAACACCACTGACCAGGGAGGTGAAAAATCACACACACGCTCCTCCATGACATGTGATGCTAGCCACACACCTTTTCTCAAACTGCTGCACCTGTGTATGTGGTTGCGGTCTAACGCACTCAGAGGGAATGATCTATCCATCTCCTTGTACAAATGGGCTCACAGATGCTCATGACTGTCTGACAATTGCCCTCCCGTGAGAGCTTGGCCATTTATGTCCTATGGACTACCAGTCAATGAGAAGGACCCAAGAGGAACGGTGAGGTTACAGGGAGCAGAGATAAAGAAGGTGGAGGATTTTAAGTACTTAGGCTCAACAAGCCAGAGCAGTGGAGAGTGTGGAAAAGAGGTGAAGAAGAGTGTGCAGGCAGGTTGGAATGGTTGGAGAAAAGTGTCCGGTGTGATGTATGATAGGAGAGTATCAGCAAGAATGAAAGGAAAAGTGTACAAGACAGTGATGAGGCCAGCGATGTTGTATGGTTTATAAACAGTGGCGCTGACGAAAAGACAGGAGGCAGAGCTGGAGGTAGCGGAGATAAAAATGTTGAGGTTCTCTCTGGGAGAGACGAGGATAGATAGGACCAGAAATGAGTGCATCAGAGGGACAGCCCATGTAAGCTGTTTTGGAGACAAAGTCAGAGAGGCTAGATTGAGATGGTTTGCACATGTGCAGAGGAGGGATAGTGAATATATTGGTAGTAGGATGCTGAGGTTGGAACTACCAGACAGAAGGCCTAGAGGAAGACCAAAGAAGAGATTTTTGGATGTGTTGAAGGAAGACATGAAGGTCGTTGGCATAAGAGCAGATGCAGAGGACAGGGTGAGATGTAGGCAGATGATTTGCTGTGGCGACCCCTGAAGGGAGCAGCCGAAAGGAAAAGAAGATGAAGAAGAAGGACTCCCAGTCACTAAAATTAAGATTAATGTAATTAGTATAATTACAGAATATTAAAAAAATGAACAAAGTGTTTTTGTATCGTTGTATAGTTATTGTCAAGGGATTGATTGTCCCTTGTGAAATTATTTGGGATTGAATAATTATGTGGCATTGTTTCAGACAAACCACAAATTAAGACTGGGACACAATTATCAAGTGCTAACTATAAATCTAGCTTCAGATGGAATTTATGAATAGGTTTGTTGGAGTGTGATATTAATTCTTTTGTTATTTTTATCTCACTAGTTCCAATACGTGTTACCATCTCTGAGGCAGGAAACGAGCCCAACTCACATCCCATCCAGTGGAACCCACCAGCATCAGCCCACATTACTAATTACATCCTCAAGTGGAGAGTGGTAGGTGCTGGCTAATGGGGTTCTGGTGTGGTTTACCTCAGGGCTGGATAATAGGACCCTTATCATTACCAACATCATATTATTTTTAAATGTATTATTTCTTTTTCCACATGAATCGTATATGACGAATCTGTCTTTAATTTTAAAAAGAGAAGTAGTATGGTTTTCTTACATAATCCATCAGGGCTCTGTGTGAGCACTTGCATGCATATTTTTTAATTGCAGTATTTTTCATTTGACACATACATTTGAATACTAAGTCTGTACTGCTGCTCAAACTGAACAGCTAGCCGTTCACTTCTATACACAATCTGTCTAAGAGATATTTACACAAAGGTACAGGAGTACAGGACACTGCGGTTCATCACGTGCAAATAAACACACAGTCCTTGAACTTCACACACACCAGCTGAGAGGAAAAAAATCAGTTTTAATATGGATTAGTATTTAATTCAGTGGTAAACAGGTAAGAAACAAGAACGAAACTAAATAAAAATAAATACGTTTAAGAAGTGATGAGAAAAAACATTACAAAGAGAATGGAAACAGAGAAAGAGATTAATACACAGAGACCAGTAAAGAGTGAATAAAATTGCAGCAAAGGTACTGTCTGAATATTTTCCACTTCTTGTGAACAGAAAAACACACGGACTCCATGGAAGGAGGCAATGATTCCAGGTCACATCAACTCCTATACTATTGCAGGCCTCAAGCCGGGGCTTACCTATGAGGGTCAGCTGATCAGCATCCTGAGCTACGGTCACAGAGAGGTGACCAGATTCGACTTCACCACTTCCTATGGCTCGCGTATGTACATCATGTACTCCTGCCCATGTTTTACTAGCTTCTCAGAGAACAATTTAGTGCTTAATAAGCCAGCATGACAATAAATGATGTAACATTCAAACCAACATTGTAGGAAACAAGCTAACCCATGAATCAACATGTTAGTAAACAGGCGAACCCTCAAACTATGAATACAGTGAAAAGTGCATTTTTCTTTTTTAGTGGCTCCAACTGAAGGTGTGACTTCTGGGCCCAGAGAGATAGACACATCTGAATCGATAACAGAGGTAACATCAAGCAGTTTCATTGTTTCGTGGACATCAGCATCTGAGACAATCTCTGGATTCAGAGTACTGTATGAACTGTCCGAGGCGGGAGCAGAGCCCACGGTGATTGGTAATGCATTTAAATAAAATATTTATGATCTACCAGTAAGCCAGCATTATGCTCAACAGGCCAACAGACCAAATAGCATTATAGTAAACAGGCTTGCCAACAAACAAACTTGCATTATTTTGAACAGGCTAACAAATAAGCTACCATTATAGTAAACATGCTAACAAAGTAAACTAGGATTATAGGAAACAGACTAACCAACAAACTAGCATTATATGAAACAGGCTAACAAACAGTGTAATATTATAGTAAACAGGCTGAGAGGAAAACTACTGTAGCATTACATTAAATGGGGGCCAGTGGCGTTTCGGTTAGGGTGCTCAGCTCATCATTGAGAGGGTTCGTGGTTTTTTTAATAGAGCAAACAGGTTAGCAAATAATCTAGGATTATATTGCACCGCCTAACGAATACACTAGCATGAACCCAATATTGCTAACAAAAACCTAGGATTGTAGCAAACAGGCTAATCAGTAAATTAGCATGATAGGACACAGGCTAACAAACAAACCAGCATGATAGCAAACTGGCTAATGAATAAACTAAGCATTATGGTTAAAAAGATAATAGGAAAAACTAGCATTATAATTAAACAAAAAAAATGCCACTCTGGCAGGTCTTTCACCCATTTAAATTTCTTTTTTCCAGATCTTCCACGCACACAGACATCATTGAACATCGACAGTCTCCTGCCAGGTCGAACATACCAAGTCCAGGTTTATGAAGTTGAGCCGGAGGGAGATACACACCTTATCCTGACCACCACTCAGACTACTGGTAGGAAGTAGTTATATATCTCTGCATTAAAGGGAGTTCAGAATCCTTTAAAGAAAGAATTATCATGTGCTGCTATCTGGAAACGTTCCTGTGTAACTTGGTCATCAGTTCATTTTCTGTAACTGCTTAATTCTAATTAGGGTCGTGGGGAGGCTCACGCCCATCCCGGCCAACTCCGGGCGGTGGAAGAGTACACCCTGAACAGCTCGCCAGACAGTCACAGGGCAGAAACACGGCTTTGCAGCTCCTCTTGTTGAAAGTCAGCAATGGTTCTTTTACATGCCTCAAACCAAAGACAGTGAGTGAGAGACATGGCCAGCCTTTGATAACCCAGTTAGCTGCACTGGGGGGGGGGTGACAGTGACAACCTGTGGCGAGTGGGGCTTGAACCCCCAACCTTAGGTTCATCGATCCAGCACCTTTATCACTAGGCCACCACTGCCACTTCATATGTGGCCTTTTAGCTTAATTCAAATAAATCACCGCACCTATGTATCTCTTCTGCTCAAGCTACCAGTTTACTACAATACCTACCAGCTAGTGAAAACTACTAAATAGTTATCCTTATAATTAGCATTACATTACATTTACGTCATTTGGCAGGCAAGTCTCATCCAGACTGACTTACAATGATCCTTATATATATATATATATATATATATATATATATATATATATATATATATATATATATATAAACAAAAATAAAAGGACAGGACAAAGACTTTCTATTAAAACTCCATTTATCACTACAGATCTGTTTCGAGGGGTGGTGAAACCATCCTCTCTCTTCAGGTGATTATAGAAGAAAATCCCCTATCTATATATATATATATATATATATATATATATATATATATATATATATAATGCAGCCATGAGGCGTGGGGGCACTAACCAGTGTCTTCTCCCTTATGCCGGTCCCAAGCCCGGATAAATGCAGAGGGTTTACAGGAAGGGCATCCGCGAAACTTCTGCCACATTTAAAAATGCAAATGATCAAAACAAAATTCATACCGGATCGGTCGAGGCCCGGTTAACAACGATCGCCATCAGTGCTGTCAACCAACAGGGTGCTGATGGAAATTGGACTACTGTTGGTCGAAGACGTCAAGAAGGAGAGGCGGGAGGCGTGGTCCGTAGGGCAGAGAGAAGAGGAAATGCGTGAGCCTCGGACTGAGAGTAGGGACTTTGAATGTTGGAACTATGCAAGGAAAAGATAGGAGCTGGCTGACATGATGCAGAGGAGGAAGGTGGACATACTGTGTGTTCAGGAGACAAGGTGGAAAGGTAGAAAGGCTAAAAGCTTAGGAGCAGGGTTTAAACTGTTTTATAATGGTGTGGATGGGAAGAGAAATGGAGTAGGAGTCATCTTGAAGGAGGAGTTTGTCAGAATGTTCTAGAAGTGAAAAGAGTGTCAGACAGAGTGATGAGCCTCAAGCCTAGAAATTGAAGGTGATAGTCAATGTTGTTAGTGCTATGCCCCACAGGCAGGATGTAAGCTAGAAGAGAAGGAGAGATTCTGGAGTGAGTTAGATGAAGTGATGCAGAGTACCCCAGAGGTGAAAGAGTGGTCATTGAGCAGACTTCAATGGACATGTTGGTGCAGGCAACAGAGGGGACGAGGAAGTGATGGGCAGGTTTGGTATCCAGGACAGGAACGCAGAAGGACAGATGTTGATCGATTTTTGCAAAAAGGATGGAAATGGCTGTGGTGAATACTTTCTTCCAGAAGAAACAGAAGCATAGGGTGACTTATGAAAGCGGAGGTAAGAGCACACAGGTAGACTACATCTTGTGTAGGCGAGGTAATTTGAAGGAAGTCAGTGACTGCAAAGTAGTAGTGGGTGAGAGTGTTGCCAAACAGCATAGGATGGTGGTGTGCAGGATGACACTGATGGTGAGAAAGGTGAAAAAGGCAAAGGTAGAGCAGAAGACAAAGTGGTGGAAGCTGAAAAAGGAAGAGTGTCGTGTTGTCTTCAAGGAGGAGTTGAAACAGGCTTTGGGTAGTCAGGAAGTGCTTCCAGAGGACTGGACAACCACAGCCAATGTGATCAGGAGACCGGTAGGAGAGTATTTGGTGTGTCCTCTGGAAGGAAAGTAGATAAGGAAACTTGGTGGTGGAATGAGGAAGTGCAGGAGTGTGTACAAAGAAGAGGTTAGCCAAGAAGAAGTGGGACATTGAGAGGATCAAGAGAGTAAACAGGAGTACAGGGAGACACAGCGTAAGGCTTAAGGTAGCAGTGTCAAAGGCCAAACAGAGGGCGATGATGACTTGTATGATAGGTTGAACAGTAAGGAGGGAGAAAATGATCTATACAGGTTAGCACAGCAGAGAAATAGAGATGGGAAAGACGTGCAGCAAGTTAGAGTGATAAAGGACAGAGAGGGAAATGTATTGACTGATGACAGAAGTGTGCTGGGAAGATGGAAAGAGTACTTTGAAGAGCTGATGAATGAGGAAAATGAGAGAGAAAAAGAGTAGAAGGGGTGACCTGAGGAGCAGGAAGTAGCAAAGATTAGTAAGGGAGAAGTGAGGAGGGCATTGAAGAGGATGAAGAGTGGAAAGGCAGTTGTTCCTGATGACATACCAGTTGAGGTATGGAAGTGTCTTGGGGAGGTAGCAGTAGATTTTCTTGACAAGAATATTCAACAAGGTCTTAGAAAGTGAGCAGATGCCAGAGGAATGGAGGAGAAGTGTGCTTGTGCCCATTTTTAAGAACAAGGGCAGATGTACAGAGTTGTGGCAACTACAGAGGGATAAAGTTGATGAGCCATACAATGAAGCTATGGGAAAGAATAGTGGAAGCAAGACTAAGGGCAGAGGTCAGCATTTGTGAACAACAGTTTGGTTTCATGCCAAGAAAGAGCACCACAGATGCAGTGTTTGCTTTGAGGATGTTAATAGAGAAGTACAGAGAAGGTCAGAAGGAGCTGCATTGTGCCTTTGTGGATCTGGAGAAAGCATATGACAGGGTGCCGAGAGAAGAACTGTGGTATTGTAAGGAGGAAGTCTGGAGTGACAGAGAAGTATGTTAGAGTGGTGCAGGACATGTATGATAGATGTAAGACAGTGGTGAGGTGTGCTGTCGGGGTGACAGAAGAGTTCAAGGTGGAGGTGGGACTACATCAAGGGTCAGCTCTCAGCCCCTTCTTGTTTGCTATGGTGATGGACAGGCTAACAGATGAGGTTAGACAAGAATCTCCATGGACTATGATGTTTGCAGATGACATTGTGATCTGTAGAGAGCAGAGACCAAGTGGAGGAAAATCTAGAGAGGTGGAGGTATGCCCTGGAAAGGAGGGGATTGAAGGTTAGTCTTAGTAAGACAGAATACATGTGTGTGAACGACAAGGACCCAAGAGGAACTTTGAGGTTACAGGGGGCAGAGATAAAGAAGGTGGAGGATTTTAAGTACTTAGGCTCAACAATCCAGAGCAATGGAGAGTGTGGAAAAGAGGTGAAGAAGCTGCAGGCAGGTTGGAATGGATGGAGAAAAGTGTCCTGTGTGATGTGTGATAGGAGAGTATCGGCAAGAATGAAGGGAAAAGTGTACAAGACGGTGATGAGGCCAGCAATGTTGTATGGTTTAGAGACAGTGGCCCTGGGGAAAAGACAGGAGTCAGAGTTGGAGGTAGCAGAGATGAAAATGTTGAGGTTCTCTTTGGGAGTAACGAGGATGGATAGGATCAGAAATGAGTACATCAGAGGGACAGCACATGTTAGATGTTTTGGAGACAAAGTCAGAGAGGCTAGATTGAGATGGTTTGGACATGTACAGAGGAGGGATAGTGAGTATATTGGTCGGAGGATGCTGAGGTTGGAACTACCAGGCAAAAGGCCCAGAGGAAGACCAAAGAGAAGATTTATGGATGCAGTGAAGGCGGACATGAAGGTCGTTGGAGTAAGAGTAGAAGATGCAGAGGATAGGGAGAGATGGAGGCAGATCATTTGCTGTGGCGACCCCTGAAGGGAACAGCCGAAAGGAAAAGAAGAAGATATATATATATATATATATATATATATACACACACACACACACACACACACAC
>CM045744.1:18618975-18851475 GCA_024760905.1 Plotosus lineatus
TTCTATGCACGGAACATTTGTGGCGCCACCTACTTTTGTGCACAAAAATGCTTCGTGACCGACTGCGGAGCTTTTGAGACAGGGCGCGGCTCATCGCGGCTCATCCAGACCTCCTCAAATAAGCTGCAATGAGCATTCTCAAAACTCACGGACCAACAGTACAGCTCTCCTTTACGCGTGCAACAAACCAACTTATGGGTACAGTACTATGGAGATTCAGCTCCCTCCTGGCCAATGGGAGGTCAGCAGGGTGGGATGTTGGGAGACAGCCAATGAGAGAGCAACTTGCACATTGTTTGAATTTTTGAATAGCATGTTGCTGTATAATAGCATACTGAATAGCATCAGAGGTTTTCTTAAGTAGAGGGACTGTACTTTCTGTTCTTTATTTTACATATCTTCTCACTATTTTCCTCTAGTTTTTAACTTACCTTTTTCTTTATTTATTTTATTTTATTTGTTTATGTTGATTCTTTCTTCCTTTTTTCTATTTTTAAATTTTCTTTTTCTCTAGTATACAGTCTAATTATTTTCTGTTTCTCAAGGCTCAAGCCTTCTTTCTTCAGTTTTATTCTATACTTTTTGTATGCAGGCTTTAGTTACTCTTTCTTTTTTCATTCATTCCAATTTCCTTTCTTTTCGTTGTACTCTCTGTTTTTCTTGGATTTTGTTCTCCTTTTGATAATTCTTTCTCTTGAATTATTCATTTCATTTTACTCTTATTTTTTCATTCATATTCATTCTTCCTTTTTGTGTTCACTTTCTTTACGTGTATTTTTGGTTTTCTTTTTACTTTCCAACCTTTTTCTTCTTATACTCTATTAAGTAAATTACTTTCTTTCCTTCTTCCTCCCCTTCTCTTCTGTTTTCCTTCATTAATGTTGTTTTGTTCATCCTTCCTCTTTCCCTTCCTCCTTTTTTTCGCTCCTCTTATACCATCCAGACATGGACTGTCCTGCAGCTCTCCAAAGCACCCCCCAACCCCCCACCCAAAAAACCCCAAAAAAACCAAAACATATGCTTTATTTTGTTCAGATTAACTGTTGCACTTTTAAAATCAACTTTTCCCTTAAAAGCAAAATAATAATAATTACGTGAAGTCCTGTCCTGGGAACAGAGTTAAACATTCTGAAATGGAATGTGTGATGTAACCTAAATCCCACCACAATAACTGCTTATTTCCTATTGCGCATAACTCTTTTCTTTCCCAGCATGCACTGGGCTTACACATACGTCGTCCTCTATTAGCTGTGTGCCAAATTTCCATATGATTCAGGGTGTCTCCTGCAAAAGGAGGGCCTTTCACACAAACAGATGTGTGTGTGTGTGTGTGTGTGTGTGTGTGTGTGTGTGTGTGTGTGTGTGTCTGATGATCTGGTGAACTGTTTATGATGTATCATGCCTTAACTTCCAGAATCAGCTGAGAGAGGCACCAGCCTCCTCAGGAAACTAGCAGGAGTAAGCAGTTCTAAAAATCAATGAATGAATGAACATAGTGTTATTTGGCCAGCAGGCACAAGAGGGCGCTGATGAAATTTTTAGATTTTAGTTGTGTGTGCCTAATAGTATAAGAAAAAAATCTCTTTCTTATATTCACTTTTCTTTAGTTTTTAACACCTCAATCTAATTTATTTGCTTGTTTTCATTTCCTTATTTTATTCTATTTCTTTCTTTTGCAAAGCCTTTTTTACTCTCCGTCATCTATCTTGATTTTTTTTCTTTTGTTCCATTTTCTGTCTTTCTTGTTTTAAAAACTAGTCATTTTTTAAAAATTATTTTTGACTTGAATTTCTTTCTTGTAATTTATTTTCCTCTTCTTTGTTTTATTTTCACTCCCTCAGTTGTCTGTCCTGTATTCTTTATTTCCTCTAATTTTTTTATCATTGTGCATATTATTTGTTTGTTATTGTTTTATCAATCGGTACACTTTATTTACCTACATCTTTATTTCTTTTCTATTTGATTTTTCTTTTTTTTTTTCACAATTTCTGTTTGTTTTTACTGTTGTTTCTTTCAGAGGAAGTCCAAGCACCGACCGAGCTGCAGTTCTATGAGGTCAGTGATGTGAAGATCAGTATCACCTGGAACGGACCACCTTCTGAGGTGTCGGGCTACCGTGTAACCTATGAACCCGTGGGCTCGGACGGCCGGGCGACCCAGAAGCCACTAGTGCTCCCCACCAGCACGAATGCCTACGCTGACATCACACACCTGCAGCCTGGCACCTTGTACCGCTTCTACATCTACTCCATCTATGGAGGGGCGGAGAGCCAGCCGCTGGTGGGCGAACAGTCTACCCGTGAGTCTGTGTTTGCATATAGTATTTCCTTGTGCAAAAAAGTTTTATATTTATGATTTAACTTTTGACCTTTTGTTCCTTCAGGACCCGATGCTCCAACGGAGCTCCGCTTCCCAGAAATTACGGAAAACACAATTCTAGTGATGTGGTCCACCCCACGTGCCCAAATTACCGGTTATCGCCTCTTTGTCACTGCGGAAGACTCCACTTCTCCAAAGCAGGTGAGACTTCGACCTGAGGACACCCAGTATACGATCCAGGAGCTTCAGCCAGACAAAGTGTACACCATCACAGTCCACTCGGAGCAGGGCAACACACTAAGTGAGGGCGTCGCCGGAACTGTCACCACCAGTGAGTTGACGGAGTTTTCCATGCCCCAGACTGTATTTTTTTAAAGTTATATGCATAGTTAGCTTTATACAAAACCAGTCAAATTTATAGCCATGAAAAAAGAAAAATCTCGAAGCAAAAGAGAAAAAACAACTAAAACTTACAAAATACATATGTTGTATTTTTTGTTGTTTAGCTGTTCCATTTGGTAACGCGCCCCGTTTCTCCACGGACGTCACCGACACCTCTATCGTCATCTCCTGGACTCCCATTCCTCGATTCAGCTACAAGGTAAACTGATCACATTGAATTTATCTCAAACTACAATACTAAGTCGAACTACAAAATAATTACAACACAATGTTAGTTGGATCAGAACTTTTTAAAAAATAATTCACCATTACATTCAAGAAAATGTTGGTGGCAGTGGTGGTCTAGTGGATAGGGTGCAAGATCGCTGATCCTAAGGTTGGGGGTTCGAGTCCCCACAAGGTTGTCACTGTCCTCCCCCAGTGCAGCTAACTGGGTTATCAAAGGCGGGCCATGTCTCTCACTGTCTATGGTGAGAGGTTCATGTAAAAGAACCATCGCTGACTGTCGTAAAGAGTAGCTGCAAAGCCGTCAGCGTGTTTCTGTCCCTTGCTAAAAAGGGTTGTGACAGGACGGGCATCCGACGTAAAAACCTCTGCCAAATCAAATGTGCGAATCAGAAGATTTTCTGTGGCGACTCCCGAGTAAAAGGGAAAAAGCCGAAAGGAAAGAAGAAGATTCAAGGAAAATGTTGATACGCTCAAACCCTTTGGCTTATTTTTCTGTCACTTTCGCTTTTCTAAATAATGTTTATAAATGTGATGCTTCTTAAAATGGTGTAAAAAAAAAAAAAAAAAAAAAAAAAGGCCTCTGGGCTTTTTACACTCGAGCCATAGTGGCTCATCACGCCGGTGCTTATTCCTGGTTTCCATGCCGTGAAGCGACTAGGAGTTCGACTCCTCCTGGATGGGGCGCTAGTCCATCGCAGGTTACGTTCCCAGTATATTTTTACTTTTCCATTTATACTGCTGGGTGAACAGAGGCACACTTGTGGTTGAGACCCTGCCCAGGGATCTTAGCACAGTGGGAGTTTAACTGGGATTGGAACTCACAACCTTCCGATCATGAGTGCAGCACCCTAACCACTACGCCACCGACCCCACCCAATGGTAAAAACTATATATATTTGACTGGCGGTTGATGCAAAGTGAAGTTATCGCGTAATTTTAGCTGTACACAGAGACTTTTTCAAATAATCTACCAAAACATTTGAAAAATCTGTTAATATTCTCAACACCGTCACTTTTCCCCTTTTTGTCTGTGTGCAAAGACTGCGGTTCTTAATTACAGGTTTTACTGATCTGATAGTTGTATTTGTTGTCATTGTTTTCGTCACCTAGTAACTGTGTTCTTAGTACTTTAGTACTGTATTGCTGAAATTGAAGAACTCACGGACAGCTGTTGAAGCTACAGCATAATTTGTTTATAGAAATTATTCTGAAAAAACTTTACGAAGACATTTGAGTAAAATGTTGATATTCCTGACACTTTTATTTTATTTTTACTTCCTTGTGCAAGCAAGTTAAAAAGGTGCAAATGAGACATTATTCTGCAATTAACGGCGTCGAGAGCAAAATATAAACACAGTTCTGTACACTACACTTTAAGTAAAATATAAAATAGAAATGTAAACGCTGTACCTGTGAATGACAAACCGAACACTGAGAGATACAGTATGTACATTGAGGGTTGTGGAATGGAATAAATGAATAAATTAATTGTAGCAGTGAGGTAGAGTGGATAGAGTAGAATGTAAATGTCCAACGTGGATAAACTGGAATATAAACAAGGTAAAGTGTGGCAGTACAATACAGTCGTAGAGTTTGTGGGTTCAAAGTCATTTTACTAAGAACTTATGTAAAGTGTGTGTGTGTGTGTGTGTGTGTGTGTGTGTGTGTGTGTGTGTGTGTGTGTGTGTGATTGTGAGATGGTGGGGGTAGAGGGGTGATGACTTTCACTGCTCTGGGATAAAATCTGTTTTTGAATCTGCTTGTGATGGTCTTGAGGTTTCTGTACCGCTTTACCGAAGGAAGTGGTAGAAACATTCAATTTCTGGGTGTATGGGGTCCGTCGCGATGCACAGGGCAGATGAAATGTGGACGCCCAGGAACTTGATACTGTCCACACACTCCACCAACTTCTCATGAATACAAAGAGGAGCGTGCTCGGTCTTTCTGATCCTTCTTTAGTCCTCAATCACCTCCTTTGTCCTGCTGGTGTTCAGAATCAGGTTATTAGTCAAACACTAGTTTATCAGGTGCTGAATCTCTTCTCTGTAGTGGGTCTCATCATTGTCTGATATGAAGCCTACCATGGTGGGGTCGTCAGCAAACTTCACAAGTGTGTTTGTGGGAGTGGATAGCAGAGCAGTCATGTGTAAAGAGGATGAAGAGGGCCGGGCTTAGCACACAGCCTTGTGGTGTTCCAGTGTTCAGGATCAGGATGGATGATGTACAGTTTCCTATCCTCATCACCTGAGGTCGGTTGGTGAGAAAGTTGTTCATCAGTAACACAAAGTTGCCGACAGTCCCAAGTTGTAGAGCTTCAGTACCAGTACTTGTTTGAACACACCCCAGTCTGTGTGCTCAAATCATTTTTGATGAATCCGCCTCAATCCAGATCTGCACGGTTCTGGTCATGGGTTTAGTCCTGCAGATCAGGGGTTTATATGAGTTCTAATGGCTATAACCATTTTCTGATTGTGTTTGTTTAAACCAGATGTCAGTGAAGCCCAGTGAGGGTGGCGAAGCTCCCAGGGAAGTCACCTCCTCCTCAGGAAGTATCTACATCTCAGGCCTGACCCCTGGAGTGACGTACGTCTATAGCCTACAGCCCATCAAAAATGGCCGCAAGCAGGGCAGCCCCATCACCCACACCGTCGTTACACGTAAGAGACATAAACGGGCTTGTCGTAGGAAGACACAGAAAAGTGAATGTGTTTTTGGTGTGAATATTAAAGGATCTTGTATTTTTCTCTGTAGCGTTAACGCCACCCAGTCATCTGAATCTAGTGTCCAACCCATACACGGGTAACCTCCATGTACACTGGCGCGAGTCCACTGCCCCTGGTAAATACATGCATCAGCTGTATGTCTCAGTATTACTGTTAATGTCAGTAATCCTGAAATAGTGTTGTGTTTTTAATTATATTTTTCTCAGAGAATCAGAATGTGGAAGAATAGATTTTTTTTTAATGATTTCAAATTTTTTGGAATTTAAAAAAAAATTATATTTATAAAGGAAAGATCCTTATTTAAAAGATCATTTTTAATATGCTATTTTGTATGCTTATGAATTTTTTATTTGTTTATTCTTATTTTTTCTCAGATAAATTTTGAGAAGAATTTTATTAATAATTAATTTATTTACATGAATTTGCTTATTTTTTTGTGTTTTCAAATTTTCTTCCCGTTTAGATTTTCTCTATCCTTACCTCTTCCCATTCTGCTGCATATTTCAAATACAATTTTTAATTTTGAATTTTAGCTTTAATTTTTGTAATCTATATTTTAATCTATATTCTTTGAATTTTCCCGACTGTGTTTCATGTATCTCTACATGTTTTAAAAATTTCTCTAACTCCATGCTCCACTCCAACTTCCTCCCATACCGTTCCCTACCCTTCATCTCTTTTTCAGACATCACAGGTTACCGGGTGACGTGCACACCCACCTCTGGGCAGCGTGGGAATTCTCTGGAAGAGTTTGTGAAAGGCAGGGTGACTTCAGGCACACTGGAGAACCTGAGTCCTGGTGTAGAGTACAATGTCAGCGTCTACACTGTTAAGAACCACTTAGAGAGCGAACCCATTCACGGACTTATTACACAAGGTAACCACAGATCACTGACATGCCGCGGTTGTGTTTACATAAATATTATTCTTTAAGGAAAATATGCTAATGCACATGACCGTCATAGTAGAAACACTGTTTATCTTTGGGTATTATTTTGTATTAGCAACAACGTCAGCTTGAATATAAATTTCTTATTTCCTTTGATGGTTAATGTCATTGTTCTGAAATGGAATCCCTCAAACGCCAAAACAATGTCATAAAGTGTGAGCCAAGAGAAAAAAACTAACATATACTTTATTCCTCTCTTGATGTTTAATGATTCTCGCTTTACTTATTTTTGCTAATTTATGAATGATTGATCAGCTGTCAATTAGCTCTGTGGTAAATCTGTAATGATAGCTGCCCTGATGAAGTTATTAATTCATTCTCTGTTCTAAATGTGATCATAAAATTTTGTGATTACTGTATATAATTTGAAAATATAATTTTTAATTAGTTTGCATGACATTTTATTGCATCCTGTTGTAATTTCTTCTTTTAATTCAGTCTCTATCTGTGCATGATCATGATCTCTTTCCTCCTCTGTTAACCTAACTCACTTCAGACGTGCCCAAGGTAAACGACCTCGGCTACGTCAATGTTACCGACACCACCATTGGGATTCACTGGACACCTTTAACCCACCCCGCCGTAACGGGGTACCGCGTCTTAGTACTGGCCACCGGAGAGAGCTTGCCTATCTTGGAGGATACACTGGATTCTTCCACCAGTTTTTATACGGTTCGGGGGCTGGAGCCCGGAATCGACTACCATATCAGCGTCATTGTGCTAACGGAAGAGCGTGAGAGCGAGCCAACAACGATCACGCAGCAAACACAAGCCGGTGAATTTATTTAGTGTAGAATCTGGTTTTATTTGCTTGAAAAATATCAACTCAGAGCTGAAACTTTATTACCATCTAATAACTCAATGACTAAACTATATAAAACCAAGACGTTGAAAGAAACTAAATAATTAAATACCATACATTTTATGGGTATTTTAAAAAGTTAATTGTTTAAATTACAATTATCAATTACAAAAAAAAAAAAAAAACAGATTTAAATACAAATAAGTAAAATTGGTTTTCAATAATATCTAATAAACCCTTCCCTGGCCCAGAGTCAGCTGAGACTCTCAGTTTGAAATGAGTCAGTAAACAGTGGACGTTTAGTTCAAAGACCAAAGTTTTATGTTGGTCTTTATTACAAAAATAAAGATTTCATTGTATTAACTCGCTCACTCATTTTCCAAACTGCTTAGTCCTATGGAAATCCTGCACGGAATAATAAAAATAAATATAAAATAATTAAAAATAATAAAAATAATAAAAATATAATTAAAAATGTGATTTTTTTTTTTTTTCGAATTTAACCCGAAAGTTCTAAATGCAATGAATAATATGAATTTTATAATTTAATTTTTTTTTTTTTTTTTTTAGTGGAAACAAGGTAGTGGTGAGTCAGTGGTTAATGCTATGAAATGCTGGTCATAACTTCAAATCCCAGTCCCACTAAGGTGCCACAGTTAGGCCCTTGAGCACAAGTCTCAGATTTATTAATGAGAAGACTGTCGCTGTGGATAAGGGCCACTGCCAAATGCTGTAAATATAAACTTTGGGAAAATTGAAACGAAGAGTAAAACTAAAAATTGATCTGTTTTTAAATACAGAATATAGAGTGTGGACTCAAATTCCACTCAAACTTCAGACTGAATCATATCTGATATGTACTGAAGGAAACGTGTTTCAAACTGTAACAGATATGAGAAACATAAATAGATCTCTAGTTGAAGAAATAGGTAAAAAAAAAAAAAAAAAAACATAGAATAAATACTATTCATTCATTGTCTGAACCACTGACTGTAATCCTAATTACTGTCAAAGGGTGTCTGGCACCCACATCAGCCGACTCTAGGCACAGTACACCCTGGACTGGTTGCCAGGCCGTCGCAAGGCAGAAACATGCTGACGGCAATGCAGCTCCTCTTGATGATAGTCAGCAATGGTTCTTTTACATGAACCTCTTACCACAGACAGTGAGAGACATGGCCGGCTTTTGATAACCCAGTTAGCTCCACTGGGGGGGACACTAGTCACAGCCCGGTGATAATGAGGCTTGAACACCCAACCTTGTGGGGAGGAAAAGAAATATTAATGTGTAATTTATATGTATTCATATGACACACACTTTTAAATAAAAGTAATTAAAAGAAATTAAATAGAACCAATTTCAGTATTTTGTAATTATTACTTAAAAAGAATGAATAGACATGCAACTTGTATTTAATGATCTGCAATGAGCAGTTTGTGTATTTTTGGAGCTGTTTAATTCATATATGCTTCAATTTTTTTGCTTTACACCTTCCCATGGATTCAATTCTTGTGTGTGTGTGTGTGTGTGTGTGTATGTGTCAGTACTTATAAGTTTTGTCTTCTCTATTTGTGGTCCCCCGTTGTTTAGCCATTCCAAGTCCCACCAATCTGAAATTTGGCGAGGTTGGTCCAGATTCGATGCGCATTTCCTGGACCCGTCCCTCGGTCCGCCCGTCAGAGATTAGCCGATATGTGATTCGCTATCGCCCAAGTAACAATGATGCCAGCATGCAAGAAGTCAATGTGGGTGGAGCTACCACCACCTACCTCCTCCAAAGTAAGACAACTTTTGCATATTTATTATTATTATTATTATTATTATTATTATTATAACAATAATAGGAATTATATGCTCTTTTGAAAGAAATTCCATGTATAGTTTGAACAGGTCAATAACTAATAGGAGACACATAAAGAGTATTAAAATAAGGAAGTTAAATTTTAGCATAAATATAACAATAACTGTCTCAAAATATAGTGATTATTTATACATACATGTGAATGTGTGTATTTATAGAAATAAAAATAAACACATTCTGATGTTTATGTACAGCATATGAATATATGTACTATATATTTATTTATTTATTTTCACCCCTCTTTCTTACTGTAGACCTTCTTCCCATTACGGAGTACGTAGTAAGCATTGCATCTGTGTATAGTGATAGAGAGAGCACCCCAGTCATGGGCAAGCAGACTACCGGTGAGTCCCATTTCTGTATCTCAAAGCTTTTGTAGTCCGAAAGCCTGTTTCTCACGGAGTGGCAAATGCTGACAAACATCATGAATTTCGGAGTCGCAAACTTTTCTGACAAATGTTCACCTAAATCAGGGTTTGCCTCATTTTATGACAGTTTGCATTATTTTGAAACATTTGTACAAATATTCATAAAAGTGTTTGGGAAAGACAGTTGACGAACATTAGTAAATGTTTGCAAATCTTAGCAATTATTAGCAACTGTTTAAATTTGTTTGGAAATGTTTGAGTCCTTTTGCAAACTCCTGGTAAAACACTGGGCGAATGTCAGGTGACGTATAAAACGGGTGAGGCAGACATGAGATTTTTCCGCTTTTTGGCAGAAATCTGCTTTTTCTGACCTCTATACTGATACTAATACAAATCCGTTACAATATTTGGGGGGGGGGGGGTAAGGGTTGAACTCTCGCCCCTCCAAGTGTGATGACGTTGTGTGATACGATGTTCCGATGAACATGTACATTTCATTAGAGGCTTAGTGTTAAACAGGAAATTCTCGCCGTGAAGTCTCGTCTTCTTTGTGATTTGTGAGGCGCTCCACCAAAAGTAGGCGCTTGTCGCAAGTGTCCCATGGAGCTTGTGACACGAAGTGCGGCTTATCCGGACTTCCGATCTTTCAAGTGAGCAAGTATGCGTTGAATACTTGTTTAGTACTCAACCATCACTTGCTCACTTGAAAGATCGGAAGTCCGGATAAGCCGCGCTTTCTCTTACAAGCTCCGTGGGTCACTTGCAACAAGCGCCCACTTTCGAGCCCGTCACGTTTACTGAAATCATCTTATTACGTGCTATTGCAATTATCATTTTACTAGCGAGAGCAACGCATGCGCGATTTCAAAAGTGTGTTTGCTTCATTCCTATCGCTTCATGGGCACCGCCATATTGTAAACAAAGTCGGATATATTCTAGAATCATTTCATTTTTTTCTTAACTTATTCATTCAAATACGAAAGCGACTTACGTGTGTATAATAAGTGATTGTATTTTATAAAAACGATTTTAGCAAGTAAAAAAGAGCAAGGTTAGACCATCAGAAGGAACAAGAAGAGAAAGCACAGCAGAGAACTAAAAATAAGGAAAGAACAGCCAAGCTCCCGTCGCTCGCAAAGATTAAACTTTAGAAGTAAAACAACAGCAACGAGATTTGCACATAGTGTAAATATTGAACATAGAAGTTAGTGTAAATAAACTGGTTTTCTCAAAGACACACATTTTGAGAGTGGTCCCTTCATCTTGAAAGTTTAGAAGGTAAGATGATTGAATTTTTGTAATAAATACATATAATCTACTGTATGGCTTGAAAAACACTGTAAGAACATCTAACATAATATGCATATCTGCTTTTTCTACATGTGATACAGCAATGCCATTCTTTTTTTCAAGTACTTTGCCCTTTCAAACCCTCTCAAAAAGTTATGAAATTACTAATCTTTTGGAGAGATAATTATGATATATGTTAGATATTTCTAGGTTCCTTTTATTATTATTTTAATTATTGTAGAAATAATTAAGTATTAACTTAGTTTGGACACTGAAATTATGGAAGAGTACAAGAATACACATGTAAAATATCATTATATTGGTGGGTACTTATGACTCTTAAGATATTTTGATGTGATTTATTCTAAAAAAGTGTATTATTCAATAATATTATAAATGTTCCAAAGCTTATTTTTAAATGCCGTGTAATACCACCATTTAGTGCTCTGAACTGTCATTTGGTGCATAAGCACAAGTAACAGTCAGGACCCATCCCCCCACCCGAAGACGGAGGGAAGCTACCCTTTCGTCAACGGGGGACAACCACAACATTTGGGCCCCGAGACGGGGGGCAACAAGAATGTCCACCCCGGCTCGCCGCCTCTCCCCATGAGCAGCTCCAGAATGGAATAAGGTCCAGTCTCTCTCGAGATGGGTGGTTCCAGAGCCCAAGCTATGCATTGAGGTGAGCCTGACTATACCTAGTCAGTATCTTTCCACCTCACGCACCAGATCAGACTCCTTCCCCACCAGAGAGGTGACATTCCATGTCCCAAGAGTCAGAGTCAATAACTGAGGATCGGTCCGACAGAAACCATGCCTTCGGCTGCCACCCAACTCACATTGCACCCAACCCCTAAAACTCCTCCCATGGGTGGTGGGTCCATGGGAGGGCGGCCCCATGTCTCCTTTTCGAGTGAGGCCCAGCCAGGCTCCATGGGCAGAAGCCCGACCACCACGCGCTTGCCTTTGAGCCTCTCCCCCGGGCCTGGCTGCAGGGGGGGGGACCCTGGTAACCCACGTCCGAGCAAGGGAGACTGCATCCTTGTCTGTTTCTTAGTCACACAGGTCTTCTGAATCGCACTTCTTCTGGACCTTCACCCAGGACCTGTTTGCCTTGGGTGACCCTACCAGGGACATTATGCCCCCGACAACATAGCTCCTAGGATCATTAGGTCAACCAAACCCCTCCACCACAATAAGGTGGCGATTCAGGAAGGGGACCTTTTTGGAGTCTTTAGAGGGTGTGTTGGAGAACGCTTCCTCAGGAGACTCACTCGTTGTCTTGGGAGACTTCAACACCCATGTGGGGAATTATAGTGTGACCTAGAAGGGTGTGATCGGTAGGTATGGCCTCTCCAGTCTGAACCCGAATGGTGTTTCGTTGTTGGGCTTCTGTGCTCGTCACAGATTGTCTATCACGAACACCATGTTCGAACATAAGTGTGCCCATAAGTGCACTTGGCACCAGGACACCTTAGGTCACAGTTCAATGATTGACTTTGTAGTCATGTCACCGGAATCGCGGCCGTATGTTCTGGACACTCGGGTGAAGAGAGGAGGTGAGCTGTCTACCGATCACCACCTGGTGGTGAGCTGGCTTCAGTGGTAGGGGAGGCTGTCTTCCAGACCTGGCAGGGCCAAGCGTGTAATTAGGGTCTGCTGGGAATGTTTTGTGGAGTCTCCTGGAGGCCTTTAACTCCCACCTCCGGCAGAGCTACAGCCACGTCCCAGAGGAAGCAGGTGACATGGAATCTGAATGGACTATGTTTCTTGCCTCCATTGCTGAGCCGGCAGCCCATACCTGTGGCCGGAAAGTCGTCGGTGCTTGTCGTGGCAGTAACCCCCGAACCCGGTGGTGGACACCTGTGGTGAAGGGGGCCGTCCAGCTAAAAAAGGAGGCCTATCGGGTTTTATTAGCCAGTGGAACTCCCGAGGTAGCGGACAGGTACTGCCAGGCCAAACGTGCTGCAGCTGAGGCTGTCGCAGATGCAAAATCTCGGGCATGGTAGAAGTTCAGTGAGGGCCTGGAGAGTGATTATAAGTTGGCCTCAAAAAGGTTCGGGACCACCATCCGACGCCTCAGGAGGGATGCAGTTCGCCGCAAACACTGTTTACAATGGAGGTGGGAAGCTGCTCACCTCGACTGGGGATGTCGTCAAGAGGTGGAGGAAATACTTTGAGGACCTCCTCCATCCCACCAACAAACCCTCCTTGGAGGAGGAAGATCCTGGGGAGTTGGCTGGGGGTCTGCCCATCACTGGAGCGGAGGTCACTGAGGTTGTCAAAACGCTCTTCAGTGGTCGAGCCCCAGGGTTGGATGAGATCCGCCCCGAATATCTCAGGGCTCTGGATGCTGTAGGACTGTCTTGGTTGACTACGGGCCATTCGATTGCTGTATTACTGTAGTCAGAGTTTGATCCATATTGGTAACAACAGGTTGAATTCGTTTCCGGTGGGAGTTGAAGTCCGCCAAGGCTGTCCTTTGTCATCGATTCTGTTCATAATTTTTCTTGACAGAATTTCTAGGCGCAGCCGAGGCATTGAGGGGCTCTGGTTTGATGGCCATCGGATCAGGGCCTCTGCATTTTTGCAGATGATGTTGTCCTTTTGGCTTCATCAAGTTGGGATCTCCAGCTCTCGTTGGAGCGATTCGCAGTCGAGTGCGAAGCAGCCGGGATGAAAATCAGCACCGCCAAGTCCGAGGCCATGTTTCTTAGTTGGACAAGGGTGGAATGCACCCTGCGGGTCGGGAATGAGGTCCTGCACCAAGTGAAGGAATTTAAGTATCTTGGGGTCTTGTTCACGAGTGAGGGAAGGCTGGAGCGGGAGATCGACAAACGGATCGCTGCAGCCTCTGCTGTTAAACAGAGCCTCTACCGGTCCATCGTGGTGAAGAAGGAGCTGAGTCGTAACACGAAGCTCTCAATTTATCAGTCAATCTACGTTCCAACCCTCACTTATGGTCACGAGCTTTGGGTAGTGACCGAAAGAACATGATTGCGGATACAAGCGGCTGAAATGAGCTTCCTTCGCTGGGTAGCAGGGCTCTCCCGTAGAGATAAGGTGAGAAACTCTACCATCCGGGGAGAGCTCGGAGTCGATCTGCAGCTCCTCCGCATTGAGAGGGACCAGTTGAGGTGGCTCGGGCATCTGGTCAGAATACCTCCAGGACGCCTCCCTGGTATGGTGTTTCGGGCATATCCAACCAGGAAGAGACCCCGGGGTCGACCTAGAACACGCTGGAGGGACTATGTCTCTCAGCTTTCTGGGAATGCCTCGGTGTCCCCCCGGAAGAGCTGGAGGAAGTGGCTGGGGAGAGGGATGTCTGGACCTCTTTGCTTAGGTTGCTGTCCCCGTGACCTGACCCTGGACTTAGCGGAAGAAGATGAATGAGTGAGTGAGTGACCACCATTTAGTATTCCATTTTTCAACCCCCCGAACTCTGCTTTTTTCATCCATGGCCAATCTCCTGCCTGGTGAGGAGACTCTCCTCAGATACAGAAGATGGACAATTAGAATACAGAAATGGATTGGTTATAAAGAAGTCCAACATGCTGCTGCACCTTGAGAAAGAATTGCTTTATCTCGTGACTGCTGTATCTATTCTGCAGCAGAAGACAAGGAAAAAAACATCATGTTCACTACATGATGAGCAAAAAAAGAATTGTAGCGAACAGTGTTACAACCGTTTCCAGGAAATAGTTTCACATGTACCGTATTTGACGTAATAAGCGCCCTGCTCCAATTAGACCCCCCCCCCCCAATGTTTTTAATTCTTAAATCAAATGACCGCCCATGTGTACTGGAAGCAAAATTGTAGATCAAACTTACCAATTTTATTTGATCAGTCTCTGTAACCATAAAATGAATCGTTCACTGCCTGTAAAAGTGAGTTTACACGGTATTTCAAGACCCCCTGCCACTGGGGAATGTCTATAATGTTCATCAGTAACAACACATTTGATTGTTCTGCCATGCTTTAAAACACAGGAAAATATTTTTCTATTCTCTTGGCAAATGTCCAACAACCGATGAGCCATTAGAAACTTCTACAGCAAAACTATGGGATGCTCTGAGTGAATGGAGCGATGAGCCAGATATGGACCTATCAGAACGTGATGACGAGGATTTTTCACCTGATTCTCCTGCTCACTAACTTTATAAATTTAAAGACGTTCCTGGACATGTGCTTTTGTTTATGTTCATGTTGATTGGTTCAATGTGCCATGTGCTAAAATTGACATTCGTGTTGATTGGCTCCATTTTACTTCCTGGAAAGGAACAGCACTGGGAGGGAAAAGTAAGGGGTCTTGTTTTTTTTTTAATTTATGCTGTTTTATGTTTTATTTTCATGTAAGTAGTTTGGTTGATTCTACAAAATGAATAACAAAAATACCAGTAAAACCCTTTTATTGTTATGCTATTATTCATGTTTTTCACCTTGCTGGTAATAAGCACTGACCGTTACACTTCGCTGGTACATTTTAATAAGCGCCCACCCACTCATTTTTAGAGTGCCCTGGGCGCTTATCACGTTGAACCAGGGCTCCCAAAAAAATTGGAGTGGGTGGGTGCTTATTAAAATGCTCTAAAAAAATGTATTAGTTATTAAAATCGAGCCAATCAACATTTTGTCAACTTTAGCACATGGCACAAAAGCGCATGGCCAGGAACGTCTGATCGAAAAAAATTGGTAAATTTGATCTACATTTTGCTCCCAGTACACACAGGCGGTTATTAGATGTAAGATCAAAAACATCGGGGGGCTCTTATTGGAGCACAGCAAAGCGCTTATTACGTAGAATACTATATATGTATGAACATGCTCAAAATTCAAAGAAAAATTGCTTGCAAACTGTTCTGCAACTCTTTACGAACTCTGACCAAACCCAACATCTAGTCTATTCATCAGCATTCACCACTCTGGGAGAGACTAGCTTAAAAGTTAACATTGTTGTACTCTTTTTTATCCCTTACTCAGCTCTCGACTCTCCAAGTGGTCTCACCTTCTCAGATGTGCACACTCACTCATTCACGGCTCGCTGGAAGGCGCCACGTGCTTACATCACCGGCTACCGGCTGGTGTATCAGGCAACCAGTGGGGGGCGCCGTGATGAGAAGTTTCTTCCGCCAAGCCGCACACATTACACCCTAAACAACCTGCTGCCGGACACACTGTACATGCTGTCCATCTATGCCATTAGTGACCACCAGGAGAGTCAACCTCTCACTGGAAAACAGGCCACCAGTGAGTAGGACACACACATTTTGTCCTTTATTTAAAGATATGCTTGCTTCTAAGCTAAGAAAGAGGTAAAGAAGTAATACAGAATTTTTATGTACATAATATTTCTATTATTTCAAGTCACGGATGCTCCCACTGACCTGGAAGTGACCTCATCCACACCGAACAGCATCACCATTTCCTGGGACGCTCCTGCTATACCGGTGCGCTACTACAGGATCAAACATGGACAAACTGGTATGTGTCAATGTGTGTGTGTAAAATAGGTATTGTTTTTAAAGATCAACCCAAGAGATGCTCTTAAATAAAGACTCATAGCCAGTTGAAATTTAGAATGGTAATCAAATTTCCTGACGTCTGTGATGTCATGGTAGGAAGTCATCTAATTTTTTTAACACATGCTGTAGTTCAGAAGTTACATCATACTCTGCCTTACCTTCAAATTTCACTCATCAGAACTCAAAATGTTTTGTCATTGTGTAGTGAGTACTTATAGTAATACAACAGGCTTTAGTTGATATAGATCGTTTGTGTCAGTCACCGATTAGTAGATTATGATGAGTAATCGTCTAACACCTGGAAACAGGTTTTAAAAAATAGGATAATTGTCGACAATGGGTGGATTCCTCGCTGACAGTCACTGACAATCAGCAATATGGTCAACAACATATGGTTGCAGACACCTCATGCTCACTCCCGACTTAAAAATTGATTGAATTGTGAGCATTATCAAGTGTTATTGCACAAATGAGATCGGGCTTTCTTTGATATCTGAACTGAGTCAGAGGATTTTAGTCCCTCTGCATTTCAAATTACACTGGTTGAAGGCAGGGTACACACTGAACAGCTCCCCAAACCATCACAGGGCAGACACACACAACCATTCACATTCAGATGCAGGGGCAAGTTAGAACAGCAAAATAACCTAATGTACGTACATGTCTTTATTCTGTAGGAGGAAACCACAGAAGACATTATTTAGATATATCTGCTGTGTAATTTACCATCTTTTATTAGTTGTGTTCTCTTCATGGAGTCACCAACCAGCTAGTTTTGAGTTGTATATCTTGTCTTTAGCTTTTTTAAAATCTGGGTTGAAATTGAAGGAGGCATGCTTGGTTTACTCTGCGGACTAGTGTTTATGATTACATTTTGACATGATGTCTGGTATGTGATTTTGACATATTATTAATTCACAGGTGAACGCAGCCCTGAAAAAGAGTTCACCGTGTCGGGTACAGAGTCAACTGCCACCATCCGGGGCCTGCAACCAGGTACCAATTACACTATCACCATCTATGCAGTGACTGGCAGAGGGGATAGTCCAGCAACTAGTACACCAACCATCATCACACACCGCACTGGCAGCCATGGTGAGTTACTGCAGAATAAATAATAGACCACTGGTATTAGTCAAGCCTTATTATTTTACCGTTAAGAGTCAAGGTTATAACTGGCTGGTTTTGACTACTCTTGATTTTACCTTTATATTTCATCTTAAAAAACTGTTTATCTTTTATCATTTGGTGTCAGTGTTTCAGCACAACCTCACATGTGTGACCTAATAGTGACATTTTTATATTGACATACAGTAGGCCATTGACTATTCGTGGTTTTGCACTCACGCCTGTGCATATTCACGGATTGCCGAGCAACTATCACGTGATTCAAGCCAATGGCTGTCCTCCTTCCTGCTGATTGATTGAGATGATGTATACGCTCCTTTTTCCTCATTCACGCATAAGTTGTCAGTGAGCCTTTTTAATGTATTTTAATTGCCAGTTAAGCTCTATGATGCCCCTCAAACGCTGGCTAAGCACCAGAAAAATGTAATGCCGTTGGATGTCTCTTCTGAATAATTAAGACTTTCTCCGGAAGAAATGACAGTTTCCTCTGAAGTGCGTGAAGAGGAATAATCATCTGAACATTAAAATTAAAGTATTTTTCAATTATTATTCCAGTACAGTACCTAAGTTAATGTTTAGAATGTTTGTGTGTGTGATTTTATGTACTGTGCCGTAGCATGTTTGTCCTTTTATTTTGTTTATCCAATTTATTACACATGTTCTTATATGTTCTTTTTGCGATGGTCTGTGTTTTGGGGGGACTTTGATTTGGCGGCTGTCCCTCTGTTTTCTCCCCGCTCCGGCTGAGGGGCGTGGCGTGCCCGCTCCGGCTGAGGGGCATGGCTGAGCTGCTCGGGCTGAATGCAGTTCACCTCAGTGAAAGCACGCTGCTTAAGTGTTTACCTTTGAATCATAAATCCACCCGGCCATCTCATGCTGCCTCCTGCATTCTGCTACAATTTGCATTCAGCTCATTACGTCATTATGTCAAACTTTTATGTTCTTTATGTACAGTACAATGCAATTCCTCCCTCTCGTGGGTGTCTGATAAGTATTTTTAACCATTAGTGTGTTGTAGAATATATATATATATATATATATATATATATATATATATATATATATATATATATATATATATATATACACACACACAGTCGGCCTCAATTTATGAAGACCCCTGTGTACGAAATCCCCGGATTATGAAAAACATTTTCTTGAGTTTCCGTCCCAAAATACGAAACAACCCCCTCTTACGAAAAGAAATTCAAAATTCAAACGCGCCAATCAAAATTTCATACGACGCGCGAGTTGCTGTCTCATTGGCTGTCTCTCAACATCCCACTCCGCTGGCCTCCCAGATAGAGACAGAAGGAAGCTTCACTCTTTAGTTTTTAGTTTTTTAAGTTGTTTTAATTCAGTAAACGTTTAATAAATGTGGGGGAATTTGAGCTTATCTGGCATTACGATCCCTCAAGGAATCAAATTAAAGTTAAGTTTGTCAAGCAGGGAATGCATGTCTTGTGGGAGTGGCCCACAGCGCACGCGAGAGAAAGAGATAGAGAGAGAGTGTGTGTGTGTGTGTGTGTGTGTGTGTGTGTGTGTGTGTGTGTGTGTGTTAATAAAAATGTTTAATAATGGTTTAATCAATAAATATGTTAATAAAATGGTTTAATGGTTTAATAAATAATTTTCTTTTACTTTTAACACATATTTCTGAAGACAAAATTGGTGTACTTTTATCATTTTTAAAGGGTTTATGGGGTTTATCCAGTCCGAGGACTGGAGCCTTAGAACGAATTACGCGTTTAACATGTAAGATGCGACCCCTACTTACGAAAGCCCCGCAATACGAAGAGGGCTCTGGAACGGCTTTATTTCATAAATTGGGGGACGACTGTGTGTGTGTATATATATATATATATATATCTGGCAGTCTTTTATTTCCCCCTCTACCTTCGACATGATATACAGTAAGTGTCTTTAAAAAAATTAGCCATTAGCTGGTAGACACAACTATATTTGTAAATTTAAAAAAAAAACACATATATCTATATATATATATACAGTATAGATCAGTATTTCCCAATCTTTTTGAGCCAAGGCACACCTTTTACATTAGAAAAATCACGAGGCACACCACGGAACAAAAATGATACTGCCCTCTAGCAGAACATCACTGTTACTACACGCGAAGTGAAATTGGTTAATCTTCCGCGGCACACCTGATGATTTCTCACGGCACACTAATGTGCCGCGGAACAGGGGTTGGGAAACACTGGTATAGATAGATAGATAGATAGATAGATAGATAGATAGATGGATGGATGGATGGATGGATGGATGGATGGATGGATAGAGTATGCTGTATAATGTTTATATATTTTATTAATAAATATCACAGTACAAAATTAAAAAAGTTTTTCTTACTCATTACTACATTTTACTACATTAATACTGCATTACTGAGTAAGACTGTCTATAGAATGTCTTTAAGCAGCATATTTTAGAGCATGTAATAGATACATAATATTTTACTTCAGGTTGATCATTCGCACATGTAATATGATACATGGGGTTTTACTTCAGGGTACGGAACTCGCGGATTATGTTCATTCGAGGGAGGGGCCGGAACCAAACCCCCACGAATAACAAGGGCCTACTGTACTGTCTTAACACATCAGACCTAAAATAACACAAAACCCTCACAAAATCGAGGTTGGTTCAAGTCAAAATCAAAGTCAAGTCAAAAAAGCTTGGGTTTTTTTTAAGTGTGAAAAAACACAAACATGTTTTTCAATAACCATTTTTGTAAGTTTGAATGCAAATATACATTTATAAAAAATATGTACAAATTTAGCACTGACATTTCCAGGGTGTGCTACACCACTTGATGTCAACTTGGTGGCAGCATTTACCTCCAGACTGCCTTGGGTTTTTTTTGCTGATATCATACCATGAAAGATGTCATAGTAGGAAGATAATTGTTTAATAATATTAATTTTATCATAACTTTGATTTTATTTGCTCTGTTAACACCATTTAAAAACTGGTATACCGTATACTTTTGACGACTGTGTTTTCCAACTATCTATCTTACATATACTTATATAACTATCATCTTAAATTGGTTGCATAATTTGGATGTTGAGTCCAGTGACTCCCAAGTTTTGATTATCAAGAATAATTCTGATCCAGAAATGATGTTGATGCACAATATCTCTGGCACTAACAATACTTGGTATACACTTAATTGTCACTTTGCCTTGTTCCCTCCAGGCATCCCCTCTCCCACAGAACTAGACACGAGTGACATCCACGACCAGTCTCTCTGGGTGCGCTGGACTCCTGCTAGAGGCCCAATCACCGGCTACAGGGTCAGTGGGGGACCAAAAAGTGGAGAGGGACCCACTTTCTCTGAGGAGGTGGGACCTGGTGAGTCTTGCTGGGGACACCAGAAAATACCAAGGTTCATGCTAAACAGTTATCTAAGAAATTCTCCCCTTTTTGTTCTCAGATCAGACAGAGTTGAGAATAAATGGTCTGGTGCCAACAGTGGAGTACGAAATTACGGTCTATGCCATCGGCCGCGATGGATTGACCTCACCGGTGTTGGAGAGAGCTACATTAAAGAGTAAATAGACACAATGTTAATGCTGTTCCTGCCAACCAGTAGATTAATATTGATGCAGAAAAGGTTAATATAGAATAGTGCTCCATTATATTAGCTTGTTTTCTTTCATATTAATTTTCATTTAAGACTTTTACCTCATGATTCCACACTTTGCCCTTTAGCAACTGATGCGCCGAAAGAGCTGACGTTTTCTGATGTGGACAGTACATCAGTGCAGGTGTCCTGGCAACAGCCGCATGGTCATGTCACCTCATACCGTGTCTTGTACTCAAGTCCAGGAACATCAGAACACGAGTTGAAACCAGCACCGAGCAGGAACAATAATAACGTGCTTCTCGAGCACCTGAGTCCTGGAACTGAATACAGGGTCAAAGTGATTGCTACAACTGACCAAGGCACCACCACACTGGAAGGAAAACACCGGACTGGTGAGGCACACCTTGGCCTAGGTAAGTTTGTTGTTTTAGATATACAATATATAAGATTGTATTCAACAGGATTTACAGTTGTACTAAACAGACTAAATGCACTCGAGGAAAAGAAAAGTATAATTTGTTTGTAATCTCTTTCTACATACTCCATCCATGTGTAGCTGTCCCCGCCCCTACCAACATTCAATTTGGAGATGTTGGTCCCTCATCTTTTGTGGTGCTCTGGAAGGCACCAAACATGAGACTAAATGGATACCGTGTAGTGGTGAAGCCTAAAAATAATCTAGCGCCGTCAAAAGAACTGAACATTGCTCCTGATGCCATGCAGGCTACCATCACTGGACTACTGGTAAAAAAAAGTTTCCTTGCCTTGTCTATCAGACAACATGTCATGAATAATATAGGGGTGTATTTTACAAGTAAAGGCATAAAATGAATGTAATAATACCTTGTCCTGTTTCTACTTATTTATAAGTTATTTATAGCAATTACTGTGGGGCCGGTGGTGTAGTGGTTAGAGTGCTGGGCTCATGATCAGGAGGTTGTGAGTTCAAATCCCACTGAGACCCCCACTGTGCTAAGACCCCTGGGCAAGGTCTCAACCACAAGTGTGCCTCTGTTCACCCAGCAGTATAAATGGGTACCATTAAAATATACTGGGAAGGTAACCTATGATGGACTAGAGTCCCATCCAGGAGGAGTTGAACTCCTGGTCGCTTCACGCTACGGAAACCAGAGATAAGCACCGGCCTGATGAGCCACTAGGCTCGGGTGTAAAAATCTAACAGACTTACCTTACCTTACCATAGCAATTACTGTGTGTTGTCTTAAGGTTGTAGACATTTTTACTCATCAGAATTGCATCCAGTATATATTCATTGTCGAAATTAGTTTAGGTTCGGCCCTTTAACAGGAAAAAACAGACATGGCCCCATAGGCCGCCCTTGTACTCCGACTGCTTGTTCACTTCAGCAAAAAAGATTGTGGATGTGTAGATTCGTTCATGTACTTAATTTATTGAGTTTTATTGAGTTTTATTGTTTATTTCCTGTTTTCCATCTTCAGGTGTCCACGGAGTACGAAGTGCATGTGTATGCACTCAAGGACTCTATCAGCAGCCTGCCACTCACTGGAGAGGTTACTACAAATGAAGGTGAAGAAGTTTATAATGAATAATAACATTGTGTTCATAAAAATAATTATAATATCACAGAAATTTGAATAGAAGTCTATAAATAAACAAGATCAACATTCTCAATCGACAGGGTTAGAGCTCTGATTTGCAAATAGACCTTAGTTTGCAAATATCAGCTATTTTTGGATGTTCAATTCATTATTATTATTATTATTATTATTATTATTATTATCATTATTATTATTATTATTATTATTATTACTCTTAAATGTCAATGGCAATAGTGGTTAACAGACCTCACAGGAAGAAGGCCCTGGGTTTGGGTCTTGGACTTGGGCCTTTCTGTGTTCAGCACGCTCACCCCATGCCTGCAAGCGTTCTCTTCCTTACACAGTTTTCCTCCCACACGCCAAAGGCATACACATTAGTCTGACGCTAATTGGCTGTTCCAAATTGCCCCTTGCTGTGAGTGGTTTGTATGCATTCCCTGTTATCGTCTGTCAGACTGTTCAGGATGTACACTACCTTCACCCAGTGTAGGCTGAGATAGGGTCCAGCTTTCCAGCGGCACCAAAAGGATTAATCAATTCAGCCAATGTGTGAGTGAATAAATGAGTGTTGCCAGTATTTAGTGGATTTCTGATGTAGCGAATGTGCATCACATTGAAGAGTTAACAGTTTTTTTGGTGTTGTAGCATGTCCTAGTGGACACAAACATGACAACAAAGTTAAAGTAATTAAATGAAGGTTATAAGTTTCAGCAGTATAGAACTAAGTGTGTGTGTGTGTGTGTGTGTGTGTGTGTGTGTGTGTGTGTGTGTGTGTGTGTGTGTGTGTGTGTGTGTGCATAAAGTGAAATATTCACACAAGCTTATTTCTGAATGGCCGGCAGAAATCAACCCTCCCCGGCGACCTCGCATCATTGAAGTAACAGCCACAACCGTCTCACTAGCCTGGCGTACCAAGAACGAGCCAGTAACAGGCTTCCTGATTGAGGCCAAGCCCACCACAGAAGACTATCCGACCATCAGGAAGGAGGTTTCCTCTGGACAACAAAGTGCCATAATCACAGGTGATGTTTTTGCTCATTCAGAGTTCGGGATACAGAGCACTTAGGGACTGGAACATACCTTTGTGTGTATGTGTGTGTGTGTGTGTGTGTGTGTATGTGTGTGTTTTTAGGTCTTCAGCCTAGTACTGCTTATATCATAAACATCTATTCACTGAATGGACACAGACGAAGTGCACCCTTTACCCTCAACACCAGCACAAGTATTGCATCATACATGAAATCATAACTAATGCATTTCTAATAATTTCAAAACCAATGAAGTACTTGATGCAGTTTTACACATCTGATTTTTTTTGCGAATGCTCCCAGTTGGTTCATCCCTCCAACCCCCTACTGATCTCCGTTTCCTGTCTCTAACGACGAACTCCATCTCCTTCACCTGGCAGCCGCCTACCAGTCATATTACAGGATATTACATCACCTACGAGGAAGAAGGAGGCAGCCCACATGAGCTCACGCCACGGCCACATGCTGGCGTCAACTTCGCCACCATTACAGGTACATGAACCAGTTGATTAGAGTGAATTGCATATCCATGTTGTCTCTCCCGCATATTCAGTGTTTATCCAAATGCAGGTTTGAAACCGGCCAAGGTGTACATCATCAAGATCATCGCACTTCAGAACACGCTGAGAAGTCCAGCACTTGTGGGCAAGGCCACAACCCGTAAGTACACCCCGATGTACCAAGTTCCATTTGTTCTAAAGGTGTACTCCTTCAAAACACTCTTTTTGTTGGTCAGTGGTGAGGCAGACAAAAAGAAGTTTTGAGTCTTTAGCATGATGACTCTTAGCTTTGCGCAAGCCTTATGGATGGTTGTGAGACAATGAACCTAGCATCTGCGTCTACGCCAGAGCTAACAGTTGTGTGTCTGCTACTAGACGTGCAAAGCAATTTATTTTCATGCTTAGAAGAATATAACTCTGCCTATAAATCAAAAGAAGGAGCAAATTCTGGATCATTACTTCTATCCGTTTTTCCTGAGAGAACATTCACTCCTTTAAAACGAGTGCTGAAATGTTCTGGAAGCTCTTGAGCAATTCTTTCTCCTGGAATGGCTCTCTGCTTGATGTTATCCACTGCATATGCACTTTGGTCATCTTCCTGCTTTGCTACTGATGGCTTTTTCTGCTTTTAGAGGAAATGATTTTGCTGCCTATACCTCCACGCCACAACAACCTCGGCCACCTGGATGTGCCCGAGACAGACATCGTACCGGGTCCGACAGTGCAGCCGAGACCAGGTGGTGGTGGCCAGGGCATGGAGTACACCGAATACAACAATCAGCCCACTCGGCCTAATGCTGGGCCCTACGTCCTCGGGACGGGCCAAACTTTCATTTACTGGCCCGCCCCGGGGTCGGATGGCTCACAAGCGCCTAAGGTGGTGCACCTGAGCAACACAAATGCACACGGTTTCCTTTTTCCAGAAAATAAAACACAGGTGCCACAGGAGGCTCAGACTCAGACCTCTATCAGCTGGCAACCCTTTAAGCAGAGCACGGCTTACTTTGTGACCTGCCATCCAATCACACAGCAGGACGAGAAGACGTTTCAGGTTGGCAAGCCAGTAAGAAGACATTTTGGAAAGAAACACAATGGGTCACTCTCAGGTGATTAAAACAGGGATGTTGAACTTGTCCGTTTCAGCTGAAACTTCCTGCCACCTCCACCAGTGCCACGCTGATTGGCCTCACGTCTGGAGCTTCGTACCGCGTCCTCGTAGAGGCCCTGAAAGATGCACTCAAGTATAAAATCCTTGACGAGGTCATCACTGCTGGTAACTCAGGTACAAGATAAAATTCACTACATCATATATATATATATATATATGTATTTACATACATACAGTGATCCCTCACTGGCCACGGTTAATTGGGACTGAGATCCCCCCGCGACCACCGAAATCAGTGAAGTAGGATCACCCTCCAAACCCCCTCCCTCCTGACTGACATATATGTACATGGATATGTATATGTAATATCAATAAATAAAATTCAATGTTATAAATGCTTATAATACAATTAAACATTAAAAAATAATGCATAAGATGCAGTCAGATGCGTACCTCACAAAAATGTAAGTTTTGATGGGAGGTTTTGGGTTGTTTTTTGTTTTGTTTGTTTAGGGGTTTTTTTGCATAATTGGTCTTGTTTTGTGGTATTTTCCTTAACTTTTCCCATATTCTTCTGTAATTTCCTTATTTTTTAATTCTATGTATATTTTAAAAAAAATTTTAAATGCGATACACTGAAGCCGCATGAATTGAAATGCGAAGTAGCGAGGGATCCCTGTGTGTGTGTGTGTGTGTGTGTATATATATATATATATATATATATTTTTTTTTTTTTTTTTTTGTCATTCAAGTATTCATTTCTCAATAAAATTATTTTCTTTATCAGATCCAGGAAGAGTTACAACCAATGGTGATTTGTGCTACGACACTTTAACCGCGACTCATCACAACATTGGGGATGAGTGGGAGCGTATGTCTGAGACCGGCTTCAAGCTCTGGTGCAGGTGCTTGGGCCTGGGCAGCGGCCATTTCCGTTGTGACTCCTCTAGTACGTACAATGAGTAACGTCAAACCAAGTTTAAATAATACTTAGAGAACTTTCTATTCTTCAAACACATGGTCAATTATGGTCAATTACTGATTTGTTCGAAGAGTGAAACAATATTTCCCCTAAGAAATAGGTAAAAGTCGATTAATGCATTCAGATGAATGTCTACTTCAATCAATACAGTTGTACAGTATAGAATTTGAAAACGAATGTATTTATGAAAGATATTAATATACAATATATACATTAGGTACAAAAGAGTAAAGCATAATACTGTAATAGTATGTAATAATTAACCTAATTATATATTATATTCGTTTACATAACTTTTTGGTTGCGATGTGTCAGTGTATGTGGATGGATGGGGAGAGGTTATTGCTTTCAGTGCGTGTGGAGGTTTCCTCTCTCTGTCTCTTGATTGCAGTTGATGCTTCACATTCTCACAACTTTTCTCTTTTCATTTCCAGTAGAATTGCTGCTGCTTTTCTTTGGACTCTGGGTTAAGGGTTAAAGTAACCATAATTTAATGAATAAAGAATGAACAACAGAGGTCAGCATTTGTGAACAACAGTTTGGTTTCATGCCAAGAAAGAGCACCGCAAATGCAGTGTTGCCTTTGAAGATGTTAGTAGAGAAATACAGAGAAGGTCAGCGGGAGCTGCATTGTGCCCTTGTGGATCTGGAGAAAGCATATGACAGGGTGCCGAGAGAGGAACTGTCGTATTGCATGAGGAAGTCTGGAGGGGCAGAGAAGTATGTTAGAGTGGTGCAGAGCATGTATGAGAGATGTAAGACAGTGGTGAGGTGTGCCACTGGCATGACAGAAGAGTTCAAAGTAGAGGTTGGACTGCATCATTGGTCAGTTCTGAGCCCCTTCTTGTTTGCTATGGTGATGGACAGGCTGACAGACAAGGTTAGACAAGAATCTCCATGGACTATAACAGGTGGCGGCAACCCGCAGCTAGGGAACCGCATGCGGCTCTTTCACCTCTCTGATGCGGCTCCATGGCTTTTAAAAATAATGAATGTGTACTTTATGGTGGCCAACGGTTGCAAACAAGCTTCATAGACAAAAAATCAGTGTATCACCAAAAATAACTGCAAAAAGAAAATGCCGCTTATTTCCTCACATCGGAAGCACTCTGGGCTCCCAGAGGTAGCGTTAAACCAGCTTTCACTTGAATAATGGGAGAGTCTAAGGCAGAGTCCTGAAACGGTCAGGTATTCACAGGTATCCAGTGAGTTACCTTGAAGAAAATTGCTCTTTTAGGGTTGAAAATTACATAGATGAAAATCAACAATCACGGGTGCGGGCGGACATTTATTTGGTGTGGGTGGGGCGATTTTGTGTGTGTGTGTTCTTGTGGACATGGCTGTCATTATATTAATCAGCTACATTTAAAGTCTCAGTGTTTTTGATCTGCTGTGTTGGTAGAGGGAGCCACCAAACCCTTGTGCTAATGGCAAGCAGTGTTCTCGCCATCCCAGCAGCAGCACAGTGAGCGAGAGAGATTTTTCTGCCGCTGGGGTTTGTAATCCAGGAACGGAAATCACAGCTGAAGTAAGAGCGGTGGATGAGATTTGGTTTATGCACTGCAATCTCCTAATTAAATGAATCTCCTCTCGGTGACAAAATAAAATACTGGGTGTGGTTCAGTCTCCACTCTGAGAATGGGTCAGTCAGTGCAGTATTATGTATTAATATTATTTAAAAGAATGTTGAACAGGTTCCTTCTTCAAACAAGTCTTCATATACTTCTCTGTGTTGCTGTCATTTTTGTAAATTAAAACTATGACAAAACAGCATTAATATAACAAATAAAGAAAAAGAAGATCCCACGAAGGGAGTGATGGCGAGGTAGGCTACCCAACCCATTAGCACATCTGGCTGCACCCCAGCCCTCGCTTCATGGCCAGCTATTCTTTTTCTCTATAAAAATACAATAAGAACTTGAACACATTCATTCATTTTCTGAACCATTTAATTCTAATTAGGGTCGCAGGGAGACTGGCGAATTTTTTTCATTTAAATGTTTTTCGTTGCAAGCAGAATTGTAATTTAATTGTTTCTGCAGTTGTTTAAATCAATGGAACACATTGGTTTTTTTATATTAACATAAAGGAAAATGGGGGAAACATTATATGCGATGTTATTTGATTTTAAATTTCATAAAAGGATTTGTGGTTCCCGGTGTTTTCTTTACTGTGGAAAACGGGTCCAAATGGCTCTTTGAATGGCAAAGGTTGCCGACCCTTGGAATTTGATGCTTGCAGATAACATTGTGATTTGTAGTGAGAGCAGAGAACAAGTGAAGGTAAATCTCGAGAGGTGGAGGTATGCCCTGGAAAGAAGAGGAATGAAGGTTAGCCTCAGTAAAACGGAATACATGTGTATGAATGACAAGAACCCAACGGGAACGGGAGGTTACAGGGAGCAGAGATAAAGAAGGTGGAGGATTTTAAGTACTTAGGCTCAACAATCCAGAGAAATGGAAAGTGTGGAAAAGAGGTGAAGAAGCGTGTGCAGGCAAGTTGGAATGGTTGGGAAAAAAAGTGTCCGGTGTGATGTGTGATAGGAAGGTATCGGCAAGAATGAAAGGAAAAGTGTAAAGGACGGTGATGAGGCCAGCGATATTGTATGATTTAGAAACAGTGGCGCTGAGGAAGAACAAAGAGGAAAGTCATGGATGTGGTGAAGGAGGACATGAAGGTAGTTGGGGTAAAAGAAGATGCAGAGGATAGGGTGAGATGGAGGCAGATGATTCGCTGTGGCGACCCCTGAAGGGAACAGCCGAAAGGAAAAGAAGAATGTAATGAATGAACACAATATGCAGTATGAGACTCTGTCTCATTGGCTGTTCAAAGTACTGTACATTGAGCAGCGTTCAACTCATTCGGATCAGCTCTTCGGATCAGCTCCGTTCGAACGAACTCTGATCATTTGTTCGAACACCAAGGCATATTTTACTCATATTTTTTGATTGACCTCTGGTTTGTTTGACTAAAGAGTCGTTCGGCCACCAAGGTTCTAATATATACAATATATTAATAATTAAATAACGCAGTGTGATAGTTGTTGTTTCCATAAAACCACGTAAGCACGTTGTTCCGTGAAAAAAACGAAGCACAGTCAGTCACTCCCAGGATTTCTCATTTCATCGGCGCAAGTTACAACAATGCTTTTGATTGGCTGACTGTAACTGCCGGCCAATGAAACTGCAGCTATTCATCGCTAGATAGAACTGCTGGAAAACTGTCAAAATGAGGTTTTAATCAGAATACAAAAGAATTGGAAAAGACATCTAGAAATAAATGGAGGTGGGGATGGCTAAACAAGTGTGACAAAAACGGTAACAAATGAGGAATGTGGCTTAAAAACCTGACATCTCCGGAGTCGTGTATTGTGATTGTTGTTCAAAGACAATCAGGTTTGGGTTCTATCAAATATAAGATAAAAGTAAGATAGGCCTAGAGATTAAATTGTAAGCTTTTTTATTTTAAAAAGTTTGGTTATTTATAGTCAGTATCATAACGTCATAACATATACCGGTATTTATTTTGATCATCAGGCATTTTTAATTCAAATAATTTTCAACTTCCTAAGTGTTTTAAGAGGCATCCAGACACCTGACCCCTGTGCTGAAACTGTACTGGGGTACAGGATATTATGTAAATAAAATGTTATAGCAAAGAAAAGGAATATTAAGCAGTCACTTCATCAATTCAGTTGGTAGTTGTTAGATTGTTTGACATTGTAGTTAAGAAATTTCTTTATTTTGCATGAATGATGAAATGTTTTAAGCATTCGTTCATTTTCTGAGACACTTAATCCTGATTAGGGTCACAGGGAGGCTGGTGCCCATCTCAGTTGATTCTGAGGGAGACCAGAGTACACCCTGGACAGATCACCAGACCATCGCAGGGCAGAAACACACTGGCGGCTATGTAGCTCCTCTTGATGAGGGTCAGCAGTGGTTCTTATAGATGAACCTCCACCACAGACAGTGAGGTTCATGGCCGGCCTTTGATAACCCAGTTACCTGTAACGGTTGACAGTGGGGCTTGAACCCCGAACCTTGGGATCGGTAATCCATCCACCGGCCTTACCACTGGGCCACCACTGCCCATGTCTCAAAGATTTGATGTGAAGTTGATTACTGTGCATATAATTATAAATGTTGGTAAAAGATTGCATGAGAAACAACCATTTTAACTTATAATTTCAAATGTTTTCCGGGTTGCATGATGCACATCTGACTTCCTTCAGACTTTTCAGGTCTTTGAATATTTTTATCTTGCACGCATGAATTAGGTTTTATGTTAAAAAAAAAAAAAAAAAAAATCCCCAAAACATTCAGAACCCAAGTCAGGAATCTGAAGTGAAACCCTGATGAAGTGTTTGTTGCCTTTTGTACATTTCACAGAGTGGTGCCACGACAACGGAAACAACTACCGGATCGGTGACCGATGGGAGAGGCGAACTGAAAACGGTCACATGATGAGTTGCACTTGCCTCGGCAATGGCAAGGGAGAGTTCAGGTGTGAGCCACGTGAGTACCAACCTCCTCCTGCACCCAAAAGAAACTGCATTTTAATAATACCCTAAAGCAGGGGTCCCCAACCACCGGTCCGCGGCTCAATTGGTACCAGTCCGCAGAAGAAATAATTCATTATTTACGTTTTATTTATTATCCGAGTCTGAACGATCTTTAATTTTGAAGAATCTTTTATTTTGAAAAAAGATCGGATTCTCTCGGTTACATGTCGGTCATTTGAGCGCTAAAATGTAACCCACAAGTGGACGGCACATGGACAGAGGCGAGTTGGACATGTTTCAAACAATAGCAGGGATTTTGGATGAGATTGAGCCTGAGCCTTCATTCTCCTCACTGGTGCACCATCACCTGTAATTTTTTTATTTATTTCTTTTTTTTAGAAAAGTTCAAGCTGTATTTCCCAACCAACTTTATTTCAGCTGTTGAAAAAATAACATTAATTGAGTGCTTATTATTATTATTACTGTATTATCATTATTATTATTATCAATAATAATAATAATAATAATAATATAAATAACATATTTACAACATCAGTACATTTTAGCCAAGGCTGTGGCTTTAGCAGGTAATATTTTAACACGTTCCATGTACGTTCCAGGTTATTTTTAATCGCGTCTCACTTTTAACTACGTGGTGTCATGACTTAAAACAGAAGTTCAGGACTTGTGCTTGTCATTTGTGTTTACAGATGAGTCGACGTGCTACGATGACGGAAAGACGTATCAGGTGGGCAACCAGTGGCAGAAAGAGTACCTCGGTACCATCTGTACCTGCACCTGCTACGGAGGACAGCAGGTGTGAACCTGTCCCACTGTCTCATGTTTAGATACTCAATTTAAAAATAACAATATTAACGTGTGTGTGCGTGTATGTGGTATCAGGGTTGGCGTTGTGAAAACTGCAAAAAGCCGGGAAGTGAGATCAACACACATCTTCTGAAACCGGTCAGCTACGGAGATGGCGTCGCTAAAGTGGTGAGTTCTGAAAGCATCACTCTGTAAAAAAAAAAAAAATAGCCGGTCACATATATTACAGTGTATACGGTATACTGCATATAAAAACCAGCCGCCTTTTTCTTTCCCAGAATATCCACTGTCCAGTCGAATGTCTCCGGCCAGATATCCTAGCCGACGCCGTTGTCAATCCTAATCGGAGAGAATGAAATAATTGCTGACTTTTAATTTCCACCCAACCCATTAAGAAACAGCTCTGATCTAACACATAACGTCGGTGAGACTGTACTAATCCCACTAGTGCCTTAATGCCTTGCTACTGGTTACTGCAAATCACCGCCGCTGCTTATCAGCCAATCAGTGATGCTATAGAGACTTGACACCACAGCCATTTTCACCTCTTTTAATTGGCTGTGTTGGTTTTTGTTTTGATAAAACAAGTACCTTTAAAACTGCACATACAGTAATGTCCGCAAATTTAAACACAACTCAAAAAATCTACTTTAACAGTATTATAAAAAAGAAACTATAAATCTATTTTTTATAACAACAAAAAGACGCACTGATTTATCAGAATGTTACCTGAGCTATTAGCACATTGCGCTTTTTTCTAATTCATCTTTTTTTTTTTTTTTTTTTTTTAAATGCAGAGCTTGCTCAGTGCCAGCACTTTCTTTTTTTAATCAGCATGTAATTTTTATGATCTGTCCTGATTAGGCGAATGCTTCATCTTTTATTTATCCATCTGGCCTCATAAATCACATGAGCATTAAATAAAGTGCTGTTGGTGCCGTCACTACTGGTAAATTCCCATTTTTAATACTTTTTTTAAGAGAATCTTGATGTAGTTGTGTTTAACTATTTCAATAAATGGACTTGAAAATAAACACAAGTGTGTGTCTACATGTTCTGCATAAATACTTTGCATAAACGACAAGTCAAAGTAGCCATATAAATATTAAATACAAAGCTATAGTGCTGTAGATGTTGGTTTTATTCTAAAGCCACTGACCACGCCCTGCATGTGCTTCACAGGACAACAGCATCAGTAGGGTTGCCAGGTGTGCACAGTGTAAATTTAGAAATGTGGCTGGGAAGATTAAAAGCAAGTTCATTCATGGATGTTTTCAAACAAATCGAGATCTTATTTAAAAAATAATCAGGATTTAAAAAAAATACTGTATGTAAATTGTTAAAACTACTTAAGTTAACATTGTACAGATCCATTTGTGAACACCACAAGTTCAGAAAGCCCATAAGTATCCTATTTTTCATCTCTCTCTCTCTCTCTCTCTCTCTCTCTCTATGCAAGTGCTAGATAATCATACAACCCCTGGCAAAATTATGGAATCACCAGTCTCAGAGGATGTTCATTCAGTTAATTTTCTGTAACCGTTTAATCCTAATTAGGGTTGCAGGGAGGCTGGCGCCCATCCCAGCTGACTCCGGGCGAGGGCAGAGTACACCCTAGACAGCTTGCCAGGCAATCACAGGGTGGAAACATGCTGACCACTTTACAGCTACTCTTGTCGAAAGTCAGCAGTAGTTCTTTTACAGCCTCACACCATAGACAGTGAGAGACATGGCCAGCCTTTGATAACCCAGTTAGCTGCACTGGGGGGACGGTGACAACCTGTTGTGAGTGGGGCTTGAACCCTAACCTTAGGACCAGTGATCCAGCACCTATACCACTAGGCCACTGCTGCTGTTGAGTTTGATAATCCTGTTCAATTGACATCTCTCGTGTTGGAGCCATGATTCATGTCAGTCCACTTGTTGCAACAGCTCTCCAAGGTGTGATCACTCCTGTTTAACTGCAGACGAACGAGCAGAGCTAATATGATGCAGGGAATGCAGTTTTGTGAATGAAAATTTTACAGGGTGATTCCATAATTTATTCCCCTGCTTGGTCTAAAAAAAGTAACTGTTGCTGACCATTTTTTTTCTTGATTTCTTTTAGTGTTTTTCAAAGCCAGAAAGTTGCCATTTGAAATTACTTTAGTTTTGTGTCATGTCTGTGATTTGCCTTTTTTCTGCAAAATTAAACAACTGAATGAACATCCTCAGAGACTGGTGATTCCATAATTTTTTGCCAGGGGTTGTACTATTGCGAGATAATGAAATAAAAGCAAGTAAGATGACTTACAATGGTATGAAAAAGTATCTGAACCTTTTGGAATTTCTCACATTTCTGCATAAAATCACCATCAAATGTGATCTGATCTTTGTCAAAATCACACAGACGAAAAAGTGTCTGCTTTAACTAAAACCACCCAAACATTTATAGGTTTTCTTATTTTAATGAGGATAGCATGCAGACAATGACAGAAGGGGGAGGAATAAGTAACTGAACCATCACATTTAATATTTTGTGATTCCCCCCTCACTTTGGCAGCAATAACTTCAACCAGACACTTCCTATAGCTGCAGATCAGTCTGGCACATTGATCAGGGCTAATATTGGCCCATTCTTCTTTACAAAACTGCTGTAGTTCAGTCAGATTCCTGGGACGTCTGGCATGAATCGCTGTCTTGAGGTCATGCCACAGCATCTCAATGGGGTTGAAATCTGGACTTTGACTTGGTCACTCCAGAACGTGTATTTTGTTCTTCTGAAACCATTCTGAAGCTGATTTACTTCTGTGTTTTGGATCATTGTCTTGTTGCAGCATCCATCCTCTTTTTGGCTTCAACTGTCTGACAGACGGCCTCAGGTTTTCATGCAAAACATCCTGATAAACTTTTGAAATCATTTTTCCATTAATGATTGCAAGTTGTCCAGGCCCCGAGGCAGCAAAACAACCCCAAACCATGATGCACCCTCCACCATGCTTCACGGTGGGGATGAGGTGTTGATGTTGGTGTGCTGTTAGAAGAATACTATTGGAATGTTCATTAAAAAAAAAAACACTCTGATGATGCTGAAGGCATTATGGAGGCAGGTCACATGACCAGTACGTGGGGGTTTTCACTGACAGCACTTGGAGTCACATGCACACATGAATTTCTCCCAAACAATTCAACTTTGGTTTCATCAGTCCACAAAATATTTTGCCAAAACGTCTGGAGTGTCCAAGTGCCTTTTTGCGAACATTAAATGAGCAACAATGTTTTTTTTAGATAGCAGTGGCTTCCTCTTTGGAGTCCTCCCATGAACACCATTCTTGGCCATTGTTTTACATATAGTTGATGTGCACAAAGATATTGGACTGTGCCAGTGATTTCTGTAAGTCTTTAGCAGACACTCTTGGGGTTTTTTTTTTTTTACCTCTCTGAGTATTCTGCGCTGAACTCTTGGCATCATCTTTGGTGGACGGCCACTCCTTGGGAGAGAAGCAACAGTGCCAAACTCTCTCCATTTGTAGACAACTTCTCTGACTGTCGTTTGATGAACATCCAGACTTTTAGAGATGGTTTTGTATCCTTTCCCATCTTTTACAAATCAACAATTCTTGATCGCAGGTCTTCAGACAGCTCTTTTGAGCGAGCCATGGTGCACATCAGACAATGCTTCTCATCAAGATAATTCTTACCAGGTGTGTGTTTTATAGTGGGCAGGGCAGCTTTAAGCCACTCATCAGTGATTGGGCACAAACCTGACTTTAATTGTTTGGTAAAAATTGGTTTTAATTGCTCTTTAAGTCTCCTTAGGCAGAGGCTTCAGTTACTTATTCCTCCCTATTCTGTCATTGTTTGCATACCGTCCTCATGAAGATATGAAAACCTATAAATGTTTGGGTGGTTTTAGTTAAAGCAGACACTGTTTTTTCATCTGTGTGATTTTGACAAAGATCAGATCATATTTGATGGTAATTTTATGCAGAAATGTGAGAAATTCCAAAAGGTTCAGATACTTTTTCATACCACTGTATTAGCAAACAATCAGAAGAATGAAGATTCACTTAACCAGATAATTTGAGTGACCATCAACAAACAAAGGTCATTGTGATGCTGCTAAGAATAGTGGCAGTCAGTCAGTTTTCAGTTTACTTTTTGGTACTCAGATAGTGGTTGATTAGTAAAGCAGCATGGTACAAGATGGCCATCTCTCCTAGTATCACCCAAGGAAAGTTAAAGCCCCCCCCCTTTCTTTTTTCTAAAGAACACAGCAAGAAAACAATAGATCTGAGAAAGTGCTTTAATTTCTTCTGTTTCAGGCACATCAGCTGCCTAAACCAGTTTAATGAAAATGCAAAGGTGATAGCATTCCACATCCTCTGTACCATTTATTAAATTGTTAATGCAATCGGGGAAATTGTCCTGGATGGCTATTATGAGTTACAGTACAAAAAGGAATGTTTACAAATATAGACAATATAAGACATCACGTTAACGAACACGTAAAGTGAATGCACTGTATGTTAAGGGCTGTAGCTACAAGGTCTTGGTCAGGAACAAGAAGATTGGAGATGTACTAATATGGTCAGTGGTGAAAGAGGCGCAGGTTCGTGTGGACTAGAATGATTCCCAGCTCGTTACAGGCATTGATGACCACCTCGTCAGCAGTGGAACCTGATGGTGCGGCGATGTACTCAACACCGCTCTGAAATACGTGTACAGAGAATCAGTTAATACTTTCAAAAAGTATACACATCTACATCAATGGTGCCCTGCCCCTCAACCACTTGGAATTAAGCTAGGCACTTAGCAGTATTTAAAACATCTTAATTAGCTAATTAAATGCATCGCAAGTCGCCATGTTAGCAAACTATCTAAACATATCACCGTAAATTCATTAAATTTCTAAACCATAATACATGCCAGAAGCTAGCGAGACCTTTAAGCTCATATCACTAGTCGAAGCACCCCTGCTAATACCATCCTAGCCACAGCAAAGTGAAGTAAGTGCAATTCATTACCTGTTTAGCACGATCAATGTTGTCTCGGAAAGGGAAAAAGGCGTCCGAGCTGAGAGCGACGGCCTTCAGAGAGCCAAGCCACTGCTTCCTATCAGAATCACTCAGAGGTTCAGGAACCTCCTCAAACAGAGCCTTCCACACATCACGGTCAGGACCCTGAAACACACACACACACACACACACACACACACACACACACACACACACACACACCCCGAGTAAGAAATGTAGCAAACGTGCTTGGAAAAAAAAAAAAACTTGTCTGATATCTGGTTTTATTCTGCACTCAAGAAATCTAGATCTACGGTGATCTGAGGCAAGTTAGCGCACCGAAGTTGCACAACCATAAGGCGCATCGGATTATAAGGTGCAATAGCAATGAACGACGCTTGAATGGCCTCCGTCCATACATAAGGTGTACCAGATTATAAGGCGCATGAAGCAAAATAAAATTCAGATAAGTCAAACTTGATTCAATTCTCAAAATAACAACATTGTTCAGCTGTAACAGTACAAAACAAACTCACTCTTTCCGTTCATTTCTCTTCTACAAATCCATTAAATGCTTCATCTTCAGTGTTGGAGTTTAAGAGTTGTGTGAGTTTGACATAAAGCCTGGATCCCGCTATTATTTTTTATTATATTATACAGTGGTGCATCAAATGCAGCCGTGAGGGGGGGGGGGGGGGGCGGGCGGGCGGCACAAACCAGTGTCTCTCCCTCACGCTGGTCCCAAGCCCGGATAAATGCACATGTAAGACGTTTTGGAGACAAAGTCAGAGAGGCTAGATTGAGATGGTTTGGACATGTACAGAGGAGGGATAGTGAGTATATTGGTAGTAGGATGCTGAGGCTGGAACTACCAGGCAAAAGGCCTAGAGGAAGACCAAAGAGACAATTCATGGATGTGGTGAAGGAGGACATGAAGGTCGTTGGTGTAAGAGAAGAAGATGCAAAGGATAGGGTGAGATGGAGGCAGATGATTCGCTGTGGCGACCCCTGAAGGGAAAAGCCGAAAGGAAAAGAAGAAGACAGTGGTGCATCACTTTACAAAATTAATCTGTTCCAGTGCATTTTTTGTAAATTGAACAGCATTTTACGTGTAAAACGTGTGACTCGTTCCAAGACTACCCCACAAACCCTTTAAAAATTACAAAAGTACACCAATTTTGGATGATATGTGTTAAAAGTAAAAGAAAATTATTTACCTTTTTTTTTTTTAATCTCTCGAACCACCTATGCGACGCTTTTAAAGTCAGGGGGTTGGTGGTCTGAAGAACCCCCCCACCCCACCCCTTCACGGGGTCCTTAAATATGGTGGTTGCTTTTTCCGAAATAATCACCTCAGTCACTGTATCTCCGCTTTTATTGCCTCCTTCTGCTTCAATATCTTTCCGAAATAATCGCCTTCGTCACTACATGTCCGCTTTTAATGCCTCCGGCTTCAATATCATCCTGATTGTAAAGGGGTTTCGGCCATACTCCTTTGCGATTTCACTCAACCGAATCCCACTTTTATTGATAATGGAGCCCGCTTCTTCTTTTCAGTCTCACCGGGAATCAATTTCTTGGGGCTCATAATTAATAACGAAAAATAACTCTGCAATAAGCACACTCAAAAAACTCACGAAACTCACAAACCAACAGTACATTACTACATTTTAATACATGACTGTATTAATGAGTAAGACTGTCTATAGAATGTGGGGCAGTGGTGGTCTAGTGGTATAGGGCACTGGATCGCTGATCCTAATGTTGGGGGGTTCGAGTCCCACTCTCCACAAGGTTGTCATTGCCCCTTATGGATGTGGTGAAGGAGGACGTAAAGGTAGTTGGTGTAAGAGAAGATGCAAAAGATAGTGCGAGATGGAGGCAGATGATTCACCATGGCGACCCCCGAAGGGAACAGCCGAAAGGAAAAGAAGACATACAAACGTGTGGGCGAACACACTCAGATGCGCACCTCATAAAATTTTAAGTAGTTTTGTTGGGTTGTTGTTTTTTGGGTTTTTTTTTTTTTTTTTTTGCATAATTGGCCCTGTTTTGTAGCATTTTCCTTAACTTTTTACCCTATTTTTCCTTAATTTCCTTATTTTTTTATGAATATTTTTGAAAAACCCCCGAAGCAGATTAAAATGAGGAATATATCCAAAGCTTGCAAACAAAATGATAAAGTAAGCTCGTTACTCTAATTAAATAAAAATCCCGTTCTCTTTACCACTCTTTGCTTGACTAGCATTACCCCACTCACCTCTCCAATGGTGTTGCTGACGTACTGATCTATAGCATTCGCCATCTCTGCACGTTTAACGCTTGCGCGGAATTTCAGGTCTAAAACTTTTGGATGGTGACGCAGCCACCAGTTATCAGTCTTGTCACCAGCCAGACGAGTGCAGTGGATCCGAGACTGCTGACCTGCACCAATGCCGATCACCTGATCAAGGACAGGATGTTAACAGAACAACAGGAACGATGTTAACATAAACATGACTACATCATTAGCTCCAAAACAGAGCGGGGAGGGGGACCCTCTACTTGGTTGTGTTTCTACTGACCTGGCCATTCTTGGCATAACACACAGAGTTGGACTGCGTGTACTTCACAGCAACGCTGGCTACAATCAGGTCACGAAAGGCTGTCTCAGACAGCTATGAAACAAAACAAGCTACTTCTATACACGCACATGTATTATTACAAATCAGGGATGATCGTGTGTTATGAACGCAGTGCTTTCAGCTCACAGTGCCGCTGGAGACGACGTTACTGAAGAGCTGCTTATTGATGACACCGTTGTTCCGCTTCTGCTTTAGGTGCAGACCGAACAGAACCCTCACTTCCTGTTCGTCAGGCTCATAGTTGGGATCCATCTGATGAGAAACACGTTTACATTAGATGCAGGTGTGTGGTTTCGATTTAATATTATCAGTAATGCAGGCGACAGTGTGCACAGACAAGCACGTTGACATCCAACAAATAATCTGACAATTTTTCCTCTTTAAAAATCGCTATAAAATATAAATTCCCAAGTTCATTTAATTTCTGTAATTTTTAGAATAGTTTAGATAGTTCTTTTAATTAATCTTTTACCCCTTTTCTTTGATATAATCTTAAATACTTTTTTATTGGGTGTTAGGGATTTCACTTCTATTACATTATATTTTACTTACTTAATTTATCTATTTACTTTTTAACCTAATTATACATTTTAATTTTGCTTATGTTTATGATTAAAGTGTGTCAGCATTAACCCACATTTAACCGTGTTACATTAAGTGCACATCACCTGCAGAACACAATAATTTCCGTTTTTCTTTTTGCTGAGGATACGAAGAGCCTCAGGGTCATAGGCAGGACAGATAATTCCATCCGAAACCTAGCAACACACAAAAAAATAAATAAATAAACAACAGATTGAAATACATGAATATAAACAACATATGATGTGATGAACACACACACACACACACACACACACACACACACACACACACCTCTCGAGAGATAATCTTTGCAGTGGGAACATCACAGGGGTCTGAAAGAGCAACAAAGTCTCCAAACGAGGACATTCTGTCTGCTCCTAAGAGACATCACAGGGTCACAATACACTTTCATTAACAAACGTTTTTCTTTTTCAGGCTGACTGACATGGGGGGGGGGGGGGGGGGGGGCGCGACAACCTTTGGCAAATTCGTAAAAATATGTAAAAATATGTGCGCTGTACCTCGGGCTCGAGCATATGCTGTAGCAAGCGGCGTGAGATCCTTCAGCATGTCGTGCACCATACACACTTTAGCCTCCTCTTCAGTCAGTGCAACACCAACAGCCGCACCTGAAACACACAATTTTTTATTTTACTGTGGGTAAGTGTGTCTGTGTGGAAGACAGTAGACGTCACGAATTTCCTCATTATGTTTCAAGAATATAATAATATTCACATTTACAGCATTTGACAAATGTTCTAATCCAGAATGATATACAATTATCATTTTTTAATACAAGTGAGCAATTGAGAGTTAAAGGCCCGTGAACAAGGCCCTAACAATGGCGACTCATTCGCTGACCTTCAAATCAGTAACCTGTCACCTTAGCCACCAAGTCACCACTGCCCATATATAAATTATAACAAAAACAACAACAATAATAATTATGGAGAGTAGTAATGGCCCTGTAGTAAGGTGCTGGATTACTGATCCCAAGGTCGACGTTCAAACCCCACAATCAACAGGTTGTCCCTGCTGTCCCCCATGTCTCTCAGTGTCTATGGTGAGAGCTTCATGTAAAAAAAAAAAAAACAAACATTACTGACAATCTTAGAGTTTATCAATCATAGCCATCAGCGTATTTTTGCCCTGCAATGGCTTGATGAGTTGTCATTAATAATAATAATACTAAAATAAATATATGAATAATAATAATAATAAAAATAATTAGTGAAAGCCTTTACCAGCAGGACTGACGTGTTTAAATGACGCAGCAGCAGGTATGAGCAGTTCGCTCTTCAACTCTTTAACCAGCTGCCATGCATTCAGAGCATCACACAGATTAATGAAGCCTGGAGATCCATTCAACACTGTAAGGCGCGCACGCACACATACACGCACACGCACACACGCACACACACAGCATCATCTCATGAATACAGTAGAATCCATGTCTTACTGAATTAACTAAACAAAAAGAGAAAGTTGTAGACAACCAACAACCCCCCAATTAATCATATTCACTTAAAAAAAAAATAAAGAAAACAGTTATTTCCAAAAAGTGTAAAGCTTATTTTTCTGCTCTTCATTCCAAAAAATAAATAAATAAATAAAAATACAAATTAAATACTAATAACACTTAAATATAATATAGCAGCCTGTGCATGTATATACAGTAGTCACTTTCTTGAACCCTATCGGGAAAGTTGTGAAGGCTGCAGTGAGACTTTAAATATAAAGCAATCATGCCTGGTATGCACCTTTCATACTACAGATGCTCCCTGACATATGTTCAGCCGTTTTTTTTTTCGAAAAAAAGAAAAAGAAAAAGAAAGCCAATTTTTGAGTTTGGACATACCTACGTAGTACGCTGACGTAATGATGCAACAACATAATGACGCTGCGTCATTGTTTACAAACGACAGCCTGAACATGCCCCTCCTTCTTCCCCATTCAGTTCATAACTGATATATAACAATAATATATATATATATATATATATATATATATATATATATATATATATATATATATATATATATATAGCATGTTACTCTTCTGTTACGATATCGTCTCTGTTCTGATCTTTGTGTTTACACTGTTTTGTGGACTTTTGTAACCCTAAGCAAATATGGTTGGTCAGAAGCGTAAGCCTACTAGTGATAGTGGTAATCAGAAAAAGCGGCAAGCCAGCTCGTTAGAAACGAAGATGGCTATTATCAAGAAAATTGCTGCTGCTGAAAAACATGTGAATGTTGCATGTTTCTTCCAAATGGCTTCGTTGACCATTGGAACCATTTACAAACAGAAAGATCGCATCACAGAGAATGTTAAAGGTTATATTCGATACCTGTATTTGATGAGTGAGTTTGATTAAAATTGATCTATTTGCTTGAATTTAATTTATTTGAAATTAATGTTGATATTATTTGATATTATTTTACAATGTTATGTTTATAATAATTGATTTAGGGGTGTTTTATGAGATACAGTAATGGTATTTATTTATGTATAGTATAGTATGAGCGTCATACGTCACTGGAACATACAGTACCAACTAACGTTTTTTTTCACCTTACGTTTGGCCGTCCAGAACCGAACTAAAATGCAAGTTGGGGAGCATCTGTATTACATTAATCAGTAATTGGTAAGTAATCGTGGGTAATTATCATTGGATCACCCACCCACACGATTCAAAGAATCTTCAATTTGTACCTTGATTTATCATCAAACAACATACTGTTACTTGTAAAATCGTATAGCTTGGGTAGACCGTGTGCGTTTGTGTGTGTGTTTATTAACCCTTGATAGGCAGAGAAGGCTTCAGTGTATAAATCTGTGCAGGACTCTGATGTGGGTTCATGCCATAACGCAGCGACAGCTGAGAAACTCCACTGCCGAACTCACGCCGGAAATAATCTGCAATTGCATCATCGTATTGAGCGGTGTGTGAAAACGCCTGGAAGAGAAAGAGAGAATGAGGACAGCAGAATGAGACACACAACTTGTGCAATAACCAAAGCAAAAACCTGAGCTACCAAAAACATGTGCATACTTGAGGCCATCATATAGTACATGACAACTAGTCGAAACAGGAGTGCAGCTGCAACTCCCATGTTTAGATTTACATGCTTGTGTACATTTCTGATTACACTCGCAAGGTCAGAAACGTTGAGAAAGAGAAAGAGGTTCTCCACATGGACTTTTACTCTGTAGCAATCAGGTATATCAGGGTCCAAAAGTCTGCTGGTCATGCACTCCAAGTATTTCATCATTTCCCTTACACCAACATGATCACGTCTCCGATCACATCCACATTCTTATGCTACACACGACATGTACCAAGTTCAAGACCAAGTTCTGGGCTATAACTCATTCACATCAAACGTCATGTGATTTTGAAAGTAACCTTTTTAATCGACACACAAACACACACAGTGGCTGACCCGCTTGGGCTGATTGCAGCAGCGCACACCCAAATTCACTCATCTCATCTACTCCCTATGAAGACAAGCTGCACGCTCACCTCTGCGCCAGAAGATTGTCTCGCATCACGCCCTGCTTCCCTGTGTTCTCTCTGGCTTCTGGTTCTAGCTCCACCCTCGACCGGTTCCTGCTCCATAGTTTCCCAGTGTTTAATGTCCCCAGTACTGTAGTTACTGTGTTTGCGCTCTGCTTAAGTGCTTCCCCTTTGAATAATAAATTGACTCTGCCAGCTCACACTGTCCTGCATTCTGGGACTGGCAGAAAGTTCATTACGTCACAGTTTTACGTTCATTCATACACACACGCACACACACACACACATATATATATATATATATATATATATATATATATATATATATATATATATATATATATGCACACATACACACACTAGTAATTCTCAAAAAATTAGCATATAGTGATTAAGTTCAATTTTTTTTTCTGTGATGTACTGATAAAAATTAAACTTTCATATATTTTAGATTCATTGCACACCAACTGAAATATTTCAGGTCTTTTATTGTTTTAATACTGATGATTTTGGCAAACAGCTCATGAAAACCCAAAATTCCTATCTCAAAAAATTAGCATATCATGTTCAGGTAGTCTAAACGAGCTATTAACCTAATCATCTCAATCAACCAATTAACTCTAAACACCTGCAAAAGATTCCTGAGGCTTTTAAAAACTCCCAGCCTGGTTCATTACTCAAAACCGCAATCATGGGTAAGACTGCCGACCTGAAGGCCATCACTGACACCCTCAAGCAAGAGGGTAAGACACAAAGAAATCTCTGAGTGAATAGGCTGTTCCCAGAGTGCTGTATCAAGGCACGTCAGTGGGACGTCTGTGGGAAGGCAAAGGTGTGGCAGAAAACGCTGCACAACCGGAAGAGGTGACCGGACCCTGAGGAAGATTGTGGAGAAGGGCCAATTCCAGACCTTGGGGGACCTGTGGAAGCAGTGGACTGAGTCTGGAGTAGAAACATCCAGAGCCACCGTGCACAGGAAATGTGCTACAGGTGCTGCATTCCACAGGTCAAGCCACTTTTGAACCAGAAACAGCAGCAGAAGAAAGTACTTTTTTTTTTCAAATTAAAGCAAATTTTGCATGTCATTCGGAAATCAAGGTGCCAGAGTCTGGAGGAAGACTGGGGAGAAGGAAATGCCAAAATGCCTGAAGTCCAGTGTCAAGTACCCACAGTCAGTGATGGTCTGGGGTGCCATGTCAGCTGCTGGTGTTGGTCCACTGTGTTTTATCAAGGGCAGGGTCAATGCAGCTAGCTATCAGGAGATGTTGGAGCACTTCATGCTTCCATCTGCTGAAAAGCTTTATGGAGATGAAGATTTCATTTTTCAGCACGACCTGGCACCTGCTCACAGTGCCAAAACCACTGCTAAATGGTTTACTGACCATGGTATTACTGTGCTCAATTGGCCTGCCAACTCTCCTGACCTGAAGCCCATAGAGAATCTGTGGGATATTGTGAAGAGAAAGTTGAGAGACACCAGACCCAACACTGTGGATGAGCTTAAGGCCGCTATCACCTGCCCAAGTTATAGTCAAGTAACTGCATATTTTCTTTATAAGAATAGCCCTGGAAGAATCGAAATAAAACTTTACTCAGCTCCTCATTGTGAACTTTTGGACCTAAAAATTAATTTTATGACATCCGAAACAAAACACAGTGAACAAATTCATAACTGAAACAAACCAATCCCTCTGAAGTTAATAATCAGCCCTCATTTGCTCTCTACGCAGATTTCAGCATGTTACAAGAACCACACCGAGGTACAGAACAAGATGTTTGAACTTAAACATCCCACACAGAATTGCACACGTCTATAAGAAAAGTGCTGGAAAATTCCCCAGTATTCGATTTGAAATTAATTTAGCTAACAGAACACTGCGGGTGAAGAGCCTAGTGTAAAGAGTGGAAAGGTGGGCAGGGCATAATGAACAGAATTGAGGAAGCAGTGCTTAAAATACAGAATAGTAGGTTGAGGTGGGGAAGCCTGATGAGTGCTGAAGGAGACAGAGAGACATGAAGCCCGAGGAACGAAGCCCTGCGGAGCTCTGAGAAGAGTCAGTGCTTAGGAACAGCGTTTAGGGTTAAAGAGTAATTAGAGTGCCAAAAGGAGATAAATCAGAAAACAGAGCACCATGGAATCAAGATTTATAAGCAAACCAGCAAGAGATGACTAAACAGAATACTGTCATCCCTTGAATATCGCGGATAATGTAGACCAGACCTGGCCATGATATTCGAAAAACCGCGAAGTAGGAACGCCCCCCCCCACAGTTCTACCATGTTGTCTCATTTCTATGTGTTTTCGCGTCTATCCAATATCAAGAAGTGTATATTAAATGTTACACAGCTTTATGCATATGTAAATACTGTAATGTATTAATATTTAAATAGAATTTATTTCTAAGTACTTTAAGTACTGTACTCACCTCTGACAATAGCTCTTCTCCGCGGTGCAGGACGTTCACAAACACTATAAGATCACAAAATCACAAAAAATCCCGCGGGAATGTGCGAGGCAACAGCATCACACGTCTAAGCCAATCATCTTGCGAGATTGAGTTGAGTGGGCGGGAGGCAATAGCGTTATGCATCTAAGCCAATCAGCTTGCGAGATTGAGTTGAGTGGGCGGACCCTGCCTGAACTGGGGAGGAGGGGCACTTCAGTCTGTCGTTTGGAAACAATGGACGCAGCCTGCCTTGGTTAGCAGAACCCAGCAGATGGTCAGCAGGGCACTGAAACGGTGGGATTAGTAAACAGGGCACTGAGACAGCACACAGAGAGGGAGGTGCCCAGTCGACGGCACAGAGGAAGTGAGCCAAGCATGCTGATTATGTGGTGTCTCGCAAATGCACCTCCAGAGTGTTGACGAATGAACTCAGCACAAAGTACGTGTGGGGCATTCAACAGTAATTACCCAGTGATGTTTCTGCTCACCTTAAGCGCCAGAGTTTTGCGTGTCTCAAGCATTGTGTCGTTCTCACTTGAATCCTCCATCTCCTTCACCACCAGCTCATAGTCAGCTGGGTCACAGACCACCGTCACCCGGGCGTGGTTCTTGGCCGCAGCACGGAGGAGAGAAACACCACCTGCACAGGATAAAATTTATTATGTGTCCGATTTTATTCAGCACTTTGAAAGCTTTCCAACAAATCCAAAATAATTCGTTCAGTCAATTTTGGAAGAAAAGGGGCTGGTTATCGCCATCCAGCTCACCGATGTCAATCTGCTCCACTGCGTCAGTCACAGTAACACTCGGGGATGCGACAGTCTTCACGAAAGGATAAAGATTACACACAACCACTCTGTGGGGGGAAGAAAAAACAAACAAAAAAAAACACGCACACATAAGGCACTGTGATCATAATGTAAAAAAACCTAAACTCTTTGAAGTGCTTTTTCAGTTTTACAAATTATCCTGTGTTTATTAAAAAAAATAAATTAAAAAAATTCTTAAAAATTAGACTGGTATAAATGAATCGCCTCGCTCTTCCCAAACCATCATGAGCCAATACTTACGGGGCAGAAAATTTGATTATGTATCATGTGGCACCAATTTTTGTGTCATGTGGCATCACTTACATTCACAGCATTTGGTGGATCCAGAGCAACTTACTATTACCTTTTTTTATACAACTCAGCAATTGAGGGTTAAGGGCCTGGCTCAAGAATCCAGCAGTTATAGCGGGGATTGAACCTCTCACCTTATGCACAAAAGCTACCACTGACCTTGGCATCATGTTCTAAAGCAAGCACGGTTAAATTAATTATTTTAATTACCACGAGTTCCTGGTGCAGCGTTCACATCTTAGCCAAATGCTAAGCCAAATTCTAAGCTAAGTTCACATCCAAGCCAAATGTACTAAATGCAAGTCGTATGGGTCAGAACAAGCTTTTTCTTTAAATTGGGGTCAAAGGTCAAGGTTACAGTGACCCAATGTTGATAAACAGTAGGCCCCCGCCCATTCATGGTTCACCGGTCACAGCCCCGGAAATTACTGGCACATGATTCAAATTTAGCCACTGGCTGAGAGCTTTTGTTTCTCCCTCCTGCTGATTGGTTGCAGGTGATGAGGCGTACACTTTTTTCTCCTTCGCGCACAAGTTATCAATGTGATTGCCCGAATTGCGAAATAAATTTTTTGTGTGTTTTTTAATGATTATTTAAGCCCTATGATGTCACTCAAACGGCCGACATTTTCTCTAGATTCTGGTAAGGAGCCTAAGCGTTTTATTTATTGATAAATATCACAGTACAAAAGCAAAAAGTTTTTATCAATCATTAATACATTTTACTGCATTATTACTGTATTAATGAGCAAGACTGGCTATAGAATGTGTTTAAGAAGCACATTTTAGCACATGTAATATGCATAGGTTTTGAAAACCGCGTCAATAACTCGTAGATTTTCAGGATCTGCGGGTAGAGGCGGAACGCAACCACCATGTATAAAGGGGGCCTTCTGTACAACACTCATATGGAAAATGCCCCCCAAAGAAACCTCACTTAAGCAGGATACACGGTCAATGGTCAAGGTCACAGAAACTTAATGTTCGTACACAGAATCCCCCCCATATCTTCTTTTCCTTTCAGCTTTTCCCTTCAGGGGTCGCCACAGCGAATCATCTGCCTCCATCTCACCCTATCCTTTGCATCTTCTCTTACACCAACGACCTTCATGTCCTCCTTCACCACACCCATGAATCTTCTCTTTGGTCTTCCTCTGGGCCTTCTGCCTGGTAGTTCCAACCTCAGCATCCTACTCCCAATATACTCACTATCCCTCCTCTGTACATGTCCAAACCATCTCAATCTAGCCTCTCCAACTTTGTCTCTAAAACATCTTACATGTGCTGTCCCTCTGATGTACTCATTCCTGATCCTATCCATCCTCGTTACTCCCAAAGAGCACCTCAAAATTTTCATCTCTGCTACCTCCAGCTCTGCCGCTTGTCTTTTCCCCAGGGCCACTTTCAAAAAATAAAAAATAAATCTTTTTCTTTCGGCTTTTCCCTTCAGGGGTCGCCACAGCGAATCATCTGCCTCCATCTCACCCTATCCTCTGCATCTTCTTCTCTTATACCAGCTACCTTCATGTCCTGCTTCACGACATCCATGAATTGTCTCATAAAAAATAAAATTTTATATATATATTCAAGCATGTCTTTGTGAGGCCAAGCATACAAGAAATATGCATAAAATAACCTTTTTCTAGCGAGGTCAAAGGTTAACTTAACAGTGGCTCAATCTTAGTTTGCGACACGTTGCATTACCACCCTACACACATCCATCAAGTTCGAGGCAGGTGCGGCTGACAAATGTCAAGTTCCAGCCTGGACAAACCTGACCGATCACTATTGGGCAGCCGCATTCTGTGAGGCCCAAATAAAACAAGACTTGTTTCCTGCAGTTAATGATGACACAGAAGAATTACATTCGCAGTTATTTTACCTCACAAGACCAAAGCCGAGTTTTTCCATGTCAGCCTGGTCAGACGGAGTCTTTCTGGCCAGGATTCCTGCGTGAACAGCGGGGTGAAGTGTTTTAACCCGACCGCCGAGCATCTCGGGAAAACCGGTGAGTTCAGAAACATCTCTGAAATCACAGGTCACATGATATAGGGTTCACATTAATTTACAGCATTTAGCAGACGTTCTTATCCAGAGCGACTTACAATTATCTTTATTAATTTTATACAGCTGAGCAATTGAAGGTTAAGGGCCTTCAAGGCCTCCAACAATGATGATCATGAGGATTGACCCGCTGACCTTCAGATCACTAACCTTCAGACCATATCTGCGATGCCACCACTGCATATTCATACTCAAAAATATAGTTGACAATACCAGTGTTCTAAAAATCTCATCCCGCGGGGTTCTCACCTCACTGAGAGCCCTGCATCTCGCAGAGCTTTCGCCGTGCCGCCAGACGCCACCAGCGACAACCCGACCGACACAAGCCGCTTTGCGAAGCCCACAAGACCCGTCTTATCAGACACACTCAGGAGAGCTGAGACACACAGAGTCAAAAGCATTTAAAATGATGTTAAAGGAGACATTCCAAAGCTACAGTTCAGTTCTGAGGACTTAATATTAAGGGAACCCGATAAGAGGAAACAGGCCACATCAGTTAAACAACACTGAAGCTATCAGGGCATTTCTGAGGAGGAATAATTATAAACTTGGGGATGAAATCTCACTACAATTTATTATGTCCATGTCAATAAAAAAATAAAAATAAAATAACAAAAAAAGCTAGTTTTTGAATTTTTATTTGTACTCATGCTAAAGTAAAATTAAAATTTTCAACTGACTTGGAAATTTAGCTAAATGTTCAATTTTCAACTTCAGCTACATCCAAAAATGTCCTTTATTCACCGGAAGCTGGTTATCACTTTCATGCGCTTGGAAATTTGTGAATTTTTGCCATTTAAACATGATATGAATACACACCTTTCAGGTTTCCGTGTAAAGTAATACTAAGAAATTAATAAATTAATTAAAATAAGATAAATTCTACCAAACATTTAGAATTTTTTTAATAGCAATTCATACTTACACAAGTTTTTTCCACCAAAAAAATCCCAAAAGTGAATTTGCATTATAAACAAAACTCTATTAACATGCAGTCAATTTTAACCAATGAGGCGTCAGTAATAATATCAATAATAAAAGTGTGATAATTATAGGGCAGTGGTGACCTAGTGCTATAGGGCGCTGGATCGCTGATCCTAAGGTTGGGGGTTCGAGTCCCACTCTCCACAGGGTTGTCACTGCCCCCCCAGTGTAGCTAACGTGGGTTATCAAAGGCCGGCCATGTCTCTCACTGTCTATGGTGAGAGGTTCATATAAAAGAAACATTGTTGACTTTTGTAAAGAGTAGCTGCAAAGCCGTCAGCGTGTTTCTGTTCCTTGCTAAAGGGTTGTGTTAGGAAGGACATCCGACGTAAAAACCTATGCCAAATCAAAACGTGCGAATCATTCGCTGTGGCAACCCCTGAGAAAGGGAAAAAAGTCGAAAGGAAATCTCATTAATGTTATTATTATCATCATCATCATCATAAAAAAATGTAATCTACTGTACTTGAAAAAAGTCCCAAGTATCTGAGCTAAAACAAACTTTTTTGATTATGTACCATTTACAAGTACAGTACTATGCAAGGTGGACCAAACCCAAACGCCCCTCCCCCCAGAGGTATGCAATTCATTATGAATAAAATTATATTGAATGAGGCTTCATGTGCACAAATAAGAATTTAATTCTAACCATATTTTTTTATGCAAGATTAAAACGTGGGAGGGTTTTTGGATCATCCTGAACTCCAGTATAACAAAATTACCTCTATGCAAAATTACCTCTATACAAAATTATCACTATACAAAATTACCTCTATACAAAATTACCTCTATGCAAAATTACCTCTATACAAAATTACCTCTATACAAAATTACCTCTATACAAAATTACCACTATACAAAATTACCTCTATGCAAAATTACCTCTATACAAAATTATCACTATACAAAATTACCTCTATGCAAAATTACCTCTATGCAAAATTACCACTTGCATACAAAGGCTGGTTTTGGTAAATAGTTAAACTAAACTTCACTAAAAGTGGGTGCATTCTCATTTTTAGTATTTTTGTTGTCTCAGTAACCCTGATAACTTTAAACATTCAAAGTAATATAAAAATATAATATTCATTAAAAAAAAAAACTTTCCAATGGCCGATATAATGAAATCACGTGGTCTAATGAACGCTGAAGCAGGATCCTGTCCACAGAAACGCAGAACTTCTTTCCCCCCACAAAACCCCCTGAAACCAGGCAGAGATAGGCAGAAAGGCTCGGGTGAGATGAAGAGAGCAGGCTGTTACCCAGTTCAGTGGTCATGGTGCTGGAACCTCGTGCAGAAATTGACGAATAAAGTGAACTCGGTGAAATCTTTCGCAGCACAAAACGCGGAAACTAAAAACGCGTGGCTTTGAAAATCAGGTCCGCCCAATTGCATGATGGGAAATGACGTTCCTCCCTCCCAAACAACCTCTATGCGCATAAACTGTCACAAGATGGCGCTGCTGAGTCCGATTCTGCAGACCGATGACAGTACAGTACTGTAGTGTACTTAAATGGCTGACAGAGGGCATCCGTCACCGGTGATTCATTTCTAAGGGCAAATCATAATTTAAAAACTCTGCTGTTCCAAATTGCTCCTAGATGTGTACAGCAAAGAGTGAGTGAGTGAGTGAGTGAGATAATGAGGAAACTGCATGTCGGAAGACAGGAAGATATTCCACAACATTCACACACTCACTCATATAGGCCTCCGTCAGTCTCAAGGGACTATGGAGCTGCGATCCTGCTGCTGTCTCGTATGGTGGTACAACTTCGGGTGTGGCTGGTCAACCCGATCCAGGAGTGGCAGTCCCTTCCACATTTAGTACATTGGAAGACTGTAGATGGTCTGCTGGTTTGGTTTACAGCCTTCCATCTCCGCCTCTTGGTCTCGGACTGTTCTGCAAGCATGGCGTCAAACTTGACGAGACTTGCTTTGACTGTTACCCTTTAAGTGGACCGGTCTGAGGCGGTGGCTTCCCAGGTGTTGAGGTTTGCTCCCAGGACCTTCAGGTCTCGCTTGCAGATGTCTTTGTAGCGCAGATGGATGTACCTCTTGGGCCAGTTGTGCCCTTGGGCCAGTTCTCCATACAGGAGGTCATTTGGGACCCGCCTGTCTATCATCCACACCCCATGACCAAGCCAGTGCAAGTGTCGCTGCTTCAGTAGGGTGAACATGCTGGGGATTCCCGCTCTCTCGAGGACAGCTGTGTTTATCACCTTGTCCTGCCAGGTAATGCCCAGGATGTGTCAGAGGCAGTGCATGTAGAAGGCATTGAGTTTCTGCTCCTGCCGAGTGCGCAGGGTCCAGGACTCGCTGTGGTACAGGTGTGTGTTCACAACGCAGGTGCAGTAGACTTGAGTCTTGGTGTGCTTCGTCAGTTTTGTTGTTGGTCCACACTCTCTTGGTCAGTCTGGACATGTCGGTGGATGCCTTGGCGATGCGCTTGCTCAGCTCAGAGTCAAGAGAGAGAGGGAGTTGGTGATGGTTGAGCCAAGGTGTACAAAGTCGTGGACGACTTCCAGCTTGTGGTTGAGATCGTGATCTGTGGTAGGTGGTCCACATTCTCTGCAAGGACTTATGTCTTCTTCAGACTGCTGGTGAGTCCAAAGTCCTGACATGCCTTGCTGAAGCAATCCATGAGTCGCTGGAGTTCTTCCGCACAGTGGGTTGTGACAGCAGCATCATCTGCAAAGAGGAACTCGCGCAGGCACTTCAGCTGGACTTTGGTCCTGGCTCTTAGTCTGGACAGGTTGAACAGCTTTCCATCCCACACACACACACACTCACTCACTCACACCTGAATAAACCAACAAAGGTGTGTTTTGTTACGTACCAGAAGTATGTACCTGCTCCTATCCTTAATCATAACCCACTGGCAGACAATCTGTAGCTACACCCCTAATCCTCATCCTTGGGTAGGGGAACATTGGAGGTATGTTGGCCGTACCAGGCATCTGTACACACATTCTAACTTCTTTAATAAAACTGTAAATTGCATTCTGGCAGCACAGTGGCGTACTGGTTAGCATGTCCGCCTCACAGCAAGACAGCACTGGGTTCAAGTCCCAGGTTGAGTGTTTGTGTGTGGAATTGCCTGTTTTTGCCATGCTTGCATGGGTTTCCTCTGTGTATTCCAGTTCCTTCCCACAGTCCAAAAACATGCACAGTAGGTTAATTGGCAGTTCCAAATTGCCTATAGATGTGAGTGTATGAATGGTTGTGTGAGTGTTGGCCCTGTGATGGCCTGGCAAGTTGTCTGGGGTCAGTGCTGTAGTGGTGGGTACATGCCGGTACACGCTGTGTACCCACTTGTTTTAGTGGCTGAGTTGCGTGTACTGACTTAATTTGGTCAACTTTATAGTTGATTTAACATAAATTTCCGCGACTGTGTAAATAAAAAGCGGAGATGAAGTGATAAATAGTTTCAAAGCCAAAGCCACACCCTCCCCGCACTCCTTCGTGGGCTGAGGTGCTGCTGCGCGCCTTGGTTGCTTCGCTGCCATTGTGTACTCACTTATTTTTTGACCACTACAGCACTGTCTGGGGTGTACCCTGCCCTCGCCCAGAGTCGGCTGAGATGGGCAACAGCCTCCCGTGACCATAATTAGGATTAAGCCTCTTAGAAAATGAATGAATGAAGATGAATTGCATTCTCACCACTTGAAAAAACTCTTTATCGGATTTCTACCAACCTAGCCCTCATCACAGAATTCGTTCATTAGAGCAGATAACAGTAATCAAGCCGAATTGCTTCATGGGTGCCAAGCCAGTTCCCTTATTTATTATTATTGTTATTATTATATATTCTGGAAACCTGTCTGCTTTTTTAATTTAATTAAAAAGCTACCTGAGTAAATGAGGCTCTCAGGAGCAGCGCTTCTGTCAGTTCCAGCTGATCACATCGATTTCATTGATTTGTAACAGCTTTCGGGCTAATTTCATCTCTCAAAGATGAAGCCATGGTATCAGGCTGAGGATTGACCCCTCCCTCCCATATCCATGTTCCTGTTAATGTTTTCCATCCACCTATTTCTGTTATGCCAAGTGATTAGATAAAAGTGCAGCACCAATAAGTCTTATTTGGAAGGGTAAGGTGGGAGACTCAATAACTTTTTATTTGCCTGAGGGTCGGCATAGGTGAGCCGTTACAGATGCTCTTAAATGCATCACGACTTGAGGACGAGAAAAAAACCCGCTGAGGTGGGCAAGAAAGTGTCTGTAAAGCACGGCTTGCTCACGCACGAACACACCATAAAAAGTCATATGAACCATAAGAGTTGATGGATGAATTTGTCGCGAATCTGTCACAGCGCATTTATCACGACTTAACAACCTAAAACTTCGGGATTATCCAGGTGACTTTGGGAAGGATGCGAGAACGCAACAGGAAGAAACAACTCATACCACATACATTCATTCATTTTCTGAATCACTTAATACTAATTAGGGTCGCAGGGAGGCTGGCACCCATCTCAGTCAACTCTAGGCGAGGGCAAAGTATACCATGGACAGATTGCAGGCCAGAAACATGCTGGCAGCTATGCAGAATACTCTTCATGAAATTCAGCAATGGTTCTTTTACCTGCCTCACACCACAAACAGTGAGAGACATGGCTGGCCTTTGATAGTGGGACTTGAACTCCCAGCCTTCGGATCAGTAATTACACACCCTACTACTACGACCGCCTGCTTTTGTACAAAATTTCATGTGAAACTTTTCTATGTAAATTATTATAAGTAGAAACTTAATAGTTGGTGAATCCATTCATGTAGCTAAACCTGGGTTTACAGCGGGGCCGCGACACACATGACTCAAAAATGTGAAAAGCGCCACAAAAAAGCGCCACAATTTATGAACTGAGTTGGGGTATAAAAAGAAACGAAACCTGAAGGAATTCTGTTTCCAAGCTCATTAAGATTCCAAACAATAATACATCAATGTCTGTTACACTCTCTTAAGGTCTGCTAACCTCTACTATGATGTCCATGTTCTATCATAGTTGGTGTCAAATTGTAGTAATAGTCCTCCTCCTCCTCCTAATACTGGTTCTGCCCCTTCAGTGGTCTGTGACATCCTGAGTCGGCAATCAGTCCTTCGAGGTGTGCCCTCCACAAGACCTTGTCCGTGGCCAGTCGTCTGAAGTGGTTCAGGTGGTTAATGGTACATAGGGGTCCCAGGCCAGCTTGTTTGATGTCTCCGCGGATGATTTCAAAATGATTGGTGCAGTGTCTTCCTTGCCTGGCCTGGTACTTTCTGCTTCCGTTGAGAGCAAACTACAGGGCTTATTGTGCTGGTGATTGTATGTCCATGCGGAGGATGTGGCCTAGCATGGACCATCTCTGTCTCACAACCCTCTTAGAGAGTGGCTCGCAGTTGCATGTCCTGTAGAGGGCCTTGTTGAAAATGAGGCTATGTGGCCAGCTGTGTCCAGTGATTTTGCGCAAGTGTTAGCTGTGGCATGCATCCAGTTTCTTCAGGTTGCTTGATGTTGGGGCCCAGCTGTTGCAGTTGTATAGCATGATGGGTGTGTAGTATGCGTCATAGAGATGGAGTTTCTTCTGTACTGAGATCTTTGATCTACACCAGATTTTTGAGTAGGTTTGGAAAGCGATGTTTCCTAGGTTGCAGCGCAATGTGATATATTCATTACTGCAGAGTAGTGAGCCTAGGATCTTGCTTTTTTGCCAGTCTTCTTTTCCTTGGCATGCTTGACCTTCTTCATCCAATTCTGACTTCTCGGCTAAGAAGACATGAGCGTATTCAGTCTTGTTTTCATTCATAAAGAGGTTGTGTTTCTCTAGGGTGTTTTTAGCGATATTTTGAAGGATGTCAAGCGGAGGTCTTTCTTCGTCGAGGAAATCCACATCATCAGCTTATTCCATCTCCAATGGTATTCCAATGTTGGAGATTGTTGAAGATGCAGTGTTTCCCTTGAGGATGTTAATAGAGAAGTACAGAGAAGAAACTCAGGAAAATGTTTTTCGTAATCCGGGGATTTCGCACAAAGGGGTCTTCGTAAATTGGGGGCCGACTGTATCTTTCATCAGGTTTTTCTGGAATGGCGTTTTGTTGAATTTCTAGAATTTCACATTCAGTGACTATCAAGCCATGAGTTTTTGCCCACTATTTTGAGGAGAATTCCGAGTTTATGAAGTCGATAATGTCCATTGTGGAGATAGAAAGAAGTCAGATTGCTTCGTTCCCATATAGTGTATCCCTCTCGCTGTTATTACTGAATCAGTTAATCCTACCAGGGTCACGGGAAGGCTGGAGTCTATCTTACCCTGCAATGGGTGAAGGCAGGGTACACCCTGAAAAGCTCATCAGACCATCACAGGGCTCATACTCACACAACCATTCACGTTCTGGAGTACCCAGGGTTCTCAGGGAGAACATGCAAACTACACGCAGAAACATTCAAACCCAGGACTCAAACTCAGAACCTTCTCGCTGTGAGGCAGACATTCTAACCACTACACGACCATGCCCCCTATGTAGTATATACAGTACTGTGCTAAATTACGATTGAATTCATTGTATTATTATCATGGACATAATAAAATTTATTTGAAATTGTCTTTCTTCATTCAAGTGAACAGCACTGTAAAATAAAGAAACATTTTGTTCTAAATTAAAAATGTTCATGTTGGGGCTCCCGAGTGGAGCATCAACAAGGTGCGTGACTATTAACCTAGATGTTGCAAGCTCGAATCTAGGTCGATGTTGCAGCAAACTTCATCCAGGAGTCCATGAGAACTAATTGGCCAATCATTTACTGGTGGGAATTATGCTCACCGTCATATCATTTAAAGCGATCACCGGTTGATAACTGGTGGCCCCAAGTCACACAAGGAGGGTAATACTTCCATCCTAGAGTATTAGGCTGCTCCAAATGTGCATGTACAACAGTCTGTAAAAGTGCTGGTGGCAGTATCACATGCCATACAAGGGGCATGTGCTTGTTTTCACCCCTCTCTAGGTGGTGGAAGTCACATTGATAAGGGCCACACTTGGCAGACAAGAATTGGCAAGAATTAAACAATGGAAGGAAAATCAGGGGGACATACAACAACAACAATTGTGACAGAAAGCGAATTGAATGTTAATTGAAGCTGCTTTATAAGTGAAGTTAGCAGTCCTTGCTTCAACCTTGTCTTAAGATAACTGTAATGTATTAGCATCAGGCTAATGACTCAGTGACAGATGCCATATTTATCCCTGGCCAGAGGTGTTTGGGTTTAATTTGGTGCATCAAGACTTCATTAGAGCAGATTAGGTGTGGGGTCAGATGGGGAAAGAAAGTATTAGCTGATTGCTGTGTGTGTGTGTGTGTGTGTGTGTGTGTGTGTGTGTGTATGTGTGTGTGTGTGTGAGAGAGAGAGAGAGAGAGAGAGAGAGCGAGAGAGAGATAATATGAAAAATAAAAATCTAATTCCTTGTTTATTAGAGACCGCACCGTGTTCTTACTTCAGCTTCAGTTCCTTGTTCTTGGTTGACTGAAGCAGGACCTAATATATTCTGAACTGCTTTTCTCTTTACCACAGTTGTAAAGAGTTATCTGTTTTGTAGAATACCTGTTATCTCCTAACACTTACTGGATTTTCTGACTTGCTGACTAGGTGGCTCATGTGAAAGGACCATTGCTGACTTTCGTTACAAGTAGGCTGTGTAGCCACCAACGTGTTTCTGCCCTGCGATGGCCTGGCGAGCTGTCCAGGTTGTACTCTGCCCTAGTTCAGAATCGGCTGAGATGGGCACCAGTCTCCCCATGACCCTAATTAGAATTAAGCAGTTCAGAAAATGAATGAATGAATATATATATATATATATATATATATATATATATATATATACACATATTTATTTATATATATATATACACATATTTATTTATATATATATATATATATATATATATATATATATATATACACATATTTATTTATATATATATATATATATATATATATATATATATATACACACACACACACACACACACACACACACACATACGAGTATATATATACAGGATGTCTCAAAGGTCATTATAAACTTTTAATAAATTCTTAAAAATTACACAAAAACTCATGATAACTATTTTTAATGTCAACAAAAGAGTCATTGCAGTTTTACTTTTGAGACTTGCCATCACATTCCAGCACCTTGAAGAATAGCTGTATACCATCACGTAAGCACTTCGCTGATGTTTTGCAGCATCACTTTGCCAATCTCACTGCAGGTCTTGTGGATTTTTCTTCAATTTATGACAAGTCACAGATGCTTAGTGACATTTCACGTTGTATTTTTATAGCCCCCCCCCCCCCCCCCGAATAAGTCACAATGTGGTGGTCAGGGGAACAATGAGTCCATTCATGGGGACTCTTTCAATTAATCTATTGATCAGGAAACTTCACCAGAAAATCTCTTACTAATCGAACAATGTGTGGAGGTGGTACAGCAAAGTCCTGTATTATTTCTTCAAGTAATTTTACACTGTGTAGTGGAAGATGTTTGAAAGCTGTCGAATATGGAGGCACTCATGAGGCATTTCTGTTTGATTGGTTTATATATATATATACATACATATATATATATATATATATATATATATATATATATATATATATATATATATATATATATATATATATATAAATCAAAGTCTGGCCATGTCTCTCACTGTCTATGGTGGAGGTTCATGCAAAGGAAGTATTCAGTCATATTATCCTTCCCCAGACAAGAGCCATGGCTTTTTACTTTCAGTAAATGAGGATTTATATTTATGTTTATATAGTGGGCAGTGGTGGTCTAGTGGTTAGGGCGCAGGATCACTGACCCTAAGGTTGGGTGTTCGAGTCCGCACAAGGTTGTCACTGTCCCCCAAGTGCAGCTAACTGGCTTATCAAAGGTGGGCCATGTCTCTCACTGTCTATGGTGAGAGGCATGTAAAATAACCATTGCTGACTTTCGTAAAGAGTAGGCTGCAAAGCCGTCAGCGTGTTTCTGTCCTTTGCTAAAGGGTTGTGACAGGAAGGGCATCCAATGTAAAAACCCATGCCAAATCAAATGTGCAAATCAGATGATTTGCTGTGGTGACTCTTGAGAACGGGAAAAAGCTGAAAGAAATTTATGCTTATATAATGCAGCCATGGGGGGGGGGGGGCATAATGCAGCCGTGAGAGGGGCAAATGCAGCCGTGAGGGGAGGGCACAAGCCAGAATTTTTCCTCACGCTGGTCCCAAGCCCGGAGAACTGCAGAGGGTTGTGTCAGGAAGGGCATCTAAAGTACTGTAAAACCAATGCCGATGTTACACTGCGGATCACAAATAAGAATTCCATACCGGATCGATCAAGACCCAGGTTAACAACGACCACCATCAGTGCAGTGAACCAACAGGGTGCTTCTGGAAACTGGACTGGGTCAAAGAAAGAGAGGTGGGAGGCATATCCGTAGGCAGAGAGAGAAGAGGAAAGGCATGAGTCTAGGACTCAGAGTAGAGACTTTGAATGTTGGACAGGAAACTATGACAGGAAAAGGTAGAGAGCTGGCTGACATGATGCAGAGAAGAAAGGTGGACATACTGTGCGTTCAGGAGACCAGGTGGAAAGGTAGCAAGGCTAGAAGCTTAGGAGCAGGGTTTAAGCTGTTTTATCATGGTGTAGATGAGAAGAGAAATGGAGTAGGGGTCATCTTGAAGGAGCAGTTTGTCAGGAATGTTCTAGAAGAGAAAAGAGTGTTAGACAGAGTGACGAGTCTCAAGTTAGAAATTGAAGGTGTGATGTTCAATGTTGTTAGTGCTTATGCCCCACCGGCAGGATGTGAGCTAGAAGAGAAGGAGAGATTCTGGAGTGATTTAGATGAAGTGATGCAGAATACCCCCAGAGGTGAAAGAGTGGTCATTGGGGCAGACTTCAATGGACATGTTGGTGCAGGAAACAGAGGGGACGAGGAAGTGATGGGCAGGTTTGGTATCCAGGACAGGAATGCAGAAGGACAGATGTTGGTAAATTTTCCAAAAAGGATGGAAATGGCTGTGGTGAATACTTTCTTCCAGAAGAGACAGGAGCATAGGGTGACTTATAAAAGCGGAGGTAGGAGCACACAGGTAGACTACATCTTGTGTAGACGATGTAATTTGAAGGAAGTCAGTGACCGCAAAGTAGTAGTGGGTGAAAGTGTTACCAAACAGCATAGGATGGTGGTGTGCAGGATGACGCTGATGGTGAGGAAAATGAAGAAGGCAAAGGCAGAGCAGAAGACAAAGTGGTGGAAGCTGAAAAAGGAAGGTTGTTGTGTTGTCTTCAAGGAGGAGTTGAAACAGGCTTTGGGTGGTCAGGAAGTGTTTCCAGATGACTGGACAACTACAGCTAATGTGATCAGGGAGACAGGTAGGAGAATACTTGGTGTGTCATCTGGAAGGATAGGAGATAAGGAGACTTGGTGTTGGAATGAGGAAGTGCAGGAGTGTGTACAAAGGAAGAGGTTAGCTAAGAAGAAGTGGGACATTGAGAGGACTGAAGAGAGTAAACAGGGGTACATGGAAACACAGCGTAAGGCGAAGGTAGCGGTGTCAAAGGCCAAACAGAAGGCGTATGATGAGTTGTATGCTTGGTTGAAAAGTAAGGAGGGAGAAAATTATTTATACAGGTTGGCACAGCAGAGAAATCGAGATGGGAAGGACGTGCAGCAAGTTAGAGTGATTAAGGACAGAGAGGGAAATGTATTGACTGATGACAGAAGTGTGCTGGGAAAATGGAAAGAGTACTTTGAAGAGCTGATGAATGAGGAAAATGAGAGAGAAAAAAGAGTATAAGAAGTGACTGTTGAGGACCAGGAAGTAGCAAAGATTTTTAAGTGAGGAGGGCATTGAAGAGGAAGACGAATGAAAAGGCAGTTGGTCCTGATGACATACCGGTGGAGGTATGGTCTTAGAGAGTGAAAGGATGCCAGAGGAATGGAGCAGAAGTGTGCTGGTGCCCATTTTTAAGAACAAGGGAGATGTGCAGAGTTGTGGCAACTACAGAGGGATAAAGTTGATGAGCCATACGATGAAGTTATGGGAAAGAATAGTGGAAGCAAGACTAAGGGCAGAGGTCAGCATTTGTGAACAACAATTTGGTTTCATGCCAAGAAAGAGTACCACAGATGCAGTGTTTCCCTTGAGGATGTTAATAGAGAAGTACAGAGAAGGTCAGAGGGAACTGCATTGTGCCTTTGTGTAGCTGGAAAAGCATATGACAGGGTGCCGAGAGAGGAACTGTGGTATTGCATGAGGAAGTCTGGAGTGGCAGAGAAGTATGTTAGAGTGGTGCAGGACATGTATAAGAGAGGTAAGACAGTGGTGAGGTGTGCTGTCGGTGTGACAGAAGAGTTCAAGGTGGAGGTGGGCCTGCATCAAGGTTCAGCTTTGAGCCCCATCTTGTTTGCTGTGGTGATGGACGGTCTGACAGACGAGGTTAGACAAGATTCCCCATGGACTATGATGTTTGCAGATGGCATTGTGATCTGCAGTGAGAGCAGAGAACAAGTGCAGGAAAATCTAGAGAGGTGGAGGTATGCCCTGGAAAGGAGGGGAATGAAGGTTAGCCTCAGTAAGACAGAATACATGTGTGTGAATGAGAAGGACCCAAGAGGAATGCTGAGGTTAAAAGGAACAGAGATAAAGAAGGCGGATGATTTTAAGTATTTAGGCTCAACAATCCGGAGCAATGGAGAGTGTGGAAAAGATGTGAAGAAGCATGTGCAGGCAGGATGGAATGGCTGGAGAAAGTGTCCAGTGTGATGTGTGATAGGAAGGTATAAGCAAGAATGAAAGGAAGATTGTACAAGATGGTGAGGAGGCCTGCAATTTTGTATGGTTTAGAAACAGTGGCACAGAGTAAAAGACAAGAGACAGAGCTGGAGGTAGCAGAGATGAAAATGTTGAGGTTCTCTTTGGGAGTAACGAGGATGGATAGGATCAGGAATGAGCACATCAGAGGGATAGCGCATGTAAGAGGTTTTGGAGACAACGTCAGAGAGGCTTGGTTGAGATGGTTTGGACATGTACAGCGGAGGGAAAGTAAATGTATTGGTAGTAGGATTCTGAGGGTGGAACTGCCAGGCAGCAGGCCCAGAGAAAGACCAAAGAGAAGATTTATGGATATGGTGAAGGAAGACATGAAGGTAGTTGGTGAAAGAGAAGAAGATGCACAGGATAGTGTGAAATGGAGACAGATGATTGGCTGTGGCGACCCCTGAAGGGAGCAGCCAAAAGGAAAGAAGAAAAGAAGAGATTTATGTGTATATAAATTTATATTTACAGTATTTATATTAATGTTAATGTATTATATTTATGTTTTAGACTTATAATAGTGAAGAGTGATGAAATATTGAAGAAAAAATTTGAAATAAACACAAATTTCTTTTCTTCTTTCTTTCTTTCTTTTTGAAGCTGTTGTTAGTGAACTCCCACTTTTGTGGGTCTGGGTAAACTGGAAATTGATGTCTGTGTTGACCGTTGAAAGTCTGCTATGCACCTGACTATGATCATTCTCAATCATGCCGTGAACTGATAAAGAGACGCACATTGAAGGTGTTCAAAGATACATTACGCCGCTGATTAGGGCCGTAATGAGTGAATAACTGGTAATAAATCCCTGTGTGACTGTAGTTTGATTGTATAGTTATAATTACATTGTGCAGTTACTGACGTTTGTTTGAATGAAAGGTATATCATAGGCAAAGGTTCATGGGAAAATCACCTGATAAGATGAAACATTGTAAACTTCCTGGATGTGTCTCTGATTTAATTTGATTATGGCAGTGATTAAGTTGATCATTTAACAAACAAGTGCTTTTAGTAGGACATCGGACATAAGGAATAGCTCCCCAGAAGCTACAAGACTTTTTCATACTTTAACGTATTACTTTATAATCCAGTTCATCTTGTGTGTTTTTCTCTATGGTTCTGCTCTATTCATAATGTCATGCAAGGCTGCATGTTCTTTACCTTTACGTTTACCATGCTGCTTTCTTTCTTTTCTATCTCACAGAACATCACTGTTTCAACAAGTAGAGCTGTTGCTTTAGAAACGATACCCTATTAGAAGTGTCATGTCAGAATACCACAGAACCTGACAGAAAAATATACTGGATTGCCATTTTGTGATGTGCTAGCTTTTCTCTATGCTTACGCTGTTTTTAATTTTAAAGTTAAAATACTTCGATACTACTACTTGCATGCAACACTATCATTACAACAACATTGGCCAGGATTAAAGTAAATCAGAGAGTTTTTGTTAACAAAATCATTTTCATAATGTCAAAGAACAGAATATATAAAGGTCAAAACTTCCTCCTATGAATAACTGAAAAATAGATAATAGCTGGTATCGTGAGAGGAAAAAGTAATTAGCCCTCATTCAGAGTGATAAAAATGATAAACTCCATTTATCAGCCGACACACAATGAGGCTGTTGTGTGAGGATTATACAGTGTATTGCTCATTAAATGGCCATAAAGGCTAACGAGCCTAACAACGCTTTGTTACCTATATGGAAAAACAAACAAACAAGTCATGATATCAGATTGAAGAGAACAAGAGAAAGATCTGCAAATTTGATGCAATAAAAAAGAACTGTAATAATAATATTTTTAATTCTTCAAATAGTGATTTCAAATATTCCTGCCTGTTACCAATCGAAATGTATAAAAACAAAGAAAAAATATGATCTGTAAATAAAAAGACATCATTTTAGTCTTAAAAAAATGCACCCATCAGCAGGCTTTTATTTTAAAAAGACATCGATTTCCAGGCTTTTATCTTAAAAATACACCAATCACCATGCTGTTGATCTAAAAATGCATCCACCACCACACATTCCAAAAATACACCCACCACCCTGCTTTTACTTTAAAATGCACCCAGACCACTAGGCCTTTATTTTAAAGTGTTTACTCACCACCATGCATTTTTTAAATAAAAGCATGGTGGTGGGTGCATCTTTAAACAGAAGCATTAAAAAAGCATTTTAAAATGCACTCAGCACAATTCTCTTTCTCTTTTTTTATCTTATAGGAAGCACAGTCATGTTTTATTTTCAATTCAGTGATAGAGATCAAAATAATAAACCGAAAATTAAAAAAATTATCAACTGTATTTCATACCATGAGACCTTATGATGACATTAATGTGATTTTAATATTTGACATAATGCCCAATTAATGCCCAAAACACAGACATTTGTGTATGGAGTTTGCATTAGACTAACTGGCTGTTCCCAATTACCCCACGTGTGAGTGTGAATGGTTATTTGTGTGTTTGTCCCGCGATGGTCAGTGTGTACCCTGCCTTTGCACTGTGTCAGCTGAGAGAGGCATCAGAATGAGTGATTACTCATCATTCATTCATTTTCTGAACAGCTTAATCCTAATTAGGGTCACGGGGAGGCTGCTGCCCATCTCAGCTGACTCTGGGTGATGGCAGAGTACACCCTGGCCAGCTCACAGCTCACCAGGCCATCGCAGGGCAGAAACACACTGATAGCTGTGCAGCCGACTCTTGTCGAATGTCAGCAATGGTTCTTTTACTTGCCTCACACCATAGACAACGAGAGACATGGCCGGCCTTTGATAAGAGAGTTAGCTGCACATATTTTATTTTATTTATTTTAGCATTTTATTTACCTGTTGCAGAATTAGCAAAGGGATGCGATAATGTTTGAAAAATATACAAGTGATCACTGATAAGCTCTTTAATGTTTGTAAAAATGACAAGCAATAAAGTTTATTACCCTGTCATTTTCTGATAAAGTTTGACTTTGTAGTGCAGCGCTATACAGAGTGTGTCTGTGAGAGAGGTTTCCCCCATGACTAGAAAGTAGAAATATACAGTATTATATTACAATGAAACAAGGACACACTAACGAACATTGAATAAACATGCTAGCACACTAGGTAGTGTTATATTACACAGGGACACAGCTAGCATTATGGTGAACAAAGTTGCCCACTAGCTAGCATTATCCAGGAAGACTCAACAAAACCTCTCAGCACAGACAAAGTAAATACATAGAAAAGACGTTCTGTCAATTTTCAATGTTCTGTGGGGTGTCAACTTGACTCCGTCATGGACAATGTCACTTCATGATCAAAGGCATGAAACTAGCATGAAAGGAGATAGAAAAAGTAAAAAAAAAAAAAAAAAAAGAGTTGAGAGTCAGAATGTTTTCTGGTAACAGTAAAAATTACAGGAACGGAACAGAAGATCTCCAGGGATAACATTTCACTATTTTGTGTTTTCACCACTTATAAATAGTGCTTTGCAAAATTAGTTACATGCCATCAACTGATAGTGGTGACATGTTCAACTTTTCTTGATTATCGAAAGTCAATAAATGCAAATCCCTCAGTGATTTGTGGGAGCACAAGATACACTATGTCACATAGACAGGAAACATTACGTATATCGATCCTATTTTAAGTCTGGTGCTCATTTACAAATCGTGCCACAAACATGCAAATTCTGTGGTTCATGGTCTTGCACCGGTGCTCCGATTCATATGATTCTTGGAACTTTGTAGACATTAGCAGAGACTTAGTGTCTTTCTCTTGTCACCAAATTCAGCATGAAAAAGGTACAAACCAGGAAGTATTTGAATTACAGTACAGTATTTCAAAATTATTCACAAATAAACTTATACATGGAATTGTTTATTCAATTTTAAAGTTGGGTAGTGGGAAAATGTGGCAGTTTCATGATCAGACCCATATATATATATATATATATATATATATGTGTGTGTGTGTGTGTGTGTGTGTGTGTGTGTGCGTGTGTGTGTGTGTGTGTGTGTGTGTTGACGGTGTTGAGGCCAGTGATGTTGTATGGTTTAGAAACAGTGGCCCTGGGGAAAAGACAGGAGGCAGAGCTGGAGGTAGCAGAGATGAAAATGTTGAGGTTCTCTTTGGGAGTAACGAGGGGGGACAGGATCAGGAATGAGCACATCAGAGGGACAGCACATGTAAGAGGTTTTGGAGACAAAGTCAGAGAGGCTAGATTGAGATGGTTTGGACATGTACAGAGGAGGGATCGTGAGTATATTGGTAGTAGGATGTTGAGGTTGGAACTACCAGGCAGAAGGCCTAGAGGAAGACCAAAGAGACGGTTCATGGATGAGGTGAAGGAGGACATGAAGGCAGTTGGTGTAAGAGAAAAAGATGCAGAGGATAGGGTGAGATGGAGGCAGATGATTTGCTGTGGCAACCCCTGAAGGGAAAAGCTGAAATGACAAGATATATATATATATATATATATATATATATATATATATATATATATATATATATATATATATATATATAGAGAGAGAGAGAGAGAGAGAGAGAGAGAGAGAGAGAGAGTCAGCCCCCAACTCACGAAATTAATCGGTTCCAGAGCCCTTTTCGTAACACGAGGATTTCGTAAGTAGGGGTCGCATCTTGCATGTTAAACGCCTAATTCGTTCCAAGGCTCCAGTCTTTGGACTGGATAAACCCCATAAACCCTTTAAAATTATAAAAGTACACCAATTTTGTCCGAAATATGTGTTAAAAGTAAAAGAAAATTATTTATTAAACCATTTAAACATTTTATTAACATATTAAACCATTTTATTAACATTTATTAATAAACCATTATTAAACATTTTTTATTAACACACACACACACCTCTCTCTCTCTCTATCACTCTCTCTCGCACGCTGCGGGCCACGCCCACAAGACGTAAATTCAAAGCACATTCCCTGCTTCACAAACGCAACTTTAATTTGATTCCTTGATGGATCGAAATTCCAGATGAGCTCAAATGCGTGCACATTTATTAAACATTTCTTAGACATTAGACATCATCATCATCATCATCATCTTCCGCTTAGTCCAGGGTCGGGTCGCGGGGGCAGCAACCGAAGCAAAGCAGTCCAGACATCCCTCTCCCGAGCCACTTCCTCCAACTCTCCCGGGGGGACACTGAGGCGGTCCCAGACAAGCCGAGAGACATAGTCCCTCCATCGTGTTCTAGGTCGACCCCGGGGACTCTTCCCAGTTGGACATGCCCGAAACATCACACCAGGGAGGCGTCCGGGCGGCATTCTGACCAGATGCCTGAGCCACCTCAACTGGCCCCTCTCAATGCGGAGGAGCAGCGGATCTACTCCGAGCTCTCCACGGATGGTAGAGCTGCTCACCTTATCTCTAAGGGAGAGCCCCGCCACCCGGTGAAGGAAGCTCATTTCAGCCGCTTGTATCCGTGATCTTGTTCTTTCGGTCACTACCCAAAGCTCGTGACCATAGGTGAGGGTTGGAACGGAGATCGACTAGTAAATTGAGAGCTTCGCCTTGCGGCTCAGCTCCTTCTTCACCACGACGGACCGGTACAGGCACCGCTTAACAGCAGAGGCTGCAGCAATCCATCCGTCGATCTCTCGCTCCATCCTTCCCTCACTTGTGAACAAGACCCCAAGATACTTAAACTCCTCCACTTGGGGCAGGATCTCATTCCCGACCCGGAGGGTGCATTCCTGTGGAGCGTATAGAGTTGGTCAAGAGTGCTACGGCCAGGATGAAAACCACATTGTTCCTCTTGAATCCGAGGTTTGACTATCAGTCGGATCCTCCTCTCTAGTACCACTGCATAAACTTTCCCAGGTAGGCTGAGGAGTGTAATTCCCCGATAATTGGAACACACCCTCCGGTCCCCCTTCTTAAAAATTGGGACCACCACCCCAGTTTGCCAATCCAGAGGCACAGCCCCTGATGACCACGTGATGTTGCAGAGACGTGTCAACCAAGACAGTCCTTCAACATCCAGAGCCCTGAGATATTCCGGGCGGATCTCGTCCAAACCCGGAGCTCGACTACCGAGGAGCTTTTTGACAACCTCAGTGACCTCCACTCCAGTGATGGGCGGACCCTCATCCGAACCCCCAGGGTCTTCCTCTTCCACGGAGGGTGTGTTGGTGGGATTGAGGAGGTCCTCAAAGTATCCCCTCCACCTCTCGACGACATCCCCAGTCAAGGTAAGCAGCTCCCCACCTCCACTGTAAACAGTGTTTGTGAAGAACTGCTTCCCCCTCCTGAGGTGTCGGATGGTGGTCCAGAACCTTTTTGAGGCCAACCGATAATCACTCTCTAGGCCCTCACCGAACTCTTCCCACGCCCGAGATTTTGCATCTGCGACAGCCTTGGCTGCAGCACGTCCGGTACCCGTTTGCTGCCTCGGGAGTCCCACAGGCTAATAAAACCTGATTGGCCTCCTTCTTCAGTTGGACGGCCCCCTTCACCGCAGGTGTCCACCACCGGGTTCGGGGATTACCGCCACGACAAGCACCGACGACCTTACGGCCACAGCTATGGGCTGCCATCTCAGCAGTGGAGGCACGAAACATGGCCCAGTCAGATTCCATGTCCCCGCCTCCTCCAGGACATGGTTGTAGCTCTGCCGGAGGTGGGAGTTAAAGGCCTCTCGGACAGGGGACTCCGCCAAACGTTCCCAGCAGACCCTGATTACACTCTTGGGCCTGCCAGATCTGGAAGGCAACCTCCCCCACCACTGAAGCCAACTCACCACCAGGTAGTGATCGGTAGACAGCTCAGCTCCTCTCTTCACCTGAGTGTCCAGAACATATGGTCAGAAGTCCGATGACACGACTACAAAGTCAATCATCGAATAGCGACCTAGGGTGTCCTGGTGCCAAGTGCACTTATGGGCACACTTATGTTCGAACATGGTGTTCGTGATAGACAAACTGTGACGAGCACAGAAGTCCAACAACGAAATACCATTTGGGTTCAGACTGGAGAGGCCGTACCTACCGATCACACCCTTCCAGGTCACACTATCATTGCCAACATGGGCGGTGAAGTCTCCCAAGACAACTAGTGAGTATCCCGAGGGAGCGTTCTCCAACACCCCCCCAAAGACTGCAAGAAGGGTGGGTACTCTGAACTGTCATTTGGTGCATAAGCACAAATAACAGTCAGGACCCGTCCCCCCGCCCGAAGACGGAGGGAAGCTACCCTCTCGTCAACCGGGGAGAACCCCAACATTTGGGCACCGAGACGGGGGGGGGGCAACAAGAATACCCACACCGGCTCGCCACCTCTCCCCATGAGCAACTCCAGAATAGAAGAAGGTCCAGCCTCTCTCGAGATGGATGGTTCCAGAGCCCAAGATATGCGTTGAGGTGAGCCCGACTATATCTAGTCGGTATCTCTCCACCTCACGCACCAAATCAGGCTCCTTTCCCGCCAGAGAGGTGACATTCCATGTCCAGAGGGTCAGAGTAAGTAGCCCGAGGATCGGTCCGACAGAACCCATGCCTTTGGCTGCCACCCAACTCATATTGCACCCGACCCCTAAAACTCCTCCTACGGGTGGTGGGTCCATGGGAGGGCGGACCCATGTCTCCTTTTCGGGCTAGGCCCGGCCAGGCTCCATGGGCATAAGCCCGACCACCAGGCACTCGGCTTCGAGCCCCTCCCCCGGGCCTGGCTCCAGGAGGGAACCCTGGTGACCCACGTCCAGGCAAGGGAGACTGCTTCAATCGTTTCCTCTGAGATGGCATAGGGGTCTTCTGAATCGCACTTCGTCTGGACCTTCACCCAGGAACTGTTTGCCTTGGGTGACCCTACCAGGGGCATTATGCCCCGACAACATAGTTCCTCGGATCATTAGGTCATGCAAACCCCTCCACCATGATAAGGTGGCGATTCAGCGAGGGAAGAAATTCAGGGAGATTCAGGCGATTCAGGGAGAAAATAATATTTTATATGAATAAATTGTATTTACAATATAAACAATCTATGATCCCCCCCGCGGTGATCAAAAGGTCGGGGACCCCTGCGCGACAGTAGGGAACACAGTGAGAGCACCACTGCCACCTACTGAGGCGGATATGCAATTACACTTATTTCTAATGGCAAAAAAGTATGTTCCCCAGGGTCATACGTGCCTCCCCTGGCATCACATTTGAGAAGCACTGGCCTTGTGGAAGCTCACCATTAGCCTTTCCTTGTTGGCACTTGTAGCGTGCACATGCATAAAATTCTTCTCCTCTGTCAAGCACTACCTCATGCCTGCTCACGTGACATCTTTGCCGCAGTCGATGATCGGAAGGGTGTTTACTTATTATTATATATATATGTATATATATATATATATATACACACACACACACACACACACACACGAAGGCAGTTGGTGTAAGAGAAGATGCAGAGGATAGGGTGAGATAGAGGCAGATGATTCGCTGTGATGACTCCTGAAGGGAACAGCCAAAACAAAAAGAAGTTTTATATGTGTATTTTATATGTGTTTTATATGTAAAGTTTTACACTTCTCCACAATCTTCCTCAGGGTCCGGTCATCTCTTCTGGTTGTGCAGCGTTTTCTGCCACACTTTTTCCTTCCCACAGACGTCCCACTGAGGTGGCTTGATACAGCACTCTTCTTCTTTTACTTTCGGCTGCTCCCTTCAGGGGTCGCCACAGCAAATCATCCGCCTCCACCTCACTCTGTCCTCCGCATCTTCTTTTCTGACTCCAACGACCTTCATGTCTTCCTTCACCACATCCATAAATCTCTTCTTTGGTCTTCCTCGAGGCCTTCTGCCTGGTAGTTCCAACCTCAGCATCCTACTGCCAATATACTCACTATCCCTCCTCTGTACATGTCCAAACCATCTCAATCTAGCCTCTCTGACTTTGTCTCCAAAACATCTTACGTGGGCTGTCCCTCTGATATACTCATTTCTGATCCTATCCATCCTCGTTACTCCCAGAGAGAACCTCAACATTTTCATCTCTGCTACCTCCAGCTCTGCCTCCTGCCTTTTCCTCAGCGCCACTGTTTCTAAGCCATACAACATCGCTGGCCTCACCACCGTCTTGTACACTTTTCCCTTCATTCTTGCTGACACTCTCCTATCGCACATCACACCGGACACTTTTCTCCAACCATTCCAGCCTGCCTGCACATGCTTCTTCACCTCTTTTCCACACTCTCCATTGCTCTGGATTGTTGAGCCTAAGTACTTAAAATCCTCCACCTTCGTTATCTCTGCTCCTTGTAACATCACCGTTCCTCCTGGGTCCTTCTCATTCACACACATGTATTCTGATTTTCTGAGGCTAACCTTCATTCCTCTCCTTTCCAGGGCATACCTCCACCTCTCTAGATTTTCCTGCACTTGTTCTGTGCTCTCACTACAGATCACAATGTCATCTGCAAACATCATAGTCCATGGAGATTCTTGTCTCACCTCGTCTGTCAGCCTGTCCATCACCATAGCAAACAAGAAGGGGCTCAGAGCTGACCCTTGATGCAGTCCCACCTCCACCTTGAATTCGTCGGTCACACCGACAGCACACCTCACCACTGTCTTACATCTCTCATACATGTCCTGCACCACTCTAACATACTTCTCTGCCACTCCAGACTTCCTCATGCAATACCACAGTTCTTCTCTTGGCACCCTGTCATATGCTTTTTCCAGATCCACAAAGGCACAATGTAGCTCCCTCTGACCTTCTCTGTATTTCTCTATTAACATCCTCAAAGCAAACATTGCATCTGTGGTGCTCTTTCTTGGCATGAAACCAAACTGTTGTTCACCCTTAGTCTAGCTTCCACTATTCTTTCCCATAACTTCATCGTATGGCTCATCAACTTTATCCCTCTGTAGTTGCTGCAACTCTGCACGTCTCCCTTGTTCTTAAAAATGGGCACCAGCACACTTCTCCTCCACTCCTCCGGCATCTGCTCACTCTCTAGTACCTTGTTGAATGTTCTTGTCAGAAAATCTACTGCTACCTCTCCTAGACACTTCCATACCTCCACATGTATATCATCAGGACCAACTGCCTTTCCATTCTTCATCCTCTTCAATGCCCTTCTCACTTCACCCTTACTGATCTTTGCTACATCCTGCTCCTCAATGGTCATCTCTTCTACTCTTTTTTCTCACTCATTTTCCTCATTCATCAGCTCTTCAAAGTACTCTTTCCATTTTCCCAGCACACTTCTGTCTTCAGTCAATACATTTCCCTCTCTGTCCTTTATCATTCTAACTTGCTGCACGTCCTTCCCATCTCTATTTCTCTGCTGTGCCAACCTGTATAGATAATTTTCTCCCTCTTTACTATCCAACCTATCATACAAGTCATCATACACCCTCTGTTTGGCCTTAGCCACTGCTACTTTCGCCTTACGCTGTGTCTCCCTGTACTCCTGTTTACTCTCTTCGGTCCTCTCAATGTCCCACTTCTTCTTAGCTAACCTCTTCCTTTGTACACACTCCTGCACTTCCTCATTCCACCACCAAGTCTCCTTATCTACTTTCCTTCCAGAGGACACACCAAGTACTCTCCTACCTGTGTCCCTGATCACATTTGCTGTGATTGTCCAGTCATTTGGAAGCACTTCCTGGCCACCCAAAGCCTGTTTCAACTCCTCCTTGAAGACAACACGACACTCTTCCTTTTTCAGCTTCCACCACTTTGTCTTCTGCTCTGCCTTTGCTTTTTTCACCTTCTTCACCATCAGCGTCATCCTGCACACCACCATCCTATGCTGTTTGTCAACACTCTCACCCACTATGACTTTGCAGTCACTGACTTCCTTCAAATTACATCGCCTACACAAGCTGTAGTCTACCTGTGTGCTCCTACCTCCGCTTTTATAAGTCACCCTATGCTCCTGTTTCTTCTGGAAGAAAGTATTCACCACAGCCATTTCCATCCTTTTTGCAAAATCTATCAACATCTGTCCTTCTGCGTTCATGTCCTGGATACCAAACCTGCCCATCACTTCCTCGTCCCCTCTGTTGCCTGCACCAATATGTCCATTGAAGTCTGCACCAATGACCACTCTTTCACCTCTGGCGGTACTCTGCATCACTTCATCTAAGTCACTCCAGAATCTCTCCTTCTCTTCTAGCTCACATCCTGCCTGTGGGGCATAAGCACTAACAACATTGAGCATTACACCTTCAATTTCTAACTTGAGACTCATCACTCTGTCTGACACTCTTTTCACTTTTAGAACATTCCTGACAAACTCCTCCTTCAACATGACTCCTACTCCATTTCTCTTCCCATCCACACCGTGATAAAATAGCTTAAACCCTGCTCCTAAGCTTTTAGCTTTGCTACCTTTCCACCTGGTCTCCTGAACACACAGTATGTCCACCTTCCTCCTCTGCATCATGTCAGCCAGCTCACTACCTTTTCTTTGCATAGTTCCAACATTCAAAGTCCCCACTCTCAGTCCTAGACTCATGCCTTTCCTCTTCTCTCTCTGCCTACAGACACGCCTCTCACCTCTCCTTCTTCGACCAACAGTAGTCCAATTTCCATCAGCACCCTGTTGATTGACAGCACTGATGGCGGTCGTTGTTAACCCGGGCCTCGACCGATCCGGTATGGGGGTAATACTTCTGATTTGCATCATAAATGTTTGGCATTGGTTTTACGTCGGATGCCCTTCCTGACACAACCCTCTGCATTTCTCCGGGCTTGGGACCGGCATGAGGGGGAGAGACACTGGTTAGTGCCCCCCCCCACCTCGTGGCTGCATTTTGATACAGCACTCTGGGAACAGACTATTCGCTCAGAGATTTCTTTCTGTATCTTACCCTCTTGCTTGAGGGTGTCAATGATGGCCTTCTGGACAGCAGTCAGGTCGGCAGTCTTACCCATGATTGCGGTTTTGAGTAATGAACCAGGCTGGGAGTTTTTAAAAGTCTCAGGAATCTTTTGCAGGTGTTTAGAGTCAATTGGTTGATTCAGATGATTAGGTTAATAGCTCGTTTAGACTACCTGAACATGATATGCTAATTTTTTTAAATAGGAATTTTGGGTTTTCATGAGCTGTATGCCAAAATCATCAGTATTAAAACAATAAAAGACCTGAAATATTTCAGTTGGTGTGCAATGAATCTAAAATATATGAAAGTTTAATTTTTATCAGTACATTACAGAAAATAATAAACTTTATCACTATATGCTAATTTTTTGAGAAGGACTAGTAGTATTAAGTAGATGGGGTCTATGGGTCACGTGGTGTCAAATCTCAAGCGCGAGACCTTTATACATAGCTATATACATCTGAAAGTTTGATTGGCTAATTAAAACCCATCTGTACTCTAAGCCAATCAACGCTTTTCCCGTAGCGGTTATTCAAATGAGTTAAACGGGATAGTAAAGTTTCAGACGCCTCAGAGTGGAACAGCCGGACTGTGTGGAACTTATCTCTCCTTCCTTTAATTTTGTTTACGTTTACGGGAGTTTGTATACTGGAATAATGGAATAACAGATCGAAGATGTGAAGTGATAGTTCGTCGTTGTCATATTTTTTCCGCCTCTTGTGCTGCTCAGCCTTACACCTGAAATTCCGTCTCCATGGAGAAAGCCAAGGACTTCCGAATCGAGACTCTGCTTGGAGAGCGCGCCCCGTATGAGGCCCCGCCCACCGGTTCTGTTCCGGAGCTGGGGGCGCGTGCGGTTCCTGTCCCGGTTCTATCCCCCGGGTTGTACGCGAGCACGCCGATGTTCCACACAGTGCCCGCGCTCCACTATACCGGAATCCCTCACATCAGTCCCTCGTATGAGCCGTGGATCCGCGCGAGCCTGCTAATGCCCCGACTCCACCCGTATACCGGTCTGTTTCCTGCTCATGCACCACACCTCATCTTATTTTCCGTTTATTTTATTTTCATCTTTTCATTTTTTCATCTCTTTATTTGTTATTCACCCCTTTTTAAAAATTTATCTCTTTATTTTATTTCACTTAACTATTTACCTGTTTATTTCACTCACCTGTTTCTTTTTTCTTTTGCTTTATTTACCACATTTAATTTATTTTAGATAATTCTATTTGTTTATTTTATTTATCTTGTTTAATTTGTTGAATAAAATTGTATTTACATGTTTTCTGATTTATTTTAATTGATTTTATTTTTTAATTTAAATGTATTTTTTTATTCCTTTTTAAAAACTCATGTATATATTTTATATTTATACATACAGAATATTACTTACAGATTTTATCATTCTTCTTTATAATACAGATTTTTATTTTATTTTACATGTTTATTTAGTGTTTTTTTTTTCTTTGTGTAAAGCATTTTTTTACTTTTTTAAAATACAGTTGATTTATAAAATTTTTTTAATCATTTATTTATTGTGCATATTTCTTCTTCTTTGGAATTTATGTGTAAATCCTCATAGATAGTGAGAGACATGGCGGGCCTTTGATTACCCAATTAACTGCACTGGTTGGGACAACAGTGAACCCCCAACCTTAGGACCTGCAATCCAGCACTGGGCTACCGCTGCCATGTGTAAATACTGTCTGCCATAATTTACATCCATTCATTCATTTTGTGAACCACTTAATCCTAATTAGGGGTGCAGGGATGATGCCCATCTCAGCCAACTGGGCAAGGGCTGAGTACACCTTGAACAGCTTGCCAGGCCATGCCAGGATAGAAACACACTGATGGCTATGTAGCTCCTCTTGGCGAAAGGTAACAATGGTTATTTTACATGAACGTCTCACCACAGACAGTGAGAGACATAGCTGGGCAGTTAGCTGCACTGGGGGAATGGTGATAGTGGGGCTTGAACCCCCAACCTTGTGATCAGTAATCCAGCACCTTACCACCAGGCTACAACCGCCCTCTACAGTATTCTTCTATCAGACAATAAAGTAAAAGAACAACAATTTTTAATGTTATGTATTTATTTAATTCATTTTAGATTACAATATATACATTTTAAACATCAGGAGTTAAAGTCTGAGGGTGGACCTAGCCAGAATCAGATTGTATAAAACTTTGGGATTTTAAAACTTTTGGGACAGTGACAACCCTGTGGGGACTCGAACCCCCAACCTTAGGATCAGCGATCCTGTGCCCTAACCACTAGACCACCACTGCCCTCATCACCCTGGTTACTGGGTATAAATCATTCAGCAATGATGGTGTGTTTTTACTTTTAATGTCAAAGTATATTATTTTTTACAAAAAATATACATATGACGAAACCGCTCAGGAAACACAATTAAGGTAACTTAGAAACCAGAATTATGTAAATAGATTAATAATTTATTCATGTGAAATAAGCCACATTGTTTTTAAAAGGAGTTGAAATATCTTTTAATATCCGACTTGGTTATATGGAAGTGTGTGTGTGTGTGTGTGTGTGTGTGTGCGTGCGCGCGTGTGTGTGCACTCATGGAGTTTTCATTAAGTTAATGGTGTTTATAGCCATCACATCAACAATAAAACTGAATAATAATAAAAGAATAAAGCCTTCATCTTTATTGATGAACTTGGAGAGTGAGTAACATGAGGAGAGAGAGAGAGATGTCTTTGATGTTCTAATCATAAGGAAATAATCTGGAGGTGAATTACAGCAGTTGTTTAATCTGTTACTAAATTTTACTGATTGAGTACTCGTTAAGTCATCATCATTATAACAAAGTGATTTTAATTATAATGCAGAAATTCCTTCTTTTTTCTCCTCATCATTTCAGTATGAACATACGTATTTATACTTGTGTGTCTGAACGCATATGCAGCTTTTCCTGGTGTAATAATTAGTAAAAAGTGTTAGTCATCACTCACCCACTCAATTTTCAAACCGTTTAATCCCTACAAGGTTGCGGTGAGGGTGGAGAATGTCTCAGCCGACACTGGGCGAAGGTGGGGTACACCCTGACCAGCTCACCAGATCATCACGTGGGCCAGCCAGCGTGCACGCGCACACACACACACACATTCAAGGGCAATTTGGAACAGTCAGTGAGCCTAATGTGCATATCTTTGGACTGTGGGACAAAACTGAAGTTTCTGGAGAAAGTACCTGCAAGCATAGGGAGAATATGCAAACTCCACACTGAAGTGCCCTTGCTCGAGCCCAGGGTCCTTCTTGCTGTGAGGGTGGATTCCTAACCACTACACAACTATTCCAGTATTACCCCAGTATTAATTATACCCATTACACCAACCAGAACTACATGATGTGCTTTTCTTTATCAAGCTGAATTGTTCATTAATTATTTAGTAATGTTCACGCTTTTTCTCTGAGTTAGTTATTAAATTAATAGACGAATAAAACTAATATGAAACCGCAAGGCGTGAACTTTTTGTGTGGCACTTGAGACTTCTTCCATAAAGATTAAATATCAAGATGCTATCCTATACTACAGTATAACTATCTGTAAATTGGACCCTCTGTCCACAGCATCTCCACAGTCGGGGTTGTTGGGGAAATGTCGGCGGCCACGCACAGCATTCAGCAGCCAGCAGCTGCTTGAACTCGAGAACCAGTTTAAACTCAACAAATATCTGTCACGTCCCAAACGCTTTGAAGTTGCCACATCACTCATGTTAACAGAGACACAGGTAAGTGTGCACAGAGATTAGTTCCTCAAACCCAAAGTACATTTTGAATACAAGAAGTTCATGGATCTCCTTTGTGTGCGTGTGTAGGTGAAGATCTGGTTCCAGAACCGCAGGATGAAGTGGAAACGAAGCCATAAAGCCAAGGAACAAATAGAAGCAGATATAGAGCACGAATTGACCAATAAGAATCCAGTATTGGAGCTACAGAAGGCGGGGTTTGGAAAGCAGGGTGTTGAGGAGGAAGATGTGAGCGATGATTTCAACAAAGATTTCTTTCTGCAGAAGGACGGAGATATCCAATGTGCTTCTGATGAAGACGTAGATGAAATGAGAGACAGGGACAGAGATATGGAGCCGGGTTATAAGGAGGACCAATCAGAGGCAAGGAGAACTCTGTGACTTGTCAGTAGGGGCATTTTAGCATCTTGGCTAAAGATACTGTGAAATCTAGAATTACTGAACATCTATGAAACAAGTTCTAAACAGACCTCAGCGTAAACACCAAACAATATCGTTTAACCAAATATACCACGAGTGCACAGTGTTCTTCAGCAGGCTTTGTTTCCACTTATCGTCATTCAGGAGTTTATAGTAACTCCTAGACCAAACAAATTGCAGGCTAATTAGTGTAGCCTGAAGTTTTTGTAAGCAACTCAGTGTTTGGTACTTCCACCCTGTAGCATGGCTAATAATGTAGCAGACAGGTCCGATATGGGTACTGGTTCATCTTATAGTATGTTTTTACGATATGTTGAATAGTTTGTGGATGTGATAAAATTAATGTTTGAAGGCTTTAAGAGATGTCTGGAGTTTGACCTTTCAAGGTCAGAGATAATGGTCTCATTTGAACATCCATAATATGGTTTACTATTAGTGTTCCCGAGTAACGACATGCGTATCGCCACTTGTTTTTCATTTGTTATAAGCGCTCCATCTCGAACATCTTGCTCTGACCTTGACCTGCCAAAATCAAATCATCTAGGAAACTAGGGTAGTGTAGCGTCTTCACAAATCTGTGCATGGGTGTGGTCAGGGTTTTGTTGACAACCCTTAGTTGTTCTGCTGAACTAACTAAAAATACCGACGTGTTTTCTGAAGACTATAAAAAAAAAAAAGACCTGTGTCTTAATTTGCCTCGATTTGTTAGTATGCTTTGATCTAGTACACTATGAGCACCTGCATGTCTGTGATTTTCCACGTAGTCGTCTTGTGTCAAATTGAGCACTGCATGTTGTGTACTTACCGGAATTGCATCATTTTAATTACCGTAAACAATGATCGTCCTATTTGACTGCACCACTGACAAAAATGTTACCTGTTGCTCAACTCTTAAAAATGAATGAATTAAAAAATTTTCCTTGCCCATGTGTTCTATGCATCTTCAGCTGCCATTTTCACAAAGGTTGAAAGTCCCACTCCTTCTGTACAAAGATGGCAACCATTTAGGATGCCGTTTCGAGCACATTATTTCTGTACTAATATTGCATTGCATGTGGACACCCTTCACAGCAGGGAAAAATTCTGCAAGTTATTTTAGGTTCACACTGAAAGGTGTCCACGTGTAATGCAGTATTAGTACAGAAATAATGTGCTCGAAACGGCACCCGAAATGTCGCCATCTTCAAATAGCCTGTTGGGATAAGTATTCACGCCCACATAGTCTGGCATATCTAGGCTCTGCAATCTTCACCAATTCTTCCTTGAAATCGCGCTCCAAACCTGTCAGATTGAGAGGGATTCTGTGCGGGTCACCCCACAGATATTCAGTTAGATTCAGGTTTGGGTTCTGGCAGGCACATTGCAAAACTTTTATCTTCTAGTGAAGCTATTAATTAGTTGATTTGGAGGTATGTTTTGTTGGCCTGAAGGTTTTGTGCCAAAAGTGGTATTTGAAGCTGTTCATACTTCCTTCCACCTTGACTAAAGACTCAGTTTCATCTGAAAACAACGCCAAAGCATGATGAGTGGGCAGTGGTGACTTGGCTAATGTGATGGAGTACTAATCCTAAGGTCAGTGGTTCAATCCCCACTTTCACCACTGTTGGGCCCTTGAGCAAGGCCCTTAATCCACAATTGCTCAAGTTGCATAAAAATGATAATTGTAAGTCGCTCTGGACAAGAGTGTCTGCCAAATGTAAAATGATGCTGCCACCATCATGCTTCACCTGAAGTCTGGTGTTCTGTTGCTGGTGTGCACTGCCATTTCTGCGCCAAATATTTCTGTTGGCCCCAAAAAATTATGGTCCAAAAGTTCAACCTTGGTCTCATCAGACCATTACACATTTCATCACATGCACTTGATAGTCTTGATGTAGATTTTGGAAACTTTAGTTGGGCTTAGATCTTTTTCTTTGAAATAAGTCTTCCCAGGTGCGAGTTTTGTTGTAGGTAGAAAACATCTCTTACTTGTCAGGAATTTCTGCAGCTTCTTCAATGTTGCTATGGACCTCCTGAACCAGTTTCTCCTTGTCTTGCCATCAATCGGGTTCTGTATATTACTCCATATTTTCTACGATTGTTGATGATTGTCTTCATTGTATTCTAATGGTATATGTAACGAGTTAGAAATTTTGTAGCTGTCTCCTGACAGATACCTCACAACAGTTGCATCTCTTTAATGATCACGGCTTTTGCTGTAATATACAACTAACAAAGTCAGGAGAATCCTAATTGAACAGTTTAACAATATTAGCTGAACAATGTTTAGTTCAAACTCATAGCAAGTGAATTTAACGCAAGATAAAGCTGTCTCATATATTGTTGGTGGTGTTTTTACTAAACTCCTGTTCAACCTGATGTTATTTAAGTATTTTAAAGTGTAATGTATCGACTTTAAGGTGAACTAGAGGTCAAAAGTTACAAATCACATGAAATAAAATGAACCATTTTGTAAAATACGGTGAGGTCTCATTCAGAGTTACACAAAACTAAGAACTAATGCAGTATTAGCGATGTTTTCTGAATTAGCTAACACACTAGCAACTGAGATGATTGTAAAAAAAAAAAAAAAAAAAAAAAAAAAAAGGTAATTGATTTTCTGCAGTTTTAATTTCTTGACATTTACAAACTTTGAATACCAATTCTCCTGCAGCTAAATTACCAACCACATAATTGTGTAACCATTTTGTCATCAACTTTTTTTTTTTTTTAGAAATGTTTAATCTTGGCAAGCTATTCAAAATTAACCTATTAGCACTAAGGCCAAGTAGCAAATGGGATTTATTCTGTATTTGTTAAAGAATTAGTAAAACAACACCGCTGTAATTATTGCCCGTATTTCTGTTAATGAAGAAATGTCTCGATTTCAAGGTTGTTTCTTGGAACAGAATTTATGACACACACTAACTGAATGTACAAAATCAAAATCTTTAATGGAAGATATTTCAATTTTTGCCCTGACACACGGTAACTCCCTCTGTGTCCGTCATGATCCGTCCTGTGAATGCTTAGCATAATTAGCATGCTAAAGAACAGATGAAAAAACATTGAAGTGTAATAAACCTGTTATTTATCTTTTTTACGATGGAGCCTCTCAAATCGGAATTACTCACATCATCTTTTACTGACGGTCTGATGATTAAGTTACGAAGGGAAATAAAGACTGTCGGCCTTCTGATGTGGTGATGTCACAGAGTCTCATTTATTTTAAAGGATAAATTTAGAACATGGCTAGTCCATGTACATGATTAAAATCCTTATCATGAAAAGATGAAACCTTTTCTCACGTGGATGCCGTTTAAATAGTGAAATCCACGCTTCACTGCAATCCATTCAATCCTGAACCAAAAGCTCAGAGTTACCTGGCTTGGGTGTTGCAGGGAGACGGCATGTCATCCTTGTGCTTGCATGGATTTTCTCCAGGTTCCTTCCATAGTTGAAAGGCATTAGTCTAATTGGCTGTTCCGGATTGACGCTAGGTGTGAGTGTGAATGGTTGTGTGTGTGTGTGTGTGTGAGTTGGCCCTGTGATGGCCTGGCAAGCTGCTCAGGGTGTACCGAATGTCGACTTCGATAGGCACAAACTTTACACAGAAACATCCTAGCTGAACCCAGGACTTGAACCCAGGACCTTCTTTCTATGAGGCTGACATGCTAAACACTACCCCACCATGCCGCACTCAGTAAGCCATCGTCAGCAGACCAAAAAAAAAAAAAAAAAAAAAAAAAAAAAAGCTGTAGTGTTATTCAGGATGAAAATCTGGTTGCTCGGCATAAACTAGCTAATCACCAATGCTAATGGTTGCGCTAGCTAGAATATACTCTACAGGTTTAATTTGGAACTGAGCCAGAAATATCCAGAACAGCAACTTTTACCTCAGACGGGATGATAAATTGGTGTGAAAACACTAGGCTAAGGCTTCCAGTAACATCTCTGTGTGAGAATGGTCCTCTTTGGTTACTTTTAGCAGAGAAAGCCCCGTGATGTCACTCACTCATTCATTTGCCAAACCATTTAATCCTATTTAAGGTTGTGGGGAGGCTGGGAGAAGTCATGAACTTATCAGACCACTGCAGGGCAACACACATACAACTATTCACACTCACCCTTACAGACAAGCTGTAACAGCCAATTAGCCTAATGTCCATGTGTTTGGACTGACCGAGAGAACCAGAGTAAACCCGTACAAGGACAGAGAGAACATGCAAACTCCACACAGAAACGGGCTGATGTCACAGCATATTAATTTAAATACCATACAGGATGGTGGAATTTTATACAGACATTTCACAGCACGACGTAAATATACTACGCGGTAAAAATCAACACTAACTGACTGTATAGTTCTGACGTATTTACCCAAACAAGGCCTTGTTCCGCGGTTTAAATGAATAAATATGCTTCTCATGATGAGTAAATCTGGAAGCCGTGTGAAGCGTTTACGCCCTGTAGTTTAATCAATCAGCTGAATGCAGGATGTTTTAAAGTAATCTGCAATATTGCTGAAGATTTTGCCTTGGCCTTGTTGTGTCACTTAAGCTAATGGGGTGGTTTATTAAAAAAAAAAAAAAGACCATGGGTTGTATTTCACACCTGTCCTGAAATAAGGTCCAGGTTTTGAGGTAATAAAGTGTATTAAAAAGCACAGCGTTCTCTGTCAGAGGTAGCAGAATATTTAGCATATAAATGAGTAAATCAGTGGCCCCCAAACTACGGCCCGCGGGCCGGTTACGGCCCGCCTCCACATTTGGCCCAGCCCCCATGAACAATACCAGAGACGCATTATGATTTTTTTTTTTTTTTTTAGTCTGGCCACGCGATCAAGACTAATACACACCTCGAACATGACATTCTTCTCCACCCTTCTGCCGTCTGTGCCCCAACTGAACACCCCCCCCTCCCCCGAAACAAAAATCCTAGACTAATCCCCTGTCAAATAAAACGCAGTAATGGTGAAAAGGTTAATTTGATTCAGAATGCAGGGTATTGAACCTGCAGTGGACAAACCATTATTATTTTTTTGTTAAATGCAAAGAAAAGGTCATTTGTATCATCTGTCAAGAGGCGGTGGCGGTATTCAAAGAATGAAATCTGCGCCGACACTCTGAATCCCGTCACAAAGACGCGTATGATCGCTTGCAAGGCCAAATGCGAGTAGACAAACTCTCAAAGCTAAAAAGTGGACCGTTAGCTCAGGAGAATACATTTGTACGCCAGGCTCGGCTGAACCAGTCGTCTGGTGGCCATCAGTAGAGCAACGCGAAAGCTGCCCGAACAGTTTTTTTTTTATTTATTTTTTTTTAATTATTATTATTTCCTAACTTTTTTTTTGTGAAGGTCCCAGAAAGGGTTATTAATATCTGATTCTGCATGGCTTACTGGAAAACAATAAATGTTTACGTTTAGACAGCCCTGCAATTGTCCCACTTTTTCTGTTACAAACTGACCTCGGCCCCCATCAGTTATGTGGCCCTCGCAGGAAAAAGTCTGGGGTCCCCTGGAGTGAATGATGGAGCTGAAACTGATGAAATTCCTCCTGGAAGCAGAAACAAATCTTTTTGGTTTTGTTGAAGCAGCGAATACAACAAATCTCGCTCATTTCCTGAATCATTTAATCCTACAAGGAGCGTGAGGATGCTGGAGTCTGTCTCTGCACACACTGGGGGAAGGCGAGATACACCCTGAACAGCTGTCACAACCATTCCCACACATACCTAGGAGCAATTTAGAAGTAGTCCGGAAGTAGCCTACTTTGGACCGTGGGAGGAAAGCGGAGTACCAGGAGGAGACCAACAGAAGCACATGGAGAACATGCCAGCTCTCCACAGAAACACTCTTGCGAAGCCCAGGATTTGAACCCAGAACCTTCTTGATGTGAGGCAGACGTGCTAATACTGCACTACACATGAAGGGAATTAACCCCCACGGAAATATTTTAGGGCGGCACAGTGGCGAAGCCTATACACGTCCGTCTCACAGCAAGAAGGCCTGAGTTTGCTTTCTCGAAAAGCAAAATCAAAATTTTCTTCGGTCTCCGGGCGTTATCGTTTGGATTCGGCATGTTCTTCCCAGTCTTGTGTAGGTTTCCTCCCACATCACTCCACACAGAAACGCCCTTGCCAAGCCCGGGACCAGAACCCGAAACTTTTTGCTAATGAGTCAGATATGCTAACCATGAAGCCAACATGCCACTCTTTGGTGACTTTTTTGCTAAAAGATTAAAATATCAGTGTTTGTAATAATACTGTATGATTAAACGATCGATGATCTATCAGTGTTCCAGCTAGGTCGTTTTCGCCTGGCGCAGCACCACTACGCCTATCACGCGCGCGCCCTGCCTTTTTACCGCAGCTGTATTGTTATTTAAGCGCCATTCTTCTGAAAGCACCTGTCGTTATCTGTCCTGTCCTCCATTATCTCAACACCTAGATCAAAATCATCGAGAATTAAACTTTTTTTTAATATCCGAACCTCCACGCGCAGCACATCCACCCACTTCCAGATGCTTATCCCTGGCTTCCTGAACCGCACGACTATATCCGCTACCTCTGAACTTCACCTCAGCAGGAATTGTTTTTCTAAACCGAACACCAATGTACGGCACGCATCACCTCAACTCTTCAGAAAATCGACTAATGATAGTAACGTCTAGGTTTCTTTGAAAGGATTTAAAAAATTTTAAACAGAATTTCAGATCAATCTAATAACTATGATATTATTAATACTATAAAGTATATTTAATGATAATGTTGAACTGAGAATCATCATGTAAAGACGTGCATAATGTAAGGTAGTCTGTTGGGCTTTTTACACCCATTGCCTAGTGGCTCATCAGGCCGGTGCTTATCCCCGGTTTCCATAGCGTGAAGCAACCAGGATGGGGCGCTAGTCCATCGCAGGTTACCTTCCCAGTATATTTTTACTGGTACCCATTTATACTGCTGGGTGAATAGAGGTACACTTGTGGTTGAGACCTCGCCCAGGGGTCTTAGAACAGTGGGGGTCTCAGTGGGATTCGAACTCCCAACCTCCCGATAATGATCCCAGCACCCTAACCACGACGCCACCGGCCCCAAAGATGTGCATAATATGCACATATAAATTGATCAAATGTAATTTATAAGCAGTGCAATGCTAAATAATGCTTCACTTAAACTACACATTCCATCAACAAAATAACATTTCAGATTAAAGACTCACGAATAAAAACTCAATATCAATGTGCATAATTACGAATAATATTCATAAAAAAATACTTTCAGCATTTATATGCAATTATTTTGCTGAGTAATTATATTTATTGTATGCAACTTTTTTGTGTGAACTGATTAATACTTGTAATTATTGTTGATATATGACGTAAAAAAAATGCAAATAATTATTTCACACAAAAAGTTGTAGACACTAAGAAAGTTAAATTATTCTTGAGTAAAAGCACATATCAAATATATCAATGTAAATTGCTGAGAATAGTTACATCACCATATAGAATGCAAGCTTGAACATTACACGTTGTGACAGTGTGACCTCTATTGACCTGCTGCACCTTACACCGAATCAGAACTCTGCACATGTACCGGAAAACCAGCTTTGTTACGTGTTCAGCGCCCTCTGCAGGTCACAATCAATACTGACGAATCCTTGTACATAAGAAATTGTTTTACATACACTGTAATTGGTTCGAGTGACAATTACCAATGTTGAAAGCATGAATAATTTTAATCAGTGGGAAATAAAAAAGCAATGTCTATTTACAAAGAGCAATTCATACAAATATACAGTGTTCCCTTCTAAAGTTTACTGCAAATTAACATTAAGCTTTGAGAGAGAGACAGAGCGAGAGAGAACAAACAGATCATAAAATGACAAATTATATTCGGGTCCCAAGTATAAGTGTGCATATTCTGATATTAAGTTATAAACAGCAAATCGTGATACTCAGCATCACAATATCGTTATCATGGAATTAAAACTCTCCAGAGAAAATCTGATTTTAACTTAATACACAAGAAAAAAAATATTAAGAGGCTTCATGCGTGCAAAAAAAAAAAAAAAAGATGCAACAGTAACTTACTTTTAAGTGAGAACAACATATGGAATACGTGGTGCTTTATTCACTCAATTGCCAAACTGTCATGAGAAGGCTGGAGCCTATCTCGGCCGATACATAGTGAAGGCAGAGTACACCCGAACAGCTTGCCAGCCCATCGCAGGGCCAAAACACACACACACACACACACACACACACACACACACACACACACCTGGGGCAATTTGGAATAGACAGTTAGCCTAACTTGTATGCCTTTGGATTGTGGGAGGAAACCTGAGTACCTGGAGGAAACCCATGCAGGCACAGGGAGAACATGCAAGCTCAACACAAAAATGCCATAACCCAAATCCAAATATCAATTTTTCATTTTCTGAACCGCTTAATCCTAATTAGGGTCGCAGGGAGGCTGGTGCCCATCTCAACCAACTCGGGGCAAGGGCAGAGTACACCCTGACCCTGAACAGCTCCCAAGACCTACTTGCTGTGAGGTAGATGTGCCAACCACGACGCCTTATTACCAAAATTAAATCTGCAGTTAAATCGACCTGAAATCTTGAACATTCATTTGATAATAAAGTAAAGCGACAGGAGCCCAAACTGGCCAAACCTACAGAAAAATTAACTGATGTAATTTTTAAGCATTTTAATTTTGTAAATCATTCATCTAGTTCCATTTAGTAAACAGACATCCTTTTTTTTTTTTTTTTTTTTTTTTTTTTTTTTAAATAGTACCTTCTCTTTTGCTGGCTATTAATTCCAAGTTAACACCATGCAAGTTACCACCCTCCACTAATTTTATGTGAATAAAATTTTATGTGAAAATAAAGCCTGCTAAAGGGTCATTTTGTTCTCAAATTAAAAAAAAAACGTGCATAAGACACAAACAGCTAAATGTTGTGATGATGGCGTCATGAATTTCGCTCAAAGTAAAAGAAACATCACCTGTTGCACATGGCGTTCTCTTGTACTACACCATTTAGTGAAGAAAAATCTCAGAGACTGTTGGCATGTTTTACAGTATGACAGCACAGAATAATCCTGCTGTACTGTTCATGGATGCTCACTAGGGCTGGGACAATATACTAATAATTCCTGATGTTACCATGTCTAGATTCAGTCCAATGTACATTTTCCAAGTGCTGTGACAGAAAGTGAAGACCGAACCAAAGCACTAATCAAGAGACATACTTGTGTGTATACACACACACACACACACACACACACACACACACACATTCCAGTTCAAGATACAACCATCAACACTGCTTTAGATCTAAAGTGCAACACTGTCTTAAATTCAGGGCCTTATTCGACTCTTATTTCTTCAACTTTAACCTTCCCCCTCCCCCGAATAAAAAAGCTGAAATTTCTATAATCGTTGCCCTATATCATAGCTAGCGAGATGCTAGCTAGCTATCAGGTTTAACCAGAAAATATAACAATTAGCCCAATTGTAACCAGCTTGCTAGCTCAGTGTTTAAGTCTTAAAATGCACAAGATATAATTCACCCAATTTAAACTAGCTTCATGCAAATTAGCATCATAGTGCTGCTAACAGTAGCTAGCTGTGACCAAGCTGAATGCTAATGGACAGCCAACATATCCAAATCAATACGCTAATTTATTTATTTTTTGGTTAAACAAAAAAAATAAGTTCAAGAAATTAGCAATGAGGTTCTTTAAATTCTTGTCTGGCTTATCAGATTTAACTTAAGCCTGGTCCTTGTTGCCACTCATGCAGGTGGAGTTAGCTTTACTGCCAACTTAAACAGAGATTGATTTCTGGAGCATGTATTTCATGAGGTAAATGTAAAAAACCCAACAAACAGTCTAGAAAAAAAAAAAAAAAAAAAAAAAAGCTCCCTTCGTCATACTCGGTCAGTTTCGATCGTTCCTCCGTCTGATCCTTGAAGGTTTCTGACACGTTCAAGCACCCAGTCGATGTTGGGTCGCTCCTGAGGATTCGTCACCATAATGGAGCTCAGGAGGATCTGCAATCCTTCAGAGTAGCTGTTACAGATGGATAAACCAATGTTGTTCAATTAAGCCAGTTAGCATAATAGCAGTCAAGCTAATTACTAGTCTTTCTCAAAAAATTAGCATATTGTGATAAACAATTATTTAATCTGTGGGATATTATGAAGAGAAAGTTGAGAGACACCAGACCCAACACTGTGGATGAGCTTATGGCCACTATTGAAGCATCCTGGGCCTCCATAACACCTCAGCAGTGCCACAGGCTGATTGCCTCCATGCCACGCCGCATTGAAGCAGTCATTTCTGCAAAAGGATTCCCGACCAAGTATTGAGAGCATAATTATTGACTTTTTTTTATATTAAAAGCACTTTTTTTATTGGTCGGATGAAATATGCTAATTTTTTGAGATAGGAATTTTGGGTTTTCATGAGCTGTATGCCAAAATCATCAGTATTAAAACAATAAAAGACCTGAAATATTCCAGTTGGTGTGCAATGAATCTAAAATATATGAAAGTTTAATTTTTATCAGTACATTACAGAAAATAATGAACTTCATCACAATATGCTAATTTTTTGATAAGGACTAGTACATGTACTTACAAGCCTTCAACTACACCGTGCCAATGTAAATGTAAGTAGGATGGGTAACAAGATTTATAAGAGGTCTAATCCTTTTCCCCCTTGTAATGCTTCTAGAAGCAATAGCTATTATTATCGTGTGAATTTATATAATTATTAAACACTCATGATATTGATTGCTGATGCTAAACGACAGTAAACATGAGGATTTCTGAAAGGATCCATCATGTCAAAATGAAAATCTTATTCATAAATGTGTTGCTAACAAGCTAAACTGGCAGGATTTCTGAGGTGTACTAAATGTTCCTACTACCTTGTAGGCTAACACCAGCCTCAACTCATGGTATACACTCAACAATCCTTTTCTAATCTGACAGGGTTTCTACATGTACAGTTTATAAACATGTATAATATTGATTGTGTGTCAAATGATTGGTTTGGCGAGCAAGAAATGTGTGGACCTTTCCCGGTCAGTCCATAGCCTCTTAACTAGGAAGCCCTATGTAGTACATCCTCATGGTGACACATGGTAACTGAGTGCCTTGTGGCCTCAAGCTGAACTACAAGGGATGTGGAGGAGTACCGGCCCCTTTACGTGTATTATGTAGGCCCACCGGAGTGTGGATACACCCTGGTGCCCACGATCCACTTTGCCCAGCTGTGAGTAAAATAACTCTATTGCCTTGTGGACGGCGGGGCGGTTTGCAAACACCATCAGAAAAGCCAGAGTAGGGCCCCTAAGGCAGTTGGTAAAGCACAGCGATGGCTTCCAGCAGCTCCTGCAGCTGGGTTGATACCAAACCATACTGGTTTATCCTCTCCTTTGGACAATATCAGCAACGCAAAGAGGGGGAATTTGACGTGTCAGCCGCCCAAGATCTTCCTACACCCTGCCCAGGCTTGTAGTGCACTGGAGAGAACACTCAAGCCATGTCTCACAATAATTGACTCAACATGGGAAGTGGCATTTACTGGTTATGAGTTCTCTCTTATTGGCGTACGAAAATGCACGCCAGGGGTCACTTGAGCTGGTGGGAGAGGCCACCATCGCGTGTCATTGGTTGGCTACCGCCCGCCCCAAGCTGGGCGATCCCCATCAGTAAGATGCCCTCTCGCCACAGTTTGCCTGCTTTACTGGGTGCGTAGGGCTTAAGGACTGATCACCCCAACAAGCAAGCTGTAAATTCTGCACCAGACAGAAAACCACGAAAGGAAAACAAAAAACACTAGCAAAGTGAAGATCTCCAACAGATCAGTGACATACAAAAAAAAACCCCGCCATCAACAGCAAGAAGCTTGCAAGACTGAACATCGACATTGTGTGCCGACAGGAGACTTCACCACGCCTTTCAACATCAGTAGGCTTCCCCAATCTCCTCAGTATCTATGCACCAATGCTCTGTTCCATCGCTAAAGCCAAAGACCAGTTCTGTGAGATGCTGGACGAGGCAATATCCAGGATCCCCATCACTGAAGGAATGTGCCTTCTGGGAGACTTCAATGTTAGCATGGGTGCTGACTAAAGTTTGGCCCTCCTGTCTCGGCCACCATGGCATAGGTAGTATGAATGAGAACGGGCAAAGGCTGCTAGAACTGTGCTGCCACCGTGAACTGTGCGCGATCAACACAAGTGCACAGAGCTCCACAAATCTCCTGGAGACAGCCTCGATCTAAACACTGGCACCAGCTTGACTTTGTCATTACCAGGCATGCGAACTTGGAGAGCTTTCTTCATACTCAGTTTTGACAGTGTACACTGTGACGCAGAACACACTCTATTGTTCAGCAAAGTGAGGTTGACATAAAAAAAAAAAAAAAAAAAAAAATACATTGTGCCAAACCCTGCAGCCTACCCCACATAAACATTTGCTGTGCAAAGGATCCAGCAAAGACCTTCCTATTCTGCAACATCTTCCTAGAGAAAATCGATGCCCCTAAAACTACCGACTGTGACGTGTACCCCAAGTGGTTCACGCTGCACGATGCCATCTACTCCTCGGCCATCGTAGCATTCCGTAAGAAGGAGCGGCGGAATGCTGACTGGTTGCATCTCATCTCAGTGAGCTTCGAACCAGTCATCGAAGCCAAGAGGAAAGCTCTGCTGACCTATAAGCAGAATCTCTACCCCAGCACGCACGCTGCCCTCAAGGCAGCCTGAAACATGGCTCAGCAGATTGCTCATCACTATGCACAGGAGTACTAGCAGAACCTGTGCAAGCCAGTTAGCTGCAGACATTGGTGAAAGAACCAACTACGAATGACCCATAGGCCATGAAGAGGATCAGGAGGAAGACTAGGGCAACCTTTTCTGCAGCACTATCTTCCTTCATCTGCATTGTCTGCGAGAGAGACTGCCATTCTAGAGTAGGATTTGCTCGTCATTTACAACAGTAATTAGCTAGCACTAGCTATTTTATCCAGCTACGCACACACACACACACACACACACACACACACACATACATATATATATGTTATGATAAATGGCTTTCTGACCTGCACTGTTGTGGAATTGCCACTGGGTTTTGAACAGCCAGAGCAACGCTGTCTCCTTTCTGAAACACCAAATCGTATGGTCCTTCCAGCATCATCATACTGTACAGTACACATCCTAATGACTGCAAAGAAGACAGCCAAGAAGAGATAGTGTGATTTCAAGACTCAAACCATCTTGATAAAAGAAATAATCTTGATTTCTGTGTTTCTTACCCAAATATCTGTCCTTTCATCAATAATACAGTGACTCTCCACATTAAAAAGCTCAGGTGCTCGGTAGGAGATGGTACATCTCTGTGCTGCCCAGTCCTGTGCAAGAAAATAAACAGAACGTGACAAAAGGGTATTTACAAAAGTAATCATGCTATGAATTAGCAGGACATCTGATTTCTCCCCATACCTGCACAGTCATGGCCTCACGGGAGCCTTTTACTTCAATCCGTGCTTTGTTCATAGAACCCAGATCCATCAGCACTGGCTTGTCGTTCTCGTCCAGGAGCACGTTCGTGGGTTTTAAGTCCCTGTTCATCACATTCAGTGAAGTATTACAAATTAGCTGACTAGCCCCATTAAAAAAAATTGTGATAAATAAGTTTCGTCCCTTTGAAGTCAGGGTCTTAAGGGTCATGTTCTAAAACGCAAGCATTGTTAACATAAGTGGATATGACTGCTGAGAAGCTTTCCATCATGGATGCCTTCATAGTAGTTTACATAACATTCATTCACTTGCTCAGAGCCGCTTAATCCTATTAGGGTCACGGGGAAGTGTAGCCTCTCTCAGCAGACACACAGTGAAGGCAAGGTATACCCTTCTCAGCTCACCAGATCATTGCACAACCATTCAGACTCGCATTTGGGGGCAATTTGGATCGGTCAATTAGCCTAATGTGGATGTCTCTGGACTGCAGAAAAAATTGGAGTACCTGGAGGAAACTCGTGCAAGCGCGGGAAGAACATACAAACTTCACATAGAAACACCCAAGCCCTGGACTAAAACCTAGGATTACTCTTTCTGTGAGGCGGATGTGCAAACCACTAACTCAATGTGATGTTCAGCAGCTTGCAATTTATTTTTATATTTACATCTTACAATTCTTGAGATTCCTTTAAATTTGTGCGTATGGTTAGTTTTCATTTTATGCAGGTGCCCTGTTAGAAACAATTTTGGGCAGGTTACCGAAGCAGGCTATCAACAAATTCCCACCATATAACTCGTTTCTAAGGACTGAGTTCAGTCAGAAAAACTAAACTTATTTCATAAAGCAAGTAGTTTATGAAATACAAGCGAGAATGTAGATTCACTGCTGAATTGCTAACACAGGGCAACATTTAGCATTTAGTCAAGATGCGGTTCACATTGTACTGTTTTATTTATTTATTTACTTATTATTTCACTGCATGTTAGCAAACTAGCACTGATCTACGACCTGAAATTACTTTCAGGGCAGTGGTGAGGCAGCAGTTATGGCTCTGGCTTACCAATCTGAAGAACGGAAATACAAGACTCAGCTGCCACTGTTAGGCCCTTAACTCTCAGATGCATGAAAATGACTCATGTAAGTATCTCTGGATATACAGGGAAGGCGACCAAAATCCGGAAGTCGAACTCTAAAAAAGCGCGAGAAAAAACGAGACTGAGAGGGAGGGGAAATCCACGCTTTCCGGAAGTCCGGAAGTTGTTGATACTATGCATCACCCTGTTAAGGCTAGCAGCGCTGTGAACACCATTAACGATGAGGTCATGAGCCACTTCTGTATGGTTTTGAAAAGAAGGCAGAAACGAGCCACGTTAGAAATGTTCTTCAAGAAAAGAAAGGGACATCCTGAAGAAGAGTCATCCATGCCAAAGCGAGTAGCACGAGGAAAAAAAAAAAAAAAAAAAAACACCTTTTGCTGATTCACCTGAAGCTGTTATGGAAGGGGATCCTCCTCCTCTCTCCCTCTCCAACATTTACGTATACCAATTGCTCACCACCACAAAGGTAAAAAGTCTTATCTTTATTGTTTTTATGCTTTAACTGTACTGTGGTTTTTATTTTAGTGTGTTATGGTCTGTGTTGTGAGAGACTCTGGTTTTGGTGACTCTAACTCTCTCTCTCTTTATGCATGCAGGCGCTGGAGAGGGGCGTGGCTGTCACACGTGGGTGGAGCGCTGAGCATACACACCTGATTCCACTCATCAATCAGCGGGCTATCAAGACGAGAAGAGCGCTCCTCCCGGTGATAGAAGATTGTCCCTCTTCGTGACCCCATTTTCCTGTGATCTCTCTGGCACTCTGAAGTTCTGGAAGACTCTGTGACGTCAGGAACATTCAGCCGGACCCAAAAATGCCGGAGACAGAGTGTGATAAAAACGTATGAGCTTTATTGTTCACAGGGAAGGCACGAGAGTACCGGGAAACCGTAGTCACTGTTAGAGATGCGGAGAAACACGGAAATCAAACTGCGGGAACTGGCCGAGCATGGAGCTGAGAATCAGGAGCCAGAGAAATCACGGGGAAATGGGGTTGCGAAGAGGGACAATCTTCTAGGACCGGGAGGAGCGCGCTGCTCGTCTTTATAGCCAGGTGATTGCTGAGTGGAATCAGGTGTGTGTGCTTAGCGCTGCACCCACTTGTGACAGCCAAGCCCCTCTCCAGCGCCTGCATGCATAAAGAAAGAGAGAGAGAGTTAGAGTCGTCAAAACCAGAGTCTCTCACAACACCGACCATGAGATTTCCTTTCGGCTTTTCCCGTATTCAGGGGTCGCCACAGCGAATGATTCGCACGTTTGATTTGGCATAGGTTTTTACATCGGATGCCCTTCCTGACACAAGCCTTTTAGCAAGGGACAGAAACATGCTGACGGCTTTGCAGCCTACTCTTTACAAAAGTCAAAATCTTTTTTCACATTCCTCTCACCATAGACAGTGAGAGACATGGCCCACCCTTCATAACACACTAAAATAAAAACCACAGGACAGTTTAAGCATAAGAACAATAAAGATAAAACTGGAGTCTCTCACAACACAGACCATTACATAGTGTACTGTATTCAATAATTTTTACACTTAATTTGCAGACCTATGGTATGACTTACGGTACCGTTAACTTCTGTTCAAAAGACTATGCAACTGATTAAGATCATTTACATTATTTGTAATGGGAAAAAGCGAATTCGGCCAAATCGGAATTCGACCAGCCGTCGGGAACGAATTATGGTCGAGTACCGAGGTACCACTGTACTTAGAAATCTTGAAAAACAAGCATTGGGAAAAGGCTGAAATGCAGAGTCACCACTAAATTGATAACTAAAACAAAAGGGCTTAACCTCTCCCCCATAAAGTTATGCTTTCAAGCGACTATAACAAACTCCGTAAACTGTATGAAAACACCCTGTATGTACAGGGTGTCAGCATACCTGTATTAGCCTTGTACCAAAGAGTAAATCTACCTGTGTGCATATGACTGGTCATGGATGGCTTTTAGACCTTCACAGACGCCACGGAAAATGAGCAGGATCCGACTCTCAGGCATAGAGCTACCTTTATCCCTCAGCTTCTCCAGGACGGACCACAGGCTTCCTTTCTGCAAAAAGACACAAAAACACCCATTCACACACACAAATAAGAAACCTTAACTCGGCTGAAATAAACGCTGTTCAACAATAAATCTCAACCATAAGGGTCCCATTCATTTATTAATCATTCATTTTCTGAACCGCTTAATCCTCATTAGGGCTGCGAAGAGGCTGGTGCCCATCTCAGCCAACTCTGAGTGAAGGCAGAGTACACCCTGGACAGCTCGCTAGGCCATCGCAGGACAGAAACAAGCTGATGGCTGTACAGCTACTCTGGTTGAAAGTCAGCAATGGTTCTTTTACATGACTCACACCACAGACAGTGAGAGACATGACCGCCCTTTGATAACCCAGTTAGCTGCACTGGGGAGAGAGCAGTGACATCCATTGACAGTGGAGCTTGAACCCCCAACCTTTGGATTGGCAATCCAGCACCTTGCCACCACTGCCCATAAGAGTCTGATTTGACCAATATTATGATTTAGGAAATATTCTAAGAATAGCTCTATATTATTGACTAACAGAAATTGTACACATAGCAGCAGGCAACATGTACCAACTTTAAAAACAAAACCTTTACTACCTTTATTTCTTTAGACACCCATATGCTTGCTGGTCCCATATGCATGCTAACACAGTAACTCTCCATTTGACTTCCATTTTTTTAATTAAATGTCAAGATAAATTGCCCCTCACTAGCCTGATTTTTATACAAAATATTAATCATGGCAATAAAGCAGTTCAATAGACAGAATTTAGTATTCCTCTATGAAGTCCTTTAAAAATGTTGACTACTAGTACACAGTTTTTGGTAAAGAAGGCGTACACTGATGTAGGGCAGGAGGAGCCATGCCTCAGTCTTTCCTCCACGTTCCATGAAAGCATGGCTTGTTAGACTCAGGATGTTAGGGTGGTTGAACAGTTGGTGCATCTCCACCTCTGTCTGGGCCTCCTTCCGTCCCTCACGGTCATGACACAGGATTCGCTTTAGAGCATAGAAACGACCATCCTGAGCTCCTTCTACCAGATCGACGTAGCTAAATCCGCTGAAGGAGGAAGACCATGGAGAAACATAAAAGGAAACCCAAATGCCTCAAACTTTCAGCATGTACCTAGAATCTACAAAAATATGACCCCTGCTATGCATGCCAACCCAACATTGGACAAAAGCTGCTAGGATACTTGGCTATCTAGATAAATATTAATAGACTAACTTGCATCATTCTGGTTTTTAAATCCAAGTACAATTTTTGATTAAATTTAAACACACCAACAAAACTTAGAACACTAAACTGGCTAACTGATCACACTTGTGACTCACTCCAGTTTAATCTGGATTGAGTCTGAAATTTGAATGAGATATATTTGGGCAGTGGTGGTCTAGTGGTTAGGGCGTAGGATCGCTGATTCTAAGTTTGGGGGTTCGAGTCCCCACAGGGTTGTCACTGTCCCCGCCAGTGCAGCTAACTGGGTTATCAAAGGCATGTAAAGAGTAGGCTGCAGAATTTCGTAAAGAGTAGGCTGCAAAGCCGTCAGCGTGTTTCTATGACCTGGAGAGGAATGGGCTCCGCCAGGCCAAATCAGCCCAAGTCTCACCATGAAGGTGCCCCAACGACATCCTCAGGATACATCACTTTGTATGTAGCTAATCAGACATCTTCCTTGTAACAAATGAGTTTTATTTACACCGAGTCAAGTCTATTTTGAGGCTTCACATTGCTTTACCATTATATGATTTGAGGAACCCTTCTGGGATTCTGTAAGTAGGGACAGTGTCCGGGTAGTGAATATGGATAATAAGGATAGGGTGAGATGGAGGCAGATGATTCGCTGTGGCGACCCCTGAAGGGAAAAGCCGAAAGGAAAAGAAGAAGGAAATAACCAGAGCAACCACAAAAGTGCTTTGAAAATCGACAAATAAGTGAATATTCTTCTTGTTTTCCAACAACTTGGACATGAAACCCTTGCTGAATCAAGCACTTTATCATGGATAGATTGTTTTTAGGAATACAGTGGTCCCTCGACTTATGAGTATCCCTAATGACAAATTTTCCATGATACGAGCTTCGATGCACCCAAAAATCTGCCCCATCCAACAAGCAAATTTTCTACTTACGAGAATTTGCTGGGGAAATAGCTTTTCTGGGTGGATTAGCCTTGTATTCTTCCGCGTGTATTCCTCCATGCTCAGAGAATGCCTTGAGCAGTGCTTCACAATTATTTTCTGTTATGCCCCCTATATGAAGAGAAAGAACCCCCCCCCCACGACTATAAATAAATGTTGACTGCATGTCATATTGTTTGCTCGGTGCTTTTTCCCCTGCACCATAGAAAACACTGTGAAAGCGCCACTGCCACCTAGTGTACAGGATGCTTGATCACACTTAAGGCTGGTCCACCAGTATGTTAAAAAAAGCACGTGCCCTGCGTATATTCCTTTGCTCTCCTTTCCGCACAGGCTAGTAGCTTGCATACACACAAAAGTTTTTCTTTGTCTGCGTGGTCGATCTGTGTAAGGGGTATGAGAAGAATGCGTCGACAATCTGGACAATTCTCCAACAAAAGGCCATGTTGAAGAGTGTTAAACCAGCAAAGAGGGTTAGTATTTTATCTGAGGAAAGATCAGGACTCAATGATGAGATGGAGAGGCTTCTCCTATTGTGGATCCAGTCGAAAGAGATCAACAGCGATGGGAATGTAGCCAAGCAGCAGAAAACATGTGATCAAAATTAGTGAAGTGAAATAAAACAGTAAAAATAATAAATAAATAAAAAGTAACAAAAAAAATTGGAGTGCAAGTTAATATTAAGTGCTATTCTATTCTTAAGTTCAGATGCACTGAATGTATTGTTTATTGACTTATTGTTTATTCTTATTTTATATTATTATTTATTGTTAATTACAGTATTAGTAATCTTACTGTACATGTGTTATTATTGTGAAATGTTTATTCTTCTTTCTTTCTTTTTTCCTTTCGGCTTTTTCCCTTTTCTCAGGGGTCGCCACAGTGAATCATCTGATTCGCACATTTTGATTTGGCATAGGTTTTTGCGTCGGCTGCTCTTCCTGTCACAACCCTTTTTAGCAAGGGACAGGAACACGCTGACGGCTTTGCAGCCTCCTCTTTACGAAAGTCAGCAATGGTTCTTTTACATGCCTCTCACCATAGACAGTGAGAGACATTGCCTGCCTTTGATAGCCCAGTTAGCTGCACTGGGGGGGACAGTGACAACCTTGTGGGGATTCGAACCCCCAACCTTAGGATCAGCGATCCTGCACCCTACCAGTAGACCACCACTTCCCGAAATAGTTATTGTTACATAATGTTCTTAAATATATTACATCAAAAATACATGTTTGTGTCAGGTTATACAAGTTTGGGAGGGAGTTGGAATGGATTAATTAGTTTTCTATTGTTTCCGATGGGAATTTTTGTTTCATCTAACGAACGTTTCCACTTACGAGCTCACCCTTGGAACGGATCAATTTCGTTAGTAGAGGTACCACTGTATTTGAACTTGGTCATGTTGAAGATTATGCTTTGAAGGATGTACTTTATGCAATATCTCATTTTCAACTTATTTTGGCACCGTGTGACAATACAGACGCTCCCCGACTTACGTTTTTGTTTGGTTCCAGACGGCCGAACGGAAGTTGAAAATGAACACAAGTTGTTACTGTATATTCCAGTGACGTATGATGTTCATACTGTACTATAACATCCATAGATACCAGTACCGTATCTCAAAACATTCCTAAATCAATTATTATAAACATAACATTGTAAAATATCAAATGATAAACATTTCAACTTAATTAAATTCAAGCAAAATAATTTGAAATATATAAATTTTAATCAAATTCACTCATCAAATATCAAATATAACCTTTAACATTCTCTATGATGCGATCTTTCTGCTGGTAAATGGTTCCGATAGTCGACGGATGGTCACTTTACATGAAACTGAGCCGAGCCACTTTACACGAAGGTGAGTCGAGTCACTTTACATGAAGCTTAAACCAGCCAATCAACGCTTACAACATGTGAGGCGCTCCACCGAAAATAGTTCACTTGCTTGTGCTTGAGACAAAACGTGGGTTATACAGACTTCCGGTCTTTCAAGTGAGCATGGGCGCGGTTGAATACTCGTTTAGTATTCAGCCTGCACTGATGTGAATCACTAGCAGAGCGGAGAGTTCTCTTTCTTTTCTGGATTCGGGTTTTCATTCATTTTACAACTCTCTTTGCTTAACTGAGTATGCATGGTAGATTGCGCCGATCCGAGCAGATAGTTAATTCAGTCTTGGGAAAACTGGAAATTCCGGCATATGCCAGAAAACTTGCACCCATTCTAGTAGGCTTACGCTTCTGTTCAACCATATTTGCTTAGGGTTACAAAAGTCTGCAAAACAGTGTAAACACAAAGATCATAGAGACGACGTCTTAACACAAGGGTAACACGCACTACTGAACTGGGAAGAAGGAGGGGAACCTCTGTCGTTTGTAAACAATGGACGCAGCGTCATTATGTCAGCGTACTACGTAGGTATGACTCGTACTACAGAGAACACCCTAAACTCAAAATTTGACAATTAAAAAAAAAAAAAAAAGTAAACACGAAAAAAACGTAAAATAAATTGAACATTAGTCGGGGAGCGTCTGTATTATTATTCTGAAGCAGGTCACAGGCTCTTTGGCTAGAAGTTTCAACCTGAAGCCAACATGGGTCATTCTGTGACATTCGTTATTTGTTTTGGCCACGGTTAACTGCAACAAGCTGTTTAATAATTTATTCAATAAATTAGTTAACTTACCCCTCGTCGAGTTTCTGAATAAAGTAGTATCTTTTGTTGTCGATGGTGATGGAACTACGAGAGCAGACACACAGTGCATGTCCCATCCTCGACCTAGCATCGCTCACTTATTGAGCAGGACTGCCATAAACAGACACAGACAGACAGACAGACACACACACACACACACACACACACACACACACCCTTCAATTTACCAGAAATCATATGTGTTTCAGCAACTCTGAAGATGACCACACAAATATTGATGGATTCTAAAAACACATACATGTAGCATTTCATGACTGTAACTAGCAAACTACTTGATTTGTGTTCTCTCGCTTGATATTCTTGTGACTATATGACAATGTACAACCAGTATTATAATCAATGCCTATCGGCATTCATAGGAAACATTTTTAAACGACAATAACAAAACTTTATTTGCTGTTAGACACCAGGAAGCTGCACGATTTGTTTGATAATATCATTAGTGGGGTTTTTTAACAGAAGCTGGTTCTTCACTTTGCTTAAAATGACTTTTTAAAATCTTGCAGGTAAACATTTGTCTGCAGTCAGCTTTTGATTAAAAAAAAAGAAAGAAAAACCTGAGCTTAAAGACAAGAATTTTCCAGTCAGGGAAAAAAGTAAGCCAAATAAATTATTTAAACCAGCTTCAAGTTTCAGTGGATAAACGGCTAAACAAGAGCCTACCGTACAGTACACCTCATGTTCACTGACCGACTACATTTTAGGCACACTTTGTTTACAGCACTAACTATTGCAGTCAGTTATATTAATCTGTGACCACATAAACATTCAGTTTAAACGATCTTGACCAAAGGCATGGCTGTCAAGCAGGTAGTGTTCCCCTGTTAATTAGCTGATAATATAAACATTAACTGATGCTGTATAGATGGAATACACCACGAGGTCTTTATTTTTATTCCTTACCTAGCGAATTTCTATACTGTTATGTAAACCCAAGACGGGCGAGGGATGCATTTGGCTCATTAATTATGTGCAGATTTTGGCCTGCACTAATCCCAGGCAAAGCACCTGGAAAACATACCACATTTTTATCAAAATCTGAAAAAGCATTCCTACATTATCTTCCAGAAACCAAAGTGTGACGGACAGGCGCCACATATTCCGATAGCTCTTGCCCCACTATGTGGCTGGAGCTTAAGACAAAGAATAGCCTTGCATGAGTTAAAACATGACGTATACATTTAAATAACTGTAATTTATGTTTCCTTTAAGCTCAGTGGTTGAAGTAATGCTTAACAAAATTCAAGAAAATTCTAATCACACTGGTATAGTCAGCATAAAGTGGACTAGCACTGGTGAAAATGAGCAATTCAAGTTCTGTTAATAGATGAGGCTAAACTAACAGTTTGACTTGGATATGTTTTATAATAAATATAATTAGAATATTGAATAACTGTTCACATTCAAACATGAAAGATAAATGCTAACATTATCATTAATCTCAGGCTTTCCCCTCGTTGGGATACTTAAAATAAAACAGTAAATTATCATATTAATAAAGAACAGCTTAAATAGGTTTAACCATAAAAATCAATGGATGTTAGTCAAGAATCTGTATGCAATTCAAACAAGAGTTTTTGCTTACAAAAATCATTTTCACATCTGAACAACTTGTTTGAAAATTGTAATCTTGGCTAACAGTTTCACACAAGCAAATCATATCCGTGATTTTGAGGTTATGATAGATCTCAATGAAAATTCCGGATTGGGACAAATTTTATTTTACATATATTTTGCACAATGTTAACCTCATACAAAAAGATGCCATTCCCCAAATTTTGTTGAAATAAAATATACCCCCCCCAAATTAACATTTTGTGGGTTGTCTATTAACATAGTGTGTATGTATGTGTATATTATATATATTTATTCTTCTTCTATAATATATCTCACACACACACACACACACACACACACACACACACACAGAGGGATCCATCTCTACTTCAAGCTTGCGTCACTTTTTTTTAATATTCATCGAATTAAAAAATAAGGACATTAAGGAAGAATAGGGGAAAAGGTTAATGAGAATGCCACAAAACAAGTCCAATTATGCAAAAAAAAAAAACTATGTGAGGTGCGCATCTGTGTGTGTGCAAGAGCGTCTGTATGTGTGTGTATTTATATTTTATTTACATCTTATGCATTATTTTTGAATGTTTAATTGTTCTTAAAAGCATTCATAGCGTTGAATATACACATAAGGGGGGGTGATCCGATGCGGAATTCAGCGGTTACGAGGGTCTCGGTCCCAATTAACCATGGAAAGTGAAGGATCCCTCCCTATATATATATATATATATATATATATATATATATATATAAATATAAATAAAACACATACGTCGGTGTATACACACACACATTGTATATGCATATACACACGTGCATATTATATATATTATATACACACACTGTATGTGTGTGTGTGTGTGTACATATATATATATATATATATATATATATATATACATACATACATACACACACACATACAGTGTGTGTGTATAATATGCACGTGTGTATATGCATATACAATGTGTGTATACACCGACGTATATGTTTTATATATATATAGATATATAATACATACACACACATACGTAGGTGTATACACACACACGAGCATATTTTTATATATATATACATATATATATATATATATATATATATACACACACACACATATATATATATACACACATACATACATGTACACACACACACACATTATATATATATATACATATATATATATATATATATATATATATATATATATATATATATATACACATACATACACACATATACATACACACATATACACACACTGAATACATACACACACACACACACACACACATATATACACAGATACATACATACATACACACACTATATATATATATATATATATATATATATATATATATATATATATAGTATATATTATATATAGTATATAGTATATTATATATACACACATATGTACATACATATACACACACACATTATATATATTACACACACACACACTGTATACATACACACTGACTTTCTGGTGAAATTTATCATTTCAAATCTCTGTCTATAATCCATGAGGTTGCACCAATGGCTTAAATATCGACCAAAAAACCGTTAGGACTGTAACTAGCCTTCAAAAATATATTTACATTAAAACTCACAAGGCTCGTGAGTGTCGGTGTGAATCAGTAATATATATTCAGTCCAGTTTAAAACGCAAACTCGAATCCAAACATGGACATTTACCTTCATTTCATGATTCCAACCTCCTCTACTCTCTTGGTGACGGCACTTCCGGAGACACCACCAACATGGAGGCACTTCCGGATACTCGATGACGTTAATGTCACGTTAGGAAGTGTGCGTGTACGCGCGCTTTATGGTTAACCCATTCACACCCACTCTGCTCCGACAGGGTTGGAGGTTTTCAGCCGCATGCACACACACACACACACACACACACTCACACACACACACTTTGTCGCAGCCAATTCGCGTCATGTGCACATTTGTGGACTGTGGGAGGAAACCCATGCAAGGACAGGAAGAACATGCAAACTCCAGAAAGAAAGCCCCTGCCCAGGCTTGAACCCAGGACCTTCTTGCTGTGAGGCAGATGTACGGACCACTACACCACTGTTCCACGCCTTAAGCAATTCAATCACGGTCTCGTTTTCCGAACCACTTAATCCTAGTAGGGTTGCGGGGAGGCTGGTGCCTATCTCAGCTGACTCTGGGCAAAGACAGGGTGCACTTTAAACAACTCACCAGACTGTCAGAACACACACACCGAGGGGAAATTTGGACAATTAGGCTCATGTGCATGTCTTTTGGATTGTCAGGGGAAACCAAAGAGAGAAGGAAACCAACACAAACACACCGCGAGCATGTACTAGTATAAACTCCATAGATCAGTGGTTCTTAACCGGGTTGGCGGTTCTGAACCCCACCAGTTTCATAAGCTTATTCACCGAACCCTTCTTTATTGAAAACTAAAATATGATTTTTTTTTTTTTCAAATTCAAGACAAAGGTATATGTTTTTACTGGGGCACCAAAATGAACCGTTCATTAACATCACTGTGTTCAAAGAACAAAACCAGTACGATGCATGAACTCCCCCATCACAACTACTTACATTTATATCTGAGGTGTGCATCTGTGTGTGTATTTACATTTTATTTACATCTCATGCATTATTTTTGAATGTGTAATTGTTATTATAAGCATTTATAGCATTGAATATGTATTTAGTGATATTATAACCACGTCAGAGGGGGGGGTATCCGACTTCGCAAATCATGCATATAAGACGCTGAGTCCCATCACGTTCCATTATATATGTGAATCCATGTTGTACATAATCGTCCGACCACTTTCTTTTTTTGCTCAACATAGTATGGATTAAAACGTCGAGAAAGAAATCGCACAATGTACCATCACAACAGTCACAAGTCGACAACTGAGCACACCGAATTTCCTGCAGCCAGTGATGCCCAAGCAGGGCGTGTTGTCATGAATATGAGTCAGGTGTGTGTGTGTGTGTGTGTGTGTGTGTGTGTCTTGACCTCCGCCGAACCACTGTGACTGACTCACCGAACCCCTAGGATTCGATCGAACCCAGGTTAAGAACCACCACTGCCATAGATAATACCCTTGCGGAGTCCAGGACTCAAACGCCCTGCTTGCCAGGTAAGTGGAATGAGCAGAGTGTATGGCGAAATGCTGTGTGAGAGATAAAAACACATTTCACACCTACACGTTTGTATAAAATTAGTCATTCACACACTTTCACAGCTAGTGCAACTCATCCACGTACTTGCATATATTTTACACAATACATGCGTGCACACATACACGACTATTCGCGCTCACACCTGGGGGGGGGCGACTTGTAACAGCTAATTAGCCTAATGTACATTTCTTTGGACCGTGAGAGCAAACCAGAGCATCCAGAGGAAATCCTGCGTGAGAAATACCTGCGTGGGGAGAACATGCAAACTCCACACAGAAGCTCCCTTACCAAACCTGGGCCTCGAACCCAGGACCTTCTTTCTGTGAGTTGAACATGATCTCCACTACACCACCATACAACCCTTCTTTTATATATTATTAATATATTTAGATCATTTTGTTCTGATGTTTTGTGAAAACCTATCTGTAAAGAATTTAAAAAACGAGAAAAGAAAAACTTTTTTTTTTTCTATTTTCTTTTCATAAGTGGAAATACAATATATCATAAGTTTTATAAGATAGCATGAACATACAACACATGTTTTTAAAAGAGTTCTAAGAAATTAGTAATCACTGTTGTGTGTGTCCATTGGCTCTGGGATGGTCAGATAGGCTTCAGTCTCCCCGCCACCCTTGTAGGATTCTGAGATCGGACACATGAGTGAGTGTTTTGTTTTGCAAAATATTAAACATAATCCTGAGTAATAGGACGTTTAACACCCGGAATCATAATACTTTACTCATAATTCTTTCATGCTTCAGTGGACAGTTTTGTTGTCGTATTGTTTGCACTGTTAGCAGATAGCAGACTATTACACAGTAACAGGTTTTGTTCCGAGGAACAGAGATTTTTCGGTGCAATTTGAGTACTTGTATGTAGAAACAATTTAAAGAGTCTATATTGCTAATGAGGCTAGCACACTGATGTAGTGGTTAGCACAGCCACCTCATGGCAAGAAGGGCCTGGGTTCGATTCCCTGGCTCTGTTGTTTCTGTGTGGGATTTGCATGATCTTCCTGTGCTTGCGTGGGTTTACCTTCAGGTAGTCGGGTAACTGGGCTAATATGGGCCATTGCTTGAAAAATATTGAGGGAACTCAAACAAACGGTATTTGACTCATCATAGGGTAGATTGATATCTTTAAAACGCTTAAATCACATCAGTAGTTTTGAATATACCCCACCTACAGGGTAATATGACCCATTTAAAATTTTTTGGTGATCAGCCATTTGATTTAGCAGTAAAAATGATTTGAAGTAAACCAGCACACACACACACAATATATATATATATATATATATATATATATATATATATATATATATATATTTATTTATTTTACTCGGGAGTCGCCACAGCGAATCATCTTGATTCGCACATTTTGATTTGGCAGAGGTTTTTTACGTCGGATGCCCTGTCACAACCCTTTTAGCAAGGGACAGAAACACGCTGACGACTTTGCAGCTACTCTACGAAAGTCAGCAATGGTTCTTTTACATGCCTCTCACCATAGACAGTGAGAGACATGGCCCGCGTTTGATAACCCAGTTAGCTGCACTGGGGGGGACAGTGACAACCTTGTGGAGAGTGGGACATATATATACATACACACACTATGGCACTAATACAATATTTGAGCCAAAATAAACTTATGATATAAATTAAATATAAAATAATAAACATTTCTACTGGGTTAGGTGGCCTAGGTCTGAAAACTTTGGTTTGAGGAAGTGCATGCCATTTAACATTTCATTTAGAGTAATTTGCAGTGGCACATTTTTACTCAAAATCTAATTAGCCATATTATTATTATTATTGTTGTGGATGCTTATATAGCACAATCTCATACACGCGTATGCTCAATGTGCATGAGACCCCGGCGCTCCCTGTACCCATCACCACTGTACGGCACCAGTTGTTATGTTGTTCTATCCCTTTGATGCTGAGCGCCAAGCAGGAAGCAACAACTCCCAAATTTTAACGTGTCATGGTATAACGCAGCCGGATTCGAACTCCGACCTTCCAGAGGATAAAGCAGACAGTCTACCAACTAAGCTAAATCCCTGGTTTATGTATATGTATATATATATATCCCCCCTTCCATGTTTCAGAATTTTCAAAATTTGGGAAAAATTACTTTGCTCATCTCCCTTCCCCCTCCATTTCGTTCTAATTCCTACCCATAGAGTTGCTAATAGGCACCATATAACATAATAATATAAACTGGTAAAGTACCAAAACTTTTTGTAAGTTACATCAAGTCGACAGGCAGGAGGAAATATCAATAAACATACACCTTTCCTGACGTATCAAACCAACTTGACTAAATCTAACATGGATACCCTATGACATCATATTCTGTCGGGACAGAAACATGAGTCTCATAGTGTGCCAGAAGTAGTGTCTCTCGAGGCATATTACCCCAGTTACCCCTACTCACCTGGTTCCTCCAGGTATAGGTTTAGTCTTCAAGTTCAAAAACATGTACAGTAGAGTAGGCCCTTGACCATTTGCGGTTCAGTGCTCATGCCCCCCACATACTCGTGGATTTGCAACAAACCTGGAAGTAACTGACATGTGATTCAAATTTAGCCAATGGCTGAGAAATTTTGTCTCCCTCCTGCTGATTGGTTGCAGATAATATGTGCTCCTCTTTTTTTCTCCTACGCGCACAACTTATCAACATGATTGCCTGTATTGGGAAGTAAACACTGTATTTTAAATGTGGTTTTTAATGATTATTTAAGCAGTATGATGTCACTCAAATGCCCTGCATCTTCTCTCGCTTCTGGTAAGGAGCCGAAGCTCTTTATTCATTAATAAATATTATCAAAGTACAAAATGAAAGTTATTAGTTAATCATTACTACATTTTACTGCATTATTACTGTATTAATGAGTAAGACTGTCTGTAAAATGTGTTTAAGAAGCATATTTTAACGTATGTAATATCAAACATAGGGTTTTAAAACTGCGTCAATAACCTGCGGATTTTCTTGGTCCGCAGGAAGGGCTGGAACCGAACCAACGTGAAAAATGGGGGCCGACTGTAGGCTAACTGGCTGTTCCAAATTCCCCCGGGTATGAATGGTTGTATGGGTTCTGTACCAAGTGTCATCTGAAATAGGTACCAGGCTCCCCACAACCTTAATAGGATTGAGGAGTTTGACAAATTTATAAATGAAATAATATTATACTACGAGAGGCTTTGTCTTAGATATAATCCTACAGGTTTAAGAGTAAAATAAATACAACCAGGAAATACTTGTTTTAAAGATTTATTTTGATTTTTTTTTAGCCTCATTAATTATTTGGACACTGATGATAAACATTTGATCAATTAACAAACAACATTTCGGGGGCTGTAATTTCATGTTTCGGGACAATACCACAAGATTGTGCATTGTGCTTTCTTTGGTAATGATAATAGTATGCTGATAGACTTCCAGACTTTGTGTCCATCTTAGTATTCTTCTCCTTCTTCCTCTTCCTCGAAAGAGTCAATCCCAACCTCCTCGTAGTCCTTCTCCAGGGCAGCCATGTCTTCTCTGGCCTCAGAGAACTCACCCTCTTCCATGCCTTCACCAACGTACCAGTGCACAAAGGCCCGTTTGGCATACATCAGGTCAAACTTGTGGTCCAGACGAGCCCAGGCCTCGGCAATGGCTGTAGTGTTGCTCAGCATGCACACAGCTCTTTGAACTTTGGCCAAGTCGCCTCCAGGCACCACAGTAGGTGGCTGGTAGTTGATTCCCACCTTGAATCCAGTAGGACACCAGTCCACAAACTGGATGCTTCTCTTCGTCTTAATCGCAGCAATGGCCACATTGACATCCTTGGGCACCACATCACCACGGTACAGGAGGCAACAGGCCATGTATTTGCCATGTCTCGGGTCACACTTGACCATTTGGTTGGTTGGCTCAAAGCAAGCATTGGTAATCTCGGCCACTGAAAGCTGCTCGTGGTAAGCTTTCTCAGCAGAAATTACTGGTGCATAGGTAGCAAGAGGAAAATGAATTCTAGGATATGGCACCAGGTTAGTCTGGAACTCGGTCAAGTCGACGTTCAAGGCACCATCAAAGCGCAGAGAAGCAGTAATCGACGACACAATCTGACTTATGAGCCGATTGAGGTTGGTGTAAGATGGACGCTCGATATCTAGGTTCCTGCGGCAGATGTCGTAGATAGCTTCATTGTCAACCATGAAGGCACAGTCAGAGTGCTCCAGTGTGGTGTGGGTTGTTAGGATGGAGTTGTATGGCTCCACCACAGCCGTGGACACCTGTGGCGCTGGGTAAATGGCGAACTCCAGCTTGGATTTTTTTCCAAAGTCTACAGAGAGACGCTCCATCAGGAGGGAAGTGAAGCCAGAGCCGGTGCCACCTCCAAAGCTGTGGAAGACCAGGAAGCCTTGAAGACCGGTGCACTGGTCAGACTGTACAGATAAAGAGCGATGTTAGTCTGCACAACTTCTATTTTCAAAAATTATTTAAATAAACTCTTGAATAGTTTAATCTAATTATTAATCAAAAAGTCATCATGACTACTGATGACTGCTAATAATCAAAGAGCCAAGCTTTGAGTAATTATACCAGTTTACGGATGCGATCAAGGACAGAGTCAATGATCTCTTTGCCAATGGTGTAGTGGCCACGAGCGTAGTTATTAGCTGCATCCTCTTTACCAGATATCAGTTGCTCAGGGTGGAAGAGTTGGCGGTAGGAACCAGTACGAACCTCATCTGAAACAAAAGGTTCCCATGAAGTGAATTCAGTTTCCCACACACTGGAGTAACCGTACCCTGACTGATTGCCCTCCATAATTATTGGTTAAGACATGTCGAAAGGCTTAAAATAAATTCAATTTATATTGCAGAAGCTAGTCTCACACTGAAAAATGTAACCTTCAACTTGACTGAATTTTAAGGGGGGGGGAATCCCAAACGAAGAAATAATTATTTTCAACAGAAATCAACTGTTCCACAATTATCAGCACCCCTAACAATTCCAAGTCAATAAATGTTATTTAAGTATTTCTGTCATTTTTACAGTAGTTTATAAAGTTGATCAGAATATCCAGGAATATTTAATCAGTAATTCATCACTTCCTGTTTCCCTGGGGTATAAATATGACATGACACAGAGGCCATTTCTCTTATCCACTCTTCAACATGGGCAAGACAAAGGAACTCAACATTCAAGTAAGGCAGATGTGTCATCCTTCACAAAGTCAGGCAAAAGCGACAAGAAAATTGCTCCTTGCCTGCACCTGCACATATTTACTGTCAGAGGACTCATTATGAAGTTTAAAACAACCGGAACAGTGATAAAGAAGCCTGGACGAGGACGCGGGGTTATTTTGCCACAAAGCACAGTGAGGAGGATGGTAAGAGAAATATAAAGTTCTCTAAAGCTCACTGTTAAAGAATTGCAACAAATGGGAGCACCGTGGGGTCAGAAAGTTTCCAAAACAACCATCAGGCGCCATCTGCATGCCAAAAAGCTGTTTAGGAGGCATGCACGGAAAAAAACTTGGAGTTTGCTAAGCTATACTGGGATTGTGTGCTTTGGTCAGATGAGACCAAGATAGAGCTTTTTGGCAACAAACACTCTAAATGGTTCTAGTGGAACATAAAAGATGAGTATGCAGAAAAAGACCTCATTCCCACTGTGAAGAAAGGGGCAGGATCGGTGATGCTGTGGCCTGTTTCTCTTTCAGAGGCCCTGGGAATCTTGTTAGGCTGCATGACATCATGAACACTTTGAAATACCAGGACATTTTAAATCAAAATCTGGTGGCCTCTGCCCGGAAGCTGAAGATAGGTCGTCATGGGTCTTTCAGTGAGATAATGACCCTAAACATGTGGAAAAATCTACACAGAAATGATTCACCAGATACAGAATCAAGCTCCTCCCACTGGCCTTCAGTCTCCAAACCTTAACCCCGTTGAAACCCTGTGGAGTGAACTAAAGAGGAGAGTGCAGAAGAGAACACCAGGTCGCTGGATGATTTGGAGATTGTGCAGAGAGAGATGGTCCATGATCTCTCTTTCTATATTCTCTCATCTTGTGAGACTTTATAAAAGATTAGGTGCCGTTTTGTTGGTAAAAGGTGTTGTACAAAGCATTATCATCAGGGGTGCTAATAATTGTGGCACACATGATTTGTTCATTTCTGTAACTGTTTAATCCTAATTAGGGTCGCTGGGAGGCCGGCGCCCATTCCAGCCGATTCTGGGCGAGGGCAGAGTACACCCTGGACAGCTCACCAGGCCATCGCAGGGCGGAAACACGCTGACACCAGCCTTTGATAACCCAGTTCGCTGCACCGGGGGACGGTGACAACCTGTGGTGAGTGGGGCTTGAACCCCCAACCTTAGGATCAGTGATCCAGCACCTTTACCACCAGGACACCACTGCCCAGACATGATGCGATGCAAAATAATTATTTCTTAATGTGGGATTTTCTTCCCCGCTGAATAAATGGACTTGAATTCAAGGTTGGAACCCCCCCCCCCCACCCCCACCCCAAACGTGCTTCTATAATTATTTAAGAAACAAACAAACACACACAAAAAAAAAAAAAATATATATATATATATATAAATAAATAAAAAAGAAGGTAAAGAACACATCCTAACCAGGGGTGCCAATAATTATTTCTATATGTTCTATAATTATTTCTATATATTCTATAATTAAGTCTATATGGATAGCTTGATCTTCTGTGTTACTCGTCCAGAAGAAGATCTTATTTACCAATGACAGTTGGCTCGAGGTCCACAAAGATGGCACGAGGTACAAATTTGCCGGATCCAGTCTCACTGAAGAAGGTGGTAAAGGAGTCATCATGACCACCAACGGGCTTCTGGCTTGGCATCTGACCATCAGGCTGGATGCCATGCTCCAGACAGTACAGCTCCCAGCAGGTGTTTCCCATCTGAACACCAGCCTGGCCAACGTGGACGGAGATGCACTCACGCTAAAGAAAGAGTAAAACGGCAACAAGTCTCATTAGCATGAGATTCTGAAGGATTTCCTAGAACGGGTTTTTTTCCTTCTTCTTCATAATAAATGTTCATCTCAATAAAGGAAACTCAAAACACATGACACACAAGTGAAGAGATTTATTTTACTTTGAATACCACTATAAATCTGTATGCTTGAAGGATTATATAAGAAAAAAATGAAAGCCTATGACGAGAGTAGTGTAAGGTTGTTTATTTGCCATATACAGGGAACAATGGAACCTCATTACCAGCAATGAAACTCTTCAACTCAGAGCCCCCTCGATATTGCACATAAACAACATAAGATAAAACAAAATAAAAATAAAAGCTATGTAATAAAGAAATAAACTACAAAATAAAAAAGTTTCACACACACACACACACACAAATAATAAAAACATAAAAATAAAAACTATATAATAAAGAAATAAACAAGTTTTATATACACACACACACACAAAGAAAAAAATAAAAACATAATAAAAACTATATAATAAAGAAATAAACTACAAAATAAAGTTTTACACACACACACCACACACACACAGATATGCAAAAATAACAAAAATAAAAACTATACAAAGAAATAAACAAGTTTTACACACACACACACAGAAATGCAAAAATAACAAAAATAAAAACTATATAAAGAAATAAACAAGTTTTACACACACACACAAAGAAAATACCAAAAAAATCTAATAATAAAAACATAAAAGTAAAAACTATATAAAAAAGAAATTAACTACAAAATAAAAACGTTTTACACACACACACAGAAATGCAAAAAAATAAAATAAAAACAAAAATAAAAACTATATAATAAAGAAATAAACAAGTTTTACACACACACACACACACACACACACACACACACACACACACAAAGAAAATGGAAAAATCCTGAAAGGAAATACTGAAGTGGTTCTAGTGCGTGTAATGTAATGTGTACAATGTACAGTGCATACAGTGAAAGTGCAAATTATTCTGTGCAGTTTTTACAGAACATCATCGGTTCAGTTGCCTGATGGCTTGTGGGAAGGAACTGTCCCTGAAACTGCTGTCCGGATGGTTCCTGTCTACCTTCTACCTGATGAGGCGTGGAGTACACTTTTCATCAATGATCATAAAAAATAATAATCATTATTAAAACAAATTTTGGATGGTAGTTCAAACTCTTTGTGGAGCACAGCACTTGTATGGTTTTGGGATATTCACGCCAGAGCGTCTACATAGACATAGTACAACAGTATGGTTTTTCTTTCAGCATATTTGCAGTATACACTTGACATGTGTGCTTTCCTTGTTATATTTTTTGTTGCTGTATTTTAGCATCAGATGACAGACACACATAATTGAAGCCTTTGAGAGTTTCATAACATGATACACATTTAAAGGTGACAGTTAAAGTTGGGTGGATGGAGCACACGCACGCACACACACACACACACAGAGTCCAACCAGGATGTAAAATCCCCATTCACCATTATAAAGTCTGTGAATTCCACACTAGCATTGAGCCATGGGTTGTTTGTAAGAAAAAACCCCTGCTGAAAGGTCATTGCACCGTGGTACAGTATTTCACTATTCATGTTTACACATGCAGAAGAAGAAGTTCCAGTTTGGGTCCTCTGACAAGCCCACAAGGCCAAAAACATAAACGTGGGCCTTTACAGGTTTGGGTGAGAGGTGAAGCATGGAAAGCCAACGCCCTTCCATGGAATCTTCAGCACGCCCTCAAGGAAAAGGGAGCGAGGTGCAAATGGCGTGGTGGAATTTCACAGATGTTTCAAACATCTACGCAGCGCTTATTAATATACAGTACAGTATCTGGATGCATGGATATATTTCAAATGAACCTCATGTGATATCCGAGACGTACACTGACGCTGGTATTACGAGAATGAAATGCTGGCACATTCTCGCACACAAGTTTAAAATTATACAGAACATCATTTTTGATTTTTAAAAGCCCAGTAATGATCAGGGATTCTGGGACGGTGCTCCAGAGAGCCGCCCTACTTTAGAGACTTTCTCAAAACAGCGCCTGCGTCCGTTTTTGAGTCAGCTTCTCGTCTCTTCTATTTTTACCCTCCTGCCCCCCTACAGCGATGTGTTACTGGGGAAGGTTATTGGTTTGGCACATGAGAACGGCCTAGTTTGGTCAGGAAGCTATTTATGGCGTGCTGGTACCATCCACATTCACAAACACTTTTAAATACACCTCTACCTTTACCACTGCCAAGCCGTTTATTAACGTCCTACCCAGCAAAGCTCCTCCACTGCGTTTTCATAGTCATCCACACACAAAGAAAGAGTGTCACGTTCAACACAGCCAATGTGATTATTACGAACGCTTTATAATACTGGTATGGAGCTCATATAAGGCTTCCGACTGCACAACTTCCAAATTTCAAGAAGCCAAGAACCCCTCCCTCGCTTAAGTGAACTCATTTCCAGTTTGACAGCGTACCCATTAACCAATCATGCTCCAGAAGGATTTTATGGATGTTTTGACAGATTGTTGTGGAACCACACGGGAAAGAGTATTACTACCCCCAAATCTTTTGGCTTCACTGTAATTGCTCAGATAATAATATTTGTTTATTTTGTATTACTCATTTAAATAACTTGGGTTTCTCAAATTCTTGACGACACCACCTCCCACCCTTTGATGCCATTTTAAGTCTGATACCAGATTTTTGCCAAAAATGCTAGCTCGCCAAGAACTGGCTACGAGTTGGACTAAGTGAGAACACCACCAAATCTATGACTGAGCAAGACCATTAAATACTGACCCAGACCTCAGTGTGCAACCTGTTGAGAATACGGGTGGCCGACTTGCACATATAATGACTTGAATTTAAAAGTGATAAAGTAGATCACTATCTTTATATTGGTCAATATGGGTAGACTTTGGAAACTTTATTGACGCAGTAATCACCAGGTTTAGTCAATTATTAACGTCCCATGGGGCGGCACGGTGGCGTAGTGCTTAGCACGCCCGCCTCACAGCAAGAAGGCCTGGGTTGGATTCCAGGCCTGGGCGTTTCTGTGTGGAGTTTGCATGTTCTCCCTGTGCTCGTGTGGGTTTCCTCCCACAGTCCAAAAACATGCACAGTAGGTTAACTGGCTGTTCCAAATTGCCTATAGGTCTGAGTGCGTCCGTATGTGGCCTAGTGAACCATACAGTAGATCATTGTGGTCACAGATCACAGCCATGACAATCCCTGTATGAGCATCGTTCAAGCTTCAGGGATCAATGTTCATTCCTCATGATTGGATGTAGACGTAGATAGATAGAACGTCCCATGGACATTACGTACATACATTGGGGACTTTTCAAATTCATTCATTTTAATCTTATTAAGGTCATGGAGAGGCTTGAGCCTATCTCAACCAACTCTGGGCAAAGGTCGGGCGCACCCTTGACAGTTAGGCAGTCAATCGCGGGGCAAAACCACACACATCCATTCACACTCACACCTAGAGGCATTTTAGAACAACCGGATGGGCATGTCTTTGCAGTGTGAGAGGAAATCGGGGGTATCGGAGGGAAACCCGACAGGCGAGATTTACAGGAAAACACCCTCGCCAAGCATGCTACCCCAACATAGCTGTACCTAGCCAATTCATCTCGTTATATTTACCTCTGCATTTGTCACATCTAATATGTAAACACCGAAGTGGTGAAGATAGCGTGCTACCATACCGAGTGAATTTAGCAGGTTCTCATCTGTGTAATGCGGAAAGTCGAACCCAATTGTTCGACAGCTCCACAAGACCTCAGCATTCTTAATACTAAGAGGGTGTAAGACTAAAGTACTCTTGCAAGCTTACTCATCCTGTTTTTGTATTTTTTTGTTGTAATCACATATGATTATGAGCACTCCAGTACTTGAGGTGGTATTATTAACATTTCAGAATCACAGAAACATGATTGCTGGTATTCAAGGTGAGCGATCATGGAATGAATGGGCATCGGCTGGCCCTGATCGTTTATTTGCTGTGAATATCCCTCGTCATTGTTTGTTGGAAACCAACTGGTTGTTATCTCTACATGTGTATGTAAGAAGGATCACATGATGAAAAGTGTAAGGTCTGAAATGTGGACCTCTAAAAAGGTTTTACTGCTCTGCCCGCCAAAGATATTTACTATCAAGGGAATCTGGTGCTATTTTCATGAATATGAAAATTCGAGCAGGATAAAGCAGTTACTGATACAGATCAGCATGCGGTATGTGTCTGCTTATCATCGCTTAGTTAAACTGTCAATGGTTTACCATGTAAAGACAAGCTTGGAGGCATTAAATGACTTTCAAACAGCTTCCTTCACTGTGACGCGTGAGAGAAGAAAAAGAAAAACACTGGGGTTTTTTGCTTTAAAAAAAAATCTTTGAAAATGTTTGAAAATGTGTGTGTGTGTGAGTGAGTTGTGTGTGTGCGTGTGACAGTTGTGTGTGTGTGTGTGTGTGTGTGTGAGAGTGTGTGTGTGAGTTGTGTTGTGTGTGTGCTGTGTGTGAGTTGTGTTTAAGTGTGAGTTGTGTGTGTGAGTTGTGTTGTGTTTGAGTGTGTTTGAGTTGTGTTGTGTTTGAGTTGTGTGTGTGTGTGTGTGTGTGTTGTGTGTGAGAGTGTGTGTTGTGTGTGAGTGTGTGTGAGTTGTGTTGTGTTTGAGTTGTGTTGTGTTTGAGTGTGTTTGAGTTGTGTTGTGTTTGAGTTGTGTGAGAGTGTGTGTGTTGTGTGTGAGAGTGTGTGTGTTGTGCGTGAGAGTGTGTGTGTTGTGTGTGAGAGTGTGAGTTGTGTTGTGTTTGAGTTGTGTTGTGTGTGCTGTGTGAGTGTGTGTACGTGTGAGTTGTGTGTGTGTGAGTTGTGTTGTGTTTGAGTGTGTGTGAGTGTGCTGTGTGAGAGTGTGTGTATGTGTGAGTTGTGTTGTGTTTGAGTGTGAGTTGTGTTGTGTTTGGGTGTGTTTGAGTTGTGTGTGAGTGTGCTGTGTGAGAGTGTGTGTATGTGTGAGTGTGCTGTGTGAGAGTGTGTGTATGTGTGAGTTGTGTTGTGAGTTGTGTTGTGAGTGTGTGTGTGTGTGAGTTGTGTGAGAGTGTGTGTATGTGTGAGTTGTGTTTAAGTGTGAGTTGTGTGTGTGTCAGTTGTGTGTATGTGTGTGTGTGAGAGTGTGTATTGTGTGTGAGAGTGTGTGTATTGTGTGTGAGAGTGTGTGTGTGTGAGTTGTGTGTGTGTGTGTGAGTGTGTGTATGTGTTGTGAGTGTGAGTTGTGTGAGAGTGTGTGTATGTGTGAGTTGTGTTGTGAGTGTGAGTTGTGTGTGTGTCAGTTGTGTGTATGTGTGTGAGAGAGTGTGTGTGTTGTGTGTGAGTGTGTGTGTGAGTTGTGTTGTATTTGAGTTGTGTTGTGTGTGTGTGTGTGTGCTGTGTGAGAGTGTGTGTATGTGTGAGTTGTGTGTGTGTGAGTGTGCTGTGTGAGAGTGTGTGTATGTGTGAGTTGTGTTGTGAGTTGTGTTTACGTCACGAGTTGTGTTGTGAGTGTGAGTTGTGTGTGTGAGTTGTGTGCGAGTGTGTGCTGTGTGAGAGTGTGTGTGAGTTGTGTGAGAGTGTGTGTGTGTGTGAGTTGTGTGAGAGTGTGTGTGTGCTGTGTGAGTGTGTGCGTGTGAGTTGTGTGAGTTGTGTTGTGTTTGAGTGTGTTTGAGTTGTGTGTGAGTGTGCTGTGTGAGAGTGTGTGTATGTGTGAGTTGTGAGTGTGTGTGTGAGTTGTGTGAGAGTGTGTGTATGTGTGAGTTGTGTGTGTGTCAGTTGTGTGTATGTGTGTGTGTGAGAGTGTGTGTGTTGTGTGTGAGTTGTGTTTGAGTTGTGTTGTGTGTGTGTGTGAGTGTGTGTATGTGTGAGTTGTGTTGTGAGTGTGTGTGTGAGTTGTGTTGTGAGTGTGAGTTGTGTGTATGTGTGAGAGTGTGTGTGAGTTGTGTTGTATTTGAGTTGTGTTGTGTGTGTGTGCTGTGTATGTGTGAGTTGTGTGTGTGTGAGTTGTGTTGTGTTTGAGTTGTGTGTGAGTGTGCTGTGTGAGTGTGTGTATGTGTGAGTTGTGTTGTGTGTGTGAGTTGTGTTGTGTGTGTGTGTGAGTTGTGTTGTGTGTGTGTGTGAGTTGTGTTGTGTGTGTGTGTGAGTTGTGTTGTGTGTGTGAGTTGTGTTGTGTGTGTGAGTTGTGTTGTGTGTGTGTGTGTGAGTTGTGTGTTCTGTGCGTTGTGTGCGAGTCCATTAAAGCTTTTGTATGCCAGTGTTTTTAAGCTGGTTGTTTGAGAGTACACTATGAAAAAAAGACGAGAAGAATGACTGGGCATAAAGTTGTAAAACAGGAAGTTGTAAAGCGAACAAACACACGTGCTGATGTCACAGCTCAGGCCCGGCTGGGAGTAAACGTACAGTACTGAACATGAGATCAGGTCAGACCACTATCTTTTCTTTAATCGTATTTGCCAGTTTGTTTTAGTTTAGAGTTCTCACTGTCAGTCCATTGAGAGACTAATAATAAACGCACGACATCGCTTCAACACAGCTCGGCGCCGTGTGTGACTCACTGCGAGTTACGTAACACGTTTGAGGTGCAAATAACATGAAAATCGATGAACCAATGCAAATGAACAGAACTCAGGCGCCCGGTTCTGCGCATGCGCAAACCGCTCCTCGACGTACAGGAAGAAGATTTGGCGCGAGGATCAGGACTCGTTTAAAGTAAAGCCGAATAAACAGAAAATAAAAATAAAAACATACGTACACACACAACAGCAGCCCCTTTTATATTCTACCATCTGTTCAGGATTCTTTAGTTTATTAAAAACGATATCATTAGTTTAAATGAGTGCGCGTGCGTTGCATATTTATATTCCCTGATTATTAGTTAAAATAGAATTTATTAATAATTCGTTAAACTTTTATAAATATAAAAATGTACTCACCATTTTGATTTTTGTTTTGTTCTCTCACGGTGTACCTGTAATGGGGTAATGAAGTGAGACACGAACAGCTGTTGCTGACAGACAGTGCTTTATATAGACGCGCGCGCACGCGCACACACACACACACACACACACACACACACACACACGACCGGAGGAGGAGCCAGCAACGCCCACAAAAATGATCACGTATTACAGTGTAAAATCATGTTATATACAATGTAATATATATATATATATATATATATATATATATATATATATATATATATATATATATATATATATACATACACATACAATGTAATAATATATATATATATATATATATATATATATATATATATATATATATATATATACAAAGTGCTGTACAGTATTAATCTCAGAAGGGAAATTATTTCCTCTGCATTTAACCCATACAAAGTGAGCACGCACACACACACACACACACACACACACACACACACACTGGGGCTGCCCTGAGAGCAGTTGGGGGTTATATAATCGTATAAAACAATATAAGATAAGATAAGATAAGATACAGCTTTATTAATCTCACAATGGAGAAATTCACTGTTACAGGCTCTTGAGGTACTATCAGTAGGGGGTGCAAAAATAGGTACAAGTACGAACATACACACATACATATATATTATATAAGTAAATAAATAAATAGATACATAAATAGTATAAATTACTAAACAATAAAAGAAAAGAAAAGAATGGAGCAACTTTATAGATTGGCCTATATTAAAGTGTAATGTATCTGAGTGCAGAGTAGATGGGTTGATATGGTTCACAGTCAGTGGGGTAGATGTGGTTGATTAAAGTGCGCGGGGGTTTTTATTGCACATAACCGGTATTTTCACAGACAGTTACAAAGTGGCGTTGTACAGTCTGATAGCGGTGGGAATGAACGACCTTGGTAGCGCTCCTTCCTGCACTGAGGATGTCTCAGTCGTACACTGAAGGAGCTGCTTAGCTCCTCGACAGTCTGGTGCAGTGGGTGAGAGCTGTTGGACAGGATGGATGTGAGCTTTGCTACCATCCTCCTCTCACTCACCTCCTCCACAGAGTCCAGTGGGCAGCCGAGGACAGAGCTGGCCCTCCTGACCAGCTTGTTCAGTCTCTTTCTGTCCCGCTCTGTGCTGCCCGGGGCCCAGCAGATGGCAGCGTAGAGGATTGCAGAGGCTACCACAGAGTCATAAAATGTCCTGAGCAGAGGTCTGCATATGCCGAAGGACCTGAGTCTCCTCAGAAGGTGGAGGCGACTCTGGCCCTTCTTGTACAGGGCGTTGGTGTTGTGGGACCAGTCCAGTTTATTGTTAAGGTGAACACCCAGGTACTTGAAACTGTCCACTGTCTCAATGTCCTGTCCCTGGATGTTCACTAGTAAATGTGTGTGTGTGTGTGTTTGAGTGCTTCTCCTGAAGTCGACCACCATCTCCTTCGTCTTCCTAGTGTTCAAGCACAGGTGGTTGCGCTCACACCAGTCCACGAAGTCGACGATGACCGACCGGTACTCCAGCTCGTTCCCCTCTGACACACGGCCCACGATGTATATAATATTAAATATAATATTTAGATGCCCGTCCACTCCCACGTCCTCCAGCTTCCCCCGCAGACGCGCTGGCCTGATGGTGTTGAAGGCGCTGGAGAAGTCAACGAATATATATATTATAATATATATATTATAATATATACGAATATAATATTAAATATAATACATAATATTGTATATGATATGTATTCATACAGTCATTCATTTTCTAAGCCACTTCATTCTAATTAGGGTTGCAGGGAGGCTGGCAAACATCTCAGCCGACTCTGGGCAAGGATCGGGTACACCGTGAACAGCTCGACAGGCCATCGCAATGCTAACACACACAACCATTCACACTCACACCTAGAGGCAATTTGGAACAGCCAGTTCGTCAACTGTGCATATTGTTGGACTATGGGAGGAAACTGGAATACCGGGAAGAAAACCCCTGCAAGCACAGGAGAACATGCAAACTCCACACAGAAACGTCCAAGCTGGGACTCAAACCCAGGCCTTTCTGCTTTGAGGCGGACATGATTAACTCTTTAATAGTAAACTTCTGAAGAAATAACTTTCTGTCTATGTTATTAAAAGTAAAATTATTCAAACAGAAATCAGCAATACATAGATTTATTCATTCATGAGTATAAAAATGCATTATTTTATCAGAATGGTATAAAAATACAAGTCTTCTTGTGAAAGAAGAATAGAATACAAGAAACCAATACCACTACTACTACTACTACTACTACTACTACCGTCATTACAACCACTACGACCTTTATTACTACTACTACCACCACCACCACCACCACCACCACCACCACCACTACCATTACTACAACTACAACCATTATTACTTCATCAGTTCATCATCATCATCATTTTCTGTAACCGCTTAATCCTAATTTGGGTCGCGGGGAGGCTGGTGCCCAACTCAGCCAACTTCGGGCAAGGGCAGAGTACACCCTGGACAGCTCGCCAGGCCATCACAGGGTGGAAACACGCCGACGACTTTGCAGCTACTCTTTACGAAAGTCAGCAATGGTTCTTTTACATGCCTCTCACCATAGACAGTGAGAGACATGGCCCGCCTTTGATAACCCAGTTAGCTGCACTGGGGGGACAGTGACTACCTTGTGGAGAGTGGCACTCGAACCCCCAACCTTTGGATCATTGATCCAGCGCCCTATACCACTAGACCACCACTGCCCCCCCATTATTACTTCTACTACTACTATTACTACTAGAACGATTACTATTACAACCATTACTACTACTATTACTACTACCATTACTACTACTACTACTACCACCACCAACACTACTAGTTCTAGTACTACTACTACCACCACAAGCACCACCATTACTACTCCTTTTACCAAAACAATTACTACTATTACCGCTACTCCTATTACACCATTACTATTACTAGTACTGTACTACTAACACCATTACCACTACCACCACCAGTACTACTCTACTACCACTAATACTACCATTATGACTAACAATACTAGTACTAGTACTTCTACTACCTCCATTACTACTGCTACAACTAATACTACTACTACCACCACCACCATCACTACTTCGTCGCTACTAGTACTAATACTACTACTACAACCACCACTACAAGCACCACCATTACTATTACTAGCACTGTACTACTACCACCATTACTACTACTACTACTACCACCACAATTACTGCTACTACTATTACTCCATTACTATTACTACCACCACTACTACTGCTTTTGATGCCACTGTTATTACTTCTTTTGGTACTACCACAGTTACTACTACTACTACAACAAGTACCACCATTAATACTATTTACTGCTATTACTACCACTCTCCTGGAAGACCTGAAGAAAGTGGCTGGGAAGAGGGACATCAGGACCTCACTGCTTAGGCTGCTGCCCTGCGACCCGAACACGGATTAAGTGGACGAAGAAGATGATCCTACTACTACTGATACTAATATTACTATTACTAATTATACTACTACTCCAACTATTTCTCTAAAGGATGGCACATTTATTTTTGTATTTATTCACTCCTCCATATAAATGCATAGGAAATTCTCAACAAGTTGCCACTGTCCCTCCAGTGCAGCTAACTGGATTATCAAAGGCTGGCCATATCTCTCACTGTCTATGGTGTGAGGTTTATGTAAAAGAACCATTGCTGACTTTTGACAAGAGTACCTGCATAGCCGCCAGTGTGTTTCTAATTGGGAGTTGGTGTCCCCTGACGCAGTTCATTCACAGCAATGGTCTGGCAACTCCTGCAGGGGCACTGGAATCCAGTCGTATTGGCTTCTGCCCTTCCATTGAATCCTTCTGGTGGCGCCGACAGGGGGGGACTTGCTGCTTGGGTAACAGCCTGTCCTCCATACTTCCTATTATCCAGGCTCTGCGCGCACTGGAGAGTATCACCACCCGGGAAACCAGTCAGACCGCAGTTCCATAGTCCATCAAGACTGACAGAGGCCTACTACTAGTATATATATATATATATATATATATATATATATATATATATATACAGATGTATACATATAGTGATCCCTCACTACTTCGTGCTTCAGTTTCTGTGGCTTCAATGCATCATGGGTTTTTCAAAAATATTCATAAAAAAAAATCAGGAAATTAAGGGAAACAGGAAAAAAGTTAAGGAAAATGCCGCACAACAAGGCCAATTATACAACAACAACAAAAAAAAAACCCTAAACAAACAAAAACAACCCAACAAAACTACAGTACTTACATTTTTATGTGAGGTGCGCATCTGTATGTGTGTGTATTTATATTCTATTTACATCTTATGCATTATTTTTGAATGTTTAATTGTTATTATAAGCATTTATTGCATTGAATATGTATTCATTGATATTATATACACATATACATATACATCAGTCAGGGAAGGGTCGATCCTACTTCGCGAAAATCGGTGGTCGCAGGGGGTCTCGGTCCCCATTAACCGCAGAAAGTGAGGGATCTCTGTGTGTGTGTGTGTATGTATGGATATATATATATATCTTATATATCTATATCTATATATATATATACCTTAACTGTAGATTTTCTGTATTTTATCTCTGTATATTTATCCCACACAAGATGCTTTCCCTATTAAAATCCACTGGTTATGAATAAGGTTCAAGATAATAGAACCCCCTCCCACACTGTATAGTGTTCTATTGTAACAATGAATGGCTCTTTGTTTCCAATAGAGAGTATTTATCCCTACATGCCCCAAATAGACTATAAAACCATATTTACTTTTTATGAGCACAGTGGAGCAGTGATTAGCACGTTCGCCTCACGGAAAAAGGATCTGGGTTCAATTCCCGGGCTCTGGTGTTTGTGAGGAACTTGCAGTTTCCTCCAGGTACTCCGGTTTCCTCCTGCAATCCAAATATATGCACAGAAGGCTAACTGGATGTTCCAAATTAAGTGTGAGTGTGAATAGTTGTATTGTGAGCCGTTCCCGGTCTACCTCGAACAGGGTCGGCTGAGATGGGTGCCAACATCTCCGCGACCTTAATTAGATTTAAGCTGCTTAGGACATGAATACAGTAGATATTTCTTTGAATAAAGACTTAGTCCACACTATCATATGCAAAGGAATGAAAACGGACTTATTGCGTGACTTTACTGTCCTCTGGTGGCGGTATTCCTCGACTACAATAATTATAGAATTATCTATTTGTTCATTCATTAGTTCAATTCACCCTTCGGTGTGCCTTTTGGTCACTGGATTTTCAGAAGTATGTATTTAAAAAAGAAATAGTTGTTTTTTGTAAATATACAAAAATCAAAATCAGGCATTTTTTAATGGATGGCACAGTGGAATCATTGTTAACAAGTCCACCTTACAGTCAGAAGGTCCTGGGTTCGAGTCTGCAGTGTTTCTGAGTGGAATTTCCTCTGAGTACTCCGGTTTCGTCCCACAATAAAAGGACATGCACATTAGGCTAATTGGCTTTGTCAAATTGCCCCTGGGTGTGAATGTAAGTGTGAATGGTTGTGTGTATTGTCCTGTGATGGTCTGTTCAGGGTGCATCCTGTGCTTGCCCAGTGTTGGCTGACATAGGTTCCAGCCTCCCCTCAATCCTAGGAGTATGATTAAGTGATTTGGTGAATGAGTAATGATGAGATGTTTTTAAAATTTTTATGGTTAAAGGTCGAAGGCCAAATATGCAAAAAACCCTAAACAAACAAAACAAATAAACAACCCAAAACCTACTATCAAAACTACAGTGGTACCTCGGTGCTCGAACGCTTTAAGTCGCTTTAAGAATGCCTGGAAGTCGACCAAAATCCGGAAGTCGAATGCTAAAAAGCGCAAGAAAAAAAACGAGACCAAGAGGGAGGGGAAATACAGACGCTCCCCGACTTACGTCACCCGTTTTACGTTTTTTTTCCATGTTTTTTTTTTTCAAAAAAAAAAAAAGTCAAATTTTGAGTTTAGACGTACCTACGTAGTACGCTGATGTAATGACGCAATGATGCTGCATTCATTGTTTACAAACTACAGACTCATATATCTGAGTTATATAGAGTGCGACCCTTGTGTTAAGACGTCGTCTCTGTGATCTTTGTGTTTACACTGTTTTGCGGACTTTTGTAACCCGAAGCAAATATGGTTGGTCAGAAGCGTAAGCCTACTAGCATGGGTGCAAGTCTCATACACGGATAAATTAACTATCTGTTCAGATCAGTACAACCTACCATGCAGACTCAGTTAAGCAAAGAGTTGTAAAATGAATGAAAACCCGAATCCACAAATTACAGAACAATTACAGATATTTATTATCTTTTAGCAGAATCCTAAGAGTGTATACTTATTTTTATATTAATATTCATTAAGACTTAGGACTTAGGAATTAGGACTTGTTCTTTGTATGCATCTCTTGAATAAAGTTTGCTTACACAAAATAAAGAACTCTCCACTTTGCTGGGATTCACATCAGTGCAGGCTGTGCTCTAAACGGCACCCTTGTGCACTTGAAAGACCGGAAGTCTGGATAACCCACAGCAAGTACACTACTTTCGCAAGTACACTACTTTCGGTATTGAGTGCCTCATATATTGTAAGCGTTAATTGGCTGTTTTAAGCTTCATGTAAAGTGACTCAGTATAAATAAGTGACTTATTTGAAATAATTGTTGATATTATTTGAGATATTTGATATTATTTTACAATGTTATGTTTATAATAATTGATTTAGGGTGTTTTATGAGATACGGTAATGGTATTTATGGATGGAAAGGACAGTATGAGCATCATACGTCACACGTCATACGTCATACATCACTGTAACAACTTACGTTCGGAAGTCCGGAAGTTGTTGATACTATGAATCACCCTGATAAAGCTAAAGCTAGCAGTGCTGTGAACACCTTTCAGGATGAGGTCATGAGTCACTTTCGTAAGCTTTTGAAAAGAAGACAGAAACAAGCCACTTTAGAAATGTTCTTTAAGAAAAGAAGGAACATCCTGAAGAAGAGTCATCCATGCCAAAGCAAGTAGCAAGAGAAAAAAACCCCACCTTTGGCTGATTCACCTAAAGCTGTTATGGAAGGGGATCCTCCTCCTCTCTCCCTCTTCAACATTTATGTATGCCAACTGCTGGCCACCACAAAGGTAAACATTATTATATTTATTGTTCTTATGCTTTAACTGTATTGTGATTTAATTTTCGTGTGTTATGGGCTGTTTTGTGAGAGACTCTGGTTTTGGTGACTCCAAATCTCTCTCTCTCTTTATGCATGCAGACATGGAGAGGGGCATGGCTGTCACACATGGGTGGAGCGTTAAGCACACAAACACCTGATTCCACTCAGCAATCATCGAGCTATCAAGACGAGCAACGCGCTCTTAACGGTGCTAGAAGATTGTCCCTCTTTGCATCCCCTTTTCTCCGTGATCACTCTGGCACTCTGAAGTTCCCTTAGTTTATGATTTTCATTTTCTCTGCATCTGTAAAAGTGAGTACAATTTCCCCGTGCTCTAGTGCCTTCCCTGTGAAAAATAAAGCTCATCCATTTTCATCACACTCTGTCTCCTGCATTTTTGGGTCGGGCTGAATGTTCCTGGTGTCACAGAAGGACTAGAAGATTCTGTGATGCCAGGAACAGTCAGCCGGACCCAAAAATGCAAGAGATAGTGTATGATAAAATGAAGGAGCTTTATTCCCATAACATAGTGGACTGTATTCAGTCATTTTTTCACCTAATTTGCGGACCTACGGTATGAGTTACGGTACCGTTAACTTCTGTTCAAAAGACAATGGAACGGATTAAGACTATTTACATTATTTGTATTTGAAAAATGGATCGGGAATTCGATCAAATAGGAATTCGACAAGCCGTCGGGAACGAATTATGCTCGAGTACCAAGGTACCACTGTAGTTACATTTTTGTGAGGTGCACACATGAGTGCGTGCACGGGCATCTGAGTGCGTGCAGGCACGTGCGTCTGTATGTGTGTGTATTTATATTTTATTTACATCTTATGCATTATTTTTTAATGTTTAGATGTTATTATAAGCATTTACAACATTGAATATGTACTTATTGATATTATATACACATATACATGTATGTATATGTCAATTGGGGGGGATCCCACTTCGCGAATGGTCACGGTGGGATCTCAGTCCCAATGAACCACAGAAAGTGAGGGATCCCTGTGTATAGGTGTATGTATATATATATATATATATATATATATATATATATATATATATATATATAAGATAAGATACAGCTTTATTAATCTCACAATGGAGAAATTCACTGTTACAGGCACTTGAGGTACCATCAGTAGGGGGTGCAAAAATAGATACAGATACAAACATACACACAGACAAATATATTATATAAGTAAATAAATAAATAGATACATAAATAGTATAAATTAATAAACAATAAAAGAAAAGAAGGGAACAACTTTGTAGACTGGCCTATATTCAAGTGTATATATATATATATATATATATATATATATATATATATATACACATACACACACACACACACACACACACACACACACACACACACACACTGGATCTGGAGAAAGCATATGACAGGGTGCCGAGAGAAGAACTGTGGTGAGGAAGTCTGGAGTGGCAGAGAAGTATGTTAGAGTGGTGCAGGACATGTATGAGAGATGTAAGACAGTGGTGAGGTGTGCTGTCGGTGTGACAGAAAAGTTCAAGGTGGAGGTGGGACTGCATCAAGGGTCAGCTCTCAGTCCCTTCTTGTTTGCTATGGTGATGGACAGGCTGACAGACGAGGTTAGACAAGAATCTCCATGGACTATGATGTTTGCAGATGACATCGTGATCTGTAGTGAGAGCAGAGAACAAGTGGAGGAAAATCTAGAGAGGTGGAGGTATGCCCTGGAAAGGAGGGGAATGAAGGTTAGTCTCAGTAAGACAGAATACATTTGTGTGAACGACAAGGACCCAAGAGGAACGGTGAGGTTACAGGGGGCAGAGATACAGAAGGTGGAGGATTTTAAGTACTTAGGCTCAACAATCCAGAGCAATGGAGAGTGTGGAAAAGAGGTGAAGAAGCGTGTGCAGGCAGGTTGGAATGAATGGAGAAAAGTGTCCGGTGTGATATGTGTGATAGGAGAGTATCGGCAAGAATGAAGGGAAAAGTGTACAAGACGGTGATGAGGCCAGCGATGTTGTATGGTTTAGAAACAGTGGCCCTGGGGAAAAGTCAGAGTTGGAGGTTGCAGAGATGAAATGTTGAGTTTCTCTTTGGGAGTAACGAGGATGGATAGGATCAGAAATGAGTACATCAGAGGGACAGCACACGTTAGATGTTTTGGAGACAAAGTCAGAGAGGCTAGATTGAGATGGTTTGGACATGTACAGAGGAGGGATAGTGAGTATATTGGTAGTAGGATGCTGAGGTTGGAACTACCAGGCAAAAGGCCCAGAGAAAGACCAAAGAGAAGATTTATGGATGTGTTGAAGGCGGACATGAAGGTCGTTGGAGTAAGAGTAGAAGATGCAGAGGATAGGGAGAGATGGAGGCAGATCATTTGCTGCGGCGACCCCTGAAGGGAACAGCTGAAAGGAAAAGAAGAAGACACACACACACACACACACACACACACACACACACACACACACACACACACACACTGAGGCTTTCCCAGACAAGCCGAGAGACAGTCCCTCCAGCGTGTTCTAGGTTGACCCTTTCTCCCCTCTCTTCTGCAACAAAGATACACGATACTAAAAACAAATAGACTCAAGAATAGTTTTTACTCAGACATTGTTAAACATGCACCCCCCCACCATCACACACACAGAATAATTATCATTCAGGTTCATCCTACTTCGTGGATTTCGGTGGTCGCATGGGGATCTTGGTCCCAATTAACCGCGGAAAGTGAGGGATCTCTGCATACTATATATATATATATATATATATATATATATATATATATATATACACACACACACACACACACACACACACACGCACGCACGCACACACACACACACACACACAGGGATCCCTTGCCACTTCGCGCTTCAATTCATGCGGCTTCATGCAGTGTGTTCTTTTTTTTTTTAAATAACCGTCAGCATGTTTCTGTCCCTTGCTAAAAGGTTTTGTGTCAGGCAGGGCATCCAACGTAAAAACCTATGCCAAATCAAATGTGTGAATCATTTGCTGTGGCGACCCCTGATAACGGGAAAAAGCTCAAAGGAAATGTCATTCATTTAATTAAAAAAATAAGGAAATTAAGGAAGAATAGGGAAAAAAGTGGCAATAGTGGTCTAGTGGTTAGGGCGCAGGATCGGTTCAAGTCTCCACAAGGTTGCCACTGTCCCCCCAGTGCAGCTAACTGGGTTATCAAAGGCCGGCCATGTCTCTCACTGTCTATGGTGTGAGGCATGTAAAAGAACCATTGCTGACTTTCGTAAAAAGAATAGGCTGCAAAGCCGTCAGCGTGTTTCTATCCCTCGTTAAAAGGGTTGTATTAGGAAGGGCATCCGACTCAAAAAAGCCTATGCCAAATCAAATGTGCGAATCAGATGATTCACTGTGGCGACCCCTGAGAAAGGGAAATGCCGAAAGGATGGAAAAAGATATACTAGTCCTTCTCAAAAAATTAGCATATTGTGACGAAGTTCATTATTTTTGGTAATGTACTGATAAAAATTAAACTTTCATATATTTTAGATTCATTGCACACCAACTGAAATATTTCAGGTCTTTTATTGTTTTAATACTGATGATTTTGGCATACAGCTCATGAAAACCCAAAATTCCTATCTCAAAAAATTAGCATATCATGTTCAGGTAGTCTAAACGAGCTATTAACCTAATCATCTCAATCAACCAATTAACTCTAAACACCTGCAAAAGATTCCTGAGGCTTTTAAAAACTCCCAGCCTGGTTCATTACTCAAAACCGCAATCATGGCTAAGACTGCCGACCTGACTGCTGTCCAGAAGGCCATCATTGACACCCTCAAGCAAGAGGGTAAGACACAGAAAGAAATCTCTGAGCGAATAGGCTGTTCCCAGAGTGCTGTATCAAGGAACCTCAGTGGGACGCCTGTGGGAAGGAAAAAGTGTGGCAGAAAACGCTGCACAACCAGAAGAGGTGACCGGACCCTGAGGAAGATTGTGGAGAAGGGCCGATTCCAGACGTTAGGGGACCTGTGGAAGCAGTGGACTGGGCTACAGGTGCCACATTCCCCAGGTCAAGCCACTTTTGAACCAGAAACAGCGGCAGAAGCGCCTGACCTGGGCGACTGAGAAGCAGCACTGAACTCAGTGGCCCAAAGTACTTTTTTCGGATGAAAGCAAATTTTGCATGTCATTCGGAAATCAAGGTGCCAGAGTCTGGAAGAAGACTGGGGAGAAGGAAATGCCAAAATGCCTGAAGTCCAGTGTCAAGTACCCACAGTCAGTGATGGTCTGGGGTGCCATGTCAGCTGCTGGTGTTGGTCCACTGTGTTTTATCAAGGGCAGGGTCAATGCAGCTAGCTATCAGGAGATTTTGGAGCACTTCATGCTTCCATCTGCTGAAAAGCTTTATGGAGATGACGATTTCATTTTTCAGCACGACCTGGCACCTGCTCACAGTGCCAAAACCACTGCTAAATGGTTTACTGACCATGGTATTACTGTGCTCAATTGGCCTGCCAACTCTCCTGACCTGAAGCCCATAGAGAATCTGTGGGATATTGTGACGAGAAAGTTGAGAGACACCAGACCCAACACTGTGGATGAGCTTAAGGCCGCTATCGAAGCATCCTGGGCCTTCAAAACACCTCAGCATAATATATACACACATATATATTTATTAGATGCGCACCTTACATAAAAATGTATGTAGTTTTGATGGGGGTTTTTGGGTTGTTTTGTTTTTTTTTGCATAATTGGCCTTGTTTTAAAGCATTTTCCTCATCTTTTCCCCCTGTTCTTCCTTAATTTCCTTATTTTTTTAATTCTATGAATCTTTAAAAAAAAAACACAAGATGCCCTGAAGCTGCATGAATTGAAACGCGAAGTAGTGAGGAATCCTTATATACAGCATACATATATTTTTTTCTTTAATTTTGTATATAAAGAATTTACATTTATCTCATTCTTACTTTTTATGGAGCAACTGTGCACACACAATTTCTTCTGGGGGTAATAAAGTACGTATTCTGATTCCTTCTCTTACTGTGACTCTGGATGGCTGGTGGTTCAAGTTGCGTGTGGATCTTGGAGCAGCTCTGTCTCTGCTGACCTGAATCGTGTTCTCAGCTTGTTTCAGCTGCTGCACCTTCTTCTGCTTCTCCTGGATTCTTTGCTGGGATTTCATATGCTCCTCCTTTAACTTCCCCCGAACACAAATCACTTACATTCCACTCTCCAACAGAAATCACTAACTAAAGCAGCTGAATCTCAATGAGAAATACACATCAGATGAATCCATTCAGAAAACATTTCTCCTTCTCATCTCTTTCTTATTTCTCTCTGCTGAAACTGGTACAGCATTGTGACCTTTGTGATTCTCCAGCAAACGTAAAAGAACAAATTCACCTTTTGTCAGTATGATAGTAGATCTCCATCAACTTGCCATGTCCATAGCAGATATTAATCTGGAGGTTTGAAGAGACTTCGATCAGAATGTGCTTTTCTAAAGCAGTACGTTCAAGATGAGGTTTAAGATGAGTCTCACAAAAAGGAGCTTAGACAGATCATACAAGATTTGATGGCATTGTGTTTTCTCTCGATGCAGAAATCATACTCCACACCCCGAGGTTCAGTGTAACAGTGAGCAGGAGAACCTTCTTGGACTTCATTCCTCTTCAGTTTCTCTACCACTTGAGCCAGAATGTTGTTTCTGTGGAGAACAGGCCTCGGAGTGGAAGAGTATCTACACTGAGTACAGATGTAGACACACTTCTCAACCTCCTGATCCCAGTGACGATTAATACACACCTTACAGTAGCTATGAGCACATCGAGCAGTCACCGGATCCTTCATTCGAAATACAAACAAACTGACCAACAGAATAAAAAAAACTGAAACACAGGCCTCACCCATTTTCCTGCATTTTACTCTCAAAGAGAGATATCTTTTACAGTCTGTTTGTCTGTCTTCCTTTCGGCTTTTTCCCTTTCACTCAGGAGTTGCCACAGCGAATCATCTGATTTGCACATTTGATTTGGCAGAGGTTTTTACGTCGGATGCCCTTCCTGTCACAACCCTTTTTTAGCAAGGGATAGAAAAATGCTGACGGCTTTGCAGCTACTCTTTACGAAAGTCAGCAATGGTTCTTTTACATGCCTCACACCATAGACAGTGGGAGACATGGCCCGCCTTTGATAACCCAGTTAGCCACACTGGGGGGGGGGGGGGGGGTTTGACGGACAGTGACAACCTTGTGGAGAGTGGGACTCGAACCCCCAACCTTTGGATCAGCGATCCAGCACCCTATACCACTAGACCACCACTGCCCCAGAGATATCTTTTACAGTATTGTTCAAAAATAATAGCAGTGTGTTTAAAAAGTGAATAAAGCTTTAAATCCTTAAAGCCTTTATTTGCAAATACACAAATGCATTAGGAATACTACACATTCCATTCCAAATCAAAACATGAAAAAAAAAAAATCAATCTTCATCAATATTGATCAATAACAATATCAGTATATCAAAATGTGTTTTCCTCCAGATGTTGAAGAAAAGTGAATATAAAAGTGTTAAAAAATAGCACATTCTTTACAAACTCATACATTCACTATATAAACTGAAAAATGGTGTAAGATTTTGTTTTCCTTTGAATCAACGACATAATATTTAGTTGCATAACCACTGTTTCTGAGAACTGCTGTACATCTGTGTTGCATGGAGTCAACCAAATTCTGGTACCTGTGAACAGGTTTTCCAGTCCAGGATGGTTATACTACATTCCACAGTTCTTCTGTTTTTCTTGGTTTTACCTCAGAAACTGCATTTTTTTATGTCACCCCACAAGTTTTCTACTGGATTAAAGTTCGGGGATCAGGCTGGTCACTCTATAACATCAATCTTATTGTTCTGGAACCAAGATATTGCCCTTTAATTGATGTGTTTGGGGTTGGTGTCTTGTTGGATCACCCATTTCAAGGGCAATTCATCTTCAGCATAAGGCAGCACATATTTAATCTGATCCATGATTGATGATATGTGATAAATAGGCCCGAAACTTTACGATGAGAAACATCCCCATATCACAATGCTTGGGCCCACTGTGCTTCACTGTCTTCACAGCATACTGTGGCTTGAATTCAGTGTTTGGGGGTCGTCAAGACCCAAAAAGAACAATCTTATTTTCCTCAGTCCCCAAAATGTTGTGCCATTTCTCTTCAGGCCAGTCAATGTGCTCTTTGGCTAATTGTAACCTTTTCAGCACATGTCCTTTTTTCAACAGTGGAACCATTTGTTGTGCACATTAAAAAAAATCCTGGCTCCGCCACTGTGCATGTGTGAGTGAGCTCAGGGTCACACTGATGTTGGATTGAAATAAGTGCCTGTCCTGCTGTAGTTTGGAGAAGACATGACATACAACAGGAGGCTGTCTGTAAAAAAGAAAAATGGGAGGTGAGATACTTATATTGTCACCAGCAGTAAATACACCCTGCCTCATGCAAGCAAACCTGTATCTCTCAACACTCAATTTTGCAGTCCCTTTGGCCCCTCGATACCTGTCAGCTGCCACAGGAGACATCTGGGACAACCAAGGCTGAATGGACTCCTTAGTTAGCTTGAGAGATTCCTTTAGAATACTTCACCATTGGTGTCCAACAGCAATTTTTAGGTTGCCACCACGAGAGGCAACAATGACCTAGCCTTGGCTTTTGGAAGCTGCATCTACGATGGAGGCCCTGAAGATGGAACATTCAGTTTCCATCTCCCCAATGTCCCGGGGAAGATGGGGACATGGAAACTGAATGGTTCCCATTTAATCCTCATCGGTTTCCAGTTAACTTTCACTTCACATTTGGGTTTACCAGGTCTATTCAGCGGTCTTCCTTGCCACTGAATTCAACTCACCACCAGGTGGCAATCAGTTGATAGCTCTGTCCCTCTCTTCTCTGAAGTGTTCATGACATATGACCACAGGCCTGATAATATGACTACTAGATCAATTATTAGCCTTTGGCTTTAGGTGGTCTAGTGCCAAGTACTATGAATCACCTTATGCACATGGTGTTATAAGAGATAGGCTATTCATACTAATCACTCCTCTGGGGCAGTGGTGGTCTAGTGGTATAAGGCGCTGGATTGCTGATCCAAAGGTTGGGGGGTCGAGTCCCACTCTCCACAAGGCTGTCACTGTCCCCCCCAGTGCAGCTAACTGGGTTATCAAAGGCGGGCCATGTCTCTCACTGTCTATGGTGAGAGGCATGTAAAAGAACCATTGCTGACTTTCATAAAGAGTAGGCTGCAAAGTCGTCAGCATGTTTCTGTCCCTTGCTAAAGGGTTGTGACAGGAAGGGCATCCGACGTAAAAACCTCTGCCAAATCAAATGTGTGAATCAGATGATTCACTGTGGCGACTCCCAAGTAAAAGGGAAAAAGCCGAAAGGAAGACAGACAGACATACTAATCACTCCTCTCCAGGTCACTACATCATTGTCCGTATGGGCAGTGAAGTCTCCAAGGAAAAAATGGAGTCCCCAGATTTCACTGCTTCCAGAACACCACTTAGAGACACCAAGAAGTCTGTATAATCTAAACTGCCATTTGATGCATAAGCACAGTCAACACCTTTCCCCTTGCAACTTGCAGTCACAAGGAGGAAATCTTCTTAACCAATGAGGTGAATACCAGCTGCCTAAAACACTCTGTGCATGCAAGAAACCCCTCAACCATCTCACAGCTGAAAGATTTCTGCATTGAAGACAGGGGCAAACTTTCCTCACATTGAAGCCAGAGGATGGTAGATGGCTACAAGAAGCATCTCACTGAAGCTATTTCAGCCAAAGAGGTTAACACTCGGTATTAGGAGGTAGGGTGTCCAAATTTTTCCTTCATTAAAATATGCATTGTTCATATCTTTTGTTTCATGAGTAAAAATGTTAATGTTTTTAATTACAGTGAAATCAGGTCATTTCCCATAAATAAATAAAAACAAGATTGGACATCATTATGTGACATTTCTTAATAAAGAATTGGCTATTTAATGGGGTGTCCTAATTTTTTCCACATAACTGTATACGTGGCTGCAGTAGTCAGGTCAGGTAATTCATTTACCATTGGTAATACATAAACTTCATACATGTGAGAGGGTCTACCAGCCCCCCTGGCTTATCTTGGGAGGCAGGCTTTAGAAAGTCCTGCAGGAAAAAACAAGACCTGGCAAAGGGCTTGGCCCACTCCTCAATTCTGGCTACCAGCTGGGCATGCTACCCTGCAGGCTGCATGCATTTTCGCCAAGGCTAGTGGAATCAACCCTGATGACACACCTCCAACAGGCAGACGAGACATTGCTGGTAGCTGGCAACTCCTGCAGCTGTGGTGATCTTCCAATGTATCAAATTGTCTTTCCTTGGAGAGCTTCTGCACAGCTGAGAGGGGTGGATCGCTCATGAACACACCATTCTCTCCATACACAGTAACCAGGCATGCAGAGTGTGATTGGAGGAGGAGAGGACACTTCCTACTCATGCTCCATGAGCTTCAGTGAACCAACACGGGGAGGACAGCCACCAGTTCAAAGCTCCTCTAGACTGGAGTAAGGAAGGGTGCATGAGTTCTCCCTGACGGTAAGAGAGGCTGTTTAGCTGCACTGATCAGCTTCTGCCCGCCTAAGTTGGGCAGCCCTAGCCATTAAGAAGCTGATCCGTCACATCTGCCTGGCACTGTGGGTGCAGGAGAATAAGTCAAAAGCTTAAAAGCAGATGTAAGCAACACACCCAAGCACTCTAATAAAACCAAACAGATGTTGTTATGACTGGGAACATAGAATGTCAGGACCTTGTGTCCAGGCCAGAGACAACCCCCTCATGAACATGGAACAAATCAGGAAAACTGCTGTGGCCCATTATGAACTAGAGTATATCAATTGGAAGTTGACATTGCTGAACTATAGAAAATATTTCTTGCAGGTACTGGCCATATCAAAGAGCAGCATTACATATTCTACTCACAAGGCCGGAGCGAAGAACTTGCTAGTTGACTCCATCACGACATCTGTTGATGATTTATGCCCATACCCCCACACTGGCACAGATGAAGAGGAAAAAGGCTAAGTTCTATGATGAGGTCAGCCAATCACTTCAGCGATTTCCAAGACAAAAACTCCAAGACAGAGCTAGCCTTGCCCAAGTAGCACTCAGCCAAACCAAGAGTAGCTAGTAAACTGAATACCCAAAGCATGAAAGACTACTCAAAATGTGAAGTTTTGACTACCGGGGTGTGGGGGGTAGGTGGGTGAGGGCCTCCAAGGTGAGTGCCTGGTGGTTGTGCTTCAGCTCATAGAGCCCATCAAAAAGGAGACACGGGTCCGCCATGCTATGGACCAAATACCTGTTGGAGCCAGAGCTTCCTGAGTTCTGTGGTGGCTGAAGGCATGGGTTCTGTAAAATGAGCCTTGTTTTGTGCCTCTATTATTGAATCAGCAGCCTGTAGCTGTCATCAGAAGGTCATTGGTGCCTGTCGTGGCAGTAACCCGGAACCTAGTGGTGAATGCCTGAGGTGAGAGCATACAATTGAATAAGGAGGCCTATTTGATCATTTTGGCCTGTGGGACTCCTGAGACAGCAGAAAGGTACAGGAAGACCAAATATGCTGCAGCCTGGGCTGTCGCTGATGCAAAATCTCGAGTGAGGGAGGGTTTGGTGCGCGTCTGGAAAGTGACTACTGGTTGGCCTCAAAAAGGTTCTGAACTACCATCTGACACCTTAGAAGGGGGAAATACTGATTACAGTGGAAGTGTGGGGAGCTGCTCCCCTTGACTGAGGATATTGCAGGAACAATGTGGTTTATATCCTGGCCACAGCACTTGTGACCAGCTCTACACACTCTACAAGATCCTGAAGGGAACAAGGGAGATTGCTCAATCGGTCCAATTACTTTGTGGATTTAGAGAAGAGTTTTGACCATGTACCTTGGGCTGTCTTGTGGGGAGTGTTCCAGGAGTATGATGTATCATACAAATTTCTGTGAGTCATTACGTGTCTGTACCACTGGAGCCAGAGCTTGGTCTGCATTGGTAACAGGTTGAATTTGTTTCCAGTTAGAGTTGGAGTCCACCAAGGCTGTCCTTCATCACTGATTTTGCTCAGAGTTTTTATGGACAGAATTTCTACGTGCAGCCAAGACTTTGAGGAGTTCTGATTTAATGGCCATCGAATCTCATCCCTGCTTTGTGCAGACGATGCCCTTTTGGATTCTTCAATCCAGGACCTCCAGCTCTCACTGGAGTGGCTCACAGTTAAGTGTGACGTGGCCATGAAGAGAATCAGCACTTCTGAATCTGATACATGGTTCTCAGCCGGAAAATGGTGGAATGCTCCCTCTGTGTCTGAAATGAGGTTTTACCCAAAGTGAAGGTGTTTAAATATCTCAGGAACTTGTTCACCTGCATGGTCTGTAGTGGGAAGAGGGAGCTGAGCTGAAACGAGAAGCTGTCAATTTACCAGGTCAATCTACATTTCAGCCCTCACCTATGGCTACTAGCTTTGGACAATGAGCAAAAGATTGCAGAGCCAGGCAGCTGAAATTAACTTCCTTCCTAGGGTGGTGGGGCTTCCCCTCAGATATGGGGTGAGAAGCTTAGCCATCCGCAAAGAGCTCATAGTAGAACCACTGCTTCTCTGGGTTGAGAGGAGCCAGTTGAGGTGGCTCAGGCATCTGATTAGAATGCCTCTAGAATGCCTATCTGGTGTTTCAGGCATGTCCAACCAGAAAGAGACCCCAGGGCTAGAGGAACCATGTCTATTGGCGGATCTGGGAATACCTCAGTGTCCCCTTGAAAGAGCTGGAGGAAGTGGCTGAATCTTACTGCTTAGGCTGCTACACCATGAAAAGAGGTGTGGCTCCCACTGAACCAGATGAACACCTAATAAGACATTTTGCAGAGGTTATTGGGACAGTACCTTGCTTCCTACCCTTCACTTGGAGAGCAGAAAGCATAACTTGTGATCCTTTCCAGAATTTCTGTAACTTTTGCACACAGGACAGATGCTGTAAAGGCTGCCTGCATGAAGTAACACCATGGAGTCCTCAAGAAATGAGCTGCAACATATGTTCAGTGCGCCTGCAGACATGAAAAAAAGGAAAGCACTACATTGTAGCAAAATTTGAAGAAACAAATGGCTGGACTTCCGAGTCAGTTAGCCGAACTCAAGCCACAGAATTGCCAGACACCCAGATCCCAGCTTAAAGGGGAAATGAAGCACATCAGAATGTAACACTGTCTTGCTTCATTTGGTCCTCAATATCACGTTTTTGCAGCTGATCAGTTGAAAATCGCCCTGATATTAATGTAAATCCAATTTGAAATTCGCGGTGTGAGACCATGTAAGCCACCATTGGTCCCCGGCCGAGAACAAATTTTCCTGTGACGTCACTGGATTGGTGGTTGTGAACTTGTGTAAATATCACAATGGATAGCAACGCATCAATGCATAATAATAAAACGCCCTTAAGTACCGGTCATCATTGTATCGCAACTGGCTGTATAAACAGCTATTATAAACGTAAAGGCGTGCACTTTCACTAGCTGCCTGTAAGCAACAGTAAGCTATTGAAAGCCTGACTCAGTGCATTGAAACACGCCAACCCACCAGTTAATGAAAGCGCACGCATTTGCAATGCCCATTTCAGGACAGAACATTATGGACACACATACAAATCCGACAAAACTGGTTTCGTGGTGTGGTCCAAAACCAGATTGTTTAAACCAGGATCAGTTCCGACCATATTTGACTTTTCTCCATACAATATTACAAGCACAGACAGACCAAGCACACTGCAAAGTAATACAGTATCAGCACGTAAGTGAAGGGCGGAAAACTGAGCTCTCCAGGCTGAACACACAGAGGGATGGAATATATGTAGGGCTAAACACACACACACACACACACACACACATATATGATTTTCAGAGTAGATCCTTCCGTAGGAGAGTGCTCAATACTTTTTGGTAGAGCAAATAACAAAAGGACAGGACAAAGACTTTCTATTGAAACTCCATTTATCACTACAGATCTGTTTTGAGGGGTGGTGAAACCATCCTCTCTCTTCAGGTGATTATAGAAGATTCTTCTATAATCACCTGAAGAGAGAGGATGGTTTCACCACCCCTCGAAACAGTTCTGTAGTGATAAATGGAGTTTCAATAGAAAGTCTTTGTCCTGTCCTTATATATATATATATATATATATATATATATATATATATATATATATATATATATATATATATATATATATATACACACACACACACACACACACACACACACACACACACACACACACACACACAGTTGGCCACCAATTTACGAAATTAATCCGTTCCAGAGACCTTTTCATATTGCGGGGATTTCATAAGTAGGGGTCGCATCTTACATGTTAAACGCCTAATTCGTTCCAAGGCTCCAGTCTTTGGACTGGATAAACCTCACAAACCCTTTAAAAAGGATAAAAGTACACCAATTTTGTATGAAATATATGTTAAAAGTAAATTATCAATTAAACCATTTAAACATTTTATTAACATATTAAACCATTTATTAACATATTTATTAATTAAACCATTAAACATTTTTTTTTATTAACACACACACACACACACACACACACACACACACACACACACTTCTCTCTCACACGCTGTGGGCCACGCCCACAAGACGTGGAATTCAAAGCGCATTCCCTGCTTGACAAACTAAACTTTAATTTGATTCCTTGAGGAATCGGAATTCCAGATAAGCTCAAATGCGCCCACATTTATTAAACATTTACTCAATTAAAACAACTTAAAAAACTAAACTAAAAACTAAATAGTGAAGCTTCCTTCTGTCTCTGAGAGACGAGCGGGGTAGGATGTTGAGAAACAGCCAATGAGAGAGCAACTCACACAGCGTGTGAAATTTTGATTGGTGCGTTTGAATTTTGAATTTCTTTTCTTAAGAGGGGGTTGTGTCGTATCTCGGGGACGGAAACGCAAGAATATGTTTTTCGTAACCCAGGGATTTCGTACACAGGGGTCTTCATAAGTTGGGGGCTGAGTGTATATATGTCTGTCTTCCTTTCGGCTTTTTTCCCTTTTACTCGGGAGTCGCCACAGCGAATCATCTGATTCGCACATTTGATGTGGCAGAGGTTTTTACATCGGATGCCCTTCCTGTCACAACCCTTTTTAGCAAGGGAGAGAAACACGCTGACAACTTTGCAGCCTACTCTTTACGAAAGTCAGCAATGGTTCTTTTACATGCCTCTCACCATAGACAGTGAGAGACATGGCCCGTCTTTGATAACCCAGTTAGCTGCACTGGGGGGACAGTAACCACCTTGTGGAGAGTGGTACTCGAACCCCCAACCTTTGGATCAGCGATCCAGCGCCCTATACCACTAGACCATGACTGTCCCTGAGGGCCGACTGTATATATTATAAATATATATATATATATATATATATATATATATATATATATATATATATATATATATATACATATACATACACACACACACACAGACACTCCCCGTTTTACGTTCATTCGTTTTACGTATTTTTCGATTTTATGTTTTTTTTTTTTTAATTGTCAAATTTTGAGTTTAGCGTGCTCTCTGTAGTATGAGACGTACCTACATAGTACACTGACGTAATACGCTACTTATGCATGACGCTGCGTCCATTGTTTACAAACGACAGACAGAACATGCCCTACTTCTTCCCAGCTTACCGCATGTTATCCTTGTGTTAAGACGTCGTCTCTGTGATCTTTGTGTTTACACTGTTTTGTGGACTTTTGTAACCCTAAGCATATATGTTTGGTCAGAAGCGTAAGCCTACTAGTGATAGTGGTAATCAGAAAAAGCGACAAGCCATCTCGTTAGAAACGAAGATGGCTATTATCAAGAAAATCAATGCTGGTGAAAAACATGCGACTGTTGCACGTTTCTTCCAAATGGCTCCATCGACCATCGGAACCATTTACAGGCAGAAAGATCGCATCACAGAGAATGTTAAAGGTTATATTTGATATTTGATGAGTGAATTTGATTAAAATTGATCTATTTGAAATTATTTTGCTTGAATTTAATTTATTTGAAATTAATGTCGATATTATTTTACAATGTTATGTTTATAATAATTGATTTAGGGTGTTTTATGAGATACGGTAATGGTATTTATGGATGTATAGTACAGTATGAAAGTCATACGTCACTGGAACATACAGTAACAACTTATGTTTTTTTTCACCTTACATTCGGCTGTCTGGAACCTAACTAAAACGTCAGTCGGGAAGCGTCTGTATACTATTATATATATATATATATATATATATATATATATATATTTGTGTATCTGTGTCACAGTGTGTGTGTGTGTGTGTGTTATACTAACGACTATAGCGTAATATTATGCATTTTGATTTGAGGTTTTTTTTATTTGATTTGATAATTTTTTTATAAATTGCTGTCAAGAAAATATTTTTATAAATTGAAAGTCATAACTGTACACTGAGATAATTACACCAATGATTACTTTTAAATTGTACACGTACATATATCAAAGCACTGTATGCATATTGTATAACAGCCTATGGCTAATGTTCCATACTAGTACAATTGCACTGATTCACAATAAAGTTATATTGCCGGATCATATCATATGCACCTATTATCCAGCAAATATAAATGGTTATGCATACATTTATTTCTTTTTCATTTTCAGGTGAAATGTTCATTGAACACTTTTTTCATTCTGAGCACAAATCAAAACGCCAGCAGTCCTATATCTGACAGCCATCATTATTATCAGACAGATAATAACATGACAACTATAGATAATAACATGACAATTCTGACTTGATTTGTAAATCTACTATTTATCAAGGATTTATCAAGGTTCAAGGATTTCAGCACGGACATCTCTCATGGAGACCATGGCTGCCTCTAAAATATCCCTTTCAAGGCACTGCATTGGAAACAGTCTGGTTTGTTATGCAGGTCAGCTTTCCCTCAGCTCTCAAGACATGGTCAAGCGCGGCATCCTAGCAGCAAGGCATTTGTGGTAACAGTGTACAATTGTCACAAGTGCACATAAAATTGCCGATCTGGTCATGTTCACCGGCATGTCGTGATCACTGTCAATATCGTGATCAGTGTCAATATCCCTATTATCGCTCTTGGTGTTAGATTCAGCCGGGGTTCTTGGACTAATGTTGGCGATATTCCGTCGGATAGGCTCAAAAGCATATGCCTGTGGATTAGCAGGCATTTCCTCTACCCTCATATCGCCTTCATCTTCTAAAAAATAATTGTCTTCTGCTGAAAAACTGTGTGTGTGTTGTTGGTGTGAGATTCCATGTTGTTTATATCATAATATGCTGTGATATGCTTGCACTATATTTCATATGGTACTTTGTACCAACCCAGTGATGTCACGTTAACTTTGTGTAGGCGGGCACTTAGCAATGGCGGCTTTCGGGCCGATAACTTATACAACAAGCACATAAAACAAAACCGCTGTGCATGCAATAGTTTATTTATGATATGAAATTTAAGCCACAATCGCTTCAATAAACTATACTTAAACTACCGCCAACTTATTGAGACAGCGTTTCATTTCCCCTTTAATCCTTCCGATCTTAATTCCCTTGTTCAGAAGCCAAAGAGACAGACAACAAAGCTGCAGCTTCAGATCTCTTTCCCACCTCACCCCTACTGGAACTGATGTGTGTGGGAAGCCAAGTGACCCTAACACCAGAATGGGAGACCAAGAACCTGGTACTCTTTTCAGTGTAGTCAACATTGGAATTCGCCAAGAAGCAGTTACAAGAGAGACAGCTGTTGTGAGAAGCCTGGAATAGTCCTTCCACCACATAGCCTTTAAATTAGAGTCAGTTCCAGTCATGGTAATGATGGGAGCTGGTAAAGGTAGGTATGTTTTTACACCCGAGCCTAGTGGCTCATCAGACCGGTGCTTATCTCTGGTTTCTGTAGCATGAAGCAACCAGGAGTTCAACTCCTCCTGGATGGGATGCTAGTCCATCGCAGGTTACCTTCCCAGTATATTTTTACTGGTACCCATTTATACTGCTGGGTGAACAGAGGCACACTTGTGGTTGAGATCTTGCCCAGGGGTCTTAGCACAGTGAGGGTCTCAGTGGGATTCGAACTCACAACCTCCCGATCATGAGCGCAGCACCCTAATGGGAGCTGGAGCACATCAAAAATTATCCCATTGCTAAGAAAGTCTATCTGAAGCAAGTTACACCCAAGAGTCAGGGCCACCTACCAAAAGGGTTAGAAGGAACTAGATATACTGCGAAAGTCCTGTTGCAGGAAAAGAATGTAGCTGTCTGTTCAAAACAGGGTCTCAAGTGACCACACCATTTCCCAGTCCTTTTATGATGAAAAGTTGTCCTCACAGCTGATTCACTCTCTGGATGATTTGCTGGAAGCTGAACGCATGAATGGTAAGACAGTCCCACACACTGGCAAATGTCAGTATAACCTTTCCAAGAAGCTTCTTGGGGCGGACACTGAGATGCCAATTTTAGCCCTGGTGGTTCCACATTGTCATGCCACAGCCCTACCACACCTGTTAATAGGCACCAACAAATCAGATGTGATGTACAAGCAGTACAGAGACACAGAACTTCGACCAGTCATCCACCACTTTCTGGCTATCAAACAGTATTGAAAATGCTATCCCTGAGACAGAAGCCAAAAAAAAAAAAATATGGCTATCTAAGCTCAATTAGTCTGCGGGTGAACTCACTTATCCCAGCTGGACAGAAAATTGTCATGGAAAAAGTAGCCCTCATCTTCCCACTCTCTTCCTGGGTGATTTTAATCACCTGCTCACCCTGACAACCAGAACACCTTACAATGTTCCTCTGTTGCTGACCAATGAGACACAAGCATGATATGCTTCTGCCACCAATAAGTATCTTGACTGAACTTAATGCTAGACAGCAAGTACTCTCTGGGGCAGGCAAGACCATGAGCAAAAAGACACTTCAGTTGGTCAGCCAGAGCCACCACAAGTTTCAACACCTGTGTTCAATTTTTCAGACTCCCCAATAACTGCTGAATGGAAGGATAGAATTGAGCAGAAGTTATGAGCTATAGTGGTATGAAAAAGTATCTGAACCTTTTGGAATGTCTCACATTTCTGAATAAAATCACCATCAAATGTGATCTGATCTTTGTCAAAATCACACAGATGAAAAAACAGTGTCTACTTTAACTAAAACCACCCAAACATTTATAGGTTTTCATATTTTAATGAGGATCGCATGCAAACAATGACAGAAGGTGGAGGAATAAGTAACTGAACCCTCTGCCTAAGGAGACTTAAAGAGCAATTGAAACCAATTTTTACCAAACAATTTAAGTCAGGTGTGTGCCCAATCACTGATGAGTGGCTTAAAGCTGCTCTGCCCACTATAAAACACACATCTGGTAAGAATTATCTTGATGAGAAGCATTGTCTGATGTGCACCATGGCTCGCTCAAAAGAGCTGTCTGAAGACCTGCGATCAAGAATTGTTGATTTGTAAAAGCTGGGAAAGGATACAAAACCATCTCTAAAAGTCTGGATGTTCATCAATCGACAGTCAGAGAAGTTGTCTACAAATGGAGAGAGTTTGGCACTGTTGCTTCTCTCCCAAGGAGTGGCCGTCCATCAAAGATAATGCCAAGAGTTCAGTGCAGAATATTCAGAGAGGTAAAAAAAAAAAATCCTAGAGTGTCTGCTAAAGACTTACAGAAATCACTGGCACAGTCCAATATCTCTGTGCACACATCAACTATATGCAAAACAATGGCCAAGAATGGTGTTCATGGGAGGACTCCAAGAAGGAAGCCACTGCTGTCTAAAAAAACATTGTTGCTCGTTTAATGTTCGCAAAAAGGCACTTGGACACTCCACAGAAGTTTTGTCAAAATATTTTGTGGACTGATGAAACCAAAGTTGAATTGTTTGGGAGGAACACACAACGTCATGTGTGGAGGAAAAATAGAACAGCTCACCAACATCAACACCTCATCCCCACCGTGAAGCATGGTGGAGGGTGCATCATGGTTTGGGTCTGTTTTGCTGCCTCGGGGCCTGGACAACTTGCAATCATTAATGGAAAAATGAATTCAAAAGTTTATCAGGATGTTTTGCAGGAAAACCTGAGGCTGTCTGTTAGACAGTTGAAGCTAAAGACAATGATCCAAAACACAGAAGTAAATCAACTTCAGAATGGTTTCAGAAGAACAAAATACACGTTCTGGAGTGGCCAAGTCAAAGTCCAGACTTGAACCCCATTGAGATGCTGTGGCATGACCTCAAGACAGCGATTCATGCCAGACATCCCAGGAATCTGACTGAACTACAGCAGTTTTGTAAAGAAGAATGGGCCAAGATTAGTCCTGATCGATGTGCCAGACTGATCTGCAGCTACAGGAAGTGTCTGGTTGAAGTTATTGCTGCCAAAGGGGGGGGCCACAAAATATTAAATGTGATGGTTCAGTTACTTATTCCTCCACCTTCTGTCATTGTTTGCATGCTATCCTCATACAAATATGAAAACCTATAAATGTTTGGGTGGTTTTAGTTAAAGCAGACAGTGTTTTTTCATCTGTGTGATTTTGACAAAGATCAGATCACATTTAGTGGTGATTTTATGCAGAAATGTGAGAAATTCCAAAAGGTTCAGATACTTTTTCATACCACTGTATGCCCAATATATTCTCAAAACAAGACATGGACAATAGCAAGAGTGACAAGGTGAAACACCACATCAGCCTTCATGATAAGACTCCCTTTAGGGGATCCACATTCATCCCCAAGACATCCAGGCTGTTCACAATCATCGCCAAGAGTTGTTAGATGCTGGAATAATCCGAGAGTCCCAGTCTTCCTTAAGAATAAGTAAATTGAAATAGGTGGGTTGAGTCCAGATTCAAACTGAAGAAAAGATGTGGTGTTCCTGAGATCAAGTGGTAAAGAATTCAAAAGCCAGTGAGCAGAGTGGCTGAATGCTCTGCCCCCCATGGTAATGAGATGGGCAGAGGGGACATACTAGTACAGTTGAATAAAGAAGGAAGATCTGAGGGAGTGGGAACATGAAGGAGTTCAGAAAGATATGGAGGGACAAGGTTCTGAATGGCTTTAAAGGTTACCAGGAGGACTTCAAACTAGATACAGAATTTAGCTGAGAGCTAGTGAAGTTGCCTGAGAACAGGAGTGATGTGGTGGATGGAGGTGGTTCTGGTGATGATAGCACTTTATCCTTCCAGTGCTAATCATGTTCACCCGTCCCTTACCACTCACACCAGTGCTATCCTTTTCCACCGCCTTATCACCTCCCATCTGGATTATTGATGTGAGACTGAATGATGTTACTGATGTGAGACTGGAAGGATAACGTGCTGTCATGGATGACACCCAGATTCTTAACCTGAGGGGGAGAGACAAAAGCGGTCAATTTTTGATAGGATAGATTTGGTATTGACGAACAGAACCTCAGTTTTGTCACTGTTTAATTTAAAAAAAGTTGAGCAAGAATGAGGTTTTTATTTCTGTGATTCAGTCAGAGAGGGAAGAGGTAGAGGAGTGGAAGTGGGTTTATTGGTGAGGTAAAGCTGGGTGTTATCCGTATCGCAGTGGCAGTGGATTTTGTGTTAACACAAAATATTACCAAGGTGAAGCAGGTAATTGATGAATAGATTTGGCCCCAGGACAAAGGGCACACCTGATAGGGCAGAGGAAGGTTTGGATGTGAAAGATTTGAGCTTGAAGAACTGAGTGTGGCCTGAGAGGTAAGATTTGAACCAGTCTAATAGAGTTAGGATAATACCAATAGAAAAAAAAATCAATTGAAGCGGATAATGTGACATTGATTGTAACATGATATTTTTAAAAGCTACAGTCAGATCAAGAAGAATGGGAATGGTAAGTAAACCAGAGTCAGCTGGTATGCGGAGCTCATTGGTGATCTATGGAAGGGCGGTTGCAATGGAATGTGCAATGGAATGTGGCGGTGTGCATTATTGTGAGATAAATAAGAACAGAGCTGAGTAGCAACTATTTTTTTCAAGAATTTTGGGAGTAAAGGGTAAATTTGAAATTCGATGGAAGTTATTGACGTTGGTGGGACCAGCACAGATTTTTATTATTTTTTTTACAGCTGTTTTGAAGCATACAGTATAGGAATAATTGCAATGGTGAGTGAGGAGTGAATGATGGCAGAAATGGGGACCAGAGAGGGGAAACAGGCTTAACCCAAAATCTTAGGGAGGGGCACAACCTGACAGGGGAATGACTTGGAGTTCTTGATGAGGTCAGAAATTTCTGAGAGAGTGGGGAGATTTACCGCACTCTTAAGCATGTTGGGAACCTTGAACAAGAAAAGTAAATTGGCATGATTTTGTGTGGCCATTAGTGCATGCTTACAACTGCATTAAAAATTAAGTCACTAGATATTATAAATTGATTTTCAGAAGGCAACCAAGGCTACCCATTGATTTGGCATTTAGAGTTCCACTGACATCCTCAGACACCCCACTCAGAGTATGTATGCAAATTAACGTCTCATTTGGAGAGAGCTAAAAACTATCAACTTTCAATACTGCTAAAAATACTGAAAGAAGCAATCCAGGTTTGAGCGACACATCACACAATCTGTGCATGCAATTGGTGGTTTTCTGTTTGTGAGGAGTGTTCCTCTCCATGTAAAGCATAAATTTGCTGATAAGTGGGAACCCATGATCCACGTGGTGACAAACCATATAGGAGATCTTCCAGTGTAAAGCAAGTACCCTGATTATCATTCATTTTCTGAGCCGCTTAATCCTAATTACGGTCACGGAGAGGATGGTGCCCATCTCAGCCGACTCTGGGCGAGGGCAGAGTACACTCTGGATAGCTCACCAGGCCATTGCAGGGTAGAAACACGCTGACAGCTGTTTAGCCTTCTCTTGAAAAAAAGTCAGCAATGGTTCTTTTACATGTGTCTCACCATAGACAGTGAGGAACTTAGCCAGCCTTTGATAACTCGGTTAGCTATACTGGGGGCACAGCAGTGACAACCATTGAAAGTGGGGCTTGAACCGCCAACCAAGGGATTGGTAATGGTTATGATCAAATGTGGTAGTGGTTAAAATTCTTCTGCTGGTTACCAAAAGGATAATTCTTGGTGATTCAGTAGTTAAATTTGATGACATCATTAAATAAAAGGACTGAGCACTAGCAGTAGCATCCGCTAGTCACAGTAACATGAGTTAGCTTTATTCTCACTGACTAAGATTAGCTGAGTTAGCTTTGGTAGATTTCTTATTGTAACTTGAGTCATTAAAAATGGTTCGGGTATTAATACATGTATAACTCTTGTTCGGTGCTTAAACTAGCAAAATTCCCCGAAATCAATTCAAATTCTACTTCTTATAAATTGCTTATTGGTTTGCTCATGTGATCTTTAGCAAACTGCAATCAAGCAACAGAGTTCTTTTTGAAGAGCAGTATCATTCTTTTTGCAACCCTGCTATGCAAACCACTATTCAATGGTCTCTTGATTGGGGTTCATGGAACTTACCAGCAGCCAAAGCAAGAGAGGCCTTCAATTGCTTAGAGGTTACCCTGGGGTCCTATGCGTCCTTCCCGACCATTACATACCTTGCTATTGGAGTGATTTCAGTTGGTTGACCAGTCTTGGGAAGGGTGACAATGGTCATAATGTTTCCCCCATTTGCACACAATCTGTCAATCTGTAGATTAGTGGAGCCCAAGCTCTTTAGAGATGGTTTTGTAACCTTTTCCAGCCTGATGAGCATCAACCCTTATTCTGAGGTTCTCTAAAATCTCGTTTGCTCATGCCATGATGCACTTCTACATACATGTGTTGATACTTTGATAGATCAGTGTTCTTTAAATCAAAAAGGATACCCACTCACTCCTGATTGTAATCGCACTGATTATAAACAACTGACTCTAATTTCACTTTTAAATTACCTGCTAATCTTTCACAGTTCAGAAACTTTTGCCACTACCAGAAATGCAATATTGGATCATTTTTCTCAATCAATAAATGACCAGGTAAAATATTTTGTATCACTTATTTAACTGGGTTCACTATCTACTTTTAGGACTTGTGTGAAAATGTGATGATGCTTTAGACCACATACTTCTTCTTCTTCTTGGGGGGGCACTAACCAGTGTCTCTCCCCCTCATGCCGGTCCCAAGCCCGGAGAAATGCAAAGGGTTGTGTCAGGAAGGGCATCCGACGTAAAACCAATGCCAAACATTTATGATGCAAATCAGACCACATACTGTATTTAGAAATGTATAAAATTCTTGAGTGTTCACAAACTTTTAAGTATCACTGTACCTCTACCCAAGACTCCCTTCAAAGTTTAGGCAACACAATTAAGCACAGTCAAGATGCAGTATATGATACAGGCAGATGTAAGAATTTGAGTTCTGTAGTTATATATTAATGCCCATGACTTTCAAATTGTCTTTGAGTCAGAGAAAAATAATTTAAAGTTGAAGGAACCTCTGTCCTCATGATGTAATTATTATGTTAAATGGAAATAAAATGAATTGCTTTCTCTTTATTACTTTTTTTGAATGCTTTTTTCCCCTCTGTACATTTTACACGTAACCTCCATTCGATTGTCTTGAGTCCAGTGGGTCCAGCTAAATTAAAGGTGTATTCAAGCAGGAGATGCATATGTCTGGTCTTTAGATCAGAATGCGTTATTGGTTTGAGAGGTAAAATGCAGACGTGCGTTTGCGATAGTGGAGCGTTCGGCGACCTCTTTTTAATTAAACCTGCGTATTTATAATCCTTTTTGGATGCATGCAACAGATTAGATCAGCCTTTCACCTCGTGCCGAAAAGGGAAAATCCTGTATTTCTTTCAGCCAAGAGATTATGTTGGAAATCCAATTTTAATTTCCAAAAAATTTAAAAAACAAAACAAAAACAAACTCCCCTAGCAGTAAACTGAATAGATTGTAGTCTTTTTTTTTTTCTCCGTCTGTTGTGAAAAGCAGCTTGAGCAACAAGTTCACTGACACTGGAATGACCAAGTCATCAAATATATTTTCAGAGTATATTAAGAAGGTGAGATGATGTGAGACACGTTGTGTATACGAAATATGCAATATTTTCCCTTTGAAACGAAATGAGCAACCAGTACCAGGAATTCTAGAAGACAGAAATCTCGCCAGCTTAGTACGACAGTCCTGATGTCTGTTAAATGGCCTTTGAGTCCAGAGTTAAAAGTAAGTTAATGTTTAAGTCAGTTAAAATAAGTCCATTGTACTGGTGAGCTAATTTTTTTTACTTCCAGGCAGATCATGAGTTTGTGTCCAAATTTCTGTCAGAAAGTAACTAGCACTGAGATATAAGGGTATTCTGGACATTGCTGAGCTATCTCTCCCCTACCACCGGGGAGCTTGTAATACAAATCAGCGAACATTTCTCAGGAAGTATATCTTCTTTTTCTTTCAGCGGTCCCTTTCAGGGGTCGCCACAGCAAATCATCAGCCTCCATCTCACACTATCCTCTGCCTCGTCTTCTCTTATGCAAAATACCTTCATGTTCTCCTTCACTTCATCCATAAATCTCTTCTTTGGTCTTCCTCGAGGCCTTCTGCCTGGTAGTTCCAATCTCAGCATCTTACCATCAATATATTCACTATCCCTCCTCTGTACATGTCCAAACCATCTCAATTTAGCCTCTCTGACTTTGTCTCCAAAACCTCTTACATGTGTTGTCCTTCTAATGTACTCATTCCTGATCCTATCCATCCTCGTAACTCTTAAAGAGAACCTCAACAGTTTCATCTCTGGTACCTCCAGCTCTGTCTCCTGTCTTTTCCTCAGTGGCAGTTTCAAATCATACGATATCGCTGGCCTCATCACCGTCTTGTACACCTTTCCTTTCATTGTTGCAGATACCTTCCTATCACACCAGACACTTTTCTCCAACCATTCCAACCTGCCCTGCACACGATTCTTCAACTCTTTTCCACACTCTCCATTGCTCTGGATTGTTGTGCCGAAGTACTTAAAATGCTCCACCTTCTTTATCTCTGCTCCCTGTAACCTCACCGTTCCTGTTGGAACTCTTCTGTCATGCCGACATCACACCTCCCCACTGTCTTACAGCTCTCATACATGTCCTGCACCACTCTAACATACTTCTCTGCCACGCCAGACGTCCTCATGCAATACCACAGTTCCTCTCTCGGCACCCTGTCATATGCTTTCTCCAGATCCACAAAGGCACAATGCAGCTCCCTCTGACCTTCTTTGTACTTCTCTATTAACATCCTCAAAGCAAACACTGCATCTGTGGTGCTCTTTCTTGAAATGAAAAAAAAAAACTTGTTCACAAATGCTGACCTCTGCCCTTAGTCTAGCTTCCACTATTCTTTCCCATAACTTCATCATATGGCTCATCAACTTTATCCCTTTGTAGTTGCCACAACTCTGCTTGTCTCCCTTGTTCTTAAAAACAGGCACCAGCACACTTATCCTCCATTCCTCCGGCATCTGTTCACTCTCTAAGACCTTGTTGAATGTTCTTGTCAGAAAATCCACTGCTACCTCTCCGAGATACTTCCATACCTCCACAGGTATGTCATCAGGACAAACTGCCTTTCCACTCTTCATCCACTTAAATGCCCTCCTCAATTCACCCTTAGTAATCTTTGCTACTTCCTGGTCCTCAACGGTCACCTCTTCTACTCTTTTGTTCTCTCATTTTCCTCATTCATCAGCTCTTCAAAGTACTCTTTCCATCTTCCCAGCATACTTTTGTCATCAGTCAATACATTTCCCTTTCTATCCTTAATCAATAACTTTATTTCTTCTCTATTTCTTTTCTGTGCCAACCTGTATAAATCATTTTCTCCCTGCTTACGTCCAACCTAGCATAGAAGTCATCATACACCCTGTTTTGCCTTTGACACTGCTACAGTACCTTTGCCTTATGCTGTGTCTCCCTGTACTCCTGTTTATTCGCTTCACTCCTCTCAATGTCCCACTTCTTCTTCGCTAACCTCTTCCTTTGTAAACACTCCTGCACTTCTTCATTCCACCACCAAGTCTCCTTATCTACTTTCCTTCCAGAGGACACACCAAGTACTCTCCTACTTGTCTCCCTGATCACATTAGGTGTAGTTGTCCAGTCATCTGGAAGCACTTCCTGACAACCCAAATCTTGTTTCAACTCCTCCTTGAAGACAACATAACACTCTTCCCATTTCAGCTTCCACCACTTTGTCTTCTGCTCTGCCTTTATCTTCACCTTCCTCACCATCAGCTTCATCCTGCACACCACCATCCTATGCTGTCTGCAACACTCTCACCCTCTACTACTTTGCAGTCACTGATTTCCTTAAAATTACATCGTCTACATCTTGTGTCCATCTTTCTTCCAGAAGATAGTACTCACCACATCTACTTCCATCCTTTTTGTAAAATCTATCAACATCTGTCCTTCTGTGTTCCTGTCCTGGATTCCAAACCTGCCCATTACTTCCTCGTCCCCTCTGTTCCCTGCACCAACATGTCCATTGAAGTCTGCACCAATGACCACTTTTTTTTTTTTTTTTACCTCTGGGGGGTACTCTGCATCACCTCATGAAGTATATTAAAGAGTTATTCATTGTATGTTACATTAGTTAATCAATAGGTTATGTATTACAACCGTGAAGTAAAATATATTATGATACTACTCGATGCAGGATTATGTCGGTGGTAGCTGTGCTAAGGCACAACCATTGTGATTTCACCACAGTTTCGATATTAGGTTAAATATAGCTTGTGGGTCACAAGATACAATTGAAGAAATGCTTCAAAATAAAAAATATTCACATAACAAAAATACTTGCTTAAAAAGCTCATGGAATCTGTTTTTTTTAATGGATCATTTTCAAAGGTGACATATCCTGTAATTGTCACTGATGGAAAATTAGTGTTCAGTCTATTACCTTTGTATCTAGTACCTTTGTGACTTTATGTGAAAATTTGAGTCTAAGGGCTCTAAATGAACTTAAAAATCACAATTTCAAATAAAACATGGATAGTAACAAAATAATCTTGCACAACAGAACACTGCATGCAATGTCAAACAATATGTTCTAGTGTTTGAGCTTCAAAAACATGCATCTTTACTTGACAAATTCACTCATTAAGAGCTAAAATACTTACATTAGTACACATACTAAATTATATAGAATTAGTATAGTTCCACCTTCTTTGTCCGCAGAGGTACTGCGACTGCCCTGCATCACTCTGCTGATAGTACAGTGGTGCCTCGATACTCGAACGCTTTAGAGGTCGAACAAATTGAAATTCGACCAAAAAATCCGGGATTTTTTTGTCCCGGAACTTGACCAAAATCTCTAAGTCAAACGCTAAAAAAACACGAGAAAAAATGAGACCGAGAGGGAGGAGAAATGACGGCTTTCTGAAAGTTTTTGATATATAAGTATAATAAGATAAGTAGAGTTTTTGAAAACTATAAATATAAAACTATATAAAATGATAGAGAACTATAATGTGGGATTTATTTCCAGCTTGTCCCAAAACACTTTCAATGATATCGATTGTGTAGGTGTAATCCCACAATGCACCGAAACACCACAGATGGCACCGAGTATAAGGGTGTACTATGTACCACCCTGATATTGCTAGCGCTGTTCTGGGGAAGTCCCGAAATTGTTGATATTATGTATCACTCTGATAAAGCTAAAGCTAGCGCTAAAGTGCTACACCTTTAAGTGAACACCTTTAACGATGAGGTCATGAGCCACTTCCGTAAGGTTTTGAAAAAAAGGCAGAAACAAGCCACGTGAGAAATGTTCAAGAAAAGAAAGGGATATCCTGAAGAAAAGTCAACCACAAAGTGAGTAGCAAGAGATAAAACACCTTTGGCTGATTCACCTGAAGCTGTTATGGAAGGGAATCCTCCTCTTCTCTCCCTCTCCAACATTTACGTATGCCAACTGCTCACCACCACGAAGGTAAAATTCTTATCTTTATTGTTCTTATGCTTTCACTGCACTGTGGTTTTTATTTTAGTGTGTTATGGTCTGTGTTGCGAGAGACTCTGGTTTTGGCGACCCTCTCTCACAACACACACACACACACACACACACACACTGTCTCTGCACATTGGAGAGGGGCGTGGCTGTCACACACGGGAGGAGCATGAAACACACACACCTGATTCCACTTAATCACGGGCTATAAAGACTAGTAGAGAGATCACGGATAAGAGGGACAATCTTCTAGCACCAGGAGGAGCGCTGCTAGTCTGTATAGTCCGTGATTAAGTGGAATTAGGTGTGTGTTTAGCGTTCCACACCCCTCTCCAACTCACAGGGAAAGTGTGTGTGAGAGTGAGAGAGAGAGTTAGAGACGCCAAAACCAGAGTCTCTCACAAAACAAACCATAACATAGTGTACTGTATTCAAGACCTTTTTCACTTAATTTGCGTAGCTATGGTATGAGTTACGGTATTGTTAACTTCTGTTCAAAAGACTACGGAATGGCTTAAGATCATTTACATTATTTGTAATGAGAAAAGCAGATTCGGAATTCGACTAAATCGGAATTCGACCAGCCGTCTTGAACAGATTATGTTCGAGAACTGAGGCCCCACTGTATTAGAAATTATTCTAAGCTCTAACTTTCTCCCTGTCAACACTTATAGCTTCAATCAGGCATGGATTGAATATGTTCATGTTGTTGGAAAGAACTCCACCGAGTAAAATTCTTCCCGCACTTTCTACAGTGATACAGCTTTTCTCCTGTGTGGATACGCTCATGCTGTTGGAGAGAAATCCGTTGCGTAAAACTCTTGCCGCACTGTCCACAATGAAATGGCTTTTCTCCTGTGTGGGTACGCTCATGTAATTGGAGACTACTCTGCTGAGTAAAATTTTTCCCACACTTTCCACAGTGATAGGGCTTCTCTCCTGTGTGGATACGCTCATGCTGTTGGAGAGAAATCCGCTGATTAAAACTCCTCCCACAATGTCCACAATGATACGGCTTCTCTCCTGTGTGGATACGTTCATGCTGTTTTAGAGAACTCTTCTGAACAAAATTTTTCCCACACTGTCCACAGAGATAGGGTCTCACTCCTGTGTGGATACGCTCATGCTGTTGGAGATTACCCTGACTCGAAAAACTCTTTCCGCACTGTCCACAATGAAACGGCTTCTCTCCTGTGTGGACACGCTCATGTAATTGCAGAGAACTCTGCTGAGTAAAATTCTTCCCACACTGTCTACAGTGAAATGGTCTCACTCCTGTGTGGATACGCTGATGTAGTCGGAGACTACTCTGAGTAGAAAAAATCTTTCCACACTGTTCACAGTGATACGGTCTCACTCCTGTGTGGATACTCTCATGCTGTTGCAGATTACCCTGACTAGAAAAACTCTTTCCACAATGTCCACAATGAAACGGCTTCTCTCCTGTGTGGACACGCTCATGTAATTGGAGAGAACTCAGCTGAGTAAAATTCTTCCCACACTGTCCACAGAGATACGGTCTCACTCCTGTGTGGGTACGCTGATGCAATCGGAGACTATTCTGAGTAGAAAAAATCTTTCCACACTGTTCACAGTGATATGGAGTCACTTCTTTATGGATACACTCATGCTGTTGGAGAGAACTCTGCTGAGTAAAACTCTTCCCACACTGTCTACACTGATATGGTTTCTCTCCCATGTAGTTACAAGCCTGCATTTTGATCCGGTTATAACAAGTCCACACTGTCCACAGTGATATGGATTCACTTCTGTATAGATACGCTCATGCTGTTGGAGATGACTTTGAGAAGTAAAACTTTGTCCAGACTGAATATTTTTCCCCTTTGTGCATTATTCTGTGATTATTGAAATTCTCACTTGAAATAAAATTCATCCAACAGTCGACAGAAGCTCTACATCTGGAAAACATAAAAAGAAAAATATTTTAGGATGTTTAAATAATTCTGGTTGATTGTGCTCGTTATTATGCAATTGTTACACAGAATATCTAAAATACTACAGCTTAATCCCAAAATCACAAATCCTAAATTTTATGGTGCACACCTGCAACATGAATAAAAATATAGGCAGTAGTACTTCAAAGTTTACATGATCTCCACATGCGTTATGTGGGCCTGTTTTACTGCATCTAGCACAGGACAGTTTGCCGCCATTTATGGAACAATAAATTCTGAGTTCAAAGAAAAATATCAATACATCTGTCTGTGAACTAAAACACAAAGAATGTACAGACGCTTCCCGACTTACGTTCATCCGTTTTACTTTTTTTTTCAAATGGATGACGCTGCATCCATTGTTTACAAACTACAGACTGAATGTGTCCCTCCTTCCCAGTTCAGTTATATGTATATCGTTTTATATAGATATCTCAGTTATATAGCGTGCTACCCTTGTGTTCTGGCATCCGTCTGTCTCTAGAGACAATGGAGTCTGCACCTAGGCAGGTCTATCAATTAGCTGTGAGGCTGCAGCGCCGGCTGTGGCTGAATAGGCCAATGCGGGAGATGCAGCTCCTACCACACTTGCTGCAAGTGTATTCTGCAGTAGGGATCGTGGGGCAGGCTGTGGCAGACAGAATTCTCTGCTGTTTGCGGTTCTTCTTCTCCTCATGCTGGATCTCTCTCTTCTCCTCGGCCTGCTGCACACCGGATTTTACCTTTCCACGCCAGCTAGAGCGGTCGGAGCTCGCTGCCTCGAGATCTACTGGGTTGATGCTGCATGACTTCAGGTCCCTCTTGCAGACATCCTTGTAGCGCAAGGCGGGTCGTCCAGTTGGTCGTGTTCCTGAGGCGAGCTCGCCATAGAAGATGTCCTTTGGAATGCGGAATTCATCCATCCTGCATATGTGTCCGAGCCAGCGCAGGCGCTTCTGGGAGAGGATGGCGAACATACTTGACATGCCTGCCTGGGCCAAGACGCGAGTTGGAGACACGATCCTGCCAGGTAATGCCGAGGAGTCGTCTGAGGTTGCGCAGGTGAAAGGCGTTTAGTCTCCGCTCCTGGTGCATGTATAGGGTCCAGGCCTCACTGCCGTATAGAAGCGTGCTCAACACGCATGCTTGGTACACCTTCATCTTCGTGTTTAGGGTCAGCCTGGGGTTGTTCCACACACGCTTCGCTAGGCGGGCCATGGATGTTGCTGCTTTGCCTATCCTTACGTTTAGCTCAGCATCCAGGGATAGGTTGCTGGAGATGGTGGAGCCAAGGTAAGTGAACTTGTCCACCACTTCCAGGGTGTAATCGCCGATGTTGATTGTGGGAGTTGTGCTGACATCCTGACCCATGATGTTGGTTTTCTTGAGGCTGATAGTGAGTCCAAACTCTGTGCATGCCTCCGCGAAGTGATTGATGAGTCGCTGAAGGTCGGCTTCAGAGTGAGCAGTGAGGGCAGCGTCGTCAGCAAAGAGCATATCCCGGATGAGGACCTTGCGCACCTTGGTCTTTGCCCTGAGGCGGGCGAGATTAAAGAGGTTCCCATCACTCCGTGTGTGCAGGAAGATGCCATCTTCGGACTCTCTGAATGCGTAGCGCAGGAGCAAAGAGAAAAATATGCCGAAAAGTGTCGGGGCCAGGACACACCCCTGTTTCACGCCGCTCTTGATTGGAAAGGGGTCTGATGATGTTCCGTTATACTGAACTGTGCCAGACGTGTTGTCGTGGAATGACTCGACTATCTTCAGGAGCTTGGTGGGACATCCAATCTTATGGAGGAGGATGAAGAGGCCAGACCGACTGATCAAGTCGAATGCCTTGGTCAGATCGATGAAGGCGAGGAACAAAGGACGTCGCTGCTCACGGCACTTTTCCTGCAGCTGCCGAAGAGAGAACACCGTGTCAATGGTTGATCGCTTTGCCCGGAACCCGCACTGCGACTCGGGATACACACGGTCTGCAAGTACTTGCAGGCGGTTGAGGACTACCCTTGCAAAGGCTTTCCCTACAATGCTGAGGAGAGAGATCCCACGATAGTTGTTGCAATCACTGCGGTCGCCCTTGTTCTTGTAGAGCGTGATGATCTTCGCATCTCGCATGTCTTGGGGTATCGTTCCTTCTTCCCAGCGCTGAAGCAAAAGCTCATGGAGATGCCCAAGGAGGGAGCTCTCTTTTGCAGCCTTCACCACCTCGGGAGGGATTCCGTCGCTGCCTGGTGCTTTCCCGCTAGACAGCGAGTTAATGGCCTTGCTGAGCTCTTCGATGGTAGGTGGCGAGTCGAGTTCTTCCATGGTGGGCAGTGGGATGGTGTTTTCCATGGCTGTGTCAGTGACAACATTCTCTCTGGAGTATAGCTCTGAATAGTGCTCGGCCCATCTCTCCATCTGCTCCCCACGGTCCTTGATGATGCCGCCGGAGGTGGATTTGAGGGGTGCGATCTTGGTGGCACTTGGTCCGAAAGCTTTTTTCATCCCCTCATACATGGCACGGGTGTTTCCACAGTCCGCAGAGATCTGAATATCGCTGCAAAGCTTCAGCCAATAGTCGTTGGCGCACCTGCGGGCGACCCTCTTGGCATTGTTGCGGGCTTCTCTGTAGGTAGCCAGTGATTTTTCGCATGGCTTCCTCTTGTACTCAAGGAGCGCAACACCCTTGGCGGCTATGGCAGGCTCCATATCTTCAATCCCAGCCTCGAACCAGTCCTCGTTTTTCCTGACTCTCTTCCCGAAGGTGTCTGAGGCGGCCTGGTATACGGCATTGCGGATGAAGTCCCAGCGTGCTGTGGCGTTGTCTGTGGGGCAGTTTTCCAGGGCGTTGTCGATGGCCTCAGCGAAGCATTTGCGCAGCTCGGACTTTGAAGTTCTGGCAGTGTCGATGCGAGGCTGGCCCCTATGTTTGGAGCGGTGGATCTGTATGGGTCGTCGACGCACCATGCTTCCGACCAGGGAATGGTCAGTGTCGCAGTCTGCACTATGATAACTACGTGTGCAGAGCACGTGGTTCAGCATGGGTCTCCTGGTGATGACGAAGTCCAGCTGGTGCCAATGCTTCGACCTGGGATGTCTCCATGAAACTCTGTGGTGGGGCTTGGTGGCATAGAAGGTGTTGGTAATGGCGAGCCGTGACAGCGCGGCTGCAGGAGGTGTCAGAGGGCGTCGCAGAGTTCGGCCAACTGCCTTCGGGCCTCCTTACCGGATTTTCTATCTGGGTTTACTCCCATAGCATTTGACCAGCCAAGGCCGACCTGCAAAGCAGCAGGAAACTCATGGAGGGCGGGGTCGTTCATTTTCCCGTGCAGATGCGAAGCATCTGCCCACTGCCCAAAGAACCCTTGTGTTAAGACGCCGTCTCTGTGATCTTTGTGTTTACACTGTTTTGTGGACTTTTGTAACCCTGAGCAAATATGGTTGGTCAGAAGTGTAAGCCTACTAGCATGGGTGCAAGTCTCATACACAGAAATGAATTAACTATCTGCTCAGATCGGCACACTCTACCATGCATACTCAGTTAAGCAAAGAGAGCTGTAATATGAATGAAAACACAAATTACAGAACAATTACACATATTTATTATCTTTTACCAGAATCCAAAGAGTATATACTTATTTTTGTATTAATATTCATTGGGATTTATACTTGTTCTTTGTATGCATCTCTTGAATAAAGTTTACTTACTTACATGCACAAAAATGCAGCCATGAGGCGGGGGAGGGGGGGGGCACTAACCAGTGTCTCTCCCCCTTATGCCGGTCCCAAGCCCGGATAAATGCAGAGGGTTGCGACAGGAAGGGCATCCGGCGTAAAACTTCTGCCACATTTAAAAATGCAAATGATCAATACAGAATTCATACCGGATCGGTCGAGGCCCGGGTTAACAACGACCGCCATCAGTGCTGTCAACCAACAGGGTGCTGATGGAAATTGGACTACTGTTGGTCGAAGACGTCGATGAAAGAGAGGCGGGAGGCGTGTCCGTAGGCAGAGACAGAAGAGGAAATGCGTGAGCCTAGGACTGAGAGTAGGGACTTTGAATGTTGGAACTATGCAAGGAAAAGATAGGGAGCTGGCTGACATGATGCAGAGGAGGAAGGTGGACATACTGTGTGTTCAGGAGACAAGGTGGAAAGGTAGCAAAGCTAAAAGGTAGCAAGGCTAGAAGCTTAGGAGCAGGGTTTAAACTGTTTTATAATGGTGTGGATGGGAAGAGAAATGGAGTAGGAGTCATCCTGAAGGAGGGGTTTGTCAGGAATGTTCTAGAAGTGAAAAGAGTGTCAGACAGAGTGATGAGTCTCAAGTTAGAAATTGAAGGCGTGATGGTCAATGTTGTTAGTGCTTATGCCCCACAGGCAGGATGTAAGCTAGAAGAGAAGGAGAGATTGTGGAGTGAGTTAGATGAAGTGATGCAGAGTACCCCCAGAGGTGAAAGAGTGGTCATTGGAGCAGACTTCAATGGACATGTTGGTGCAGGCAACAGAGGGGACGAGAAAGTGATGGGCAGGTTTGGTATCCAGGACAGGAACACAGAAAGACAGATGTTGATCGATTTTGCAAAAAGGATGGAAATGGCTGTAGTGAATACTTTCTTCAAGAAGAAACAGAAGCATAGGGTGACTTATGAAAGCATAGGGTGACTTATATGAGGTAAGAGCACACAGGTAGACTACATCTTGTGTAGGCGATGTAATTTGAAGGAAGTCAGTGACTGCAAAGTAGTAGTGGGTGAGAGTGTTGCCAAACAGCATAGGATGGTGGTGTGCAGGATGACACTGATGGTGAGAAAGGTGAAAAAGGCAAAGGCAGAGCAGAAGACAAAGTGGTGGAAGCTGAAAAAGGAAGAGTGTCGTGTTGTCTTCAAGGAGGAGTTGAAACAGGCTTTGGTTAGTCAGGAAGTGCTTCCAGAGGACTGGACAACCACAGCCAATGTGATCAGGGAGACCGGTAGGAGAGTACTTGGTGTGTCCTCTGGAAGGAAAGTAGATAAGGAAACTTGGTGGTGGAATGAGAAAGTGCAGGAGTGTGTACAAAAGAAGAGGTTAGCCAAGAAGAAGTGGGACATTGAGAGGACCGAAGAGAGTAAACAGGAGTACAGGGAGACACAGCGTAAGGCGAAGGTAGCAGTGTCAAAGGCCAAACAGAGGGCGTATGATGACTTGTATGATAGGTTGAACAGTAAGGAGGGAGAAAATGATTTATGCAGGTTAGCACAGCAGAGAAATAGAGATGGGAAAGACGTGCAGCAAGTTAGAGTGATAGAGGACAGAGAGGGAAATGTATTGACTGATGACAGAAGTGTGCTGGGAAGATGGAAAGAGTACTTTGAAGAGCTGATGAATGAGGAAAATGAGAGAGAAAAAAGAGTAGAAGGGGTGACCGTTGAGGAGCAGGAAGTAGCAAAGATTAGTAAAGGAGAAGTGAGGCGGGCATTGAAGAGGATGAAGAGTGGAAAGGCAGTTGGCCCTGATGACATACCAGTTGAGGTATGGAAGTGTCATGGGGAGGTAGCAGTAGATTTTCTGACAAGAATATTCAACAAGGTCTTAGAAAGTGAGCAGATGCCAGAGGAATGGAGGAGAAGTGTGCTTGTGCCCATTTTTAAGAACAAGGGAGATGTACAGAGTTGTGGCAACTACAGAGGGATAAAGTTGATGAGCCATACAATGAAGCTATGGGAAAGAATAGTGGAAGCAAGACTAAGGGCAGAGGTCAGCATTTGTGAACAACAGTTTGGTTTCATGCCAAGAAAGAGCACCACAGATGCAGTGTTTGCTTTGAGGATGTTAATAGAGAAGTACAGAGAAGGTCAGAAGAAGCTGCATTGTGCCTTTGTGGATCTGGAGAAAGCATATGACAGGGTGCCGAGATAAGAACTGTGGTATTGTATGAGGAAGTCTGGAGTGACAGAGAAGTATGTTAGAGTGGTGCAGGACATGTATGAGAGATGTAAGACAGTGGTGAGGTGTGCTGTCGGTGTGACAGAAGAGTTCAAGGTGGAGGTGGGACTGCATCAAGGGTCAGCTCTCAGCCCCTTCTTGTTTGCTATGGTGATGGACAGGCTAACAGACGAGGTTAGACAAGAATCTCCATGGACTATGATGTTTGCAGATGACATCGTGATCTGTAGTGAGAGCAGAGACCAAGTGGAGGAAAATCTAGAGAGGTGGAGGTATGCCCTGGAAAGGAGGGGATTGAAGGTTAGTCTTAGTAAGACAGAATACATGTGTGTGAACGACAAGGACCCAAGAGGAACTTTGAGGTTACAGGGGGCAGAGATAAAGAAGGTGGAGGATTTTAAGTACTTCGGCTCAACAATCCAGAGCAATGGAGAGTGTGGAAAAGAGGTGAAGAAGCGCGTGCAGGCAGGTTGGAATGGATGGAGAAAAGTGTCCGGTGTGATGTGTGATAGGAGAGTATCAGCAAGAATGAAGGGAAAAGCGGACAAGACGGTGATGAGGCCAGCAATGTTGTATGGTTTAGAGACAGTGGCCCTGGGGAAAAGACAGGAGTCAGAGTTGGAGGTAGCAGAGATGAAAATGTTGAGGTTCTCTTTGGGAGTAACGAGGATGGATAGGATCAGAAATGAGTACATCAGAGGGACAGCACATGTTAGATGTTTTGGAGACAAAGTCAGAGAGGCTAGATTGAGATGGTTTGGACATGTACAGAGGAGGGATAGTGAGTATGTTGGTAGTAGGATGCTGAGGTTGGAACTACCAGGCAAAAGGCCCAGAGGAAGACCAAAGAGAAGATTTATGGATGCGGTGAAGGCGGACATGAAGGTCGTTGGTGTAAGAGTAGAAGATGCAGATAGGGAGAGATGGAGGTCATTTGCTGTGGCGACCCCTGAAGGGAACAGCCGAAAGGAAAAGAAGAAGAAGACTTACTTCCACAAAAGAAAGAACTCTCCGCTTTGCTGGGATTCACATGGCAGGCTGTGTTCTAAACAAGTTCAACAGCACCCTTGTGCACTTGAAAGACCGGAAGTCTGTATAACCCACAGCAAGTACACTACTTTTGCAAGTACACTACTTTCGGTATTGAGCGTTTCACATATTGTAAGTGGATTGGATGTTTTAAGCTTCATGTAAAGTGACTCAGTATAAATAAGTGACTTATATGAAATTAATGTTGATATTATTTGATATATTTGATATTATTTTACAATGTTATGTTCATAATAATTGATTTAGGGGTGTTTTATGAGATACGGTAATGGTATTTATGGATGTATAGGACAGTATGAGCGTCAAACATCAACATCACACGTCATACGTCACTGTAACAACTTACGTTCACTGTCAACTTACGTTCGGCCGTCCGGACCCAATTAAAAACATAAGTCGGGGAGCGTCTGTACATCATTCAGCAAGACAATAATCCTAACGAAGAATAAAACAATAATTATGTAATGCTTTGGAACGGTCAAGTCTTGACCTTAATCTAATCGACATGTTGTGTAGTTCACGAGAGGGAAACCAATCTATATTACAGTCCATCAAGCCCTGCAAAAATGTTCTAAAGAAATACTATAGAACATCATGTTTTTACATAAGTTCTACTTTCGTAATTTCTTTTTATATAAATGTGTTATTTGTGTTTCTAATACAAAGATGAACTGTAATTAAATCCAATAATCTGAGTTTCAACTTGTGTATAATAATTTATCTGCTCAGTGGATTTTCCCCTGCTTGCTGCAGTCCTGTTGCAAGCCACCATTACATAATTATGTTATCTTACGGAAGGTATTTATGTTATGCACAGTGACTGGCGAATCAAGTCATCAAACTTAAGTTTAATTCAATGGAAGGTCACAAAAGTACTTGGAAATGCCTTTTCGCGGGTCGCGGGGGTTTAGGTCGTGACCTAACCGTCTTTAAGCCATGCCCCCTTAAAGAGATAGCGCATTAGTATTTTGTTCATTACAGAACGGAGGTTATTACTCTTAAGGAGTTGTATCAATGTAACTTTAAATGCATGAAGGTTAATCCGAGGTCTCATGGGGAACACCTGTTGCAGTGCTTTATCACGGTGATGAATGTGAGATTCTGATTAAGTCAGCTGAACGTCCTGAGCGTAGAGACGGAGATTAGGTGGAAAACCCACTCATGTATTACTCAGCGAGTCACCTGACTATGATATCAGTAATGCCTGTATTTAGACATAAAGCCCGGATCATTCTAACTGATGACCTGTTTGCACCAAGCGGTTTAAGTTCTTTATTAATGGTAAGCTCTGAATTACTTTGCTTCACTCCGGTTTTGATGGTGTCAGTGAGATGGAGTCGCACAGCTTCTTCCACACATAAGGCGTTAATAATTATCAAGAAAAGTTCTGATGGAAGAAAGATGAACTGAACTGTCAAAACTGTCAAAACGAAAGAAGGAAGAGATCTGGGATCCGGAAGTAAGCTTATAATATATTTCTGTCATATATAAATATATAAAATTGTAATTCAACACTACTATTTATGTGAAAAAAGCTAAATTTGATTACACATATTTATGAATGAAAGATGCATGCATGTTTATAATTTACAGTTTTAAATAAACACCCCACTATGCATTTAACAAAATCACAAAAAATGCTCCAGCATCACAAAATGCCCAGGCTTAAAAATAAGAAGACAATAATAATAATAGTGAAAAAGATAAAAGTAAGCAAACGAATGAAAAATCCCTTCTCCACGCCAAATACACAACAGACAAGACAATAATACTAACTTATATTGAATAAATATAGAACTGTTACACATAAAAACTACTGGATTGATTTGAAATTAAGAAGTAACAGAGTATTTGGATTAAAATGTGTGTGTGTCTCTCTGTGTGTGGGTGTGGTAGATAAATTACTACAGTACTGTGCATATTATGTTCAAGAGATTTCCTGTTTCCTGTATTTGTTAATTTTCACAATAAAAGAAGACTGTCCATAACATGGTCAACTGAGATGCCAGGCTCCAACTGAAAGAAAAACGACTGCCATGATATGATGTAATGATAGTACATGCTATTTAGGATCCAAACAAGGTTCATCATTTCATTTATCATGAAGCTGTGCTTCGAGCGGCCTTATAAATCCTGCAATTTTGAACATTTAGTTTATTAATTAATTTTGGTTAGTTTCTGTGTTGCTCGCTGGAATAATGAACTAAATAGAACTGATGAGTATATGCAGGATTCTACATTAGAAAGAAAACAGAAAAATGTTTTTCAACTGTGCTACTGCACAGAGCCACATCATACACATGGGCACACATGAACATCACCAATCACTTTCTCTCTCTCGCTCTCACACACACACAACACATGTACACACCTCAGCCAGATTTACTGTAAATTCCCACATCTTTGAAGGTCTGAGTGTAACTGTGATTCAATGCCGTGTTAATGTCCAATATTCTGTGTTCAATAGTGTGGTGGGACATTTGGACATCTGATACCATGCGTTTCAGTTTGTTGTTTTCACGAGACAAGATTTCAACAACGTCACTGATGCATTTTTTAACAAACTCTCCTTCATTGTATGGCTTTTTGGCCCGTGCCATGTTTCAAAGCCAGTTGATACGATGCAAGTGTTACGGTCTCTGAACACTTCATAATTTTTTTTGGAAAAACTATATCTGCTTTCCTGCCTCTCTTTTCAAAGTGAACAACTTATGTTTGCAAAGTTCAGTCCCTTCTAGAAATTCCTTGTCGGAGATAGCAAAGGCGTGAGCTGAAGTGGCGCTGAAGATTTGAAACTTTGAAATATGCTAATAATGTTGCCCAATGCAGATTCGTAATTTATCACTGAGTATGACTTTCATCCAGTCATCCACAGTCCACGATTGCTTTTCCTTAGCCCACTGTAACCTTGTTTTTTTCTGTTTAGGTGTTAATGGCTTTTGTTTAGCTTTTCTGTATGTAAATTCTATCCCTGTTTAACTGCAGACTAACGATCAGATCTAATCTGATGCAGGTGTTAGTTTGGGAATGGGAATTTTACAGGTTGATTCTATCATTTTTTTTTTAAAAATTGAGTGATTCCGTAATTTATTCCCCCACTTGGTATAAAAAAGTAACGATTACTGAATACCACTTTTTTTCCTTGATTTCTTTGGGTTTCTTAAAGCCAGAATATGGCCATTTGAAATGAGTTTAGTTTTGTGGCTTGCCTGTGATCTGCTTTTTTTCTGTAAAATTAAACTACTAAGTGAACATCCTCCGAAACTGGTGATTCCATATTTTTTTCCAGGGAATGTATTTAGCTACATTACTCAGATTCGCATTTCAATCAAAACTAACCATTTATTTCATTTAAACAGCCCAGTTCAATTGAAGATATCCCATATGAATATGGCGTACTTGCATAAACGGATATCATAAAAATCTATTTGTATAATTTGTCTCAATGCAAAACATAGACACACCACATGTATAACTTTGCTGAACAACCAAGTGACGTGTCAGATTTCACTCTGAATCAGATTATAGTTTTGATGAAGCTGCGGAAGTCAAACAGAAGTAACGAAAACATCAGCAAAAATAGTGGAAAGTAAACAGTAAGCCAGGACAGTAGTTGTCTGGGGGCAAGTTGGTGCTGAAAAACTGATCCCAAGGATGGGGGTACAAGCCCCATAATCACCGGTTTGTCAGTGCGGTCTCCCCAATGCAGCTAAGTGGGTTATCAAAGGCTGGCCATACCTCTCACCACAGACATTGGGAGACATGGCCGGCCTTTGATAACCCAGTTAGCTGCCCTGGGTTGCAAACACCACTGCTGACTTTCATTAGGAGTAGCCGCATAACCATCAGCGTGTTTCTGCCCCACAGTGACATGCCGAGCTGTCCAGGGTGTACTCCGGGGTCGCCAATCTTATCCACAAAGGGCTGGTGTGGGTTCAGGTTTTCACTTCAACCAAATAGTAGCCACACCTTCCATCTGTTTCAATCATTGATCATCAAAAGAAAAAGAAAAAAAATAGATTGGACATTGCTGTTCCAATTCTGAAGTGGAGCCATCTTGGTGAGATCACCTTGCTTTAAGAGTTAAAGCAAAGTGATCTCACCAAGATGGCCCCACTCCAGCGTTGAAACATGGATGTGGAATCTATGTTTTTTTTTTCTTCTTCGATGATTGAAACAGGTGGAAGGTGTGGCTACTGTTTGGTTGAAGTGAAAACCTGAACCCACACCGGCCCTTTGTGGATAAGATTTGAGACCCTTTGTGTACTCTATCCTTGCCCAGAGTCACCTGGGCCGAGCCAGCCTCCTCACGACCCTAATCAGGATTAAGCGGTTCAGAGAATGAATGAATGATAAAACATCTGTAAGCAATTGTCCCAAGTTAAAATGAAAACCAGTTAAACTGGAACACAGGTGTTAGAACCTTCCAGTCTATGCAAATATAATGACTACAGGAACATTACTACAGCACAATTTATGTAAGCTCTTAAATATCAACTATTAATAACAAAAACAATATATAACTGTCCAGAAGGCTCATGATCACTTATAAAATTCTAGATTTATATTAAACGTGTCTATTATATCCTTCTTAATATATTATTTATTTTGGTGCTCGTCCGAAGTAGACTCATGAAATTATTATATTATGCATGTTTGTTGTTGGACAATAAAAATAATAATAAAAACTTACTGTTTCCGGTATTCAAATATTTTTATTTTATCCCAGAAACACAAACTGCAGCTGCAGTTTCCGTGTAATTCTTCAGCTCCTCCCTTCCCTCCTCTTGTTCAGTTATTGGCCTTCAGCATGTTTGGTACATTACTGCCACCTCCTGCCTTGGAGAATATCGGACCACTGAGTCGCTCGCTCGCTCGCTCGCTCTCTCTCTCTCTCTCTCTCTCTCTCTCTCTCTCATTTTTCTTTCTTTTTTAAGATTTCCGTTATCTGACTCTGGTTCCCAACACCACATATTATAGTCTGTGCAGGACCAGCAGAGTGTGACATGCACTTGGAGTGAACAGGTGTACTCTGATCATCCAGAGAATTTTGAGTCCTGGGCTCAGGTGTTGTGGAAGGACAATGTGTGTGGAGGTTGTTACTGGGAGGTGGAGTGGAGTGGTGCTGTTTATTTTTGACACATGTCCATTTCAGTCTGATATAAAGACATCAGGTAAAGAGACACAACAGCTCTCTCTCACACACACATACACAGTGATATTAAAACTGAGCTGGGAGTTCCATCCTCCTTTCGGATATGATTGTACAGTAGGCCCTTGACATTCGCGGGGATTCAGTTCCGAACCCTCCCGCGAATTGAGATAATCTGCGAGTTCTGTACCCGGAAGTAAAACCCCATGTATCACGTCACATGCGCGAATGAGCAGCCGGAAGTAAAATACTATGTATTTATTTCATGCATTAAAATATGCTTCTTAAACACATTCTATAGACAGTCTTACTCATTAATACAATAGTAATGTAGTAAAATATAGTAATGATTAAGAAACACTTCAATTTTTACTCTTATTGATGATAAAATATAAACATTATGCAGTATATACTGTTGTAAAGCACTCGTTTTAAAGTCTTTTTCAATTATTATTCCAGTACAGTACCTAAGTTAATGTTTAGAATGTTTGTGCATGAGATTTTATGTTCTGTAGCATGTTTAACAAACGATACCAAAAGAATAAACTTTATTACGCTTCATGTCCTTTTACACTGAACTTGGAGTGACGTCTCCAAGATGGCACTGCCTGGAGGGCAACGTCGCGGACTTCTCAGAGTCAAATTGTTTCTTTGTTCGTTTTAATTTGTTTTATTTGTTTGTTCATGTTTTGCACTATGCTCGTCTATGATTGGTCGACCCTACTACAGCTTTGAGCAGCTTCAGCTTCGGGCAACTAAGCACGCAACAACTTCTATCGTGAGCTTGAGCTAATATGCTATGGGAGCTCAATGCTAACCACCCAGGCGGAGTTTTTAGAGGCTTGGTTAGCACTTCCGGCCATACTGCTTGAAAATGTTCAGCCTCTGCGAAACAAAATGGACGAGCTTCATGCTGAGATTGCAGCACAGAGGGATCTACAGGACTGTGTTTCTGTGAAACATGGCTCAAGGAGAGTACACCCGATGAGGCGATTGCACCAGCCGGCTACACAGCCTTCATCCCCTGCAATCCCAAGCGCCGGAGTCGTCGTTCGGCCCCTTCCCGCCTGGGCTTATTATCAGCTGGGGTGCGGCTTGCATTGAGCTGCCTACCATAGCATATTAGCTCTGCTTAGTCATAAACGCCCGAAAATACTCCGATCTTATAGCTGTAGTAGAGTCGATCGGTCGTAGACGAGCATAGTGCAAAACATGAACAAACAAATAAAACAAATTAAAACAAACAAAGAAACAATTTGACTCTGAGAGCTCTGCGACGTTGCCCTCTGGGCAGCGCCATCTTGGAGACGTCACTCCAAGTTCAATGTAAAAGGACATGAAGAGTACTGTAAAAAAGTTTAGCCTTTTGGTATCGTTTGTTAAACATGCTACAGAACATCAAATCTCACGCATAAACATGAACTTAGGTACTGTACTGGAATAATAATTGAAAAAGATTTTAATATAACAATTCAGAGAAAACCGTCATTTCTCAGTAGAAAGTGTTATTTCTTCAGAAGAGACATCCAGTGTTTTTTATCACTTAGCCAGAGAAGACGCACAGCGTTTGAGTGGTATCATAGAGCTTAACTGGCAATTAAAACACACACACAAAAAAAAGAGGCCTATTGACAACTTGTGCGGAAAAAAGGGGCGGGACATCAGCTCAACCAATCAGGAGAAAGGAGGAAAGCCATTGGCTGAATTTTAATCACATGCCGGTTGCTCGACAGTCAGCAAATACCCAAACTGTGGGTGCAAAACCGCGAATAGTCAAGGGCCTACTGTATGTGGATCACAGTGCAGGAAGTCTCTCCTACAGCATCTCTGACACACACACACACACACACACACACACACACACACACACACACTCATCCTTATGGTTAGAAAAGCGGATTTGGGACTTGATACCAAAACTAGCAGGAAAAACATGTGGATGCGGTTGGTGTGCGGTGGTAATATGCACCTCCCCCTTCTGCACCTAACCCCCAACTGCTTTGTGGGTGCCCCCAATGTGTGTGGCAGCCCATTGCTCTGCATGTGCTCATTTTGAATGGGTTAAATGCAGAAGCAATACTTTTCCTTGCAGGATTAGTACAGTACAGCAAAACTCTGTACCCAGTGCAGCTCACTGGGTTTATCAAAGGCCGGCCATGTTTTTCATCGTCTGTGGTGAGATCCATGTCAAAGATTCATTACTGACTTTCGTCCAAAGAAGGGTACACAGCTGTCAGTGTGTTTCTGCCCTCCAGTGAGCTGGCGAGCAGTCCATGGTGTACTTTACCCTTGCCCAGAGTTGTCTGATGTTCAAAGAGTTCAAAGGTGAAATGTTCAAAGCTCGATTTTTTTTTTTTAACCTAACCCTGCATTTCACGTCTTCACAGATTTATCCCTGACATATCTGGTGTGTTCCTTGAACTTCATGATGCTGTATGCTTACTAAAATTCTGTGACAAACCGCTGAGGCCTTTCAAGAACAGCTGAGACTGAAATCAGGTTACATACAGGTCTTCTTCGTTTTGGTCCTTTCGGCTTTTCCCTTCAGGGGTCGCCACAGCGAATCATCTGCCTCCATCTCACCCTATCCTTTGCATCTTCTTCTCTTACACCAACGACCTTCATCACATCCATGAATCGTCTCTTTGGTCTTCCTCTAGGCCTTCTGCCTGGTAGTTCCAGCCTCAGCATCCTATTACCAATATACTCACTATCCCTCCTCTGTACATGTCCAAACCATCTCAATCTAGCCTCTCTGACTTTGTCTCCAAAACGTCTTACATGTGCTGTCCCTCTGATGTGCTCATTCCTAATCCTATCCATCCTCGTGACTCCCAAAGAGAACCTCAACATTTTCATCTCTGCTACCTCCAGCTCTGCCTCCTGTCTTTTCCCCAGGGCCACTGTTTCTAAACCATACAACATCGTTGGCCTCAACACCGTCTTGTACACTTTTCCTTTCATTCTTGCCAATACCCTCCTATCACACATCACACCGGACACTTTTCTCCAACCATTCCAACCTGCCTGCACACGCTTCTTGACCTCTTTTCCACACTCTCCAATCCTCCACCTTTCTTATCTCTGCTCCCTGTAAATCTCACTGTTCCTCTTGGGTCCTTGTCATTCATGCACATGTATTCTGTCTTACTGAGGCTAATCTTCATTCCCCTCCTTTCCAGGACATACCTCCACCTCTCTAGATTTTCCTGCACTTGTTCTCTGCTCTCACTACAGATCACAATGTCATCTGCAAACATCATAGTCCATGGGGAATCTTGTCTAACCTCGTCTGTCAGCCTGTCCATCACCATAGCAAACAAAAAGGGGCTGAGAGCTGACCCTTGATGCAGTCCCACCTCCATCTTGAACTCTTCTGTCACACCGACAGCACACCTAATCACTGTCTTACATCTCTCATACATATCCTGCACCACTGTAACATACTTCTCTGCCACTCCAGACTTCCTCATACAATACCACAGTTCTTCTCTCGGCACCCTGTCATATGCTTTCTCCAGATTCACAAAGGCACAATGCAGCTCCCTCTGACCTTCTCTGTACTTCTCCATTAACATCCTCAAGGCAAACACTGCATTCGTGGTGCTCTTTCATGGCATGAAACCAAACTGTTGTTCACAAATGCTGACCTCTGCCCTTAGTCCAGCTTCCACTATTCTTTCCCATAACTTCATCGTATGGTTCATCAACTTTATCCCTCTGTAGTTGCCACAACTCTGCACGTCTCCCTTGTTCTTAAAAATGGGCACGAGCACACTTCTCCTCCATTCCTCCGGCATCTGCTCACTTTCTAAGACCTTGTTGAATATTCTTGTCAGAAAATCCACTGCGACCTCCTGTAGACACTTCCATACCTCCACCGGTATGTCATCAGGACCAAATGCCTTTCCACTCTTCATCCTCTTTGATGGCCTCCTCACTTCACCCTTACTAATCTTTGCTACTTCCTGGTCCTCAACGGTCACCCCTTCTACTCTTTTTTTCTCTCTCATTTTCCTCATTCATCAGCTCTTCAAAGCATTCTTTCCATCTTCCCAGCACACTTCTGTCATCAGTCAATACATTTCCTTCTCTGTCATTTATCACTCTAACTTGCTGCACGTCTTTCCCATCTCTTATTTCTTTGCTGTGCTAACCTGTATAAATCATTTTCTCCCTCTTTACTGTCCAAGCTAGCATACAAGTCATCATACACCCTCTGTTTGGCCTTTGACACTGCTACCTTTGCCTTATGCTGTGTCTCCCTGTACTCCTGTTTACTCTCTTCGGTCCTCTCTGTGTCTCACTTCTTCTTAGCTAAGCTCATCCTTTGTATACACTCTTGCACTTCCTCATTCCACCACCAAGTCTCCTTATCTACTTTCCTTCCAGAGGACACACCAAGTACTCTCCTACCTGTTTCCCTGATCACATTGGCTGTGGTTGTCCAGTCATCTGGAAGCACTTCCTGACTACTCAAAGCCTGTTTCAACTCCTCCTTGAAGACAACACGACACTCCTTTTTCAGCTTCCACCACTTTGTCTTCTGCTCTGCCTTTGCCCTTTTCACCTTCCTCACCATCAGCGTCATCCTGCACACCACCATCCTATGCTGTTTGGCAACACTCTCACCCACTCCTACTTTGCAGTCACTGACTTCCTTCAAATTACATCGCCTACACAAGATGTAGTCTACCGTTTCCTGCACCAACATGTCCATTGAAGTCTTCACCAATGACCAGTCTTTCACCTCTGGGGAGTACTCTGCATCACTTCATCTAACTCACTCCAGAATCTCTCCTTCTCTTCTAACTTACATCCTGCCTGTGGGGCATAAGCACTAACAACATTGACAATCACGCCTTCAATTTCTAACTTGAGACTCATGACTCTGTCTGACACTCTTTTCACTTCTAGAACATTCCTGACAAACCCCTCCTTCAAGATGACTCCTACTCACTTTCTCTTCCCATTCACACCATGATAAAACAGCTTAAACTCTGCTCCTAAACTTCTAGCCTTGCTACCTTTCCACCTGGTTTCCTGAACACACAGTATGTCCACTTTCCTCCTCTGCATCATGTCAGCCAGCTCTCTAGCTTTATCTTTCATAGTTCCAATATTCAGAGTCCCTACTCTCAGTCCGAGACTCACGCCTTTCCTCTTCTCTCTCTGCTTACGGACACGCCTCCTGCCTCTCCTTCTTCGACCAACAGTAGTCTAATTTCCACAAGCACCCTGTTGGTTAACAGCACTGATGGCAGTCATTGTTAACCCGGGCCTTGACCGATCCGGCATGAATTTCGTTTTGATCATTTGCATGAGAATTTTGGCAGAAGTTTTACACCGGATGCCCTTCCTTTCGCAACCCTCTGCATTTATCCGGGCTTGGGCGAAGAAAACAGAAGAGAACCATATAACTAACACAGGAATAACGCTGTGAGACTCGAGTCTCAGAAGGGGGAGTAATGTGGGGAAAAATACCTTCGTTTGATGACAATCTGCTGTTTTATGACAGGTTGCTACTTTATCAGTTATTTGGATGATAATTTGCTATTTTATAATTCCCTTGCAAGTAGGAATAGGTATAACGTAACATAATAGGTTAGTCATACAGCAATGTAATAAAATGCTGGGGAGTCATACAGCAGTGTGGTAAGAATAAATGCTGATGGGAAAATACACGGAGTGATGGTACTAAGTGTAAACACACTAACCTTGAAGTGCAGCTGTAAGATAGGGAGAGCGCTTAGGTCAGGGGTTGGGAACCTTTTTGACTAAGTGAGCCCAAAAACCCCCAAAACAAACAAACAACAACAAAAAAAACAATTTAAAATCCAATCCTCTGAGAGCCAAATATATTTTTTTAATGCTGAGACCAACAATTTTAGAGTATAATAAGACTTTAAATTTATTTTAAACAACATTTTTATAACGAAGTTATTTATTAATATGAAAAGTACTTCTTACTATTAATGCGACTTCTGGTGCTATATGGTCTTGCTGATAGCTTTGTAGTCTGTTTGATACGTGCTAAGGTTCAGCTTCATGCAGGCGTTTAGGCTTCCATCTATTACATGTGACCGCAGGTTGGTCTCGATGCTTTTCAGGTGTGAGAGGGACTGCTCGTGTGCGCATGTGGAGCCGAACATGATCAATACGACTGGACTCACAGGCTGCAGTATTTATGTGACAGGAAGTGCGTCCCAAGTTTTGGCAATCAGCTGGTCTGCGGGTTGAAGTTTTTTCATGTATGTCCATTTGTGTTTTGCTTGCCAGCTCTGCTTGGCTTCTTGCACATGAGCTGATCAAAACGTGGGAACTTTACCTCTTTACCCAAAAACAACTCACTCAGGCTGTTGTATATAATCCAATAAAACTAGAGTTTCAAGGTATCGGCCCCGCCCACACACTGGAGTACAGAGGGGATTGGCTCTCTGCTGCGCGCCACAGCAACAAGTGGCATTGAAAATAGATGTATACATTGAAATGCGTGAGATTTGTTTTTGTTTTATTTGATGGTTTTTTTCTGCATTTTATTTAAAGGACAGCGAAATTATGTATTAGTTATTCTGTTAAGAAAGGCCACCTGATTTATCTGAGTGCCAGATCTTCTTTCTTCTTCTTTTCCTTTCAGCTATTCCCTTCAGGGGTCGCCACAGCAAATCATCTGCCTTCATATCACCCTGTCCTCTGCATCTTCTTCTCTTATGCCAACTACCTTCATGTCTCCCTTAACCACATCCATAAATGCAGTCATCAAAATAAATATATACACTAGTATATAAAAGAACATACAGGTACAACACATTAATGGTTAAAAATGCTTATCAGACGCCCACTAGAGGGAGACATTACATTATGCAGTGATGCCTCGGTAATCGACCATAATTCATTCCTGACGGCTACATAAAGAACATAAAAGTGTGACGTAACCCAGAATGCAGGAGGCAGCGTGAGATGGCAGAGTTGATTTATTATTCAAAGGAGAAGCACTTAAGCAGCACGCTTTAACTGAGGTGAGTGTGCGGTTTGTGTTCATGGGGAGTAGATGAGAGGACTGAATTCAGGTGTGAACTGTATTCAGCTCGAGCAGCTCGGCCATGCCCCTCAGCCGGAGTGGGCAGAAAACAGAGTTAGTGAATACAGTACAAAGAAGCAGGGACGTGATGTGAGTTAATCCTCTGGCACAGAGGTGCTTGTGTTTATTGGGAGTAAATGAGAAGAGTGAATTCAGATGTGAGCCACCGAGCAGCTCAGCCACAGACCATAACATAAAAAATAAATAAAACAACATGAAGTGTAATAAATTGGATAAACAAAACAAAACTTGCTACAACACGGTACATAAAATTTCACACACAAACATTCTAAACGTTAATTTGGGTAATGTACTGGAATAATAATTGAAAAAGACTAATACTATAGTACTTTACAACAGTTCAGATGATTATTCCTCATCAGGCACTTCAGAGGAAACTGTCGTTTCTTCAGGAGAAAGTCTTATTTCTTCAGAAGAGACATCCAACCTCATTACCTTTTTCTGGTGCTTAGCTGGCATTTGAGCGGCATCATAGAGCTTAACTTAGTAATTAAAACACACTAAAAAAAGGCTCATTGACAACTTGTATACACCCCTTTTTCCTCATTTGTGCACATCATCACAACCAATCAGCAGGAAGGAGGACAGCCGTTGGCTGAATTTAAATCACGTGACATTTGCTCGGCCATCTGCGAATATGCGCAGGCGCGAGTGCAAAACCGCAAATAGTCAAGGGCCTACTGTATTATGATGCTACTCGATGCAGGATTATGTTGGTGGCAGCTTTGTTAAAGGACAGCCATTGTGTATTTCACCATTGTTTTGATATTAGGTTAAATATAGCTTATGGCTCACAAGTTACAGTTGAAATGCTTCAAAATAAAACATATTCACATAAAAATACTTGCTTAAAAAGCTCATGAATCTGTTTTTCAATGGACCATTTTCAAAGGTGACATATCCTGTAATTGTCACTGATGGAAAAATTAGTATTCAGTTTATTACCTTTGTATCTAGTACTTTTGTGTGAAACTTTGAGTCAGAGGGCTCTAAATGAACTTAAACATCACAATTTCAAATAAAACATGAATAGTAACAAAATAATCTTGCACAACAGACCACTGCATGTAGTGTCAAACAATATATTCAAACAACAATATAACTCTGCTGATAGTATTTGAAATTACTCTAAGCTCAACCCCCCCCCCCCAACACTGAGAGCTTCAATCAGGCATGGATATATGTTCATGTTGTTGGAAAGAACTCCACCGAGTAAAATTCTTCCCGCACTTTCTACAGTGATACAGCTTTTCTCCTGTGTGGATAAGCTCATGCTGTTGGAGAGAACGCCGCTGCGTAAAACTCTTTCCGCACTGTCCACAACGAAACGGCTTCTCTCCTGTGTGGGTACGCTCATGTAATTGGAGAGAACACCGCTGAGTAAAATTTTTCCCACACTTTACACAGTGATAGGGCTTCTCTCCTGTGTGGATACGCTCATGCTGTTGGAGATTACCCTGACTAGAAAAACTCTTTCCACACTGTCCACAATGAAACGGCTTCTCTCCTGTGTGGACACGCTCATGTAATTGGAGAGAACTCTGCTGAGTAAACTTCTTCCCACACTGTCCACAGAGATACGGTCTCACTCCTGTGTGGATACGCTGATGCAGTCGGAGACTACTTTGAGTAGTAAACTTCTTTCCACACTGTTCACAGAGATACGGTCTCACTCCTGTGTGGGTACGCTGATGCAGTCGGAGACTACTCTGAGTAGAAAAAATCATTCCACACTGTTCACAGTGATATGGATTCACTTCTTTATGGATACGCTCATGCTGTTGGAGAGAACTCTGCTGAGTAAAACTCTTCCCACACTGTCTACACTGATATGGTTTCTCTCCCATGTAGTTACACGCCTGCATTTTGATCTGGTTATAACAAGTCCACACTGTCCACAGTGATATGGATTCACTTCTGTGTAGATACGCTCATGCTGTTGGAGATGACTTTGAGAAGTAAAACTTTTTCCAGACTGTGAATATTTTTTCTCCCTTGTGCATTATTCTGTGATTATTGAAATTCTCTCTTCCAAATAAAATTCATCCACAGTTGACAGAAGTGCATCATCTGGAAAACATAAAAAGGAAAATATTTTAAGATGTTTCAATAATTCTGTTTGATTGTGCCTATGTTATTATGCAATTGTTTCACAAAATATCTAAAATTAATTCCAAAATCACAAATCCTAAATTTTATGGTATACACCTGCTAAATGAATAAAAATATAGTCAGTAGTACTTCAAAGTTTACATGATCTCCACATGCGTTTTGTGGGCCTGTTTTGCTGCATCTAGCATAGGACAGTTTGCTATCATTTGTTGAACAATGAATGAGTTCAAAGAAAAATATCAGTAAAGTCGGCCCTCTTCTACTTACGAAACCCTCTGGGTACGAAAACTCCAGGTTACGAAAAACATTTTCCAAAATTTTCATCCTTTTTTTACAAAAACACTCTTTTTACAAAAAGCGCCAAACGCGCCATTCAAAAATTCAAACCATGCGTGAGTTGCTCTCTTATTGGCTGTCTCCCAACATCCCACCCCGCTGGCCTCCCATTGGCCAGGAGGCAGCTGATCTGTACCCATACTTCCTGTTTGTCACACGTGTGAGAGAGGAGAGTTCAACAGGAATGTTGGCTCGTGAGTTCTTTTTGAGAGCTCATTGCAGTGTTATATTTCGTTATCCATCATGGACCCGGAAGATACTGAAAAGCGGAAATACAGTGACGGAGGCGATTATTTTGGCACGATATTGAAGCAGAAGGAGCATGGAAACAGAGTGCTCCGTGGGACAAGACCTCCGATCTCGCAAGGAAGCAAGTCAATATTGAATCAGGACCTCTGATTTCAAACTTCTTCTTCTTTTTCTTTCGGCTGTTCCCTTCAGGGGTCGCCACAGCAAATGATCTGCCTCCATCTCTCCCTATCCTCTGCATCTTCTACTCTTACTCCAACGACCTTCATGTCCGCCTTCAACACATCCATAAATCTTCTCTTTGGTCTTCCTCTGGGCCTTCTGCCTGGTAGTTCCAACCTCAGCATCCTACTACCAATATACTCACTATCCCTCCTCTGTACATGTCCAAACCATCTCAATCTAGCCTCTCTGACTTTGTCTCCAAAACATCTAACATGTGCTGTCCCTCTGATGTACTCGTTTCTGATCCTATCCATCCTCGTTACTCCCAAAGAGAACCTCAACATTTTCATCTCTGCTACCTCCAACTCTGACTCCTGTCTTTTCCCCAGGGCCACTGTCTCTAAACCATACAACATCGCTGGCCTCATCACCGTCTTGTACATTTTTCCCTTCATTCTTGCCGATACTCTCCTATCACACATCACACCGGACACTTTTCTCCATTCATTCCAACCTGCCTGCACACGCTTCTTCACCTCTTTTCCACACTCTCCATTGCTCTGGATTGTTGAGCCTAAGTACTTAAAATCCTCCACCTTCTTTATCTCTGCCCCCTGTAACCTCACCGTTCCTCTTGGGTCCTTGTCATTCACACACATGTATTCTGTCTTACTGAGACTAACCTTCATTCCCCTCCTTTCCAGGGCATACCACCTCTCTAGATTTTCCTCCACTTGTTCTCTGCTCTCACTACAGATCACGATATCATCTGCAAACATCATAGTCCATGGAGATTCTTGTCTAACCTCGTCTGTCAGCCTGTCCATCACCATAGCAAACAAGAAGGGGCTGAGAGCTGACCCTTGATGCAGTCCCACCTCCACCTTGAACTCTTCTGTCACACCGACAGCACACCTCACCACTGTTTTACATCTCTCATACATGTCCTGCACCACTCTAACATACTTCTCTGCCACTCCAGATTTCCTCATACAATACCACAGTTCTTCTCTCGGCACCCTGTCATATGCTTTCTCCAGATCCACAAAGGCACAATGCAGCTCCTTCTGACCTCTGTACTTCTCTATTAACATTCTCAAAGCAAACACTGCATCTGTGGTGCTCTTTCTTGGCATGAAACCAAACTGTTGTTCACAAATGCTGACCTCGGTCCACTATTCTTTCCCATAGCTTCATTGTATGGCTCATCAACTTTATCCCTCTGTAGTTGCTGCAACTCTGCACGTCTCCCTTGTTCTTAAAAATGGGCACCAGCACACTTCTCCTCCACTCCTCCGGCATCTGCTCACTTTCTAAGACCTTGTTGAATATTCTTGTCAGAAAATCTACTGCTACCTCCCCTAGACACTTCCATACCTCAACTGGTATATCATCAGGGCCAACTGCCTTTCCACTCTTCATCCTCTTCAATGCCCTCCTCACTTCTCCCTTACTAATCTTTGCTACTTCCTGGTACTCAACGGTCACCCCTTCTACTCTTTTTTCTCTCTCATTTTCCTCATTCATCAGCTCTTCAAAGTACTCTTTCCATCTTCCCAGCACACTTCTGTCATCAGTCAATACATTTCCCTCTCTGTCCTTTATCACTCGAACTTGCTGCACGTTTTTCCCATCTCTATTTCTCTGCTGTGCTAACCTGTATAAATCATTTTCTCCCTCCTTACTGTCCAACCTATCATACAAGTCATCATACACCCTCTGTTTGGCCTTTGACACCGCTACCTTCGCCTTACGCTGTGTCTCCCTGTACTCCTGTTTACTCTGACCTCTGATTTCAAACTGATTTCAAAGGTACTGTAATTCCGCTTCAAATACAACATCCAGTACATTTAAATATTTAAATGGAATTGGTGTGTGTGTGTGTGTGAGAGAGAGACAGAGCGAGACAGTGTGTGTGTGAGAGAGAGACAGTGTGTGTGTGTGTGTGTGTGCGTGTGTGTCTGTATGCGTGTGAGACAGAGAGATAGAGAGAGACTGCATACAGAGTCAGTCAGAGATGAAAGGAGGTGTTCTTTACTCTCTTTCGAGAGAGCACATTGCAGCTTAATTTTCGTTTTTTAAGTTGTTTAATTCAGTAAATGTTTAATAAATGTGGCGTGCTCCACCGAATGTGAGCAAAACATGGCTCATCCGGACCTCCAAGCCCTCAAGGATATAAGTTAAAGTTGAGTTTGGACCTCTGATCAGTCTCTGAATTACCGTCTTAAAATGCTCGAGCATCCTGCGTGTGGGCGGAGCCGGCATTCAGAGGAGCACGCCACAGATGTGTATTGTGTGTGTGTGAGAGAGAGAGAGACAGACAGAGAGATAGATGGAGAGAGACAGTGTTGTGTGTGTATATGCGTTAAAATGTTTAATAATGGTTTAATCAATAGTGAGTATATTGGTAGTAGGATGCTGAGGTTGGAACTACCAGGCAGAAGGCCTAGAGTAAGACCAAAGAGATGAATCATTGATGTGGTGAAGCAAGACATGAAGGTAGCTGGTATAAGAGAAGAAGATGCAAAGGATAGGGTGAGATGGAGGCAGATGATTTGCTGTGGCGACCACTGAAGGGAAAAGCCGAAAGGAAAAGAAAAAGAATCAATAAATGTTAATGAAATGGATTAGTATGTTAATACAATGTTTAAATGGTTTAATAAATAATTTTCTTTTACTTTTAACACATTTCATACAAAATTGGTGTACTTTTATCATTTTTAAAGAGTTTATGGGGTAGTCTTGGGAGCCTTGGAACGAAACAGGCGTTTTACATGTAAAATGCGCCCCTACTTACGAAAACTCCACATTACGAAAAAAGGGTCTGGAGCAGATTAATTTCGTAAGTAGAGGGCCGACTGTACATCTGTCTGAGAACTAAAACAAAAAGAATGTACATCATTCAGCAAAGGAAATGTAATAATTTCTTTTTATATTAATCCGTTTGTGTTTCTAATACTGTACAAGGTAAAGTCCGTTGGGCTTTTTGCACCCGAACCATAGTGGCTCATCAGGCCGGTGCTTATCCCCGGTTTCTGTAGCGTGAAGCAACTAGGAGTTCAACTCCTCCTGGATGGGATGCTAGGCCATCGCAGGTTACCTTCCCAGTATATTTTTACTTGTACCCATTTATACTGCTGTGAACAGAGGTACACCTATGGTTAAGACCTTGCTCAGGGATCTTAGTACAGTGGGGGTCTAACTGGGATTTGAACTCACAACCTCCCAATCATGAGCCCAGCACTCTAACCACTACGCCACGGGCCCAATTTCTAATACAAAGACAAACTGTAATTAAGTCCAACAGTCTGGGTTTCAACTTGTAGATCATAATATATCTGCTCAGTGGCTTTCCCCCTACTTACTGCAGTCCTATTGCAATCCATCATTACATAATTACATTATCTAAAGGAAGGTATATATGTTTTGCACAGTGACTGGCGAATCAAGTCATCAAACTTAAGTTTAATTCAATGGAAGGTCACGAAAGTACTTGGACACGCCTTTGCGCGGGCCGCTCAAAATTGCTTTGTTCAAGCTCGTTGTGTTCTTTCACTTTGTGAATATGGCTCCACAAAAATATGTAATACAGTAGGCCCCTGTTATTGGCGGGGGTTCGGTTCCGGCCCGTCCCGCGAATCAAGATAATCTGCGAGTTCTGTACCCGGAAGTAAAACCTTATGTATCATATTACATGCACAAATGATCAAAAAGAAGTAAAATCCTATGTATCTATTACGTGCGCTTAAAATATGCTTCTTAGTAAAATGTAGTAATGATTAAGAAAAACATTTTTTTCCTGTGATATGTATTGAAAATAAAATATAACCATTATAAAGCATATATATTGTACATATATAAAAGAACACGAAGTGATGAAGTGTAATTTGTCTGTCTTCCTTTCAGCATTTTTCCCTTTTACTCAGGAGTCGCCACAGCGAATCATTTGATTCGCACGTTTGATTTTGGCAGAGGTTTTTACGTCGGATGCCCTTCCTGTCACAACCCTTTTTAGCAAGGGACAGAAACACGCTGACGACTTTGCAGCCTACTCTTTACGAAAGTCAGCAATGGTTCTTTTACATGCCTCTCACCATAGACAGTGAGAGACATGGCCCGCCTTTGATAACCCAGTTAGCTGCACTGGGGGGGGGACAGTGACAACCTTGTGGAGAGTGGGACTCGAACCCCCAACCTTTGGATCAGCGATCCAGTGCCCTATCCCACTAGACCACCACTGCCCCCTAAAGTGATGAAGTGTAATAAACTTGGATAAACATACAGTACTGTAGTTTTAAAAAAATACCCACTAGAGGGAGGCATTGCATTATACAGTGGTACCTCACCTTAGGTAAGACCCAACAAACAAAAAATCCAGGTTACGAAACGTATTTACCTAAAATTTCCATCTCTGGATACGAAACAAATTCAAGTTACGAAATGCGCCATCTCAAAAATTCAAACAATACACGAATTGCTCTCCCTCTGGCTTTCTCCCAGCATCCCGCCCCGCTGACCTCTCATTGGCTATCTCCCAATATCCCGCCCCGCTAGAAGAGTAGCTGCATAGCCATCAGCGTGTTTCTGCCCTGCGATGGCCTGGTAAGATAGCTTCCACGCCACCCTAATTAGGATTAAGTGGTTCAGAAAATGAATGAATGTTATAGTCCTTCTTGTATTTTTTATAAAGAAAAAGAATAGCTGTCCCACAAAAGGAAGCACGGGGTGCACTAACGGGTTGGATAGTGTACCACACCATCACTCCCTTCATGGAATCTTCTTTTTCTTTATTCGTTATATTAAACGTTGTTTTGTTGCAATTTTAATTTACATAATGACAACACAGAAGACTTATTTTAAGAAGGAGCCTGCTCAACATTCTTTTAAATAATACTGATGCTTAATACTGCACTGACTGATCCATTCTCAGAGCAGAGCCTGAACCAGACCCATGTCTTTTATTTTGTCACTGGGAGGAGAGTTATTTAATTAGGAGATTGCTATGCATAAACCAAATCTCATCCACCGTCTCTTACTTCAGCTGTGATTTCCGTTCCTGGAAACCCGAAGACAGAAAAATCTGTCTCACTCACTGCTGCTGGGACGGCGAGAACACTCCTTGCATTGAGCGCAAGGGTTTATGTACCTGAATAATATAACGATAGCCATGTCCACAAGAACACACACACACAAAATCACCCTGCCCACACCAAATAAATATCTGCCCACACCCGTGACTGGTAATTTTCATCAATGTCATTTTCAACCCTAAAGGAGCTTTTTTGGAAGGGTATCTGCAGTGTACCTGTGGGTACCCAACAGTTGCAGGACTCTGCCTTAGGCAGATTCTCCTGTCATTCAGGTGAAAGCTATATAAAGTCTATAAAGTCTATAAAGTTGCTCCATTCTTTTCTTTTCTTTTATTGTTTAGTAATTTATACTATTTATGTATCTATTTATTTATTTACTTATATAATATATGTATGTGTGTATGTTTGTACTTGTATCTATTTTTGCACCCCCTACTGATAGTACCTCAAGAGCCTGTAACAGTGAATTTCTCCATTGTGAGATTAATAAAGCTGTATCTTATCTTATCTTATCTTATCTTAAAGCTGGTTTAATTCTCTACCCCTGAGAGCCCGGAGTGCTTCCGATATGAGTAAAATTCACAAGCAGCATTTTCTTTTTGGAGTTGTTTTTTGTATATGAAGCACGTTTGCACCCGTCGACCACCCTAAAGTGCACATTCATTATTTTGAAAAGCGATGTAACCGCATCAGAGAAGTGAAAGAGCAACATGCGGCTCCGGAGCCAAGGGTTTCTGACCCCTAGACTAGATTGAGATGGTTTAGACATGTACAGAGGAGGGATAGTGAATATATTGGTAATAGGATGCTGAGGTTGGAACTACCAGGCAGAAGGCCGAGAGGAAGACCAAAGAGGAGATTTATGGATGTGGTGAAGGAGGACATGAAGGTCGTGTATTTGGCATAAGAGAAGATGCAGAGGATAGGGTGAGATGGAGGCAGATGATTTGCTGTGGGGACCCCTGAAGGGAACTGCCGAAAGGAAAAGAAGGAAGAAGACCAAGATCTGCATTTCAATCAAAACTAACCACAGATATTTCATTTCAAGCACCCAGTAGTCCAATCGAAGATATTCCATATGAATATGGCGGATTAGCATAAACGGATATCATATAAAAAAATGTATTTGTATAATTTGTATTCATGCAAAACACAGACACACCACATGTATAAATTTTCTGAACAACTAAGTGACAGATTTCACTCTGAATCAGATTTATAGTTTTGATGAATCTGCAGAAGTCAAATAGAAGTAAGGGAAACATCAGCAAAAATAGTGGAAAGTAAACATCTGTAAGCGAGGACGGTGGCTGCCAAGGGGTAAGTTGGTGCTGAATCACTGATCCCAAGGATGGGGGTACAAGCCCCACTATTACCGATTTGTCACTGCTGTTCCCCAGTGCAGCTAACTGGGTTATCAAAGGCCGGCCATGTCTCCCAATGTCTGTGGTGGGAGGTTGATGTAAAAGAACCATTGCTGACTTTCATCAAGAGTAGCTGCATAGCCATCAGCGTGTTTCTTCCCTACGATGGCATAGCAAGCTGTTCAGGGTGTACTCTGCCCTCGCCCGGAGTCGGCTGGGCTGGGTGCCAGCTTCTCCACGACCCTGATTAGGATTAAGTGGTTCAGAGAATGAACGAATGATAAAACATCTGTAAGCCACTGTCCCAAGTTAAAATGAAAATCAGTTAAACTGGAACACAGGTGTTAGAACCTTCAAGTCTATGCAAATATAATGACTACAGGAACAATACTACAGAACAATTTCTGTAAGCTCTTAAATATCAAGTAATAATAACATGAACAATATATAACTGTCCAGAAGGCTAATAATAATTACTTGTAAAATTCTAGATTTATATTAAACGTGTCTATTATATCATTCTTAATATATTATTTATTTTGGTGCTCGTCTGAAGTAGACTCATGAAATTATTATATTATCCATGTTTGTAGTTGGACAATAAAAATATTAGTAATAACTTACTGTTTCCGATATTGAAATATTGTATTTTATTTGATCCCAGAGCAAGAGACACAAACGCAGCTGCAGTTTACGTGTAATTCTTCAGCTCCTCCAATGAGCCCCTCCCTTTCCCCGCCACTTGTTCAGTTATTGGCCTCCAGTTTGTTTGGTACATTACTGCCACCTCCTGCTCCGGAGGATATCAGACCACTGACACGCTCACGTTCTCTCTCTCTCTCTCTCGCTCTCTCTCTGGACAGTATTTCACTTTTATTTTTATTTTTATTTTTTTAGATTTCCGTTATCATTATTTCTTTCTTTCTTTATTTTAGATTTAGATTATCTGACTCTGGATCCCAACACTACTATGGGTGCCCCCAATATGTGTGGCAGCCCATTGCTCTCTGTGTGTGCTCACTTTGAATGAGTTAAATGCAGAGGCAATAATTTTCCTTGCGGGATCAGTACAGTACAGTACAGCAAAAAAAACAAAACAAAACAAAACGAAAACAAACAAACAAACAAAAAAAAAAAAACACGTACCCAGTACAGCTAACTAGGTTATCAAATGCCGGCCATGTTTCTCACCATCTGTGGTGAGATTCATGTCAAAGAATCATTGTTGACTGTCGTCAAGAGAAGGCTGCACAGCCGTCAGTGTGTTTCTGCCCTCCAGTGAGCTGGCGAGCAGTCCATGGTGTACTTTACCCGTGCCCAGAGTTGGCTGATGTTCAAAGAGTTCAAAGGTGAGATGTTCAAAGCTCGATTTTTTTTGTTTGTTTGTTTTTTTAAACCTAACCCTGCATTTCACGTCTTCATAGATTTATCCCTGACATATCTGGTGTGTTCCTTGAACTTCATGATGCTGTGTGCTTACTAAAATTCTGTGACAAACCGCTGAGGCCTTTCAAGAACAGCTTATACTGAAACCAGGTTACATACAGGTGGACTCTAATAATTAGTATTAGTAATTATGTGACTTCTGAAGGCAATTGGTCGAATTGGATTTTATTTCGGGGTATCAGAGTGAAGGGGGCTGAATATAAATGCACACCACTCTTTTCATATTTTTATTTCTGAAAGCAATGATGATGAGCATCATAAAGAATGATGATGAATAAATTTAATTTCATGAAACAGAATAATACATGTGACACAATCTTAACAAAGGGCCTTAATGATTTTGAATGTGTATAGCTCCGCCCACATGGTCCACAAAGTTACAGCGAGTGTTCTGTATGACTCTCCTAATAGCTGCAGGGATTATTTTGTTCACCCAGGTGTGGATATGATCATGCTTTTGGAGAATACTTGGATAAGTGAAACCCCCCCCCCCCCCCCCCCCCCCACTGTCCACAGTGATACCTCTTCTCACCTGTGTGGATACGCTCATGCTTTTGGAGATTATTCAGTTCATCACTTCATTTTCTGTAACCACTTAATCCCAATTAGGGTCACGGGGAGGCTGGTGCCCATCCCAGCTGACTCCAAGTGAGGGCAGAGTACACCCTGGACAGCTCGCCAGGCCATTGCAGGGTAGAAACACACCGACAGCCTTCTCTTGACAAAAGTCAGTAATGGTTCTTTCACATGTGTCTCACCATAGACAGTGAGAAACTTGGCCAGCCTTTGATACCCAGTTAGCTGCACTGGGGGCACAGCAGTGACAACCATTGAAAGTGGGGCCCCAACCATGGGATTGGTAATGGTTATGATTCAAAGTGGTCGTGGTTAAAATTCTTCTGCTGGTTACCAAAAGGATAATTCTTGGTGATTCGGTCATTAAATTTTATGACATCATAAAAAAAAGACTGTGCACTAGCATTCACTAGTCACAGTAACATGAGTTAGCTTTATTCTCACTGGCTAAGATTAGCTGAGTTAGCTTTGGTAGATTTCTTATTGTAACTTGAGTCATTGAAAATGGTTCGGGTATTAATACATGTGTAACTCTTGTTCGGTGCTTAAACTAACAAAATTCCCTGAAATCAATTCAAATTCTACTTGTTATAAATTGCTTATCGGTTTGTTCATGTGATCTTTAGCAAACTGCAATCAAGCAACAGAGTTCTTTTTGAAGAGCAGTATAATTCTTTTTGCAACCCTGCTATACAAACCACTATTCAATGTTCTCTTGATTGGGGTTCATGGAATTTAACAGCAGCCAATGCAAGAGAGGCCATCAATTGCTTAGAGGTTACCCTGGGGTTCTATGTGACCTTCCCAACCATTACATACTTTGCTAATGGAATAATCTTAGTTGGTTGACCAGTCTAGGGGAGGATGAAAATGGTCATAATGTTCTTCCATTTGCACACAAGCTGTCGTTCTGTGGATTGGTTCAAGCTTATTAGAGATGGTTTTGTAACCTTTTCCAGCCTGATGAGCAGCCATGATGCACTTCCACATACATGTGTTGATACTTTGATAGATCTGTGTTCTTTAAATCAAAAAGGATGCCCACTCATTCCTGATTGTAATCTCACTGATTAAAAACAACTGACTCTAATCTCACTTTTAAATCACTTGCAAATCTTAGAGGTTCACAAACTTTTGCGACTAACAGATATGCAATATTGGATCATTTTTCTCAATCAATAAATGAGCAGGTAAAATATTTTGTATCACTTATTTAACTGGGTTCACTATCTACTTTTAGGGCTTGTGTGAAAATCTGATGATGCTTTAGACCAGGGGGTCCCCAAACTTCTTATCACCTCGGACCGGTCAACGCTTGACAATTTTACCGCATACCGGGGAGAGGGGGGGTAATCATAGATTGTTTGGATTGCAAATAATTTATTGATATAAAATATTATTATTATTATTATTATTATTATTATTATTATTATTATTTGCGTGACCTAATGATCCTAGGAGCTATGTTGCCGGGGGCATAATGCCCCTGGTAGGGTCACCCAAGGCTAACAGGTCCTGGGTGAAGGTCCAGACGAAGTGCGATTCAGAAGACCCTTATGACTGAGAGACATACAAGGAAGCAGTCTCCCTTGTCAGGATGCAGGTCATCGGGGTTCCCCCCTGCAGCCAGGCCCGAGGGAGGGGCTCGAAGGCAAGCACCTGGTGGTCAGGCTTCTGCCCATGGAGTCTGGCCGGGCCGAGCCCAAAAAGGAGACATGGGTCCGCCTTCCCATGGACTCACCACCCGTGGAAGGAGTTTTAGGGTTTGGGTGCAATGTGAGTTGGGTGGAAGCCAAAGGCTTGGTTACTGTCGGCCCAATCCTCGGTTACTGACTCTGACTCTTGGGACATGGAATGCCACCTCTCTGGTGGGGAAGGAGCCTGATCTGGTGCATGAGGTGGAGAGATACCGACTAGATATAGTCAGGCTCACCTCAATGCATAGCTTGGGCTGTGGAACCACCCATCTCGAGAGAGGCTGGACCTTATTCTATTCTGGAGTTGCTCATGGGGAGAGGCTGCGAGCTGGTGTGGGCATTCTTGTTGCCCCCCGTCTTGGGGCCCAAATGTTGGAGTTCTCCCCGGTTGACGAAAGGGGAGCTTCCCTCCGTCTTCGGGTGGGGGGACGGGTCATGACTGTTATTTCTGCTTATGCACCAAATGACAGTTCAGAGTACCCACCCTTCTTGGAGTCCTTGGGGGGGGGGGGGGGTGTTGGAGAACGCTCCCTCGGGAGACTCACTCGTTGTCTTTGGAGGCTTCAATGCCCATGCAGGCGATAGTGTGACCTGGAAGGGTGTGATCGGTAGGGACAGCCTCTCCAGTCTGAACCCGAATGGTGTTTCGTTGTTGGACTTCTGTGCTCATCACAGTTTGTCTATAACGAACACCATGTTTGAACATAAGTGTGCACATAAGTGCCCTTGGCACCAGGACTAGGTCTCAATTCGATGATTGACTTTGTAGTGGTGTCATCGGATTTGCGGCCATATGTTCTGGACACTCGGGTGAAGAGAGGAGCTGAGCTGTCTACCGATCACCACCTGGTGGTGAGTTGGCTTCGGTGGTGTTGGAGGCTGCCTTCCAGACCTGGTAGGCCCAAGCGTGTAATCAGGGTCTACTGGGAACATTTGGTGGAGTCCCCTGTCCGAGAAGCCTTTAACTCCCACCTCCGGCAGAGCTACAACTACGTCCCGGAGAAGGTGGGGGACATGAAATCCAAATGGGCCATGTTTCGTGCCTCCATTGCTGAGGCGGCAGCCCATAGCTGTGGCCAGAAGGTCGTTGGTGCTTGTCGTGGCAGTAACCTCTGAACCCGATGGTGGATACCTATGGTGAAGGGGGCCGTCCAGCTGAAGAAGGAGGCCTATCAGGTTTTATTAGCCTGTGGGACTTCCGAGGCAGCAAACAGGTACCAGCAGGCCAAATGAGCTGCAGCCGAGGCTGTTGCAGATGCAAAATCTCGAGCGTGAAAGGAGTTCGGTGAAGGCCTGGAGAGTGATTATCGGTTGGCCTCAAGAAGGTTCTGGACCGCCATCCGACGCCTCAGGAGGGGAAAGCAGTTCTCCACAAACACTGTTTACAGTGGAGGTGGGGAGCTGCTTACCTCGACTGGGGATGTCGTTAAGAGGTGGGTGGAATACTTTGAGGACCTCCTCAATCCCACCAACACGCCCTGCGTGGAAGAGGAAGACCCTGGGGGTTTGGGTGGGGGTCTGCCCATCACTGGAGTGGAGGTCACTGAGGTTGTCAAAAAACTCCTCAGCGGTCGAGTTCTTGGGTTGGATGAGATCCATCCAGAATATCTCAGGGCTCTGGATGCTGTAGGGCTGTCTTGGTTGACACGTCTCTGCAACATCGCATGGTCATCGGGCGCTGTAGCTCTGGATTGGCAAACTGGGGTGGTGGTCCCGATTTGTAAGAAGGGGGACCAGAGGGTGTGTTCCAATTATCGGGGAATCACACTCCTCAGCCTACCTGGGAAAGTCTATGCAGGGGTACTAGAGACGAGGCTCCGACCGATAGTTAGAGCCTCGGATTCAGGAGGAACAGTGTGGTTTTCGTCCTGGTCGTAGCACTCTTGACCAACTCTATATGCTCCACAGGATTCTGGAGGGGGCATAGGAGTTTGCCCAATCTGTCCACATGTGTTTTGTGGATTTGGAGAAGGCTTTCGACCGTGTCCCTTGAACAATCTTGTGGAGCGTGCTCTGGGAGAATGGCGTTCCGGACCTGTTGCTATGGGCCATTTGGTTGCTGTATCACCAGACCCAGAGTTTGGTCCGTATTGGTAACAACATGTCGAATTTGTTTCTGGTGGGAGTTGGAGTCCGCCAAGGCTGTTCTTTGTCACCGATTCTGTTCATAATTTTTATGGACAGAATTTTTGGCGCAGTCGAGTCATTGAGGGATTCTGGTTTGGTGGCCATCGAATCTTGTCTCTGCTTTTTGCGGATGATGTCGTCCTTTTGGCTTCATCAAGTCAGGACCTCCAGCTCTCATTGGAGCGATTCGCAGCCGAGTGTGAAGCAGCCGGGATGAGGATCAATACCTCCAAGTCCGAGGCCATGGTTCTCAGTCGGACAAGGGTGAGATGCACCCTCCGGTTCGGGAATGAGGTCCTGCCCCAAGTGGAGGAGTGTAAGTATCTTGGGGTCTTGTTCACGAGTGAAGGAAGGATGTAGCGGGAGATCGACAGACCGATCACTGCAGCCTCTGCTGTTAAGCGGAGCCTGTACCGGTCTGTCGTGGTGAAGTAGGAGCTGAGCTGCAAGGCGAAGCTCTCAATTTACCAGTCGATCTACGTTCCAACCCTCACCTATGGTCACGAGCTTTGGGTAGTAACCGAAAGAACAAGATCATGGATACAAGCGGCTGAAATGAGCTTCCTTCGCCAGGTGGCGGGGTTCTCCCTTGGTGATTTGGTAAGCTCTGCTATCCGTGGAGAGCTCGGAGTAGATCCGCTGCTCCTCCGCATTGAGAAGGGCCAGTTGAGGTGGCTTGGGCATCTGGTCAGAATGCCTCCTGGACACCTCCCTGGTGCGGTGTTTCGGGCATGTCCAATGGGAAGAGACCCTGGGGTCGAACTAGAACACGCTGGGAGGACTATGTCTCTCGGCTTGTCTGGAACCACCTTGGTGTCCCCCCCCGGGAGAGATGGAGGAAGTGACTGGGGAGAAGGACGTCTGGACCTCTTTGCTTAGGTTGCTGCCCCCGCGACCCGACCCTGGACTTAACGGAAGATAATGATGATGATGATTATTCTTATTAATAATCATAATCATAATCATAATAAATACTCCATGACTGTTATTTTTCAACAGCTGAAATAAAGTTGGTCTGGAAGTTGAGCTTGAACTTTTATCAAAAAAAACAACAACAAAAAAACCCCCACAGGTGATCATGCATGAGTGGAGAGAATGAAGGCTCAGGCTCAGTCTCACCCAAAATCCCCGAAACATGTCCAACTTGCCTCTGTTCAGGTGCCGTCCCCTTGTGGGTTACATTTTAGCGCTCAAATCATCGAGCTGTAACCGAAAGAATCCGGTCATTTTTCAAAATAAAAGATTTTTGAAAAATAAAGATTGTTCAGACTCAGATAATAAAGAAAACGGAAATAATGAATTATTTCTTCTGCGGACTAGTATCAATTGAGCGGACCGGTGGTTCGGGACCCTTGCTTTAGACCACATATTTAGAAATATATAAAAATTCTTAAGTGTTCACAAACTTTCAAGTATCACTGTACCTCTACCCGTGTGTGTGTGTGTGTGTGTGTGTGTGTGTGTGTGTGTGTGTGTGTGTGTGTGTGTGTGTGTGTGTGTGTGTGGGGGGGGGCTTAGTTTGATGACAATCTGCTGTTTTACGCCTCGACGGATGACGCTTTTCTTGTGGACATTACTGTGGACATGGATACAATGAACAAACCAGCAGAGAAACCGCAAGGTTTCCTGCTAAAGGACGGTGATAATCATCCATAAAAGTTTAAATGTATGAAGTTGTGTGTTGTTGTGTCTGTGTTGCTTGTCGTATTGTCTTGTCCGTGTTATTTATGTTGTGTGCAGGTGCCATGGCCCCTTCACACTTCATGTCAGACCCACAACCCCGAAGCCCAATCTGTTTGCGTTGACGCGCTAGATGGATGGGTCATCCATGTGTTATAATTCAGCAAGGAGAGGATGGGGTTGTCCAACATGTTCCGAACCAGTCCTTATGCGCCCCCTGTCAACAGATCTGGACAAGATAAGGACAAGAACAACTGAGACTCTACTGCTCGCGGTGCATGGGTACCCAATGGAAATCTTCTTTCTTAGTTTTGACTCGCATATTATATTTGGAAATACAATGTAAAATTCACACGTCCTGTCTGTTAGCTTCTAACAACAGCTAACCTGTACAGGCCTTACGGCACATGGCTACTCTGTATGACTGTGAGAAACTTCCCCCCTGCAGGAAAACATGTGGCCCGTCTGTCTCTTCCACCTCCGATGACACATTACAGTTATACAAATGTTTGAGTGCTTAACTGTACTCACCGGGTGGGTGCACGGCTATGTGTCATCGCCGGACATCACACAGACCAGAACTGTACAGGTGACATGCATAGTCTTTGCTGGATGTGTAGGCCACGTGCTCAAGACAACAGTGGACTTGGCTGAGGAGTCTGCCAGCGCAACCTACGTTGTGGATTCACGATAAAAAAATCAGATTCAACAACCTTGATGCCGAGGCCAAAAAACATTGTGGTCCATACCCCCAACCTATGGCGCAACGCCTGCCTCAATGGATGTATGAGTCGATGAGAAAGAACTACTGGTGGTGGCACTGACTTACGGGTGAAGGACCTTTGTTTGTTGCTTAACTGTGTCTTGTCTCCATTGTTTCTGTTTATATGTAAACTGTCTGGTGACCCTGGCACAAATGGCAGTCATGCTACAAGTGGGCAGAGTGGGAATTTTCCATCAGAAAAATTTACCCACTCCTGAATCACCTTGAAAGAAGAGGTTTTATGGGAGAGTGATGTAATTTTTTGACGTTTGACAGAATGGATAATTTTAAGGAAAAATGGAAAACCGGAAAGCATAATAGAAAGTATGTGATAGCTTTATTATTTGATGAATGGTATGAAGTGTGGTAAAGTACACTCAATATGATGGTAAAGTAGACAGGGAGTGATAATATATGTATAACAAATATTATAATTGCAACAGTATTCAATACTGAGATGGGGAAAAGTATAGAAAGATGTAAAAGGAAGTGTGATTAAGTTAGGCCTCTAAATGGAAGGACACCTAGCACCTACAAAATTTCCTTTGTCATTTTAAGAGCTACAGCAGTAATATGGCTGCGGTAACCGAAGGACAGGACATTTGCCGTATTTGTCGGGAGGGGAGCTCAGAGGACAACCAGTTGATTGCACCACGTAGCTGTAAAGGCAGCATGCGTCTCGTGCACCAACACTGTCTACATCAATGGATTAAGAAATTAGACCTGACCAGTTGTGACATCTATAAGACCAAATACATCATGTATTTCTAACATGAAGCCCCTGCACCAGTGGGAATGGCACCCAGTACTAATTCCCCCCAAGAGAAGAATTGCGGGAATGATGGTGCTTGGAACAATAGGACAAATAGTGGTTGAGGGGAACAAAAACATCTGAATCTACAAGGGTCCATGTGAATAAGTAATCCCCCCCCAAACCTCATAGTTGGTTTAACCACCTTTTACAGCAATAACTGCATTCAAGCGTTTGCGAAAAGAGGCGATGAGTCTTTCACATCACTACGATGGGATTTTGGCCCACTCTTCTCTGCAGAATTGTTTAAGATTAACCAGATTGAATGGTTTTCGGGCATGAACAGCCTTTTTAAGGTCATGCCACAGCATCTAAATAGTGTTCAGGTCAGGACTTTGACTAGGCCACACCAAAACCCTCATTTTGTTCTTTTTTAGCCATTCAGAAGTGGACTTGCTGGTGAGCTTCAGATCATTGCCTTGCTGCAGACCCCAGGTGTGCTTTATCTTGAGGTCTCAAACTGATAGACAAACATTCTTTACCAGGATTTCTTGGTAGCGAGCAGAATTCATGGTTTCATCAATCATGACAAGTCACCCAGGTCCTGAAGCAGCAAAGCAGGCCCAGATCATCACACTTCCACCACCATGTTTCACTGTTGGCACAATGTTCTTTTTATCAAATGCAGTTTTTTTTTTTTTGCACCAGATGTAACGGGATGCATTTCTCACAAAAAATTCAACTTTAGTTTCATCAGTTCAGAGGACAGATTCCCAAAAGCTTTGGGGATGATCAAGATGATTCTTAGCAAAAGCGAGTCGTGCCTTGATTTTTTTTTTTTTTGTCAACAGTGGCTTTTGCCTCGGGACTCTTCCATGGATGCCATTTTTGCCTCATGTCTTTCTGATAGTGGAGTCATGAACATTGCAGGCATGAGATTGGCCATGGATGAAAAAAGCAGAACTGGGGGGGTCGGGGGTGTTGTTCAGAAAAAATTTGTAAAATGGAATAAATAGTGGTATTACACACATTTAAAATAAGCTTTGGAACATTTATAATGTTATTGAATAATTCACTTTTTTAGAATAAATCACATCACAAATCACAAATATCTTAAGAGTTGTAAACACCCACTGTTATAATGATATGCGTATTCTTTATTCTTGTACTCTTCCACAATTTCAGTGTTCAAACAAAGTTAATACTTAATTATTTCTACAATAATTAAAGTAATAATAAGAACCTAGAAATATCTAACATATAATTATCTCTCCAAAAGATTAGTAATGTCATAACTTTTGGAGAGGGTTTGAAAGGTTCAAGTACTTGAAAAACGATTGGCATTGCTGTATCACATATGTGAGCCACTCCACCAAAAGTAGGCTCTTGTGTCCAAAAATGAGCTTTTTACACAGATAGAGGAGACCCAAAGCTGCAAAATGCAGCAAAAAGGTTGTCAATACCTTGAAAACTGAGCGAGCTATGCCATTTCTTGTGTCAGCATTCAACTAAAAATTTCAAAAGACATTTTAGAGAAAAATGAGCACAAAGATTGCACTTCTTTCAAGATCATTAGTCCTTTGCAACCAAACATTTTTATGCACCTCAGCCATATAAACCTTGAGAAAACATGTCTAGGAAAGGTTTTAGGAAGAGATGATGAGAGAAATTATCCTCATTTTAATCTGACAGGCCCTTTAAAAACCCACCAGTCACAGTGGTAACCCCCCCAAAAATGAACAAAAAAACCGACTATTTTTTTCATTTCTGTTTATTCCAATAAGATCAGTATGTATCTTTTCGACCATTATATAAAAGTCCAAATGCCTGTAAATGATACTGATTAAAAAAACAAACAAACAAACAAAAAACAAACAACAAAAAAAAAAACACTGTCAGGTTCAAACAATTACACAGAAATTAAGAAAACTACATAACAAAACTCTCTGATCTCTTTATACAAGTAAGCTTCATCAACTATGTCCTCATCATCATTATCATCTTAGTCTATATCCTGCTCAGCAGAAAGGATCACATCATCTTTACAAACACAACAAAACTGAATCACCCACACTTTTATTAACAGATACTTCTTCTTCATCGACATCAAAATCTTCATCAACACAACTGGCATAGTCATTATCAGTTTGTTCATCTATAAAAAAAGGAATGAAACATTTAAGTATTTTTCAGGTCTTGGCCAATTTTCATACAAAACTAAACAACCCACGATCCAGCATGTCCAGTCCAGACAAGATTACACACAAATCAAATGATCAAAATAATTCCATAATCAAATTTTGCAAGCAGAGAAAAATACTCACCGGCGAAATAATCTTCAAGAACACCAAGCATTCTGGCATCTTCAATGCCCAATTCTCGCGTCGAATTTAAGATCTATACTAATGCTGCTCGACATCACAGATGACATTTCACTCTCCTTTTCCAGAAATTATGTGTATTCACAATCTTATAAATAAACCTACTGACTGTTATTGAAGAGAAAGTCGGAGATAAGTTCCGCATGGAGTAAACCAGAAGCAGGAAATAAACCGTAAGTTAACGTGTGGGCACTGCGCATATGCAAGCCCGAGCTGACCAATCAGTGTGCTCGTTTCAGATCTTCCTTAGCAACTAGCCTGCATTTTTTATATTGTGTATCGTCTTCATAACCTTTATTTTATTCACGGAAATGGCATTTAATATCAAAACAGTATCCAAAATGGAGAGACTACTTCACGATCGTTCTTCTGGTGTATGGATTATAGTGTGTTTTGTACCGAACTCTGTGAATAATTGCAACGGAAACCAGTAAGTTTTGCTACTGTTTTTATCTAGTTTTATAAGGGTACTCGCCAGAAAAATGGGGAAAAAAAGAGAGACATTTTTAGTAAGTTTTAGTCAATTTCACGTGAGCAAGTGATAGTTGAATACTTGTTTTAATACAGTAGGCCCTTGACATTCGCGGGGGTTCAGTTCCGGGCCCTCCCGCGAATCAAGATAATTCGCGAGTTCTGTACCCGGAAGTAAAACCTCCATGTATGACGTCACATGCGCGAATGAGCAGCTGTAAGTAAAATACTATGTATCTATTACATGCGCTAAAATATGCTTCTCAAACACATTCCATAGACAGTTTTACTCATTAATACAGTATTAATGTAGTAAAATATAGTAATGATTCAGAAAAACTTTTCAATTTTTACTTTTATTTTTATTGATGATAAAATATAAACATTATACAGCATACGCATAAAACACCTTTCATTGCATCCTGTTTATAAACATACAAGCAGTGTAGTTTTCAAAAATGCCCACTAGAGGAACATGACACGACTGAATTCAGGTATTAATGCATTATGTCCAAGCAGCTCAGCCAGTTTGGACCAGTTTTACTTTTCTGGCCTCTATCTCAAACGTGGTCTGTGCGACAAGCACCTACTTTCAGAGGGGTGGGTGTTTAAACCCCCCCCCCAAAAAAAAAAAAAATATATATATATAACGGATCTGGAATAATATAAAAAATAGCCTCTGGAGGTCAGAAAAAGCTGATTTACGCCAAAAAGCAGAAAAATCTCATGCCTGAACATTGACATTAACTGAGGCAAGTGAGGATTGTAGTTGTTTAGAAGTGGTTTTTGGATCCTTTATGACTTCTCCGGTTAGCCTGCTCCGTGCTCTTGGAGTAATTTTGGTAGATCGATTACTCCTGGGAAGGGTCACCACTGTGCCATGCCTTCTCCATTTATGGATAATGGCTCTAACAGTGGTCCGCTGGAGTCCCAAAGCAATGACTTTGTATTCTTTCCCAGACCGAGACATCTCTATAATCATCTTTTTTGTTTGCTCTTGAAGCTCACTGGACCGCGGCATGGTGATGTGTGTTCAGTATGGCCTACCTCACCTTGTCAGACAGGTTTTATGTTTGGAATCTCCTGATTGGAAATGACTGGCAACAATCAGGCCTGGGTGTGGCCATGAAATTGAACTCCGTTTTAATCACTATTACCTCACCTTTTAACAGGGGAGGCAATTACTTTTTCACAGTAGGTTTGGATAGGATTTTTCTCTTTACAAATGAAATCACAACAGAAAAACTGCATTCTTTGAATACTCGGGTTATCTTTGTGTAATGTTTAAATTTGTTTGATGATCTGAAAAAGTTAAGTGTGACAGGAACAAAAAAGTAAAAAAATCAGTCAGGGGCAAAAATGTTTGTACAGCACTGTAGGCCCTTGACTATTCGCGGCTTTGCACTCACGGCTTTGCATATTTGCAGATTGCCGAGCAACTGTCACATGAATCAAATTCAGCCAATGGCTGTTTTCCCTCCTGCTGATTGGTTGAGATGATGTAACTCCCCTTTTTCCACATTCGCGCACACTTTGTGCCAGTGCTTTTTTAGTGTGTGTGTGTTTTTAATTACAGTTAAGCTCCATCATGCCACCCTAATGCTGCACACCTTCTCAGGCTTCTGGCAAGGCGCCGAAGCGCCAGACAAAGGTAATGACACTGCATGAAAAAGTAGAACCGCTTGATATAATTCAGGAAGGAAAATGTTTTGCAGCAGAAGTGCGAAGAAGATGAATGTTGTATGAAACAAGGTCATCATCAAAATGGAACCTGCCTTAGTATTCTGGATACTTCTAGTTCAGGGGTCGGCAACCTTTGCCATTCAAAGAGCCATTTGGACCCATTTTCCACATTAAAGAAAATCACAAGTCCTTTTTTGACATTTAAAATCAAATAACACTGCATATAATGTTTCCCCTTTTCCCTTCATGATACTATAAAACAACAATGTGTTGAATTGATTTAAACGACTCCAGAGACAATTAAATTACAATTCTGTTTGCAACAAAAACATTTAGATTAAAAAACAAAATCGCCAGCCTTCACACGACGCTAATTAGGATTAAGCGATTCATAAAATGAATGAATGTTTTCGAGTCCTTCTTGTATTTTGAAAAAGAAAAAGCATATCTATCCCACGAAGCGAGGGACGGGCTGCAGCCAGATGTGTACTAAACAAGTATTCAGCGTGCACATGCTCATTTGAAAGAGTATTCAACATGCACATGCTCATTTGAAAGATCGGAAGTCCAGATAAGCCACTCTTCGTCTCACAAGCTCCATGTGTCACTTGCAACAAGCGCCTACTTTCAATGGAGCGTGTCACCAATCTCACCACTGTCTCTTACTTCAGCTGTGATTTCTGTTCCTGGATTACAAACCTCTGCGACGGAAAAATCTATCTCGCTCGCTGCTCTGCTGCTGGCTGATAGTGAGAGCACGCCTTGCCATGAGCACAAGAATTTGGCAATCCACCAACACAGCAGATCAAAAACACACACAAAATCACCCCGCCAACACCAAATAAATATCCGCCCACACCCGTGACTGTTAATTTTCATCTATGTAATTTTCAACCCTAAATGAGCATTTTTGAAAGGGTACCCAGTGGGTACCTGTGGTAAGGTGAGGTATCCCTGTGTGTGTGTGTGTGTGTGTGTGTGTGTGTGTATATATATATATATATATATATATATATATATATATATATATATATATATATTCAGCTGTACCCTTCAGGGGTCGATACAGCAAATCATCTGCCTCCATCTCACCCTGTCCTCCGCATCTTCTCTTACACCAACGACCTTCATGTCCTCCTTTACCACATCCATAAATCTCTTTTTTGGTCTTCCTCTAGGTCAGGGATCACCAACGTGAAAAGTTAAACAATCTATTAGCTGTTAAACGAGCTATTAACCTAATCATCTGAATCAACGCATTAACTCTAAACACCTGCAAAAGATTCCTGAGGCTTTTAAAAACTCCCAGCCTGGTTCATTACTCAAAACCGCAATCGTGGGTAAGACTGCCGACCTGACTGCTGTCCAGAAGGCCATCAGTGACACCCTCAAGCAAGAGGGTAAGACACAGAAAGAAATCTCTGAGCGAATAGGCTGTTCCCAGAGTTCCAAGGCACCTCAGTAGGACGTCTGTGGGAAGGAAAAAGTGAAAGAAGGGCTGATTCCAGACCTTGGGGGACCTGTGGAAGCAGTGGACTGAGTCTGGAGTAGAAACATCAAAGAGCCACCGTGTACAGGCGTGTGCAGGAAATGGGCTACAGGTTCCGCATTCCCCAGGTCAAGCCACTTTTGAACCAGAAACAGCGGCAGACGCGCCTGACCTGGGCTACAGAGAAGCAACACTGGACTGTTGCTCAGTGGCCCAAAGTACTTTTTTCGGATGAAAGCAAATTTTGCATGAGTCAAGTTCTAAATCAACACAGACATCATAAACACATACACACAAGAAGAAAGACACAAGAGAGTTAAGTTCTTTAATATTTCATACTCATTTTCATCAACATTATCACAGTCATTATATTCCATACGATCTTTCAAAAGAGAATACATCTGCGTCTCATCTGCCTTAGAACTCAAGGCAGTGACGATGAGTTGATTCAGCATGGGTTGCCACAGCAGCCACAGAGTGTAAGGATGGCTGCAAAAACTGCGACAGATATTAATACAGACCACACAAGAGTATGATATTTTCCGAACACATTGAACCATGAGTCCCACATGGAGGTGTCTATCCCAGAATGTTCTTTCATCTTTTTATTAAGAGAACTTAGGCCTTCTATAGCTAGTGTTAGACTTCCTTCTGATGCAGTGTTATTTGGAATGTATGTACAACACTACTCTCCAAACATAGCGCATACGCCTCCTTTCTCGGCTACTACATTAGAGAATGTCTGTCTTCCTTTCGGCTTTTTCCCTTTTACTCGGGAGTCACCACAGCGAATCATCTGATTCGCACATTTGATTTGGCAGAGATTTTTTATGTCGGATGCCCTTCCTGTCACAACCCTTTTTAGCAAGGGACAGAAACACGCTGACGACTTTGCAGCCTACTCTTTACGAAAGTCAGCAATGGTTCTTTTACATGCCTCTCACCATAGACAGTGAGAGACATGGCCCGCCTTTGATAACCCAGTTAGCCGCACTGGGGGGACAGTTACAATCTTGTGGAAAGTGGGACTTGAACCCCCAACCTTTGGATCAGCAATCCAGTGCCCTACTACATTAGAGAATATGGGCTTGTATTTTTCTGGTCCTGTAAGAGGATATACACTATCCCATGTCATGCAGCTATAAGTCGAAATCGTATTATTCATTAAATCTATTTGACATTGTGGAGTTATTTCAGCTGGAATCATTTGTAGAATTGGTCTTGGCCCCATGCATATTATACAGTCTTGTTTAGCTGCCTTGCTAGCTTGTTCTGCCATTAATAACCAAGTGTTTCCTCTTCCGGAAACACCAGCTGTGACTGTGAACCAGTCATCTAGCTTCAGCTGTTCTTGTAGCATGATCAGTCCATTTCTTTCTCCAGCAGGCGAAAGTCGTGCTGAAGTGTTTGCAGACAGGTGTTATTTTTGCATAATATGAAGCTTTCTAGACAATAGTCATAACCTGAGCTCCAGCACCATACAGAGAACATTGTACAGGCAGATATATTTTTCTTGGTATTATCAATTGTAACGAGAAAGGTCGAGCTTGTCTGAGGCTTAAACTGCAACATTTCTCTCCTTTGGCTTGCCGCTATATCTGAGTATCCTTTCCAATCATACCCTATGGGGTCGGCCACCAGTCCATTCCATCCGCTGTTCTGGTCGAGCAGGAAGTAGCAGTATTGTTTGTCACATTCTTTCAGTCCTATTCCATCTTGACCGACATTTTGTATTACTGTGGACGAGCTTTTATTACATGATACACATATGGTGGAAAATGATCGATGATAGTTGATATGATCACATCCATGTAGGTTCCATCGTCCCGTTTGCTCTCTAGATAGCCCCATAAGGCAGCAAATTATCATGATTCCTGAAATAATTTTGTCTTCTTGTTGTAGTCACACTTCCAACACTGTGTCGGTAACCACCAGGTATCAGGAACCACTGAGAGACTCAGACTTGTTGGTTTCTTCACTGGCTTTTGTGTCTACCCAGTCCTATTGATCTGAGTCCACACGATTACCAGACTCAGCCTCAGCCTCGGTTGGCCCTTCTACCTTGATGATTCGCGGCTATTTTGATCGCAGTTGGGGTGGTCAGGAGGACTTGATATGGGCCTTCCCACTTAGCTCAATGCCAATATTTTCTATTTTACGCTCCTGATAAAGACCCCATCTCCAGGTTTGTTCCGGGAATTTTAGGTCTCTTTTAGGTCTCATGTTTCCTTGAGCATTGTGTTTTGCGCAGATTAGGCATGCTCTACAAAAATCTTTTGAGTATAGATTAAAGTCATAGGCAGTATATCTCTGGTCTACCTGTCCCACCATCCCTCCTGTTGAGACATGGGTTTTCCCATGGCTCAAAATTGCTGCCCATTTAAATCGATTCTTTGGTAAAATTGGTTTGTTGTTGGGACAGGTATAGAGTCCATTTGTAATCTGTGCTCCTCTGCTTATCCAGGATGCCTTTTCACTTTCTGGGCTTTGTTCCTGCATGTCCTGTAAAACATCTCTGGTTACTTCAGTGTCATCTGTCATTGTCAATACTTCAATTTCTCCTTCAGCAGCTTCTTTTGCTTTTCTGTCTGCAAAGGCGTTTCCTTTGGATACATCATCTGTTTTATTTGTGTGCGCAGTGCATTTGCATACTGCTAATTGTCTCGGTAATTGTACTGCTGCTAGTAACTCTTTCAGTAGCTGTGCATGGGTGACTGGTTTGCCAGTTGAGGTTATCATGCCTCTGTTGTGCCAGTACTGTGCTAGTGTGATATGTGGCTGAGATAACAGTACGGCTACACACGATAAGTGCCTTGCCAGTGAGAGGAATGTCATATTAGTTTGCAACAGCAGTGCTGATACTGCGTGTGGCACTCTGAGTGTTAACAGATGAAAAAGTACCACTCCTGCGCTTAATTCTACGGCCATTGACGCTGCCACTACTGCTCTCACACAATGAGGAAGTGCACACGTCACGCTGTCTAGCTTCGAAGCGTAATAAGCCACAGGTTTAAGTTTATCACCACATTTTTGAGCCAGCAGAGATATCATAAAATGAACTTTGCAATCGACCATTTCATAGAACATTTTGCTGTAGTTTGGTAGAGCTAGGACTGTGGTTGAGACCAGCATTTGTTTTATTCTGCAAAATGCTTCTCCTGTTTCAGGTGTCATTGTAGTGTTGTTGACATGCTGATTTCTTTTTCATACATGAATTGATATAGTGGATGTGTTATTTCTGCATAATTCGGTATCCATGTTCTGCAATAATTCGTTAGTCCTAGAAAGGACATCATTTGTTTCTTTGTTACTGGCTTTGGTGCTTGCAATACTGCTGTTTTTCTGTCATCCACAATGGTTCTGCCTCCCGCACTCAAATGATGTCCTAATTATTTCACTGTTGTTCTACACATCTGCAGTTTGTCTTTACTGACTTTGTGCCCTTCAGCTGCCAGATGTCTGAGAAGTTTTACGGTGTCTTTTCTGCAGGTTTTTTTATCTGGTGAGGCCAGAAGGACCTCATCCACATACTTGACTTCCTCCTGGGGGTTTGAATTTAGCCATACTCGCAACCATGATTTGTGAGTAAATTGTTGAGCTCTCACAATACACTTGCAGCAGTCTGGTATACGTGTATCGTTTCCCTTCATAGGTGAATGCGAACCGGAACTGACTGTTCTTATCTCAGAGGCACTGAGAAAAATGCGTTGCTGATATCCACTACAGTAAAGTGAGTTGCATCTGGTATTAAGCTGTTTAAAGGGTATGTGGATCTGCCACACAGGGAGCTCTCTGAATTACTGCATCATTGACAGCTTGTAAATCTTGTACCATTCTCCATCCTACACATGGTGCTGCTTTCTAAACTGGAAATATGGGGGTATTACATGGTGAGTCCTCGCACTCCACCAATACTCCTGCTTTCAGCAATGCCTCAATTACTGGCTTGATTCCTTCTTTGGCATATGGTTTAAGGGGACAGTATTCAGTTTTTGGGCGTATCTGGACTGGGTTCACACCTTTTATCAGCCCTACATCTGTGGGTCCTTTAGACCATAATTCTTCTGAGACCTCACTAAGTGCTTCATTTTCCTCTTGTGTTGGAACATTTAGTCAGTTATATCTTTTCTGTAGGTGGACTCCCATATTTACTTGGGTTGTCCATTGGATTGTCTTTTTCCAGAGTCCCGTTCTTACACTGTATCACAAATTTGGTTGTTTCTTTCCAGTCGTCAGCACCTTCTCCTGCTTTTACCATGTTTCCTAGTTTCTTCCAGCTCATGGTACTGTGTTTGTATAGGGACACATGAGAGGGTGTCCATTGTCTCTGTAATGGCACCAGTTGTTCAGGCAGTATTGCTGCTATTGCTACATTTCCTATTTCATCACCATACATACGGGTGAGTGTTATTCTGGTTGGCGTGACCTTTTGTAACGCCCCTTCATAGTCGGGGTCAAGATCTGGACAAGGGCAGAACCACATTATAATATGTAAATCATCTGGGTTCATAGCTTCAGTTCCTAGAACTGTTAACGACTTCCCTATTCTCATTAGGGCGTCTCCTGTTGCACATGGCTGCTTATTAGCAATGTCAAGAGTATAATAATAAAATGGTTCTCCATGTCCTTGTAGGACCATCAGGCCTTTTTCCTCTAGTTCTTTTCTTCCCTTTACCAGCATATGTCCTTGTGTGGCTGATGGAATCAGCCCTATGCCCAATTGCAGCATTCCATCTCTGCCGAACAGATTTACTGGACATTCAGGCATATACAATATCGACATATGGCATGTCGATCCTTCTGGATCTCTGATCCACACTGGCTCGGAGATGTATACGTTACTGTGCAGACCGTTTGCGGCCCTGACCACCACAGTCTCATCACCATTTCTTAGTCCTGGTATTGGCTCATTGCAGGTGGTTCTACATGCACCTGTGTCACATAGAAATGTCATTTCTTTCCCATTCACTATTAGTCTTATTTCCGGTCGGCAACTATCCAGTGCCAGTATTTCTTCTAAATTTAGGTCAACTTCTTTTTGGGCTGAATCCTTTGTCTGTGTGGCAGGTTCAATTCGACATGAGGAGGTAGTACTTTTACAGGGTATATATAGTCATGCTGATTCTGGTTTTGTTTTTGTTCTGGACAATCTCTGCTGTAATGTCCTTCCTTTTCACATGCCCAGCACTCATTTCCTCCAGTTCTATTAAATCCTCCTCTTCCTCTGCCTCTAGTCCCCTGATAATATACTTCAGGGTCATCACAGTCCTCGAAGAAGGTTTCTACTCTTTTTGTTTTCTTCTTTTTGATTACTTTATCTGCATGCATTGCCTGGTCTGCACCATGCATAATTTTGTGCCCCTGAGCTTCTGGTGATGGGTTTGGTTGGTTTTTCGGGAGGGGAATGATATGGAGGGGGCTGTTCCTCTTTTTCATTTGTCAAGTCAGGATAAAGTTCGTATTATAGGTGGGGCCGTAGGTTCTAACACTTTCTGTGTAGCGTTCTCTGTTTCTCCTAACGGTTCCACTTCCTTTCTCTTTCTTCCACTACTATTTGTCTCATCATCCTCTTTTCCTTGGTACATTACTTCATATTTTTCAATATGTTCTTTATTTTTCTCCTTAGTTTTCTCTTTTTCCTCTCTTTGTCTTTGCCTTTCCTCTTCTTTTGCTTGTTTTTCTCCTTCATGCCTTTTATTTTCCATTTTAATCCACGCTTCTGCTTCTTCCCATCCTTGTTTTTTCATTTCTTCTTCATTATTTTTACAGTTCTGCCTAATAGCTCCTTGTAATTCTGTTAGTCTTTTTACATTTAACTGACCGTTGAATCCATACTTGCTAACTCATAAATCTAAATATTTATTTTTATCAGGCACCTGTTTCTACTGCTTTCCAATCTCCACATTCTATTTTATCTCTAGGTTTACTGTTTTTACCCCCCCCATTTTAACCCAATTCGGACCAGTGGTTTGTTGCACCTAGGGTGTCCTAACACTGGTTTTTCTTGCTACGGGACAACGATTAATTATTTCTGTGGTAACCCTCAAGCTGCTACCTTTTCAGGCGGAGGATTCTTGCCTCTGCATCCACAAAAACTCATTGTATTGATCCCGCAGTATTATATGAGGATTTAATCAAGAATTATTTCCTCCATTCACATACACATTCATTCATCCATGGCCATCTTATCTCTCTAGACTGGGGCGTCTGCCCTCCCTTCTTTTATATACCTGCCATTGTCTAGAATACTCAGGGTTTTGCTCTTAGACAGGGGAGTGTGCCCTCCCTCTATCTTTTTTTTTCTCTTTCGCGGAATTTAACTGTCTCTTTACAACCTCTTGTTGCTTTTCATCCATTTTATGTAACCTTTGTTCCCGAGCTTATTCACTTCTGCTTTTAAAAGAAATTAACTCACCCCGTGTCTCCTCCTCGGATTACCGTCAACCCTCAGATCCCTACGGACGGGCCGATCCTCCAGGTCCCGGAAAGGGTTTGATGTCAACTCACTCTTGAGTTGCCTTAGCCAAGGATTTCACCAGTGTCCACCACGCCAGCAGGGATCGTCAGGTGTCTTGGCATCCGGCTCAAAGGACCAAGTAAATGTCAGGTTCTAAATCAACACAGACATCATAAACACATACACACAAGAAGAAAGACACAAGAGAGTTAAGTTCTTTTGTGCTCATATGAGGGGAGCAACCAGGCTGTACACAGTTACATATCACCCTAGCTACTCTGAGTCCAGTCTAGTTGAGAGCCTCTTTTATTTCTTTAGGGGAGTTCCTGGTTACATACCGTTCCTGGCACTAAGGGAATGGGACAAAACACATGAGCCAGCAACGTTAAAGTTTATCTTAAAGGTCACACAAGTGTTTTAGCAAACACGATTAACACAGAAAGAACACTGCGGTCAGTGGGTCGTCCTGTTGAGATTTCTGCAAAGACACTTTCTCAAGCAGTTTTTTATGCATGATATACAAGGCTGAGCTATGTTAACTATATGTACAATTACTTCAACAGCATATCATTTGGAAATCAAGGTGCCAGAGTCTGGAGGAAGACTGGGGAGAAGGAAATGCCAAAATGCCTCAAGTCCAGTGTCAAGTACCCACAGTCAGTGATGGTCTGGGGTGCTATGTTAGCTGCTGGTGTTGGTCCACTGTGTTTTATCAAGGGCAGGGTCAATACAGATAGCTATCAGGAGATTTTGGAGCACTTCATGCTTCCATCTGCTGAAAAGCTTTATGGAGATGGAGATGAAGATTTCATTTTTCAGCACGACCTGGCACCTGCTCACAGTGCCAAAACCACTGCTGAATGGTTTACTGACCATGGTATTACTGTGCTCAATTGGCCTGCCAACTCTCCTGACCTGAAGCCCATAGAGAATCTGTGGGATATTGTGAAGAGAAAGTTGAGAGACACCAGACCCAACACTGTGGATGAGCTTAAGGCCGCTATCGAAGCATCCTGGGCCTCCATTACACCTCAGCAGTGCCACAGGCTGATTGCCTCCATGCCACGCCGCATTGAAGCAGTCATTTCTGCAAAAGGATTCCCGACCAAGTATTGAGAGCATAACTGAGCATAATTATTTGAAGGTTGACTTTTTTCGTATTAAAAACACTTTTTTTTATTGGTTGGATGAAATATGCTAATTTTTTTAAATATGGATTTTTGGTTTTTATTTACTTTTTTGCCAAAATTATCAATATTAAAACAATAAAATGCTTGAACTACTTCAGTTGTGTGTAATGAATCTAAAATATAGGAAAGTCTAATGTTAATCAGCACATTACAGAAAATAGTGAACTTTATCACAATATGATAATTTTTTGAGAAGGACTAGTATATATGTGCTGTATGATGTTTATATTTTATTAGATGTGGTAAAGGAGAACATGAAGGTCGTTGGTGTAAGAGAAGAAGATGCAAAGGATAGGGTGAGATGGAGGCAGATGATTCGCTGTGGCGACCCCTGAAGGGAAAAGCCGAAAGGAAAAGAAGAAGATCAATAAATATCAGTGAAAAATTAAGTTTTTCTTCATCATTACTACAATTTACTACATTAACACTGCATTAATGAGTAAAACTCTCTACAGAATGTGTTTAAGAAGCATATTTTAGTGCATGTAATAGATCCATTGTATTTTACTTTCCTGTTGATCATTTGCGCATGACACATGGAGTTACTTCCGGGTACAGAACTCGCAGATTATCTTCATTCGTGGGAGAGGCCGGAACCAAACCCCCGCAAATAATGAGAGCCTACTGTATATGTGAGGCACTCCACCGAATGTAGGCGCTTGTCGCATGGACTACTTTCGAGAAAATGGCCAAAAAAATAAAAATGGTCTTTTTTTTTTTATCGCAATTGAGATTTTTGCATAAACTATTAAAACAAGTATTCAACTATCACTTGCTGAAGTGAAATCGACTTAAAAAAATGTCTTTTATTTCCATTTTTCTGATGAGTACCCTCATGAAACTAGATAAAAACAGGAGCAAACTTACTGGTTTTCGTTGCAATTATTCACCGAGTTCGGTAAAAGACTATAATCCATACTCCATACCCCCCAGTGCAGCTAACTGGGTTATCAAAGGTGGGCCATGTCTCTCACTGTCTATGGTGAGAGGCATGTAAAAGAACCATTGCTGACATTCGTAAAGAGTAGGCTGCAAAGTCGTCAGCGTGTTTCTGTCCCTTGCTAAAAAGGGTTGTGACAGGAAGGGCATCCGACGTAAAAACGGTCGTGAATGGTCGTGAAGTAGTCTCTCCATTTTGGATACTGTTTTGATATTAAAATGGCATTTCAGTGAATGAAATAAAGGTTATAAAGACAATATGCACATAAACAATGCAGGCTAGTTTCTAAAGAAGATCTGAAACGAACTCCCTGATTGGTCAGCTCGGGCTTGCACATGCTCAGTGCTCGTCACACGTTAACTTCCGGTTTACTTCCTGACTGTGGTATTCCGCATGTGGAAATTATCTCTGACTTTCTCTTCAAAAACAGTCTGTCTTCCTTTCGGCCTTCTCCCTTTTACTCGGGAGTCACCACAGCGAATCATCTGATTCGCACGTTTGATTTGGCAGAGGTTTTTATGTCGGATGCCCTTCCTGTCACAACCCTTTTTTTTTTAGCAAAGGACAGAAACATGCTGACGACTTTGCAGCTACTCTTTATGAAAGTCAGCAATGGTTCTTTTACATGCCTCTCACCATAGACAGTGAGAGACATGGCCCGCCTTTGATAACCAAGTTAGCTGCACTGGGGGACACATGAGGCTAACTGACAGTTCAAAACTGCCTTGAGTTTGAGTGTAAGTAGGAAGTATGGGCTGAGCGTTTTGACGAAATATTCATGGCGTATCCCACCTTCACCCAGTGTCAGCTTTCACAGACGACAGCCTCCCCCTGACCATAATAGTATTAATCAGTCTGGGAAGTGAGTGGGTGTAAGGGGGTACATTTTTGATATTGTAGTAAATGTTTAGAACAATGTTTGTTTGTTTTCTTGGGGATTTATGTTTTTTGTTACAAAATTAATAAGAAATATTTGAGCGTTTTATATATATATATTTATATATATATATAAAATAAGAAATATTTTTAGGTTAATGTGAGATGCAGGCATAGCACAGATTGAATTTAACATTACATCAGTATAAGATCCTCACAACGATAGCATGAACAGCTGTGTAGGTTTTTTGAAGAAAATCTGTGTTGTAATTATTAACAAAAATGTGCCTGTGAGTGTGTGTAAAATTTCACCTCATGCTCCTCTTTAAAGCCATAACTGTCAGATGTCTTCATCAGATTGATTTGTTGCAGTAAATCTGCCACGTGGATCGCAGGGTGAAATTGTCCTGTTTGATACGGAGATTCGGTTCCCACACAATGAAATCGAGGAACATCCAATAACCTGCTGTTCTCTGCTGTTGCATGACTGTCATCGAGCACAACAGTAAGTAAGTTTATTTATAATATTGTGAATACACATAATTTCTGTAAAAGGAGAGTGAAATGTCATCTGTGATGTCCAGCAGCATTAGTATAGATGTTAAATTCGATGCTAGAATTCAGCTTTGAAGAAGATTCTCTCTCTCTCTCTCTCTCTCTCTCTCTCTCTCTCACACACACACACACACACACACACATACACACACACACACACAGTGTACAAACGATTAAATGAGCAGCATCCAGATGAACTAGTGCAATTTGAATGGAAGAAAATATATGAAGGGAGTGGGGCAAATGGTGGACAGATGCACAAACGAGCACCCACTGCTTACAGTCTGTGTGTGTGTGTCTGTGTGTGTGTGTGTGTGTGGGGGGGTACCTAGGGTCTGTTGCAATATTAAGAAAAAGACATGATTCCATTGCAATTCAGTCAAAGAAAATCCCATATGCTCAGTATTATGTACTTTCAAAACTTAATATGAGTATTGGTATTTTTCTCTGCATGCAAAATTCGATTATGGAATTATTTTGATCATTTGATTTGTGTGTAATCTTGTCTGGACTGGACATGCTGGATTGTGGGTTGTTTAGTTTTGTATGAAAATTGGCCAAGACCTGAAAAATACTTAAACGTTTCATACCTTTTACATATAAACAAACTGATGATGACTATGCCAGCTGTGTTGATGAAGATTTTGATTTTGATGTTGATGAAAAAGAGGAATCTGCTAATAAAAGTGTGATGACTGGTGTTTGTGAAGAAGATGTGATCTTATCTGCTGTGCAGGATATAGATTAAGATGATAATGCTGAGGGCAGAGTTGATGAAGCTTACTTGTATAAAGAGATCAGAGAGTTTTGTTATATGGTTATCTTATATACAAGTATACCTCGCCCAACGTCGTTAATTGGTTACAGGAGAGACGACTTAAGTCAAAAGACGACTTAAATCGAATTAGCTTGTCTCTATGCTAGCTTAGGCTAGGCTACGCCAAATTTACTTGTCGAGACTAAACAGAAAATAACCATTTGTAAGAACTCTCTCTGTAGAAGCTCTCATGTAAACCTGCACGATCTGGATTCCTGTATCTCAACGTCTTAGAGTACTCCGGGAACAGAAGACAACAAACCACACGAGTAAAATCAATCTGGTTTATTCATCAACTGCTCAGAGGGTGTTCCTGAGCACAAGCTTTTTATGCAGTTTCTTTGTTTTTGCAAGCAGATAATCACAGAGTCATATGTCCTTGGTCAAAGTCATATGTCATATGTCCTTGTCCTTGGTCAAAGTACATTCGTCATAACATAGGGTGTGTGTGTGTGTGTGTGTGTATGTGTGTATGTGTGTGTGTGGGTGTATGTGTGTGTGGATAGCACCCTATCATGTTGGGATGTTGGTTACGCAACTGTTTGCATTCGTGCATTAGGTATGTGGTGACATAAGAGGGACAGCCTTGAACATCCAGTTAGGTCTGGTTGATGTTTTACACAAAACTTAGGACATCGGGGTACAACAGGATAAAGAGAGCTTCTTGCTTCATGATTCAATAAACATGTACGTAGTAGGTCGGAGATATATTCTAACACCATTCCTAGTTCTGTACTTTATTCATGAGTGCAATTTTCAATATGGTTAATAATGTTGCGCCTGGAGCATGTGTCAGACCCAAAGATGCAGGAGACCATGTAAGAAGATTCAATGATTTTATTTTGCACTTTGGAAAATCTAAATCACTGGAAATAATTAATCGATGGAAACTGGTCGAGCACAAAACAGGATACCAGGAGTCAGAGAGATAGCAGGGAAACGGAATCACTGGGAAGGACAATCTTCTGACGTCGGAGGGAAGTGTGCCCCTCCTATTTATAGTTCGCTGATTGCTGAATGAAAACAGGTGCGCTCTCTGGACCTCGCCAGCGCTTGCAATGAATGAAGAGAGAGTTAATGCCTTCAGCCAGCACAGACCATAACAAATAAGATCTATTTTATTAAATTTTATTAAATTTTATTTATTTTTTATATACTTTTTTGAAAACCGACATATAATCAAGAACGACTTAAATTGAAATGACTTAAGCCGAGGTATACCTGTATAGTTTTCTTAATTTCAGTGTGATTATTTAAACTTGACAGTGTTTTTTATTTCAATCAGTATCATTTGAAACTTTATATAATGGTCAAAAATAAACATACTGATCTTATTGGAATAAACAGAAATAAAAAAAAAATAGTTGTTTTTTTTTTTTGTTAATTTTTGACGCTTACCACGGTGACTGATGGGTTTAAAAAGGACCTGTCAGATTAAAATGAGAATGATTTCTCTTATCATCGCTTCCTAGACATGTTTTCTAAAAATTTATATGGCTGAGGTGCATAAAAATATTTGGTTGCTAAGGACTAATGATCTTGGAAGAAATGCAATCTTTGTGCTCATTTTTCTCTAAAACGGCTTTTGAAATTTTTAGCTGAATGCTGACACAAGAAATGGCATAACTTGGTCAGTTTTCAAGGTGTTGACAAACTTTTTGCTGCATTCTGCAGCTTTGGGCCTCCTCTATCTGACTTTGTCAAAAACTCATTTTTGGACCCAAGAGCCTACTTTCGGTGGAGTGGCTCACATATGATACAGGCAGATGTAAGATAATTTGATTTCTATAGTTATTCATGAATGCCTATGACTTTCAAATTGTCCTTGAGTCGGAGGAAAATAATTTAAAGTCACAGGAACCTCTGTCCTCATGACATAATCATTACTGTTGACCAACTGGAAAAACAACACAGACGAAGATGTATAATTGAGGAATCATCATAAGAAAAATGTATTGTATTGAATTTGCCCTTAAATGAAAATAAAATGAATTGCTTTCTTATTACTTTCTTTTCTCTGTACATTTTACATGTAATCTCCATTCGATTGTCTTGAGTCCAGTGGGTCCAGCTCAATTAAAGGTGTATTCAAGCATGACATGCATATGTTTGGTCTTAGATCAGAATGCATTATTGGTTTGAGAGGTAAATGCAGACGTGTGTTTGCGATAATGGAGCGTTAAGCGACATGTAAAAAAGCATGCACTGTTTAATTAAACCTGGGTATTTATAATCCATTTTGGATGCATTTAACAGATTAAATCAGCTTTTCAACTCATGCCAATAAGGGAAAATCCTGCATTTTTTCAGCCAAGGCATTCTAGAAGACAGAAATCCAGCCAGCTTAGTACAAAAGTCCTGATGTCTGTTAAATGGCCTTTGAGTCCAGAGTGAAAAGTAAGTTGATGTTTAAGTAAGTCAAAGGTTAAATAAATTAAAATACCATATTCAACATAATAAGCGCCCTGCTCCAATAAGCCCCCCCTGCCATGTTTTGATCTTACGTCTAATAACCGCCCATGTGTACCGGGAGCAAAATTGTAGATTAAACTTACCAATTTTATCGGCTCAGTCTCTGTAACCGTAAAATGAGGCGATCACTATCTGTAAAAGTGAGTTTTACATGGTATTTCAACACCCCCTGCCACTGGGGAGTGTCTATAATGTTCATCACTAACAACACATTTGATTGTTTTGCCATGCTTTAAAATACAGGAAAATATTTTGCTGTTGGTAAATGTACAACAACCGATGAACCATTAGAAACTGCTACAGCAAAACTATCGGATGCTCTGAATGAATGGAGCGATGAGCCAGATATGGACCGATCAGAAAGTGATGAGTATTTTTCACCCGATTCTCCTGCTCATTAACTTCATAAATTTAAAGACATCCCTGGGCATATTTGTGTTGACTGGTTCAACTTGCCATGTGCTAAAGTTGACATTCATGTTGATTGGCTCGTTTTCCTTGGGGAAATGTTTAAAGCACCTGGAGGGAAAAGTAAGGGAAGGAAAAGACTTTTTTTTTTTAAATCGATGCCATTTTTTGTTTATTTTCAGCTTTCATGCAAGTACTTTGGATGATACCACAAAATAAATAACACAAATACCAGTAAAACTCTTTTATTGTTCTGTTATTATTCATGTTTTCCACCTCATTTGTAAATAAGCACTTATCGTTCCACTCCTCTGGTAACATTTCAATAAGCGCCCGCCCACTCCAATTTTTTAAGCGCCCTGGGCGCTTATCATGTCGAATACAGTAAGTCAACTGTACTGGCGAGCTAATTTTTTTGACTCCCAGGCAGATCATGAGTTTGTGTCCAAATTTCTGTCAGAAAGTAACTAGCAGAGAGATATAAGGGTATTTTGGACATTGCTGAGATATCTCTCCCCTACCCCCAGAGAGGTTGTAATACAAATCAGTGAACATGTCTCATGAAGTACATATTAAACAGTTATTCATTGTATATTACATCAGTTCATCAATAGGTTATGTATTACGACAGTGAAGTAAAATATATTATGATACTACTCAATGCAGGATTATGTTAGTGGTAGCTGTGCTAAAGGACAGCCATTGTGTACTGGATTTCACCATTGTGGCTCACAAGTTACAGTTAAAGAAATGCTTCAAATTAAAAAATATTCACAAAAAAAACTTGCTTAAAAAGCTCATGGAATTTGTTTTTCAATGGACCATTTTCAAAGGTGACATATCCTGTAATTGTCACTGATGGAAAAATTAGTATTCAGTCTATTACCTTTGTATCTCGTACCTTTGTGTGAAACTGAGTCTAAAGGCTCTAAATGAACTTAAAAAAAAAAATCACAATTTCAAATAAAACATGGATAGTAACAAAATCTTGCACAACAGAACACTGCGTGCAATGTCAAACAATATATTCTAGTGTTTGAGTTTTAAAACCATGAATCTTTATTTGACAAATTCACTCATGAAGAGCTAAAATACTTATTAGCACACATACTAAACTAAATTATCTCAAATTAATATAGCTCCACCTTCTTTGTCCGCAGAGGTACTACGACTGCCCTGCATAACTTTGCTGATAATATTAGAAATTACTCTAAGCTTTAAATTTCCCCATCAACACAGAGCTTCAATCAGGCATGGATATATGTTCATGTTGTTGGAAAGAACTCCACCGATTAAAATTCTTCCCGCACTTTCTACAGTGATACAGCTTTTCTCCTGTGTGGATAAGCTCATGCTGTTGGAGAGAACTCCGCTGTGTAAAACTCTTTCCACACTGTCCACAATGAAACGGCTTCTCTCCTGTGTGGGTACGCTCATGTAATTGGAGAGAACTCCGCTGAGTAAAATTTTTCCCACACTTTACACAGTGATAGGGCTTCTCTCCTGTATGAATACGCTCATGCTGTTGGAGAGAACTCTTCTGAACAAAATTCTTCCCACACTGTCCACAGAGATATGGTCTCACTCCTGTGTGGATACGCTCATGCTGTTGGAGATTACCTTGACTCGAAAAACTCTTTCCGCAATGTCCACAATGAAACGGCTTCTCTCCTGTGTGGACACGCTCATGTAATTGGAAAGAACTCTGCTGAGTAAACTTCTTCCCACACTGTCCACAGAGATACGGTCTCACTCCTGTGTGGATACGCTGATGCAGTCGGAGACTACTCTGAGTAGTAAACTTCTTTCCACACTGTCCACAGAGATACGGTCTCACTCCTGTGTGGGTACGCTGATGCAGTCGGAGACTACTCTGAGTAGAAAAAATCATTCCACACTGTTCACAGTGATATGGATTCACTTCTTTATGGATACGCTCATGCTGTTGGAGAGAACTCTGCTGAGTAAAACTCTTCCCACACTGTCGACACTGATATGGTTTCTCTCCCATGTAGTTACACGCCTGCATTTTGATCTGGTTATAACAAGTCCACACTGTCCACAGTGATATGATTCATTTCCTTGTAGATACGCTCATGCTGTTGGAGATGACTTTGAGAAGTAAAACTTTTTCCAGACTGTGAATATTTTTTCCCCCTTGTGCATTATTCTGTGATTATTGAAATCCTGCTTTACATCTGGAAAACATAAAAAGAAAAATATTTTAAGATGTTTCAATAATTCTGTTTGATTGTGCCTATGTTATTATGCAATTGTTACACAAAATATCTAAAATACTACAGCTTGATCCCAAAATCACCAATCCCAAATTTTATGGTGTACACCAGTGCAGCTAACTGGGTTATCAAAGGCGGGCTATGTCCCTCACTGTCTATGGTGAAAGGCATGTAAAAGAACCATTGCTGACTTTCGTAAAGAGTAGGCTGCAAAGTCGTCAGCGTGTTTCTGTCCCTTGCTAAAAGGGTTGTGACAGGAAGGGCATCTGACGTAAAAACTTCTGCCAAATCAAAACATGCGAATCAGGTGATTTGCTGTGGCGACTCCCGAGTAAAAGGGAAAAAGCCGAAAGGAAGACAGACTAGGGTCATAAATTTTTTCCAAAATCAAAGTCCTGCATCATGATTGGATGAACTTTTTGATATAATTGAAGAAAACAAACTTCATTTTCAACACTCTTTTTAAAAAGCTCCCCAAAACAAAAAGTATTAAATACACATTACAGCCAATGCTAAGAAATGTGAAATCCTGCTAAGTTACCACAAGGGCCATTACAAGTCAATTTGACTGAAAATGGATCAATAAAAAGTTGTACTGCCATCATAATATACTGGAGTTTCAGTTTCTATTCTTGCTTTCACTTTATAAGCCATATAAATTTGGGGAAATCTGTCTCATTTAGTAGTGATATTTTGTAGCCGACAGATTTCCCAGAATCCTGGAGTTTCAGTTTCACTTTCACTGTATAAGCCATGTTCAACAAATGCAAGCTTTGGGGTTCAATCAACATGATTGTAGCGGACACCACCATCGTCAAAACTGGGAAGCAATCTGGAGTTGTGGTGAGGCTTCAGAGAATGTTCACCAGCAGAGGCCATCAGACACCACGATTTATCAGCTGCCTACCCCGCATCCTGGACAGAATACTATGCTTAGTGATGGACCAGGAGCTCGGAGCCAATACAAGGTCCCCAAACATTGAGTACTTTTTTGTACGCAATCTGATTAACAACTACGAAACACTGAAATCCAAATTTGTAAATGGAACTGATAAGATTACTGATCGGTCAGGGTGGAGAGCTGATATGCAGTTTCTCTACCACCTGACAGGAGTTATGCGCTTCCATGATGAACATGGCCGATTCCCACTGGTGGAATTTAAAAAAATCCCCAACGTCAGGAATGCTCGCTGGAATTCAAGAGCCATCCTTACAATTCTTGCCTTCATACTCATGCCAGATGCAAGGCGTAGGCTGAGGCGAGTTTGTCTCTTCATTTGCATGGCATGGGTTGACCGATGATTCTCAGACCAGAAGTTCCGTGTAGCCGACTTTGTTGAGTTAGTGGAGGCTTTAGCGCCCTACCAACCAGCATTGGTGTGTCTCAGAAAACATTGAAAGCATGAGCCATCAAGAATTGATATCCCACGCAGTAACCAATGCTGTGAACAAGCAATCAAAATGTAGGAAAAAAAATGTAAGGACAAGAGCAACGTTCCACTTCAATTCATCGTTGCTAACCAACACTGACAATCATCATTTTTTTTACTTTTAGTGGCCTATTGTACATTATCTTTAACCTGATTATGTGCTTTGTTCCTGTGTTATTAAAGAGAAAATTTCCTTTGGTTATGTTATGATTGAATAGATATTAACCTTCTAACGGTATTATTCTGGTTGTTGATAGGCCTTCTGAAATCTTCATTTTGAGTCCGGAGGGGCTTTTTTCAAAAATATGACCAAATGAAGGTCAATTCCTTTCATTACTAGCAAAAGTTCACCAAAATATGATACAGGGTGTAGAAGTTGTAAAAAAGTTATTAATTTCAAATAAATTAAATTCAAGCAAAATAATTTCAAATAGATCAATTTTAATCAAATCCACTCATCAAATATCAAATACAGTATCAAATATAACCTTTAACAGTCTCCGTGATGCGATCGTTCTGCTTGTACATGGTTCCGATGGCTATTTGGAAGAAACGTGCAACATTCACATGTTTTTCACCAGCATCAATTTTCTTGATAATAGCTATCTTCGTTTCGAACGAGATGGCTTGTTGCTTTTTCTGATTACCACTATCACTCGTAAGCTTACGCTTCTGACCAACCATATTTGCTTAGGATTACACAAGTATGCAAAACAATGTGAACACAAAGATAACAGAGATGACATCTTATCACAAGGGTAACACGTGGTAAACTGGGAAGAAGGAGGGCACGTTCAGTATGCTGTTTGTAAACAATAAAGCTGGATCGGTTCCCGAAAATTCGGTTCGATTTTGGTTGTGCCTTTAAAACTGTGACCGGAAACCGAGGTTGCATAAAAAAAAACACTATAAACTGTCCTCCGCAGTAACAGTTTGGACTGTAGAGTCTAGATCAGGGGTCGAGAACCTTTTTGACTAATAGAGACAAAAAAAAAAAAAAAAAGACATATTTTAAAATCTAATCCTCTGAGAGCCATACATATATATATATATATATACACACACACACACACACACACATACACACACACGCACACAACCACAGGTTCTTCTCAAAAAATTAGCATGATAAAGTTCATTATTTTCTGTAATGTACTGATAAAAATTAAACTTTCATATATTTTAGATTCATTGCACACCAACTGAAATATTTTAGGCCTTTCATTGTTTTAATACTGATGATTTTGGCATACAGATCATAAAACCCCAAAATTCCTATCTCAAAAAATTAGCATATCATGAAAAGGTACTCTAAACGAGCTATTAACCTAATCATCTGAATCAACCAAAGGATGCTGAGGCTGGAACTACCAGGCAAAAGGCCTAGAGGAAGACCAAAGAGACGATTCATGGATGTGGTGAAGGAGGACATGAAGGTCGTTGGTGCAAGAGAAGAAGATGCAAAGGATAGGGTGAGATGGAGGTCGATGATTCGCTGTGGTGACCCCTGAAGGGAAAAGCCGAAAGGAAAAGAAGATCTGAATCAACCAATTGACTCTATACACCTGCAAAAGATTCCTGAGGCTTTTAAAACTCCTAGCCTGGTTCATTACTCAAAACCGCAATCATGGGTAAGACTGCCGACCTGACTGCTGTCCACAAGGCCATCATTGACACCCTCAAGCAAGACGGTAAGACAGAAAGAAATCTCTGAGCGAATAGGCTGTTCCCAGAATGCTGTATCAAGGCATCTCAGTGGGACGTCTGTGGGAAGGAAAAAGTATGGCTGAAAACGCAGCACAACCAGAAGACGTGACCGGACCCTGAGAAAGATTGTGGAGAAGGGCCGATTCCAGACCTTGGGGGACCTATAGAAGCACTGGACTGGGCTACAGGTGCCGCATTCCCCAGGTCAAGCCACTTTTGAACTAGAAACAGTGGCAGAAGCGGCTGACCTGGGCTACAGAGAAGAAGCACTGGACTGTTGCTCAGTGGTCCAAAGTACTTTTTTCGGATGAAAGCATATTTTGCATGTCATTCGGAACTCAAGGTGCCAGAGTCTGGAGGAATACTGGGGAGAAGGAAATGCCAAAATGCCTCAAGTCCAGTGTCAAGTACCCACAGTCAGTGATGGTCTGGGGTGCCATGTCAGCTGCTGGTGTTGGTCCACTGTGTTTTATCAAGGGCAGGGCCAATGCAGCTAGCTATCAGGAGATTTTGGAGCACTTCATGCTTCCATCTGCTGAAAAGCTTTATGGAGATGAAGATTTTCATTTTTCAGCACGACCTGGCACCTGCTCACAGTGCTAAAACCACTGCTAAATGGTTTACTGACCATGCTATTACTGTGCTCAATTGGTCTGCCAACTTTCCTGACCTGATCCCCATAGAGAATCTGTGGGATATTGCGAAAAGAAAATTGAGGGACACCAGACCCAACACTGTGGATGCGCTTAAGGCTGCTATCAAAGCATCCTGGGCCTCCATAACACCTCAGCAGTGCCACAGGCTGATTGCCTCCATGCCACGCCGCATTGAAGCAGTCATTTCTGCAAAAAGATTCCCGACCAAGTATTGAGTGCAAAACCGAACATAATTATTTGAAGGTTGACTTTCTTTGTATTAAAACCACTTTTTTATTGGTCGGATGAAATATGCTAATTTTTTGAGATGGGGATTTTTTGGTTTTTCTTTACTTTTTTGCCAAAATTATCAATATTAAAACAATAAGAGGCTTGAACTACCTGAGTTTTGTGTAATGAATCAAAAATATAATAAAATATATTGTTTATCAGTACATTATATATATATATATATATATATATATATATATATATATATATATATATATATATATAATATATAGTAGGCCTTCGACATTCGTGGGAGTTCGGTTCCGAGCCCTCCCGCGAATCGAGATAATCCGCGAGTTCTGTACCCGGAAGTTAAACCCCATGTATGACGTCACATGCGCGAATGAGCAGCTGTAAGTAAAATACTATGTATCTATTACATGCGCTAAAATATGCTTCTTAAACACATTCTATAGACAGTCTTACACTTTCATACAGTATTCATGTAGTAAAATATAGTAATGATTAAGAAAAACTTCAATTTTTACTCTTATTTTTATTGATGCTAAAATATAAACATTATGCAGCATATACTGTTGTAAAGCACTTGTTTTAAAGTCTTTTTCAATTATTATTCCAGTACAGTACCTAAGTTAATTCTTAGAATGTTCTTGCGTGAGATTTTATGTTCTGTAGCATGTTTAACAAATGATACCAAAATGATAAACTTTATTACGCTTCATGTCCTTTTACATTGAACTTGGAGTGCCGTCTTGGAGTGACGTCTCGGAGTTCTCAGAGTGAAATTGTTTCCTTGTTCGTTTTAATTTGTTTGTTCATGTTTTGCACTATGCTCGTCGATGATCGGTTGACCCTACTACAGCTATGAGCAGCTTCAGCTTCAGGCAACTAAGCACGCAACAACTTCTATCTTGAGCTTACATTTTACTTACAGCTGCTTATTCGCGCATTGTGACGTCATACACGGGGTTTTACTTCCGGGTACAGAACTCGCGGATTATGTCGATTCGCGGGAGGGTTTGGAACTGAACCCCCGCGAATGTCGAGGGCCTACTGTACATATACATACATTATACATATATATAAATATACATATAGTTTGCCAATCCAGAGGTACAGCCCCCGATGACCACATGATGTTGCAGAGACGTGTCAGCCAAGACAGTCCTACAGCATCCAGAGCCTTGAGTTATTCAGGGTGGATCTCATCGAACCCCGGAGCCCGACTACCAAGGAGCTTTTTGACAACCTCAGTGATCTCCACTCCAGTGATGGGCAGACCCCCGCCCAAACCCCGGGGTCTTCCTTTCAACGGGGGGCGTTTTGGATGTCGTCGGCAGGTCCTCAAAGTATTCCCTCCACCTCCCGACGACATCCCCAGTCAAGGTGAGCAGCTCCCCACCTCCACTGTAAACAGTGTTTGTGGAGAACTGCTTACCCTCCCGAGATGTTGGATGGTGGTCCAGAACCTTTTTGAGGCCAACCGATGATCACTCTCCAGGCCCTCACCGAACTCCTCCCACGCCTGAGATTTTGCATCTGTGACAGCTTCGGCTGCAGCGCATTTGGCCCGCCAGGACCTGTCTGCTGCCTCGGGAGGCCCACAGGCCAATGAGACCCGATAGGCCTCCTTCTTCAGCTGGACAGCCCCCATCACCACAGGTGTCCACCACCGGGTTCAGGGGTTACCGCCACGACAAGCACCAACGACCTTCCGGCCACAGCTATGGGCTACCGCCTCAGCAATGGAGAGACGAAACATGGCCCATTCGGATTCCATGTCACTCGCCTCCTCTAGAACATGGTTGTAGCTCTGCCGGAGGTGGGAGTCAAAGGCCTCTCGGACTGGAGACTGCGGCAAACATTCCCAGCAGACCCTAATTACACGATTGGGCCTGCCAGGTCTGGAAGGCAGCCTCCCTCACCATCAAAGTCAGCTCACCACCAGGTGGTGATCGGTTGAGAGCTCAGCTCCCCTCTTCACCCGAGTGTCCAGAACATGCGGCCGCAAGTCCGGTGACATGACTACAAAGTCCATCATCGTACTGCGACTTAGTGCCAAGTGCACTTATGGGCACCCTTATGTTCGAACATGGTGTTTGTGATAGACAAACTGTGATACGCCCAGAAGTCCAACAATAAACCACCAGTCAGGTTTATACTGGAGAGGCCGTACCTACCGATCACACTCTTCCAGGTCAAATTATTGTTGCCCACATGGGCATTGAAGTCTCCCAAGACAATGAGTGAGTCTCCCAAGGGAGCTACTCCAACACACCCCTGAAGAATCCAAGAAGGGTGAGTACTCTGAACTGTCATTTGGTGCATAAGCACAAATAAGTCAGGACCCGTTCCCCCACCCTAAGGTGGAGGGAAGCTACCCTTTCATTGACCGGGGAGAACCCCAACATTTGGGCACCGAGACGAGGGGGCAACAAGGATGCCCACACCGGCTCGCTGCCTCTCCCCATGAGCAACTCCAGAATGGGATAAGGTCCAGCCTCTCTCGAGATGGGTGGTTCCAGACCCCAAGCTATGCGTTGAGGTGAGCCTGACTATATCTCGTCGGTATCTCTCCACCTCACGAACCAGTTCAGGCCTGGAAAATTGTAATTTAACACCACTATTTATGTGAAAAGTGTAATCACGATAGAACAGGTGTCCAACCAGTCAGAGACCAAGAGCCACATTTTTCATCTGTGTTACTGCACAGAGCCACATCATACACATGGGCACACATGAACATCACCCATCACTTTCTCTCTCTCTCTCTCTCTCTCACACACACACACACACACACACACACACACACACGCAGACACACACACACACACACACCTCAGCCATATTTACTGTAAATTCTCACACTTTTGAAGGTCAGAGTGGAACTGTTCATCTCCAATACAGGCATGGGCAAGTTTCAAAATTTTAACTAGCCATGTGGGATAGTAAACTTTCATAGTTAACTAGCCCACAAAAATTTTTACTTGCCCACAAAATTTAACGGTGCAATGATAATAAGTCTGATTTATAAGCATTATTTATACATAGTAAATGACACATCAATAAATAAAGTGAAATATTTAGGTTACTGAAATTTTTATTTTGGTAGAAAATATGTGTACAACTTCAATACAGATATAGCAGGAAACTTTTAAGTTCCTTGGATATAGACTTATAATCTTTTGAAAAACTAAACTCAGCAGATTTAGCATGCCTACAGTACTATTACCAGGTTGAATACTTACTTGTAAATCCAGTCAAATGTGGTGAAAGGAGAGCATGTCTTGGCCAGTGCGTGAGCAGACCTCATCAGTTTAACAACGCAAAAATGCATTTAACAACGCAAAGATGATCTTGATCTTGTGTCAGTTGAAATAGTGCCTTCCCTGCCTGTGTATCTTTGGTAGCTTTATTTACATGTTGTTGTAGTCGAGCGATATTCAAGAAATTTTAGGAACGTAACGAATACGTACTAACGATTCAAGTACCCTCAGAAACGTAACCGTTCTACTGAAAACTGAAACACTCCAACTTGATTGTTAACAACATGAAACATCGGCAAAAACATGAGTTTCAGCCAAACAACTTCTGTGCACATGCGTAAATAGTGATCTTACGGCAATCGTACACACTCGACCATAGCACTCGACTGTGTCCGTACTGAACATTCTGGCGACCATCAGTAGTTTCCATATGCTGGACAAAAACACAGTGCGTACTGACTGCGATACCCCTGTGTATTATAACTGCCCAAGCAGAAATTCAGAAACTTGTCTCAGTAAAAATACATATACAGTAAAACCTCCGCTGACGAACGCTTAAGCTCACGAACTTTTTGCCTCAAGAACATTAAATTTGCGAGCATATAGTCTCTGCTGACGAACTAGTTTTCGGCGGACGAATCAAACCACGCGGTTGAACAGCGCCACAGTGGCGGCCACGAGAAGCTGACGCACGCTCATGGCGTCACAGTTCGTCACCCCCTTTCTTTGAATGCGGAAGTGGTTTGTGTTTGCTAGACATTTTGGACCATATTGAGTGTACTTTTGCTATTATGGGACCGAAAAAGACCCCACCACAGGCGGAGATCATTGAAAAACACGAACGAGGTGTGCGTTTGTGTGACTCAGCGTCCCAGTACCAGTACGCTAAGTCTACCATTGCTCCCATCCTTAAGAACAAGGAAGCTATTAAGGGTGCGTGTGGCTAAGGGTGTTTCCAAACACTCCTTCCAAACAGTAAGTCCCTCCCTCTCTCCTCCTCCCACTCCATTCCCTCAAGCCATCAACTACCATCACAAAGGTAAATAAAACGACTTTATTATACAGTACAGTTTATTTCTTTAATTACAATACAATAGCACATTTATTATACATAAAATAAGGTATATTTTTGTGTAGTTTTAAGGCTTATTTAGTAGAAAATTATGTTTTATGGGGACCTGGGAACGGATTATCCTCATTTTAATGGTTTCTTATGGGAAATAAATGTTCGGAAGACGAACTTTTCGCCTTACACACACTTTCTGGGAACCAATTATGTTCGTGAGCAGAGGTATCACTGTACAAAGGCTTAAAACTTTTACTCGCCTCATGGGTGATCAATGTATTAATTTCCACTCACCCACATTTATATGTGGTCGCCTGGGGCGAGTGATCTTCCCCATGCCTGCAATATTCTCTGTTCAATAGTGTTGGACATCTGATACCATGCGTTTCAGTTTGTTGTTTTCAGGAGACAAGATTTCAACAATGTCACTGACACATGACTCTCCTTCATTGTATAGCTTTTTGGCCTGTGCCATGTTTCAAAGCCAGTTGATACCATGCAAGCGTTACGCTCTCTGAGCACTTCATAATTTTTTGGAAAAACTGAAATCTGCTTTCCTGCCTCTCTTTTCAAAGTGAACAACTTGTATTTGCAAAGTTCAGTCCCTTTTGGAAATTCCTGGTCAAAGTTACCAATGGAGCGAGCTGAAGTGGCGCTGAAGATTTGAAACGTTGGAATGTGCTCATGACGTCTAACATATAAGGCAGAATTTCTTACCATCAAGTACAACAAAAAATATAAACTCTCCCTTTGTTAAAAACCTCCTGAGTTCTTCATATTTTTTTTGCTGTGCATTTTTTTTCCTGCCATTTTAAGAGTGAACTTCACACAAATTGTTTACTTAAATGATCTTGCCATACTGGGAGGCTTTGCAGTACAGACACTCCCTAACTTACAAAAGAGTTACATTCCGAACGGCCGTTTGTTTGATGAAATTGTTCATAAGTTGTTACAGGGCGTTCTAAATGGGAACGTATGTTTAAAACTTGTATAAGTAACCCATACAAGTTTATACTGTATACACCACTCTCTGTCTCTCTCTCTGTATAATCATCTTATTTCATTCTATTGAATTTATCATTTATTGGTACAAGGTGCAAACCTAAATGCACCATAAATTATCAAGCTAATTGTGACGTCAGGAGCTTTCAGCCGGACCCAAAATGGAGGAGCGAGAGTAAACACGGAGAGACTTTGTTGTTACAGGGGAGGCACTTGAACAAGGGGAAAATGTAGTTACTGCTAGCGATGAGGAGAGACACGAAAACTTTAGATACGGGGAACTATGGAGTGGGAACTGGTCAAGCGAGGAGCTGAAACCAGGAGCCAGAGAGATCACAGGAAAACAGGGACGTGAAGAAGGACAATCTTCTACCACCGAGATGAGCGCGATGCTCGTCTTTATAGCACAGTAGATTGGAAACAATGTCAGGAAACTTTAGTAAAATTCTTTACAAAACGTAACATGCATAAATTAAAAAAGATACCCTAGGCCCTTGACTATTTGCAATTTTGCACTAGTGGCTTTGCATATTCGCGGATTGCCGAGCAACTGTCACGTGATTCAAATTCCGTCAATGGCTGTCCTCCTTCCTGCTGATTGGTTGAGATGATGTATACGCCCCTTTTTCCTCATTCGCGCACAAGTTGTCAATGAGATTTTTTTTTTTCGTGTGTTTTAATTACCAGTTAAGTTCTATGATGCCACTCAAACGTCGGCTAAGCGCCAGAAAAAGGTGGTGACATTGGATGTCTTTTCTGAAGAAATAAGACTTTCTCCAGAAGAAATGACAGTTTCCTCTAAAGTGCCTGAAGAGGAATAATCATCTGAACTGTTGTAAAACACTCCACTATTACAGTATTTTTCAATTATTATTCCAGTACAGTACCTAAGTTAATGTTTAGCATGTTTGTGTGTGTGATTTTATGTACTGTGCTGTCGCATGTTTATCCTTTTATTTTGTTTATCCAATTTATTACACTTTGTGTTCTTATACAGTCGGCCCCCTACTTACAAAGACCCCAGGGTACGAAATCCCCTGGTTACAAAGATCATTTTCCTAAGTTTCCGTCCCCATGATACAAAAACAACTCCCTCTTACGAAAAGAAATTCAAACGCGCCAATCAGAATTTCACACGATGCGTTAGTTGCTCTCTCATTGGCTGTCTCTCAACATCCTTATAGAGAAGGAAGCTTCACTCTTTAGTTTCTAGTTTAGTTTTTAAGTAAATGTTTAAGTTCAGTAAATGTTTAATACATGTGGGCGCATTTGAGCTCATCTGTAATTCCGATCCCTCAAGGAATCAAGTTAAAGTTGAGTTTGGACCTTCAATATGTCAAGCAGGGAATGCGTTTTGAATTCCATGTCTTGTGGGCGTGGCCCACAGCACACACGCATGCGAGAGAGATAGATAGACAGGTGTGTGTGTGTGTGTGAATAAAAAACATTTAATCACGGTTTAATTAATAAATATTAATAATAAAATGGTTTAATATGTTAATAGAAGGTTTAAATGGTTTAATAAATAATTTTCTTTTACTTTTAACACATTTAATACAAAATTTGTGTACTTTTATTATTTTTAAAGGGTTTATCCAGTCCAAAGACTGGAGCCTTGAAACCAATTAGGCGTTTCACATGTAAAATGCAACCGCTACTGACGAAATCCCCGCGTTACAAAAAAGGCTCTGGAATGAATTAATTTCGTAGGTAGGGGACCGACTGTATGTTCTTTTTGTTATGGTCTGTGTTTTTGGGGGACTTTGATTTTGGCGGCTGTGCCTCTAACTGTTTTCTCTCTGCTTCGACTGAGGGGCGTGGCTGAGCTCCTTGGTGGCTCACACCTGAATTCACTATTCTCATCTACTCCCAATAAGCAAAAGCACACTCACCTCTGTGCCAGAGGATTAACTCGCATCACGTCACCGCTTCTTTGTATTGTAACGCTGTTGAACTCTCTCACTCTAAAACTCTGTTTTCTACCCGCTCTGGCCGAGGGGCGTGGCTGAGCTGCGGGTGAGTGATATTGCAAAGGAATATGGCCGATACCCGTCTACCATCGGTACGTAAAGGTTTAATAAATACTTTTCTTTTACAAAATTGGTATACTTTTATAATTTTTAAAGGGTTTAGGAGGTAGTTTTGGGGGCCTTGGAACGAATCAGGCCTTTTTCATGTAAAATGCGACTCTACTTATGAAAAAAAAAAAAAAAAACACGTTACAAAACCACTTCTGCAACGAATTAATTTCATAAGGTGAGGTATGACTGTATACAGACGCTCCCCGACTTACGAACATTCATTTTACGAACATTCGGAGATATGAACAGGGCTGAGGACAAAAGTGAAAGTGAGAGTGAAATGAAATTGAAGAACCAGTAGAAATAGAAATGGAATAAAATCTATAGAAAGATATATCATAAATATAAATATGAAATATGATTAAACATTATCCTGAGGTACACTTAATACTAGGCTCCGGCAGAGTGGCGCGGCTGAGACCTGCTCCACACCGGAGGTCCAGGAAGAGAAGCAGAACCAATAGATTTCTGAACTCCTGCCAAAACTTTCAAAGAAGAAACAAAATGATTATAATACTGGAGTCCCCGTAAAAGTCTGTAAATCTGATCAGATCCGCTGTACTGTGCTTGAGAGGAACCAGGAGTTTAAACAAAAGCTGATCAGTTCAATTGTTCAGTTGTAGTGTCGCCTGTGTGTGTGATATATATATATATATATATATATATATATATATATATATAGAGAGAGAGAGAGAGAGAGAGAGAGAGAGAAAGAGAGACAGACAGACAGACATAGAGATTGTATACAGTACAAACTTGTATAGGTTAAACATACGTTCCTCTCTAAAGAATGCCCTGTAACAACTTACGAACAAATTCATCTAACAAACGGCCGTCTGGAACCTAACTCGTTCGTAAGTTAGGGAGCATCTGTATTACATTAATACTGTATTAATGAGTAAGACTGTCTATAGAATGTGTTTAAGAAGCATATTTTAGTGCATGTAATAGATACATAGTATTTTACTTCCGGTTGATCATTCGCACATGTAATATGATACATGGGGTTTTACTTCCGGGTACACTCGCAAATTTTCTTCATTCGCGGGAGGGGCTGGAACCAAACCCCTGCGAATAACGAGGGCCTACTGTATATAAAATATTTTCAAATTAAATTAAACCCACATAATGGGTATAATAAACATTAAAATGCTAAAAATATAAAATCATTCAATTATAAAATGAACACTCTGTACATTATCAATATCATTCTGTCCCATTTTTAAACTCCTGGTTCCTCTCAAGCACAGCACAGTTGATCTGATCAGATTTACAGATAGTTTCACTCTTATCCAGTTCATTATAATACATTAGTCAATTTGCTTCTTCTTTGAAAATTTTGATGCGAGTTCAGAAATGAATCGTTCTGCTTCTCTTCCATGACCTTTGTATGGTGTAAAGCAGTGATCCCCAACCACCGGTTCGCGGACCGGTACTGGTCCACAGAAGAAATAATTAATTATTTCCGTTTTATTTATTATCTGAGTCTGAATGAGCTTTAATTTTGAAAAAGTCTTGTATTTTGAAAAATGTCCAGATTCTCTTGGTTATATGTCAGTTATTTGAGCACTAAAATGTAACCCACAAGAGGAAGGCACATGAACAGAGGCATGCTGGACATGTTTCAAACATTAGTGGGGAGTTTGGGCGAGAATGAGCCTTCATTCTCAGCTGGTGCATGATCACTTGTTTTTTTTCAGAAAAGTTCAAGCTCTACTTCCCAACCAACTTTATTTCAGCTGTTGAAAAATAACACTCATGGAGTGCTTATTATTATTATTATTATTATTAATAATAATAATAAATGTTATATTTACAATACAAACAATCTATGACCCCTCGGTAAATTTGGCAAGCGTTGATGGGTTCGTGATGATAAAAAGGTTTGGGACCACTGACTGGTGTAAAGCATGATAGATTGGTGAGTAGGACCAGGTGTGCGCATTGCGACCCACCAGCATGTGTCAGCCATTCCCCTCTGCTGGAGCCTAATCGAATATTAAGTGTACCTCAGGATAATGTTTAATCATATTTCATACTTATATTTATGATAGATTTTATTCAATTACTATTTTTCTTGTTCTTCAATTTCATTTCACTTTCGACCTCGAACAGCCCTGTTCGTATCTCCGGATGTTCATAAAATGAATGTTCGTAAGTAGGGTAGCGTCCGTATTGTCATCTCACCCGCACGCGCATTTGACGAAAACACCGCATTGAACTCTGGCGAAGCGAACACTCACATTAAAAACAACACAAACAAAAACTTCGAGATGAAAATAAGAGCCGCATGAAACCAGGCAAAACGCTGCATGCAGCTCAGGAACCGTAGGTTGGTCACTCCTGCTACACTAGATGGTGGTTAGTTTGGATTGTTGATATGAAATAGCTCTGGTTAGTTTGGGTAAGACTGTGAATCTGATAAAGGTGGGAGAAATTTTTTGGAACACTTCTATTTACCTTCCTGTAAACATGCATCATTTCACATCTAATATTCTATGTTTAGCGAGAGTTTAAATTGTTTGTACAAAAAACATTGTGTAATTTATCTCACCGTTTAATTTGATTGTTAAAGGAATTCAATATTAGGAAATATCAATATCATGTTACGAGCGTCACTGATTAAAAAAACAACAAAAAAAACATGTACACACAAGCTTGGAACAAACAGGAGTTTTCTGTAGAATATGAAAGAGTGCATGTTATATTTACCAACATTACTAAAATCTGCACAAGGCAGTGGTGGATCACTGATCCTAAAGTTGGGGGTTCGAGTTCCACTCTCCACAAGGTTGTCACTGTCCCCCCCAGTACAGCTAACTGGGTTATCAAAGACTGGTCATATCTCTTACTATGACTACGTCTATGGTGGCTTATGATGAGGCATGTAAAAGAACCATTGCGGACTTTCGACAAGAGTAGGCTGTAAAACCGTCAGCGTGTTTCTGCCAAGCGACAACCTGCGAGCTGTCCAGGGTGTACTCTGCCCTTGCCCGGAGTCGGCTGGAATGGGTGCCAGCCTCCCCTCGACCCTAATTGGGATTAAATGGTTACAGAAAATGAACTAAGATCCGCATTTTAACTAAAACTAACCATAGATATTTCATTTAAACAACCCAGTCCAATCGAAGACATTCCAAATGAATATGGTGTATTCGCATAAACGAATATCATAAAAAATGTATTTGTATAATTTGTCTTAATGCAAAACACAGACACGCCACATGTATAACTTTGCTAAACAACAAAGTGACATATCAGATTTCACTCTGAATCAGATTTATAGTTTTGATGAATCTGCAGAAGTCAAATAGAAGTAAGGAAAACATCAGCAAAAATAGTGGAAAGTAAACATCTGTAAGCGAGGACGGTGGCTGCCTGGGGGTAAGTTGGTGCTGAATCATTGATCCCAAGGATTGGGGTACAAGCTCCACTATCACCGATTTGTCACTGCTGTCTCCCAGTGCAGCTAACTGGGTTACCAAAGGCCGGCCATGTCTCCCAATGTCTGTGGTGGGAGGTTGATGTAAAAGAACCATTGCTGACTTTCATCAAGAGTAGCTGCATAGCCATCAGTGTGTTTCTTCCCCATGATGGCATGGTGAGCAGTACAGGGTGTACTCTGCCCTTGCCCAGAGTCCCCTGGGCCCAGCCAGCCTCCTCGCAACCCTAATCAGGATTAAGTGGTTCAGAAAATGAACGAATGACAAAACATCTGTAAGCCACTGTCCCAAGTTAAAAAGAAAATCAGTTAAACTGGTAGAACCTTCAAGTCTATGCAAATATAATGACTACAGGAACATTACTAGAGCACAATTTCTGTAAGCTCTTAAATATCAAGTAATAATAACATGAACAATATATAGCTGTCGAGAAGACTAATAATAATTATTTGTAAAATTCTTGATTTAGATTAAACGTGTCTATTATATCCTTCTTAATATATTATTTATTTTGGTGCTCATCTGACGTAGACTCATGAAATTATTATATTGTTGGACAATAAAAATAATAAAAAATACTTACTTGAAATATTTTATTTTATCCCAGAAACACAAAGCGCAGCTGCAGTTTCCGTGTAATTCTTCAGCTCCTCCCTTCCTCCCACTTGTTCAGTTATTGGCCTCCAGCTCGTTTGGTACATTACTGCCACCTCTTGCCCCGGAGGATATCACACCGACCATCCACCCCTCACAGTGATGGTAAAACTGAGCTGGGAGTTCCATCCTCCTTTAAGATAGGAGTGTATGTGGATGATCTTCTCACACTGTTCAGTGACACAGCTTCACTCCTGTGTGTATATACTGTACTCATGCCGTTGGATATTACTTTGCTGAGTAAAATTCTTTCCTCACTGCCCACAGCAGTGCTCTGTGGATACGCTCATGCAGATGGAGATTACGCCGCTCAGTAAAACTCAGTAAAAATAGAGACTGGATTACTGATCCCAAGGTTGGGGGTTCAAGCCCCACCCCACCCCCGCGATGGCCTGGTGGGCAGTCCAGAGTGTACTCTGCCCTTGCCTGTAGTCGGCTGGGATGGGCACCAGCCTCCCCGCGACCCTAATTAGGATGAAGCGGTTACAGAAAATGATGATGATGATAAAAAGAATAAAATGATTGAAGTTTTTAACATCTTCAATTTCCCCCCACATATCACTCTGAAATTACAATGTGAATATTGTACTGTAGCTTGATCACAAAATCACCCCACCCTAAATTTGAGCAATGCAGATTAGGGTGAAGTTAAAGTTGTGCAAAATTAAATTTTTGATTTTTTTTACTTGGAATAGAAATAAAACGATGTGGACAGGTGTCATCTAAATGATTTTAAAAATTCATTGTGATAAGTTGATATCTTAGGCTCTCTCAAGAGCGATGAAAATGACCATATTTGGGAATTTTTACTGAAAATGTTTAATTCTGATATAGTGATCCAGTTTGCTTCTGTATTATCAAAAAAACATATATTTTCGGCAGTTTGGCACAGTGTTAACATATATTGTCTCAAACCCCCCCCCCCCCCACACACACACACACACACATCTTCAGATGAGTTGATATGACTGTCACATATTGAAGTCGCGTTTTGTCTCGAAAACTGGCATTTTTGCCCTCGACTCCAGTCGTGTACGGATGAAGCCGTCTCGTTGATTGTTGCCACATACAGACGTGATGCCTCAGTCACCACCTTGATGCCCCTCTCCACAGCCTGTGTGTGGAATGGGGATCTGTCGGATGTGCCATATGCTGGGCCATATGCTGTCGCCGCCTGGCGATAGTTTCCGGACCTTTCCAGTCATACCAAATCTGTGAACTGCGAATGTTCTAATTATTTAGAGTTATTCCGTTTGTTGGCAAGCACGTGCTCGCATGCTCTCAAAATCGCCTTGACATACCTTACTGCTAGAAATAATCTAGAAATATTTTACAGATTTTTAATATTTTGCATATGTTTATAACTGGTATCGTTGCGTCTTTTCTACACTATTCTGAATTGATTGTGAAAAACCATGTTTCACTCACTCCACCCTAATGCAGATGGACCTGCAAAGTTAACAATAATATAGAGTTATTGACAAAAGTTTTGTCACGTGTGTGCATTATATTGACAACAACTGACAACTTCACCTCTGATTAACTAATTTTCATCGACTACGGCTCACAATAATACTGCAAATAAACGGATTGTTTTGTAAAAGCAACGGGAAATTGTAAATACAGTATACCTTATACAACTAATAAAAGTCAATCATTCGAGATCTCCTAAAAGCAAGTAAAATAATTTGCAAGCAGTTGCAAGAAATTTCTGATCCCTTGATAACTTCGGTAAACTCAGCCATGAAATGAAAACTAGCAGCAAAACAACTGGCTGCACAAAAGTTGTAGGTTAAGCCTCCTGATGCCGCCATCAAAAGCTCCATTAGGACTCCTAGGCAGCGATGTCTGCTTCAGCATCAACTCTACATCATATTATTCTGCATGTAGTCATCGTACACCATACGGTTTCTGAACATGACTCAGCTAGAACATCATGACACGCTTACCAAGGCTGAATACGTGGAAACTGTT
>CM045744.1:18853975-18963975 GCA_024760905.1 Plotosus lineatus
TATGATACATAGGGTTTTACTTCCGGGTACAGAACTCGCAGATTATCTTGATTCGAGGGAGGGGCTGGAACCGAACCCCTGCAAATAACGGGGACTTACTGTACTGTAAGTGGGGCCGGTGGCATAGTGGTTAGGGTGCTGGGCTCATGATCGGGAGATTGTGTGTTCAACTCCCAGTTAGACCCTCACTGTGCAAAGACCCCTGGGCAAGGTCTTAACCGCAAGTGTGTCTCTGTTCACCTGGCAGTATAAATGGGTACCAGTAAAAATATACTGGGAAGGTAACCTGCAATGGACTAGCGTCCCATCCAGGAGTTGTACTCCTAGTCACTTCACGCTATGGAAACCGGGGATAAGCACCGGTTTGATGAGCCACTGGCTCGGGTGTAAAAAGCCCAAAGGACTTTACCTTACCGTACTGTACTGTAAACAAGTACAATACATAATTAGATTAATTATTATGTACTATTATTGTGGCAGTGGTGGCCTGGTAGTGAAGGTGCTGATCACTGATCCTAAGGTTCGGGGTTCAAGCCCCACTTTCCACGGGTTGTCACTGTCCCCCCCAGTGCAGCTAACTGGGTTATCAAAGGCCGACCATGTCTCTCACTGTCTATAGTAAGAGGCATGTACAAGAACCATTGCTGACTTTAGTCAAGAGTAGACTGCATAGCCGTCAGCATGTTTTTGCACTGTGATGGCCAGTGAGCTGTCCAGGAGGGATTCTGCCCTCACTAAGAGAGAACAGATACATGCAAGGGCCAGTTATGATAGAAGCATGTCAACACACCAGTAACCAGTACGTAGTATTATTATGTTTTACTCCTTGGTACATTAATGTATGTACAGTAGGCCCTTGATAGTCGCGGGGGGTTCGGTTCCGGCCCCTCCCGCGAATCAAGATAAGCCGCGAGTTCTGTACCCGGAAGTAAAACCCCATGTATCATATTACATACGCGAATTAGCAACCGTAAAACCGTAAAAGTAAAATACTGTGTATCTATTAAATGCGCTAAAATATGCTTCTTAAACACATTCTGTAGACAGTGTTACTCATTAATACAGTATTAATGTAGTAAAATGTAGTAATGATTAAGAAAAACTGAATTTTTTTATTGTGATATTTATTGATAATAAAATAAACATTATACAGCATACATATAAAAACACCTTTAAATGAACAACACTCTTTGAAACATACAGCACTGTAGTTTTCAAAAATGCCCACTAGAGGAAGGTATTGCATTAGGCATGAGATGACTGAATTCAGGTATGAACTGCATTAAGTCCGAGCAGCTCAACCATGCCCCTCAGCCGGAGCAAGTAGAAAACGGAGTTTTAGAGTGAGCGAGTTCGAAAGCGTTACAAACCAAAGAAGCAGTAATGTGATGCGAGTTAATCCTCTGGCATATTGTGTGCTTTTGTTTATTGGGAGAAAATGAGAATAGTGAATTCAGGTGTGAGCAACTGAGCAGCTCAGCCACACCCCTCAGCCGAAGCGGAGAGTAAACAGTTAGTTAGAGGCACAGCGCCAAAATCAAAGTCCCCCAAAATGAGAAACATGCTACACCACAGTAAATAAAATCACACACATCAAACATTATAAACATTACCTTAGGTCATGTACTGGAATAATAATTGAAAAAATACTTTAATAGTGGAGTGTTTTACAACAGTTCAGACGATTATTCCTCTTCAGCCACTTCAGAGGAAACTGTCGTTTCTTCAAGAGAAAGTCATATTTCTTCAGAAGAGACATCCAACGTCATTACCTTTTTCTGGTGCTTAGCAGGCGTTTGAGTGACATCATAGGACTTAACTGGTAATTAAAACACACTAAAAAAAGGCCCATTGACAACTTGTGCGCGAATGCGGAAAAAGGGGTGTTACATCATCTCAACCAATCAGCAGGAAGGAGGACAGTCTTTGGCTGAATTTGAATCACGTGAGAGTTGCTCGGCAGTCCGCGAATATGCAAACCGTGAGCGCAAAACCGAATAGTTAAGGGCCTACTGTACCATATTTTCCAGACTATAAGTCACACTTTTTTCATACTTTGGCTGAAGGTGCAATTTCTACTCCAGAGTGACTTATATGTGAAATTAATACATATAATTCTGTTTGTCATAATAATAAGATTCACACGTTTGTTTTTACACTCCCAACCACAAGAGGGCACTCTAAGCTTGGGTACCAGTACCTGCTCATCTACCACTGAAGAAATGTCCCCAAAACAAAATCCTATTCTGCAGATTATAAGCTGCAAGTAGTGAAATATGCAGCAGAAAATGGTAATCGAGCAGCAGAAAGTTTGGAGTGAACGAGAAACTTGTGAAGTACTGGAGAAAAGCGGAGATTACTACCGTGTTTCCCTAAAAATAAGACCTAGCGTGATTTTACAAGATGATTTTAATATAGGCCCTCCCCTTAAAATAAGCCCTAGTTGAGAGCGGCAGCAATTCATTGGCCTGCTACTCAATCTATCACTCTAGGCGAAAGCACTGACTCATCTATTAGGCAGCTTTACCTAAGATACGCTGTCAAAGCATCAATCCTTGCGTGTTGAGGCTCAGTCGATGACGTCAGCGACTGCTTTAAAACGAGGACATACATTTGTGTCCATAAAAATCGCTAAAATCTCTCGATTTGGTTTTGGTTACAATTCTTTCCCACGGTTTCAACATTCCATGACTCGACATATTTCTATGCAGTTGTCATAGCGACGTCAATTTAAACTTATTTCAAATTTGGTAGCGCGCTTCGTTCCCAGGGTTTATCGAATGATTGACCCTAAATCTCGTTCCGCTTTGATTTCACTCTTACGAGAGTGGACAAGATGAGCACAAGAAAGGATTATTTAATTGAGTACAAGAAAGGAATTGTAGAGGAATCATTGGGCAAGAACCTTACTGTTTTCTGTAAAGAAAAGAATTTGGATCTCCGAATGGTTTGAAAATGGCGATCAGACTACAATAAACTCCAGCAAAAAGTGGACGAGGAAAATGCAAGAAAACGAAAGTGTGGATCAGGTCGACAGCCACTCTTTCTTGAATTGGAAGACACCATCTCTGATTGGGTTGTGAGAGGAGAGCAAAAGCTTTGGTTGTTTGCAGGGCTGATATTCAAACATTTGCCCTTAGAAATGCGCCACAATTTGGTATATCACCAGAAGAATTCAAAGCATCAAATCATTGGTTGGATGGTTTCCTTTAACGGCATGAACTTTCTCTGAGAAAGTCAACAACACTGTTTAAACTGGAAGAAAGCGAGATTATTAAACGTGCATTTGCATTTAAGTCTTTTGTTGACGGGACAGACTTTTCTAAATACCGTCTCTCGGACATGATTGCTATGGATGAAAATGCTATGTTCATGGGTCAATGATCTCAATCGACAATTGATCAAAAAGGGGCGTCGACAATTTACATTCCCTCCACTGGCTATGAAAGTGCACAAGTAACATGTATTCTGGCAATTTGTCTCGATGGAAGTAAAGCCCCACCTATAATCGTCACCAAAGGCAGGAAGGACAGCATTGAACGCGTTTCAGGCATCTGTGTTCTGGAAACTGAAAAGGCACGGTGCACACAAGCAGTTTTGACGAAGTGGATCGACTTTATGCTGCCATTAATTTTGCGAGGAAGTCAAAGAGGTTTGATAATTTGGGATTCAGCCAGCATGCACCGTGCAAAAGACATGAAGAACTTCCTTGCAGAAAGAAGAATCGATCAAATTATGACTACCACAGGAATGACCGCTCATCTCCAGACTCTTGACATTGGCATAAACAAACCAAAGACAATTTAAGGATGGAAATTCATGATTACATCGAAAACAGAATAACAGAAGAAGAAGATCGAAAACGGAATGGTTAGAAATGAGCGTGAAAATTTTGTGAAGCCCAGACTGTAAGAGATTGTGAGTTGGGTGACAAATTCATGGAACAAAATCACAGACAGCTGTGTTTCCAATGCTCTTCGAGCAGGCTAACTGGATAAGAACTTCCCATTCAATGAGACCTTTATTGCTCAAAATGAGAAAGCAGGAGCGAAAATTGAGTCAAGCAAAACCACAGAAATTTTGGAATCCAGTAAATTACAAGACATTCCAGAGGATGATGATATGATAATTTTTGAATTAATTATTGTTCACCAGTTACTGAATAAAAAACATGTTATTGGTAAATAGGTATAAATTGTTTTTCGTGATTTTTTTTTATTTAAAAAATTTGTAATTTTATGTTTTATATTTATTTTTCAATGTAGAGCTTATAATAAGAAATGTAATGAATGAGAAATTGATTATGTATAAAGGCATAAGATGTATAAAATATTAAAAGAATAAAGAAATATAATGAAATAAGAATATATAAAGACAAAGATATCTTAAGACATGTAATAGAGAAAAATGTAAAATACATCATCACCTAAAAATAAGCCCTGGTATCATATCTCGGTATGAAAATTAATATAAGCCCCGTCTTATTTTCAGGGAAACACGGTATTACTGCAATGAAGAAAACAAAAAACTAAAAACCAAAAAAAGCTAATAGCGGGTTAAAAGTTAGATGGTCACAGCTGGAGGAAAAAGTTCGCACATGGGTGCTTGAGCAATGTGCCTCAGGGAGGGGCTTGTCAAAAGTGCAGTTGAGTCTCCACATCCAGGTAGTTGTCAAGGAGATGAAAATAAATGACTTTTCGCGGAGGACTTTCTTGGTGTTACGCTTCATGCAACGCAACCGCCTCTCTACCAGAGCGAGGAACATAACCATCACAAAAACTGTCAGCAGATTTCCAAGCCAAGGTAGACAGTTTCCATGAGTTTGCAATTTATAGTCTAATTCGACTTATTTCTGTATTTTTCTTCTTTATTATGCCTTTTTTGGCCAATGCGACTTGTACTCCGGAGCGACGTATAGTCCGGAAAATATGCTATTGTATATTGATATGTTTCATAAATATACAGTACCTCTTTTTCAAATTATATATAGCTGTATTGATGGAAGTAGACATTCATCTGAACGCATTAACTGACTTTTAACTATTTCTTATGGGAAATATTGTTTCACTCTTTGAACAAATTGGTAATCCACCACATTTTTGGAATGAATTGTGTTCGACCACCGAGGTTTCACTGTATTTTAGTTTTTTGTATCTTAATTTGACATTCACTCATTCAGAGCTGATTGCTTTGTATTAGGGAACCTATTAAATAACTAAATGGGCATGAATGAGTATCGCTCCACCAATATTGGCCACAAAGGGTACTGTGTTACATGACTCTACAGAAGGAAGTGGAGGTTAATTTGGAATGAAAACTAATTATTCACATTAACATGACTTTCGTCAGGTGTGAATATGCTCATGCAGTTGGACAGAACATTGAAATGTAAAACTCTTCCCACACTGTCGCAATGAGGCAGCTTCTCTCCTGTGTGTTTCCGCTCATGCTTTTGAAGAGAACTCTGCTGAGTAAAACCCTTTCCACACTGTCCACAGTAATATGGTTTCAGGCCAGTGTGGATACGCTCGTGCTGTCGGAGATTACTCTGCTGAGTAAAACTCTTTGCACAGTGTACACACTGATACGGCTTTTCTCCAGCATGGATGCGCTCATGCTGTCGGAGATAACTCTGATAAGTAAAACTTTTCCCACATTGTCCACAGTTATATGGTTTCTCTCCTGTGTGGATATGCTCATGCTGTTGAAGATGGCACTGTTGAGTAAAACTCTTTCTACATTGTCCACAGTAATATGGTTTCAGGCCAGTGTGGATACGTTCATGCTGTTGGAGATGACTCTGTTGAGTAAAATTCTTTCCACACTGTCCACAGTGATACAGCTTTTCTCCAGCATGGATGCGCTCATGCTGTCGGAGATAACTCTGACGAGTAAAACTCTTCCCACATTGTCCACAGTTATATGGTTTCTCTCCTGTGTGGATACGCTCATGCTGTTGAAGATGGCACTGTTGAGTAAAACTCTTTCCACACTGTCCACAGTAATATGGTTTCAGGCCAGTGTGGATACGTTCATGCTGTTGAAGAGAACTCTGCAGAGTAAAATTCTTGCCACACTGTCCACAGTGATACGGCTTTTCTCCAGCATGGATGCGCTCATGTTGTCGGAGATAACTCAGACGAGTAAAACTCTTCCCACATTGTCCACATTTATATGGTTTCTCTCCTGTGTGGATACGCTCATGCTGTTGAAGAGAAATCTGACGAGTAAAACTCTTCCCACATTGTCCACAGCTATATGGTTTCTCTCCTGTGTGGATACGTTCATGCTGTCGAAGATTGCACTGTTGAGTAAAACTCTTTCCACACTGTCCACAGTGATATGGCTTCTCACCTGAGTGGATACGCTCATGCTGTTGAAGATGACTCTGATTAGTGAACCTCTTTCCACAGTGACCACAGTGATGTGGTTTCTCTGCTGTGTGATATGGTTTCTCTCCTGTGTGAATACGCTCATGCCGTCGAAGACAATTCTGCCAAGAAAAACTTTTCCCACACTGTGAGCAGTCATAGAGCTTTTTTCCTGCAGGCATACTTTTCTGAGTTTTGAAATCCCCCCTTTTAGAAAAACTCAAATCCACAGTCTGAGAATTGGTACGTCTGAAAAACATAAACCACAACATCAATGATGTCATGCTCATCCATTGCCAGCACAAGATAAAATTAGTAATTTTTCAGCATGAGCCGGTTGACTGAATGGTTATAGGGACAACTATCACAGAATTTTGCTTATTTGTTTCAGACTGCATTTGATGGATCTATTGATGAAAGCAATAAATTTCTAGAAACTAACAAGTTATCATCCTAAATCATTTTTAAATAAAGAACATAACTCTCTGGCACCGACAAAAGATGGTGAATACTTTTTTTTTGACCGCTGTATCACAAAAAAAAAAAATCCCTCTTTAGTGGAGGTATACCTTGGCTTACTTCGTTAATTGGTTCCAGGAGAGACAACTTAAGTCAAAAAACGACTTAAATCAAATTAGCTTGCTTTAGGCTAGCCAAAGGCCAAATTTACTGGTATAATATTTTATTAGTCGTGTGTGTGTGTGTGTTTGGGGGGGGTGGAATTCAGTGGTCGTGTGGGGATCTCGGTCCCAATTAACCGTGGAAAGTGAGGGATCCCCGTATACTTACTCTCTCTCTCTCTCTCTCTCTCTCTCATATTTATTTTTATACACACACACACACACACACACACACACACACACACACACACACACACACATACACACAGTCGGCCCCCTACTTATGAAATTAATCCGTTCCAGAGCCTTTTTCATAACTCGGAGGTTTTGTAAGTAGAGGCGCATTTTACATGTAAAACTCCTGATTCGTTCCAAGGCTCCCAAGTACCCCATAAACACTTTAAAAATGATAAAAGTACACCAATTTTGTATGAAATGCGTATGAAATGTGTTAAAAGTAAAATAAAATTATTTATTAAACCATTTAAACATTTTATTCACATAGTAAACAATTTTATTAACATTTATTAATTAAACCATGATTAAACATGTTTTATTAACGCATATACATACACACAACACCCTCTCTCTCTCACACACACACACACACACACTAAATGTGTATTGTGGCACTCCGCTGAATGTGGGCTCCGCCCACACGCAGGACAGCGGAGCATTTTAAGACGGGGAATTCAAAGCGCAGTCCCTGCTTGACAGATCGGAGGTCCAAACTCAGCTTTAACTTGATTCCTTGAGGGATCGGAGGTCCAGATGAGCCATGTTTTGCTCACATTCGGTGAGCGCGCCACATCTATTAAACATTTACTGAATTAAACAACTTAAAAAACTAAAGAGTTAAGCCTCCTTTCATCTCTGACCGACTCTGTAGGCAGTCTCTCTCTCTCTCTCTCACACACACACTCACACACAACTATGTCTCTATGGTGTGTCTTGCCGAATTCAGGCTCCGCCCACATGCAACTGACAGAACAATTCTATTTAAATGTTTAAATGGACGGAATGTTGTATTTAAAGTGGAATTACAGCACTCGTTTGAAAGATTAGAGGTCCTCATTCAATATTAACTTGCTTCCTTGCGAGATCAGAGGTCTTGTTCAACAAAGCACTTCTGCTTCAATATCGTGCCGAAATAATCACCTCCGTCACTGTATTTCCGCTTTAAGATCTCCTTCTGCTTCAATATCGTCCCGATTGTAGAGAGGTTTTGGCGATAACAAAATATAACGCTGCAATGATCTCAGTAACCTGAAGGTAACCTGCGATTGATAGCTTCCCATCCAGGGGGAGTTGAACTCCTGATCGCTTCACGCTATGGAAACTGGGGATAAGCACCGGCCTGATGAGCCACGAGGCTCGGGTGTAAAAATCCAACCAAAATGATCTCAAAACAAGCTAAGATACTTCATAGCCACAAGCCAAGATAGCCTCTTCAACTCTCCTCACGCGTGTGGTAGACAAAAGGTATGGGTACAGTAATGGGTACACGTCAGCTCCCTCCTGGCCAATGGGAGGCCAGCGGGGCGGGATATTGGGAAACAGGCAATGAGAGAGCAACTCGCGCATCGTGTGAAATTTTGATTGGAGCGGTTGGCGCTTTTCGTAAGAAGGGGTTGTTTTTGTATGCAGAGGACGAAAACATTTTTCGTAACCCAGAGTTTTCGTACCCGGGGGTTTTCGTAAGTAAAGAGCCGACTGTGTATATATATATATATATATATATATATATATATATATATATATATATATATATATACATACATACATACATACACACACACACACTAAATACCGTATTTTCCGGACTATACATCGCTCCGGAATACAAGTCGCATTGGCCAAAAAGATACATAATAAAGAAGCAAAAAAACCCATATAAGTCCCATTGGACTATAAGTCGCAAACTCATGGAAACTGTCTACCTTGGCTTGGAAATCTGCTGGCAGTTTTTATGACATTGTGGTCCTCTCACTCTGATAGAGAGGTGGTTAAGTTGCATGAAGCGGTACCACCAAGAAGGTCCTCACACAGTTATTTCTATTTGTCTCCTTGGTAAAAACCTGGACATGGAAAGGCAACTGCACTGTTGACAAGCCCCTCCCTGAGCATGTTGCTCAAGCACCCATGTGCTCGCTCTTCTAGCTGTGGCCATCTAGCTTTTAGCCTGCGATTAGCTTTTTTTGTTTTCCTCATTGCAGTAATAATAATCTCTGCTTTTCTCCAGTCCCTCACAAGTTTCTCGTTCACTCCAAAATTTCTTTCTGCTGCTCGATTACCATTTTCTGCTGCATATTTCACTACTTGCAGCTTGTAATCTGCAGAATAGGATTTTAATTTTGGAGACTTTCTTCAGTGGTACAGGATGACCAGGTACTGATACCCAAGTCTAGAGTGCTCTCTTGCGGTTGTGATTGTAAAAATAACAAGCATGTGAAGTTATGTTAATTATTATTATGACGTACAGAATTATATGTATTCATTTCACATATAAGTCGCTGTGGAGTAGAAACCGCACCTTCAGCCAAAGTATGAACAAAAGTGTGACTTATAATCCGGAAAATACCGTACATACATTAATGTACAAAAGAGTAAACCAATAATAGTATGTACTGGTTACTGGTGTGTTGACATGTTTCTGGCATCACTGGCCCTTGCATGTATCTGCTCTCTCTTAGCAAGGGCAGAATCCCTTCTGGATAGCTCACTGGCCATCATAGGGCAAAAACACGCTGACGGCTATGCAGCCTATTCTGGACAAAAATCAGCAATGGTTCTTTTACATGCCTCTCACCAAAGATTCTGCCAAAGTATGAAAAAAAATTGAGACTTGTAGTCCGGAAAATACTGTGTATGTATAAAATATAGTGGTACCTCACCTTACGAAAGACCCAACAAACAAAAAATCCAAGTTACGAAATGCATTGACCTAAAATTTCTGTCTCTGGATACGAAAAAAATTCACGCTACGAAACGCGCCTCTCATTGGCTATCTCCCAGCATCCTGCCCCGCTGGCCTCCCATTGGCTAGGAGGAAGCTGCATCTCCATAATACCCATGACACAGCTCCCTCCCATTGGCTATTATGGAACTGTATCTCCATAATACCCATGATGCTTTTTGTGTGCCTTCGACCAATTGTTCGTCAAGGAGTTCTAACACGTGTAAAGGACAGAGTTACTGTTGTTTCGTGAGATTTTCGAGTGTGCTCGTTGCAACTTTATGTTTTGGCTCAGGCTTTTAACCTTGCATAAACATTTGTAAGATTATAACTCTGCTAATAAGACATGGTCAACACGCGCACGCACGCGTGCGCCCACACATACACACACACGCCGCGTAGGTGATTCCCTGGTGAAAGTGATTCCCGGTGCGAGTGAAAAGAAGCAGGCTTGTGGCATGCGGTTGAGTGATATTGCAAAGGAATATGGCCAAACCCGTCGACCATCGGTACGATATTGAAGCAGAAGGAGGGCTTAAAAGGTATGCTTTTATAATTTTAAAGGATTTAGGGAATAGTATTGTGGGCCTGGGAATGAATCAGGAAGCATGGGTACAGGTCAGCTCCCTCCTGGCCAATGGTAGGCCAGCAGGGCGGGATGTTGGGAGACAGCCAATGAGAGAGCAACTCGCGCATTGTTTGAATTTTGAATGGCGCGTTTGGCACTTTTCATAAAAAGAGGTTGTTTTCGTAAAAAGAGAACGAAAATTTAAGAAAATGTTTTTCGTAACCTGGATTTTTCGTACTCAGAGGTTTTCGTAAGTAGAGGGCCGGCTGTACTGTTTCATTGAGCCAATTTATTAGAGTTTTCCCAAATTCACTTATTTGTGGTTTATTCATTTGTGTAGCATTTTCTATCTTCAAGCCATCTTGCCTTGAGTTTTCTATCTTTATGCTTTGATGTCTTCATTGGACTACCCAGATAATAGTGGGAATGAAGCCAGTCAAGGAAGACAGGGGGCTGTGAGAAGGAAATCTGAGTTTTAGATGTGTTTGGTGATGTGTTTTATGATTTTATAAAGTCCAAATACTGGGAATTACATTGGGTAAGAGCTTTTAATTATGGTGCTAAAATGATATGACGTTCGAGATCTGCTCTAAACCTGAATGTTGCACTTAAAACTTAAACATGAGTATTGTACTGTACAGGAAGATGGTCTGAATATTGGTATTTGGCCAGTGTGTGTGTGATGCTAGTGGTGGTTGTGGTGGTGTTACACAGCTGGTGGATAAAAGCTGTTCTTGAGTTTGTTAGTTTTTGTTTTTAAGTGTCCTGCAACTTTTTGTGGTAGTGAGAGGGGAGGAATGGGGGTGTACTGGAGGTGTGGGTCCCTGATAATTCCACTGGCTTGCCTCTGAATCTATCAGTGTAAATGTCACTGAGGAGGATAATGTAGTTACAAATCCCTCGCTCTGCCGTCCTCGCCACCCATGATGTGAACTCCAAGAAACTTGAAGCACTCCACCCTCTCTACCTCCACTCTGTCAATGAGTGCTCAGTTTGTTTTGATTTTCTGAAGTCCATTATCATCTCCCTGGTCTTGAATGTGTTTAGTTCCAGGTTATTGTTGTTGCACCATTGCTGCAGATGCAGGACCTCCTTCCTGAAGGCTGAATCATTGGTATTCATAATCAAACTTACGACAGTGGCATCGTCATCAAATTTGATGATGGCATTGCTGCTGTGAGTGAGAGAACAGTTGCATGTAAAGAGGTAGAAGAGGAGGGGGCTAAGAACACACCCCTGTGGTGTTCCACTATTCAGGATGAGTGCAAGAAACATATTCTCCTATCCTGATATACTGAGGTCTGTTGCTGAGAAAGTCCAGTATTCAGATGCACAGTGAGCTCCCTAGGCCCCGACTGCCCAACTTCTGAACTAATTTATGTTGATGGACTGTGTTAAAAGCGGAGCTGAAGTCTATGAACAGCATCCTCATATAGGAGCTGCTGTTGTCCTGGTGTTCTTTGCCACTGGAATGGTGGTAGCTGTAATTTATGCAGTATAGAGATATCAATCTACCCTATTATGAGTCAAATATTTGTTTCAGTTCCCTCAATATTTTTCAACTGACAATCATTTTAGTTAAAATGGCCCATATTACCCCAGTCACCTCTACTCTTATTAGTTTATGAATCAATTGCAACAAAATATGCGACAAGTAAACCTGTAATCATGTTATTTGGTAATTGCAAAGGGACTGCTCAGGCTCAGCTACAAGGGCAGTGTGGTGATGATGTGGTTTGCACATATGCCTCACAGCAAGATTGTCTTGGGTTCGACTTTTGGACTCAGATAGTTCTGTGAAGTTTTCCATGGGTTTTCTCTGGATACTCTGGTTTTCCCCCACAGTCCAAAAATATGCACACTCGGTAGTTCCAAATTGGCCATAGGCGTGAGTGTGAATGTAAATGGCTGTGTAGCTGTGTGTGTTTTTGTCAGCCTTGCGATGGTCTGGCAAGCTCTTTAGGATGTAATCCATCTCTGCCTAGTGTCGGCTGAGATAGGCTCCAGCTTCCTGTGACCCTCATAGTAGGATTAAGTGGTTTGGCAAATGAATGAGTGAGTAATTGAAGAAAGACCTGCTTCAGCAATTTTGGGCTCGTAAAAGTAATAAAATAACGAATGTCACTTTAAAACAGGATATTGCAATCAGGATTCTGTCTGTTTCAGCTGCTGAACCCAAGCAAATGTGGTGCAGTCTGATAAAGACTGAGAGATTCAGGAGGAGCTTTTACCAGCATTCGAAACCAAGTCGGGGCTCATCATCCATCCTAATTTTGGACAATGATAAATATTATTAAATATCTCACAGCTCGTGAATAGCTTCTTGTTTACCATGCACAGCGTCACTCTCAGTTGCATAACGCACATTATCATTACAGTATCATAATTTCACATGGTCATCTTCTGCTGCTGCTGTATGGTTGAGAAACAGTGGTGCTAAAGAAAAGACAGGAGGCAGAGCTGGAGGTAGCAGAGATGAAAATGTTGAGGTTCTCTTTGGGAGTAACGAGGATAGATAGGATCAGGAATGAGTACATCAGAGGGACAGCACATGTAAGACGTTTTGGAGACAAAGTCACAGAGGCTATACTGAGATGGTTTGGACATATACAGAGGAGGGATAGTGAATATATTGGTAGTAGGATGCTGAGGTCGGAACTACCAGGCAGAAGGCCTAGAGGAAGACCAAAGAAGATTTATGGATGTGGTGAAGGAGAACATGAAGGTAGTTGGCGTAAGAGTAGAAGATGCAGAGGACAGGGTGAGATGGAGGCAGATGATTTGCTGTGGAGACACCTGAAGGGAAAACAAAAGAGGACCTTCTACTGTTGCTGTGTGTTATTTATCACTTACTGGTTAGATTCATATTATATGTATATTTTTAGGATTTTTAATATTTTTTTTACTCTAGCTTTATTTCTTTCACTCTGATGAGTGAACTAGAGTAACGTCTCCCTTGCAGTTGTATGTGTAGAACTGCATGTGACAAATTAAATTCTAGAATATAACCCAAAAGCCAAATCCAGAAGAAAATTAGTACTACAGAAGAAAAAAAAGAGGGATTGATGATCTCCAGTTTTCAGTGAAATATTAAATTGTTTCTGTATTGTAATATAAAAAATGTCAGAAATTCAGATGTGTGATTATGTTTAGTTTTACTCTCAGAAAGAACAGTAAACATAAGATTACGTAATAAACATACAGTGATAATTAGGGACTGACAATTTACAGGATTCACCCGTAAAAACACGTCAATAATCAACTTTAAAGCTCAGAAGCACACCGAGCTGCAAATAAAATTTTTAACTGTGGATAAATGACGGATAGAATCACTTACCCACTACAAGCAGGCGCACCGTACCATGAAAGCCGTGACGTCTTCCTCTCCGTTCATTAATCAGGCGGACAGCGAATCTAAAGGTGTGTCGCGCGCCATCTAGTGTGTCGGAGGGTGCGACTGTACTCCATCGAGAACACTTCAGTTTCCAAAAAAGTCATTTGAACCTGGAATTATTTGTTCATTCACTCCTTGATTCATTTTCTGAACCGCTTAACCCTAATTAGGGTCACGAGAGGGCTGGTGCCCTTCTCAGTCGAGTCTGGGCGAGGGCAAGGTACACCCTGGACAGCTTGTCAGGCCATTACAGGTCCAACACTCACACAACCAGTCACATTCACACTCATACTCCATGGTGATTTGGAACAGTCAGCTAACCTACAGTGAATGTTTTTGGACTGTGGGTGGAAACCAGAGTACCTGGAGGAAACCCATGCAAGCACGGGGAGAACATGCAAACTTCACAGAGTAATGCCCAGGCTGGGAATCAAACCCAAGACCTTCTTGAGGCAGGCATACTAACCACTACACTGTGTGAACCAGAATTATTTGTTATTTTCTGTAACAGACAAGTGCAAAAATATACCCTAACTCATTTTCTGGACCACTTAATCAACAAAAGTGGTACCTAGACTTACGAAATTAATCCTTTCCGGGGGCAAACTCATAAGTCGAAACGTTCCTGAGATGAAACTTTGAAAAATTCCCATAGGAAACAGTAGAAAACCAATTAATCTGTTCCAACCCCCTCCCAAGCTCATATAACCTGAAACAAACACGTATATTTGACTTAAACAAGTAAAAACAATAAATATTTCATAATAACAATAATATATGTACATTAACATTTATAATTATTATTAATAAATAATACTAAAACAAGAATAAACCCATAAATAAATAAATTAATTAAAAAAAAAAACATAAATAAATAAATAAAAATAAAACGCATGCTCCCCCTTTCAGCCTTCGTGAACAGAACTCTTATGGTGAGGATGTGTGTCCTGTGGGCTGCAGGTCTCCATTTAAAACGCACCGGTATGAAATCAAGTTGTATCCACGAGACAGAATAACATCTCTGCCAAGTGACTCCACGACATGAAAACTGCTACAGTTTTTACATAAATATATACTACACCTTTCATTCTTTCACTTTTAAAATCATGGTTTTATAATATCGGGTTCAGTTTTTATCTATTATCAATTTTATTTGACTTTTATGGTGGATTATTACAAGACTTTCAGAACTTTCAGTCAACTAACCCTTCCAATCATTGACAGCGGGAAAGATGTCACATGGGTGCGAGATGTCACATGGGCAGGCATGAGGTGGTGTGTAACAGAGAAGGAGGAGGAGGAGAATTTTGTGCATGTGCATGCCACGAATGCCAACAGGGAAAGGCTCATGGTGAGCTTCCACAAGGCCAGTCAAATAGTGGGGCACGGTGTGATGCGTGGGGGGGGGGGGGGTGTGTGACCGTGGGGAACATGCTTTTTTGCCATACTGAACTAGAATTAAGTGTAATTGCGCATCCTCTACAGTAGGTGGCAGTAGCACTCTCACTGTGTTCTCTATTGTGTAGAGAAAAAGCACCGAGCAAGCGATATGAAGTGCGGTAAAAACTATTTATAGTCGTGCTCAGGGCATTGGAAGGGGTGTGTGAAATGTTTTTTTTTCTTCCTATAGGGGGTATCACAGAAAATAATTGAGAAGCACTGCACAAGGAATTCGCGGATCGTGGAGGAATACATGCGGAAGAATACAAAGCTATTCAGCCCGGAAAAGCCATTTCCCCAGCAGAGCTGGTAAATCAAAATTTTGCTCATTGGATGGGGCAGATTTTTGGTGGGATCGAAGCTCATATAATCGAAAATTCGTTATAAAAAACAAGTAAGTCAAGGTACCACTGTATATGGAAATGATTCTCTGACCAGATGAGTGAAGTTTTCGGCTATTAATTAAAATGCTATGCTTCGTGCAAACCAAATAGCGCTCACTACCCCAAAAATACCATCCCCACAGTGAAGCATGTTGGTGGTATATTGGGTAAATTGACAGATAACCTCCATCGATTTCAATTCCAGGTTATAAGGCAACAATTTTTTTTAAAATGGTTAAAAAAAAAAAAAAAAAGGTAAAATCAGTTGGGCTTTTTACACCTGAGCCTAGTGGCTCATCGGATCGGTGCTTATTCCCGGTTTCCAAAGTGTGAAGTGACCAGGAGTTCAACTCCTCCTGGATGGGATGCTAGTCTATCGCAAGTTACCTTCCCAGTATATTTTTACTGGTACACATTTATACTGCTGGTTGAACTGAGGCACACTTGTGGTTGAGACCTTGCCCAGGGGTCTTGGCACAGTGGGGGTCTAACTGCAATTTGAGCACACAACCTCCTGATCATGAGTCCAGCACCCTAACCACTACGCCACCAGCCCCTTAGACAAATAGCTGAGGGTTTAAACACATTTCAAGCCACTGTATATATTTCAAGGCGAAATATGTAGGATTCAGAGCAATTAGCAGAGATGGAATGCAGTATTAAAAATTAGGATTTTCGTTATCGTTTAATCAACCAATTATAACTGAAATAACTTTTTCATACGTTAGCAACATACAGCAGTGTGCTAATCTTACATGGAGGGTATAAAATGAAGACAGGAATTGCAAACCCACCTAAAACAATTGAAATGATTAGCTTAACAGTTGCTAAGATATACAGAAAATACCTGATAGGCAATATGGCTTCTAATATACACTTTTTGTTATAAAGTTTTCATTCAGATGCAAAGTAAGTATAACAGAAGGCATTCATGTAGGGATTTTTCTTTTTTTTTTTCCTTCTAATATTACCAGTGCAGAAATTTGATTGATTTGTAAGCACAAGATCTATAAAGTTACCTGTCAGGTTTTATTGAACATTTAAATATTTACCTATTCCACTATATACAGTGAATATTAACAACAAAAGAATCTGAAGGAATTTTAGTGCATAAAGAGAAAAGGCACTTGCCTCAGTTGAATACAACTGTATACTGACAGCCATTAAAAAAAATACACAATTTTTAGACCGTTTTTAATTTTGGCATACAAAATGCGATGTTTGTAATATGGATACAGGGATCCCTCACTTTTCATGGTTAATTGGGGCCAAGATCCCATGTGACCATCGAAATCTGCGAAGTAGGTTCACCGCCCCCCCAACCCCTCCCTTTGACTGACGTATACGTACATGTATATGTGTATATAATATCAATAAATACATATTAAATGCTATAAATCATTATAAACATTAAAAAATAATGCCTAATTTATATATATATATATATATATATATATATATATATATATAAACATACACACATACAGACATGCACGCACTCAGATGTGCACCTCACAAGAATGTAACTAGTTTTGATGGGAGATTTTGGGTCGTTTTTTTTGTTTTGTGTTTGTTTGTTTTTTTTGTTGTTGTTGTTGTTTTGCATAATTGGCCTTGTTTTTGTGCTATTTTCCTTAACTTCTTCCCCTATCCTTCTTAAATTTCCTTATTTTTTTTAATTCGATGAATATTTAAAAAAATCCGCGGTGCACTGAAGCTGCATGAATAGAAGTGGGAAGTAGTGAGAGATCCCTGTAATTTGTTTAGCATGCTGGTTTAAAAAAAAAAATTAAACAAACAAGTGTCAAAAATAATTTATGCACATCAAAAACAACAAAGCAAACTGACAACTGCCAAAATGAAGGTCACAACAGTCAGTATTGAGTATGGCCTCCGTTTGCACTGATACAGGCAGTGATTTGCAGTAATACAGCACGGCAAAACTGGACCCCCAAGTGCTGCAATTGGATGTAGGGATTCTGTCCGGGAGTCATCACTCCTTCTCGCCTTAGATGTGTACTGTCATCAACTAACCCTGTCATATTGTGACAGTCAATCATGTTTATGATGGTGGGATGTGTACAGCCAATATGCCTCTCAACCTCACTGTAGCTCAACCCAACCTCCACTATACCCATTGCCTGGAGACCTTCAAGTGATAGATGTGGCATTATGACTCACAATGTATTAACAATAGTGGACATTTTTGAGCCTGAATATCATCTTTCCAAACCACTTCTCAAAATCTGTAGCGAGACATTGTGTCTTGGTCTGCATTTGGTCCACTTTCGCAGTAACCTACGCATGAAACATGACAAAATAACAACTCATCATTTTTTCAAGTGTCCGAGTACTGTCATTATACTCTTCGCAGCCCCCCAACAATTTCTCTCTCAAAGTTTTTAATGACTGTCAGTATACATAAAATACTAAAGAACTGCATAAAGAACCATTATTCGTCTACAGATGCTATAACCACATGGGGTTGGGATTACTTTGGTAAGCCTTTGTCAACCACTACAATACATTCATAAATGCCTGTAACTTTACAAAAAGTAGTTCTGCATTAACTTCTTTGAGGTATATGACTTCTCTGAGATATCATGAATGGAACATGTGTGTACAGTACTCCAGGTCCTTTTTTTTTTTTGTAAGAAATTAAGCTTGTGTGGTCCAGACAAAAAAGAACCACACAGACCATTACCAGAATCAAGTACAAAAACCATGGTCTGGCATAAGCCACTGTCCTTAGCAAAGGTAACTTGCACTTCTTTGGTGTAGTATTATTGCAAAATACACTGAGATTTTGCAACATCTTTTCCAGGGACACCCATACATATGTCAACAAGGCAATGGAAAACCATTTTCTATATACATTGCAAAGCTTGTGGGTGCCAGAGTGACCTGCCTGCAGTCCTGACTTGTCCTCAATAGAGAATCAGAGGTGAATTGTGAAACAAACAAACAAAAAGCAACAAAGACCTTGAAGTCTTACATCTAAAGACCTGTTTGTGAAATAATGTGACAAAATTGCACATAAAAGACTTCATCACAATTTCTAAATCTCTTTTAAGTGCTATGAGAAGGCCTGCAACGTTATAAATCTGATAACTTTTATATTCCCAACATTTTAAGATTTTATTTTTAGGAACTAACTAAAAGTATTTGTTTTGGGGTTTTTTTTTTCGAGAAAAAAAAAAGGTAATACAGTAGGCCCTTGACTCTTCGCGGTTTTGCACTCACGGTTTGAGTATTCGCGGACTGCCAAGCAACTGACACGTAACTCAAATTCAGCCAGTGGCTGCCCTCCTTCCTGCTGATTGGTTGAGATGTTGTAATGCCCCTTTTCCATCATTCGCGCACAAGTTGTCAATGAGCCTTTTTTATTTATGTGTTTTAAGTACCAGTTAAGCTCTATGATGCCACTCAAAAGCTGTGCGTCTTCTCGAGCTAAGCGATAGAAAACACTGGATGTCTCTTCTGAAGAAATAAGACTTTCTCCTGAAGAATCGACAGTTTCCTCTGAACTGTTGTATTAAAGTCTTTTTCAATTATTATTCCAATACAGTATCGAAGTTAAAGTTTAGAATGTTTGTGTGTGAGATTTTATGTTCTGTAGCATGCAATATGATACATGGGGTTTTACTTCCGGGTACAGAACTTGCGGATTATCTTCATTCGTGGGAGGGGCCAGAACCGAACCCCCACGAATATCGAGGGCCTACTGTATATAGACTTAGGCACTACCTAAAAGTGGAGTTCCTGATACAGTATCTCTCTCGAAAGGTGTCTTAGGATGGTGTCATAAGAGTAGATGGCTTTCAGGGCAGAATCAACCTTAGCCCTGGAGAAAATAAATGAATATAGTCTCCCCTGTATTTCTTGACAACAGTCTGAAGCAAAAGAAGAACATATTTATTTTCACCACAATTTTGTATTATTATTTATCTGTTTAATTAGTGCATGTTCCATGTTACAATTTTTATTATTTTGCAAAGTTTGTGAAAGTTTCTCTGCAAACCTAAGTTAGATTATTTGCGTCTGGTTGCATATGAGCTTCTTTTTTTGGGTCTCAGTTGTGTCAACTGATAAGCATCAAGTCACCAACACTACAACCTTATTGGGTTTCCTGTGGCATGGACAGGGGACAACCATCCAAATCATATTCTATTAATTCCTGAGGTGATATAAAAACCAACACACTGCTGTACTGTTTTAGGTGTAATTGTAGTTTCAGCAATTGTTTTTTAAAAATGATTTCAGTTATAACAGACTGTTGCAATTTTTTCTGATTTGGGGTTGCACCATTATGAAATGATTCAAATAAATTATTCCCATTTTCATATCAATTCCAATTAATCTCTGCAATGTGATTAAAACAGCACTATTTCTTTCAGGAATAAATTTTTTGAAATAATTTAAACCAGGGGTGCCAAATACGTTGATCGCTACTAGTCGATCGCAAAGGTAGTGTTGGTAGATCGCACGTCATTAAACATAGACGTCAGTCTGCTATCCTCACTATAAAATTTGTCACTTGACTGACAGCTAGTCTGACCAATCTGACCTTTTCTTTCACAGGTGTCACTGAGCATGTGTATATAATGGTGCGTTCTAGCAAGCTAGAGAGTTAGCCTCCAATTTTTGTCTTCTAAACTTAAGAGTATAAAAATTAATGAATGAGATGAACCAAGTAAAAAGACAAAAACATATCACTTCTATATGGAATGGGAGATGGACTTGTTTTTACTATGTAATTTTCAAGGTGCATTTGCCTCATCTGCCAGTCTGCCATCGCAACACTGAAAAAGGGTAATGTGGAGCGGCAATTTTGGACCATTCATAAACATTATGATGCTGACTTCCCTCCGAAAAGCAAACCAAGAATGAGAAAGGTGAAGGAACTAAAATCCCAATTGACCAGACTCACAGCTTAACACATTTTCCCTCACAGCTTAACTACAAAATCAAGGGCAGCCACCGAAGCTTCGTTCTGGGTGAGTCAAGTAATCGTTAAGAACAAGAAATTCTTCCAAGATGGAGAGAGATGGGAAACGAGGAATTCACTGAAGCAGCTGACTCGTTCCAAGACTTTAAAAACAAAAGCAAAAATACTATCTTCGATCAGAACTTTCCAGCTATCAAGAACTACAGTTACACGGTGCAGTGAAGCCATGGCCGGCTTCTCACTGCAGCTGGATGAGTCAACAGACGTTAGGGACGTAGCCCAGTTGTGTATTTTTATTCGGATGGTGCTTACTGATATGACCGCAAAAGAGGAGCTGTTAACAGTCCTGCCCATGAAAGAACACAAGACACCGAGGGAGAACATATTTCAGTCTTTTAAAAACTTTATTCTCCCCATGTGCAAATTGGTGTCCATCACCATGGCACCAGATCTCTTCAAAGACGGCTATTCCTTGCACATCTGGATAACACTGACAGTGACCACTCGGAGTTATTGTTGCTCACTGATGTCAAACAGTCAAAGGAAATAATTGCAAAGATTTCAAGACCTATATCTGGAGATGAAGGTTTTCCCGTGAAGCTAAAATGCAGAATATAACCAACTAAATAGCGACCAGTGGCTGCTGGACTTGGCATTTTTAACGTCTGACCAACATGTTGAACGACCTTAATCTACAGCTGCAAGGAAAAGACAAAACTGTGATCAAGCTCAGTTAATGCTTTCAAATGAAAAATGCAACATCTCTCCTCAAAGCTCCGGTGCCTTGATTTGGCAAACTTCCAGAACCTTGCGTCAGAGCTGGAGACGCAAGGGAAGTCATGTGTGCAGCTTGGCAATGTACGCTACACAAAACCGATTGACCATTGTCTGTCAGAGTTTGACAGGTGACTTGAAGACTTTGCTTAACCTTAGCCAATCGCTACATTCATGTGCTACCCCATTTCGGGAGGATCCTGAGGTTGTTTCACTCGCATCAAAAACTGCAACACGGTTTCACCTGATCTCTTCTGGATTGGAGGATGAGATTTTGACACTACAAGCTGATATTGAGCTGAAGTGCAGAGCTCTTGGACAGTTCTGAAGCTTACTCACAAAGGAAAAGTACCCCAACATGAGGGAATGTGCAACCTCCTTGACTGCATTATTCAGCTTCACTTATTATCTGAGTCAGCCTTTTCCCACATGAAAATCATTAAGTCCAAGTACCATTACACCATGACTGATGATCATCTGGAAGTGTAGCTTGAGACTTGGCTATCAGCAGCTACCATCTGGATTATGCATTACTGGCTGATTCCATCCAGGTCATCAGAGGAAGCTAACGACAAAAAAATGTATGGAGTTGTACTGAGCAATACGGGTTCACGCAGTTATGCAAGGTACATTAACTTATATAGCTAATATAAAGAAATTTCAATATATTTATGAATATATGTTTTGGAATTTCATAGTTGGTAGATCATTTTGACTTGGTCATTTTGTAGGTAGTTTGCATGCTGAAAACGTTTGTGCAGCCCTGATTAAAACTTTTCTATAGATCATGTTTCTCATCTTTTAAAATCATAGCGTTTAATGCTATACTCAGCAGAGTTAAAGAACGTGATAATCCCACACTGGGACTGAACCCAGCCTTTTAACTTTTATTAATTTAAAATTAAACTTTTATCACAATTTCAAACAATCAGGAAAAACAGAATGTATTATTTTGGGAAACACAACCTCACTTTTCCTCCATGAACCCAAAACCCTGCATATAGAGGCTGAGTGAATGTGGTGCGGACTCTGTGGACCAGCCTCATCGTGTCGGAGACATTGTAGAAGGACAGACTTCCTGCGCTGTGATCCACATACACTCCTATTCTGGAGGATGTTGAAACACCGAGCTCAGTTTTAATGTCGTTGTGACAGAAAGAGAGAGAGGAAGAGGAACACCGCAGACTCCAGGACTGACTGTTGTGTCCAAACTCACACTCTTTGCCCCTTCCTTTCCTTCTGATGTCTTTATATGACACGGAGATGTAGACAAATTTACCACTCCACTCCACCTCCCAGTAACAGCGTCCGGACACACGCTCCTTACACAACACCTGACTATAGGACTCAAATCTCTCTGGGTGATCCGAGTATGACTGTCTCACACTGTATGTCACCACTCTGTTCTTCTCAGAAAGATGGAGGAAATTATATGCTGTGTTGGGATCCAGAGTCAGATAATGGAAATCTAAAAGAAAGAAAAAAAACACTAAAAATTATACATCTGTGCGTGTATGTGTGTCTGAGAGAGAGAGAGACAGAGACAGAGAGAGAGAGAGAGAGAGAGAGAGAGAGAGAGAGAGAGAGAGAGAGTGTGTGTGTGTGTATATCAGACATACATTTCAAAAAATCATCTCTGATCTTTGGCTCTGGCGGTGAAAACTTCTGAACTGCTGCAGCTGAGGAGACAAAACAGAGACAAAGATAAAAGGTTTTAGAAAAATTATTATTTCTCTGAATCTTGTGAATATGTTCTGAGAGAGTACAGATTCCTGTTTGGTGTTTTTCCAGCAGGAACAGATCCTCTTCCTCTTACCACGTGGAGAGATTTTGTTCAATTCCTCCTCACAAAATTCTTCCAATCGCATTCTGAAATCTGACAGAGAATTCCTCACTCCATCAAATGAAAGGTGTTGACGGACAGGAATGGTGGGTGAATCCTCACGTCCAGAAGAGACACAAAGAGACTGGAAACTCTATAGAGAGAGAGAGAAGGAGAAAGCTGAGGAATGAGAGAGGAACCAATAACCTCAGGAGAAATTAAAACAAAAATACACTGTGAGTGCAATAAGCTGTTTTACAAAGTAAAATGTGATTTTAAAATAAATTAGATCATTGTATTTTTTAAAATAAACGATACACAAGACTCGTCACTTTAGTGAATGTTACCTGTAGAAAGTGGATGTGATCATGTGTGTTTGAAAGCTGCTCGAGCTCACTGATTCTCCTCTGAAGATTAGCGATCTCCTGCTCCAGCTGCTCCAGGAGTCTTTCAATTTGACCAAGTTCAGTCTCCTCATAGGCTCTGATCAGCTCCGTCATCTCTGAACGCTTCATCTCCATGAACCTAATCATTTCAGTAAATATCCTCTCACTGTCATCCACTGTGGTCTGAGCACGGGTCTATAAGGATAAACAAAACACTTTCCTCTCGTACTGTGACTCTGGATGGCTGGTGGTTCATGTTGTGAGCATTTCTATGAGCAGCTCTGTCTCTGCTCACCTTAATCATGTTCTCAGCCTGCTTCAGCTGTTGCACCTTGTTCTGCTTCTCCAGGATTCTCTGTTTGGATTTAATCTGCTCCTCCTTTAACTCTCTCTGAACACAAGTCATTTATATTCAGCCTGTTACAAAGGATGTGGGTAAAAACTCACGGTTGTTATTGTGGCTTGCAAACGTATTCAACTCCCATGAACATTTCTATATTTAGTCATGTTACAACCACAAATGTATATGTATTTTATTGAGATTGCATGTGATAGATCAAGATGGTGCAAAATTTTGAAGTGGAGGGAAAATGATTCATAATTAAATTTTTTTTATTTTTTTTTACAAATAAAAACTGTAAAGTGTTGCGTGCATTTGTATTCAGCCTCGTTTGCTATGATACACTTAAATAAAATCCAGTGCAACCAGCTGCTTTCAGAAGGCACCTAATTAGTAGACAGAGTCCATCTGTGTGTAATCTAATCTTAGTATAAAGACAGCTGTACTGTGAAGGCCTCAGAGGTTTATTCGAGAACATTAGGAACAAACAACATCATGAAGCCTTGAGAAACATACCAGACTAGTAATAAATAAAGTTATGGAGAAGTTTAAAGCAGGGATGGATTAAAAATAATTCAAAGCTTTGAACATCTCACAGAGCACCGTTGAATCCATCACCCGAAAATGGAAAGACACAATGGAACAAATGCAGAACTATAAACACATGGCTGTCCACCTAAACAGACAGGCTGGGTAAGAAGAGCATTGATCAGGGAAGCAGCCAAGAGCCACTTTAAACACACCATAACAACCGTGAAACATGGTGGCGGCAGCATAATGCTGTGGCGATGCTTTTCTTTAGCAACTGTAAGAAGCTGGTCAGAGTTCATTGGGAAATGTATGAAGCCAAATACAGGGCAATCTTGGAAAAAACCTCTGAGAGTCGGCAAATTACTTGATACTGAGGCGGAGGTTCCACAGGACAGTAAGTTTAAACACATAGCCAGAACTACAATAGAATGGTTTAGCTCAAAGCATATTCATGTGTTAGAACAGCACAATGAAAATCTAGAGATAAATCCAATTAAGAATTTGTGATAAGACTTGAAAATTGCTACATAACTACACTACCATACAACATTTTTTGGCAGACAAATAGACTGTTATTATACTATTGTAAAATTAATTGCTGCATGGCAGATGATGTTTTGTTGTTGAACTTGCTTGGAATCCCCTGCTGAAAAATATAACCTCAGCCGACCAGCTATCCAGAACATAGTCAAACATATGTCGATGGAAATAGTTACTAAATTATCACCACTACAGTGATCCCTCGCTACTTGATGCTTCAGTGTCCACGTGTGTCTGTATGTGTGTGTATTTATACTGTATTTTATTTACATCTTATGCATCATTTTTGAAGGTTTAATAGCTATTATAAGCATTTATAGTGTTGAATATGTGTTTATTGATATTATATACACAAAGTGGTATAGGGCGTGGATCGCTGATCCAAAGGTTGGGGGTTCAAGTCCCACTCTCCACATAGTTGTCACTGTCTCCCCCAGTGCAGCTAACTGGGTTATCAAAGGCGAGCCATGTCTCTCACTGTCTATGGTGAGAGGCATGTAAAAGAACCATTGCTGACTTTCGTAAAGAGTAGCTGCAAAGTCGTCAGCGTGTTCCTGTCTCTTGCTAAAAAGGGTTGTGACAAGAAGGGCATCCGACGTAAAAACCTCTGCCAAATCAAACGTGCGAATCAGATGATTCACTGTGGTGACTCCCGAGTAAAAGGGAAAAAGCCGAAAGGAAGACAGATAGACATGCACGTATAAGTCAGTCGGGGTGGGATATGCTACTTTGCAAAAATTCGGCGTTCGTGGAGGGTCTTGGTCCCTATTAAGGTGAAAAAGCAAAAAGTGAGGGATTCCTGTACAGTGATCCCTCGTTACTTCGTGCTTCAGTTTCTGTGGCTTCAGTAAATCGGGGGTTTTTCAAAAATATTCATTGAAAAAAAATGAGGAATAAGCAAATTAAGGAAAAATAAGGAAAAAGTTGCCACAAAACAAGGCCAATTATGCAACAAAAAAAACAAACACACAAACCCCCCCCCCAACAAAATACTGACATCTTTATGTCAGGTATGCATCTGTGTGTGTGTGTGTGTGTGTGTGTGTGTGTGTGTGCACGCACATCTGTATGTGTGTGTATTTATATTTTGTTTAGATCTTATGCATTCTTTTTGAATGTTTAATTGTTATTATAAACAGTTATAGCGTTGAATATGTATTTATTGATATTATATACACATATACATGTACGTATACGTAAGTCAGGGGGTCGATCCTACTTCACGGAAATTGGTGGTCGCGGGGCGGGGGTGGGGAGGGGGTGTCTCGGTCCTATCTCGGTGCATGTAATATGATACATAGGATTTTACTTCCAAGTTAATAATTCATGGAATTTCTTGATCCGTGGGTAGGGCCGAAACCAAACCCCTGAGAAAAATGGGGGCCTACTGTGCTGCATTATTGTAGCTAAACACTTGTTGAAATAATTAGTGAAGTAATCAGTAAGCTGGTTAATAACTTGGTTTACCAGTTTAGTTGGCTCATGCTGAGCTTTAGGTTTGGGATCTGATCAGTTCTGATTTGATTTTTTTTTTTTTTTGAAGATACTTGGAATTATGCCGAAATGCAAGTCCCCCTTTGAACTTGATCATTTTTAAACTTCTGTACCAGGTCACTTATAAAAAACGAGGTGGCTAACTCTATTGGTATCGGTTCGAAATTACCATTTTGAAATTAACCAAATTAACATCATGCACTTTTTATCCCGCTGAATTTCATGCAGTTTTGGCAATGTTATCAAGGTCACAAGTTAATAGTAAAATCTCAAAAAAACAATAACCTTTTTGGGAACTACAAGGGCTTTCAAATAGTTTTTGAGTAGCAGACGAACCACTACAAGTAGCAGGAACCTCTCTCTTCAAATTATCATTATTCCTGTAAACCAACTTAAAAAAATCCACCCCTGTCTCTTTCTGTTCATAATACTGTATAGTGAACAGCAGTTAAAGATAAACAGAGACAGCAATTCTCTCAATGCTGTAATTTTATAAAGCTTAAAATATGTTTTATATTTAATTCACAGCTAAATGGATTGAAATGGACATTCTGAACACCAGCAAGACCAAAGAATTGATAGTGGACTGTAGAAGGACCGGAAAGAGAGCATGCTCCTCTTTGTATTAATGAGAAGGTGGGAGACAGTTTTAAGTGCAAGGGCGTCCACATTCCATCTGAGCTGCTCTGGCCTGTTAACCCCTGACACCTGGTGAAGGAGCCCAATAACAGCTTTTCTTCCTGTCTGTATTCCTTTCGGCTTTTTCCCTTTTACTCGGGAGTCGCCACAGCAAATCATCTGATTCGCACATTTGATTTGGCAGAGGTTTTTACATCGGATGCCCTTCCTGTCACAACCCTTTTTAGCAAGGGACAGAACCAGCTGACGGCTTTGCAGCTACTCTTTATGAAAGTCAGCAATGGGTCTTTTACATGCCTCTCACCATAGACAGTGAGAGACATGGCCCGCCTTTGATAACCCAGTTAGCTGCACTGGGGGGACAGTGACAACCTTGTAGAGATTGGGACTCGAACCCCCAACCTTTGGATCAGCGATCCAGCGCCCTATACCACTAGACCACCACTGCCCAACAGCTTTCCTTCCTCAGGAAGCTAAAATGTACTGGACTCTCCTCTTAGCTGCACAAGAACTTCTACAGCGCTACAATAAAACGTTTTCTCTGTCTCAGTGCAACGGTGCGGTACGGCAACTGCACTGCTAAGGACAGAAAGGACTTGGCCCAGGAAGTCAGGACTACACAGGGGATTGTGGGTTGCCGTCTACCAAATTTACACACATTATATGCTGTCCGGGTCCAGAAGAAGGCCGGCAACATCGGATCCCACACACCCAGAAAATTTACTGTTTGTACCACTTCCTTCGAGAAAGCGGTACTGTACATAAACATCAAGACCAGCACAAACAAACTCAAAAACAGCTTGTACCCCAGAGCGGTGAAAGCTAGCATGCTCTTGACAGAGTTAATTGCAGTTTATTGTCTTGTTTGCACCTTTTTAACTTATTTGCACCTTTTCATGCTGAGAGTCTCATATGAAATTTCATTATGTGTGAACAGTAAAGACTCTTGAATCTTGAATTTAACAAGTATTAGCAAGTAAGCTAAGCTAACGCGATGCTTAGCCACAAGCTAGCAATATGATGTCCAAATTTAAGAGCTCCAGAGAACACATCATCCTGCTTACACCCAAAACTTTCTCCAACTGGATCACTACAGCCCCGAAATTCTACCCTTACTGCTGGAACTTTACACCAAGCGTCAGAAGAAAAAAAGAAATGAATAATATTAATTTGAATACATTTTCAGTAAGGCATGAGTCAAGTAGGGGCAGTGGTGGCCTGGTGTTAAACGGGTGCTGGATCACTGATCCTCAGGTTGGAGGTTCGAGTCCAACTCTCCACAAGGTTGTCACCGTCCCCACAGTGCAGCTAACTGGGTTATCAAAGGCGGGCCATGTCTCTCACTGTCTATGGTGAGAGGTTCATGTAAAAGAACCATTGCTGACTTTCGTAGAGTAAGCTGCAAAGCCGTCTGCGTGTTTCCGCCCCTTGATAAAGGGTTGTGTCAGGAAGAGTATCCGATGTAAAAACCTATGCAAAATCAAACATGCGAATCACATGATTCGCTGTGGCAACCCCTGGGGAAAAAAGGGGAAAAGCCGAAAGGAAAAGAAGATTTTAAGCACTGGATCGCTAATCCAAAGGTTAGGGGTTCGAGTCCCACTCTCCACAAGGTTGTCACTGTCCCCCCCCAGTGCAGCGTCAGTGTGTTTCTGCCCTGCGATGGCCTGGCGAGTTGTCCAGGGTTACTCTGCTCTCGCCTGGAGTCGGCTGGGATGGGCGCAAGACTCCCAGTGACCCTAATTATGATTGATTGGTTCAGAAAATGAATGAATGACTCCAGCTTTTCAACACAGTTCAAAAAACGCACATTAGACTGACATTTGAGTGGTCCAAATTGCCCCTAGGTGGGGCTGTGAGTGAGCTGCCCAGTGGTAGATTGGTGGATTCCAGCTCCGAGTATTATTTCAGCAAATGAGTGAATTAGTGAGTGAATGAACAAGTCCTGAGCCATTTCTTTTATAATTATCGTGGATCAATCACACTCTCATATTAGTGCATTAATTATGACAATTTCTTCTGGACTTCCTGTTTACATCCCACACCCCAGACAAATTGTGCTGTCTACGTGTCTACAGTCATCATGGTGACGTGTGTGCGCCGCCATTGTTTTGATAAAGGACATAATCTGGTTATACCTGGACATTCCTTTTAAACAAACAGTCTTATTTTCTACTGTTGCAGAAAAATAAGGAGATTTGTTTAACTTCTCACCTCTTTCTCGGTTCTCTTTGCTGCAAGGGATGCCGGGTCGACACGTTTTTTATCCTCCAACACGCACATAGAACAAAAACCACAGTCGAGCTCTTGGTGATGCTCAGAGCAGATCTTCTCCTGGAGGTTTGAAGAGGCTTCGATCAGAGTGTGTTTCTTCAAAGCAGGACGTTCGAGATGAGGTTTAAGGTGAGTCTCACAAAAGGAGCTCAGACACATTAGGCAGGATTTAATAGCTTTTTGTTTTCGCTCGGTGCAGAAATCACACTCCACATCTCCAGGTCCAGCATAGCAGTGAGCAGGAGAACCAGCTTGGACTTCACTTTTCTTCAGTTTCTCCACCACTTCAGCCAGCATGTTGTTTCTGCGGAGAACCGGCCTTGGAGTGAAGGTATCTCTGCACTGAGGACAGCTGTAGACACCCTTCACATCCTCCTGATCCCAGTGACAATTAATACACACCTTACAGTAACTGTGACCACATCGAGTAGTCACCGGATCCTTCAGGAGATCCAAACAAACTGAACAGCAAAACTGATCCACTGAAAAGTAGTCTACTGAAACACAGGCCTCGGCCATTTTCATGAGAAAGAGAGAAAGGACAGCACACAGAGATCAGATTTCTCTGGAGTTAGAAGGCGTGGCTTCCGTCTGTGTGTGTGTGTGTGTGTGTGTGTGTATGTATGCGTTAGTGAGGTGGGGGAGGAGAGAGAGATTGATTTTTCCAATAACACATTCAGTGTTTACTTATGACTGAATCAAGTTAATATGGAGTAAGCTGTTTCTTGATCACATTATATCATATAAATACTTTGGTATGTCTGAACCATACAGTAAAAACATACTACTACTACTACTACTACTACTACCACCACTACTACAACTAATAATAATAATAATAACAACAACAATAAGTTGATCAGTGATTAAATGATAATAATACTATATACTCCTACTCCTACTAAAATAATATACAACATTCTACTACTAATAATATATATGATATACTACTACTGACTGCTAATAATAGATCACTCCTATGACTAATATGTCATATATAATACAGATACACTACTACTTCTAATAATAATTTATTTATTTATATTTCATAATATACTACTAATACTACTACTAATATATAATATACTACTCGTACTATAACCATTACTACTACGACGACTACTACTACTACTACTACTACTACTACTACTACTACTACTTGTAATAATAACAATAATATGTAATATATAATACACTACTACTACTACTACTACTACTACTACTATCCTCCCATGGACCCACCACCTGTGGGAAGGGTTATAGAGGTCAGGTGCAATGTGAGTTGGGTGGCAAACCAAAGGCATGGGTTCTGTTGGACCGATCCTCGGTTCCTGACTCTGACTCTGGGGACATGGAATGTCACCTCTCTGGCGGGGAAGGAACAGTGTGTGAGATGGAGCGATACCGACTAGATATTGTCGATCTCACTTCAACGCATAGCTTGGACTCTGGAACCACCCATCTCGCGAGAAGCTGGACCTTATTCCATTCTAGAGTTGCTCATGGGGAGAGGCAGCGAGCCGGTGTGGGCATCCTTGTCCTCCGTCTCGGTGCCCAAATGTTGGGGTTCTCCCCGGTCAATGAAAGGGTACCTTCCCTCCGCCTTCGGGTGGGGAGATGGGTCCTGACTGTTATTTGTGCTTATGCACCAAATGACACTTCAGAGTACTCACCCTTCTTGGAGTCTTTCGGGGGTGTGTTGGACAATGATCCCTCGGGAGACTCACTCGTCTTGGGAAGCTTCAACGCCCATGTTGGCAATACTAATGTGACCTGAAAGGGTGTGATCAGTAGGTATGGCCTCTCCAGTCTGAACTCGAATAGTGTTTCGTTGTTGGACTTCTGTGCTTGTCACAGTTTGTCTATCACGAACACCACGTTTGAATATAGGGGTGCACATAAGTGCATATGGCACCAGGACACCCTCGGTCGCAGTTTGATGATTGACTTTGTAGTCGTGTCACCGTACTTGTGGCGGCATGTTCTGGACACTCGGGTGAAGAGGGGAGCCGAGCTGTCAACCGATCACCACCTGGTGGTGAGCTGGCTTTGATGGCAGGGGAGGCTGCCTTCCAGACCTAAGCGTGTAAATAGGGTCTGCTGGGAACATTTGGTGGAGTCTCCTGTCTGAGAGGCCTTTAACGCCCACCTCCAGCAGAGCTACAACCACATCCCGGAGGAGGCGGGTGAAATGGAATTCGAATAGGCCATGTTTCGTGCCTCCATTTCTGAGGTGGCAGCCCATAGCTGGGGCCGGAAGGTCGTCACTGCTTGTTGTGGTGGGAACCCTCAACCCCAGTGGTGGACACCTGTGGTGATGGGGGCTGTCCAGCTGAAAAAGTAGGCCTATCGGGTCTTATTGGCCCGTGGGACTCCCGAGGCAGCAAACAGGTACCAGCAGGCCAAACGTGCTGTATCCAAAGCTGTCGCAGATGCAAGATCTCGGGTGTGGGAGGAGTTTGGTGAGGGCCTGGAGAGTGATAATCGATTGGCCTCAAAAAGGTTCTGGACCACCATCCGACGCTGTTGACAGTGGAGGTGGGGAGCTGCTCACCTCGACTGGGGATGTCGTCGGGAGGTGGAGGGCATACTTTGATGACCTCCCCAATCCTACCAACATGCCCTCCATGGAAGATAAGGCCCCTTGGGGTTTGGGCGGGAATCTGTCCATCACTGGAGTGGAGCTCACTGAGGTAGTCAAAAAGCTCCTTGGTGGTTGGGCTCCGGGATTGGATGAGATCTGCCCAGAATATCTCAGGGCTCTGGATGCTGTAGGGCTGTCTTGGTTGACATGTCACTTCAACATCGCATGGTCATTGGGGCTGTACCTCTGGATTGGCAAACCAGGGTGGTAGTCCCCATTTTTAAAAAGGAGGACCGGAGGGTGTGTTCCAATTATTGGGAAATCACACCTCAGCCTTCCCGGAAAGGTCTATGCAGGGGTACTGGAGAGGAGGATCCAACCGATCATCAAACCTCTGATTCAGGAGGAACAATGTAATTTTCGTCCTGGCTGTAACACTCTTGATCAACTCTAATCACTCCACAGGATCTTGGAGGGGGCATGGGAGTTTGCCCCAATCTGTCCACATGTGTTTTGTGGATTTGGAGAAGGCTTTCGACCGTGTCCCTCTGGCTATCTTGTGGGGTGTGTTCCGGAAGTACAGCGTTCTGGACCCGTTGCTACAGGCCATTTGATCGCTGTCTTACCGGAGCCAGAGTTTGGTCGGTATTGGTAACAACAGGTCGACTTCATTTCCAGTGAGGGTTGGAGTCTGCCAAGGCTGTCCTTGTCACTGATTCTGTTCATAATTTTTATGGACAGAATTTCTAGACACAACCGAGGCGTTGAGAGGTTCTGGTTTGGTGGCCATCGGATCTCGTGCCTGCTTTTTGCAAAAGATGTCCTTTTGGCTTCATCTGGACAGAATCTCCAGCTCTCATTGGAGCGATTCGCAGTCAAGTGCGAAGTGGCCTTGATGAATATTAGCAGCTCCAAGTCCAAGGCCATGGTTCTCAGTCTGACCCCGGAGGGTCGGGAATGAGTTCATGCCCCAAGTGGAGGAGTTTAAGTATCTTGGGGTCTTGTTCACGAGTGAGGGAAGGATGGAGTGGGAGATCGACAGATGGATTGCTGCAGCCTCTGCTGTTAAACAGCGCCTGTACCGAGCCGTCGTGGTGAAGGAGCTGAGCCGCAAGGCAAAGCTCTCAATTAACAGTCGATCTACATTCCAACCCTCACCTACGGTCACGAGCGTTGGGTAGTGATCGAAAGAAGAAGGTCGCTGATACAAGCAGGTGAAATGAGCTTCCTTTGTCGATGCCTGGGCTCTCCTTTAGAGATAAAGTGAGTTAGAGATCCGCTGCTCCTCCGTATTTAGAGGGATTAGTTGAGGTGGCTTGGGCATCTGGTCAGAATGCCTCCTGAACGCCTCCCTGGTGTGGTGTTTCAGGCATGTCCAACCGGGAAGAGACTCCGGGGTTGACCTAGAACACGCTGGAGGACTATGTCCCTCGGCTTGTCTGGAAACGCCTCCGTGTCCCCCTGGAAGAGCTGGAGGAAGTGTCTAGGGAGAGGGATGTCTAGGTTTCTTTGCTTAGGTTGCTGGACCTGCAACCTGACCCGGGAAGAAGCGGAAGAAGATGATGATGATGACTACGACTACTAATATTATATTATATACTGCTCCTCCTCCTACTAATTGTTTTTTTTATATTACAGGTGAATGAAATGGCTAATAATAATAATAATAATAATAATAATAATAATAATAATATACTATTAGTCATACTATCTTCTTATTTTTCTTTTGGCGGTCCCCTCAGGGGTCGCCACAGCGAATCATCTGCCTCTATCTCACCCTATCCTCTGCATCTTCTACTCTTACTCCAACTACCTTCATGTCCTCCTTCAGCGCATCCATAAATCTTCTCTTTGGTCTTCTTCTAGGCCTTCTGTCTGGTATTTCTAATCTCAACATCCTACTACCAATATACTCACTATCCCTCCTCTGTACATGTCCAAACCATCTCAATCTAGCCTCTCTGACTTTGTCTCCAATACCTCTTACATGTGCTGTCTTTCTGATGTGCTCATTCCTGATCCAATCCATCCTCGTTACTCCCAAAGAGAACCTCAACATTTTCATCTCTGCTACCTCCAGCTCTGCCTCCTGTCTTTTCCCCGGGGCCACTGTTTCTAAATCATACAACATCGCTGGCCTCAACACCGTCTTGTACACTTTTCCTTTCATTCTTGCCGATACCTTCCTATCACACATCACACCGGACACTTTTCTCCACCCATTCCAACCTGCCTGCACACACTTCTTCACCTCTTTTCCACACTCTCCATTTCTCTGGATTGTTGAGCCTAAGTACTGTACTTAAAATCCTCCACCTTTTTATCTTTGCTCCCTGTAACCTCACCGTTCCTCTTGGGTCCTTGTCGTTCACACACATGTATTCTGTCTTACCGAGGCTAACCTTCATTCCCCTCCTTTCCAGGGCATACTTCCACCTCTCTAGAGTTTCTTGCACTTGTTCTCTGCTCTCACTACAGATCACAATGTCATCTGCAAACATCATAGTCCATGGGGAATCTTGTCTAACCTCATCTGTCAGCCTGTCCATCACCATAGAAAACAAGAAGGGGCTCAGAGCTGACTCTTGATGCAGTCCTACCTCAACACCTTAAACACTTCTTTCAGCACACCTCACCACTGTCTTACATCTCTCATACATGTCCTGCACCACTCTGACATACTTCTCTGCTACTCCAGACTTCCTCATGCAATACCACAGTCCTTCTCTCGGCACCCTGTCATATGCTTTCTCCAGATCCACAAAGGCACAATGCAGCTCCCTCTGGCCTTCTCTGTACTTCTCTATTAACAACCTCAAAGGAAACACTGCATCTGTGGTGCCCTTTCTTTGCATGAAACAAAACTGTTGTTCACAAATGCTGACCTCTGCCCTTAGTCTCACTTCCACTATTCTTTCCCATAACTTCATCGTATGGCTCATCACTTTATCCCTCTGTAGTTGCCACAACTCTGCACGTCTCCCTTGTTCTTAAAAATGGGCACCAGCACACTTCTCCTCCATTCCTCTGGCATCCTCTCACTCTAAGACCTTGTTAAATGTTCTTGTCAGAAAATCTACTGCTACCTCTCCTAGACACTTCCATACCTCCACTGGTATGTCATCAGGACCAACTGCCTTTCCATTCTTCATCCTCTTCAATGCCCTCCTCACTTCACCCTTACTAATCTTTGCTACTTCCTGGTCCTCAACAGTCACCTCTTCTACTCTTTTTTCTCTCTCATTTTCCTCATTCATCAGCTCTTCAAAGCACTCTTTCCATCTTCCCAGCACACTTCTGTTATCAGTCAATACATTTACCACTCTGTCCTTAATCACTCTAACTTGCTACGCATCCTTACCATCTCTATTTCTCTGCTGTGCCAACCTATATAAATCATTTTCTCCCTCCTTACTGTCCAACCTATCATACAAGTCATCATATGCCCTCTGTTTGTCCTTTGACACCATTACCTTTGCCTTACGCTGTGTCTCCCTGTACTCCTGTTTACTCTCTTCGGTCCTTTCAATGTCCCATTTCTTCTTAGCTAACCTCTTTCTTTGTACACACTCCTGCACTTCCTCATTCCACCACCAAGTCTCCTTATCTACTTTCCTTCCAGAGGATACACCAAGTACTCTCTTACCTGTCTACATGATCACATTTGCTGTGGTTGTTCAATCATCTGGATGCACTTCCTGACCATCCAAAGCCTGTTTCAACTCCTTCTTGAAGACAACATGACACTCCTCCTTTTTCAGCTTCCACCACTTTGTCTTCTGCGCTGCCTTTACCTTCTTCACCTTCCTCACCATCAGCGTCATCCTGCACACCACCATCCTATGTTGTTTGGCAACACTCTCACCCACTACTACTTTGCCGTCACTGACTTCCTTCAAATTACATCGTATACACATGATGTAGTCCACCTGTGTTTACTACTAGTCAAAATATACTATACTTTTACTACTACTACTACTAGTACTACTACTACTGATAATTAAAAAAAAATAAAAATATATATATACTTGGCTCATTGTCTGTGGTGAGAGGCATGTAAAAAAATCATTGTTGACTTTCATCAAGATTTTTTTCAGCATGTTTTTGCTCTGCGATGGCTTGGTGAGCTGTCCGTGCTGTACCCCACCTTAACCAGAGTTGGCTGAGATGGGCACCCTAATTAGATGACCCTTATTAAAAAGGTGCAGAAAATGACTGAGGCTTATGTTTCAGTAGATTACGTCTCAGAAACAAGCTGCTGGCTGAAGTGTTGGAGAAACTGAAGAAGAGTGAAGTCCAAGCTGGTTCTCCTGCTCACTGTTCCACTGGACTTGGAGATGTGGCATGTGATTTCTGCACCGAGAGAAAACACAAAGCCATCAAATCCTGTGTGATGTGTCTGAGTTCCTTTTCTGAGACTCACCTTAAACCTCATCTCGAACGTCCTGCTTTAAAGAAACACACTCTGATTGAAGCCTCTTCAAACCTTCAGGAGAAGATCTGCTCTTAGCATAAAAAACTCAACAAGACCAGACATGAACTTTTGAAATGCATGAACACACACGCACGCACGCATGCACGCACGCACGCACGCACGCACACACACACACACACACACACACACACACACACACACACACAAACAGTCTCTTCACATTTTATCATTTATAATTTTGTTATGTTAGATTTCCATTATCATAACGTTTGTCTTCTAAGAAGACCAGAGTGTGACATGCAGTTGGAGTGAGCAGGTCTACTCTGATCATCCAGAGAAATTTGACTCCTGGGCTCAGGTGTTGTGTAAGGAGAGTGTGTGTGGACGCTGTTACTGGGAGGTGGCGTGGAGTGGTGATGTTTATTTTGGACGTGTGTCCATTTCAGTCTCATATAAAGACATCAGGGGGAAAGGTTCCGGTAAAGAACATGAGTTTGGATGCAGCAGTCAGTCCTGGAGTCTGTACAGTTCTTCTTCCTCTCTCTCTTTCTCTCACAATGATATTAAAACTGAGATGGGAGTTCCATCCTCCTTTAGGATAGGCGTGTATGTGGATCACAGGACAGGAAGTCTCTTCTTCTACAACATCTCTGACACAGCAAGACGCTTCCACAGACTCTGCTCCACGTTCACTCAACCTTGATATTGCTGGGTTTGGAGTTTTTGGAAGTGTGAGGTTGTGTGAACCAAAATGGAAAATATGGAAAATTCCTGCTCATTTTCTTATTGTTCCTTATTGTGATAAAACCTAAAAATTAAAGCAGAAATCATTAAAAGAGTGCCAATGTTAATGAATCTGATGTAATTACATGACGTGTAGCTAAAAGCTTAGTATTGCTTCCATCCAAATTTAGTATAATTTTGCTCCAAGCACATCTCAGTTTTATACAGCAAAAATTTGCCTCCTCATCATTTGTCCTAGTAATCCCCCAATGATTCATTTATTCACTCAGTCATTTGCTGAACCACTTAAACCTATAGGGTCATGGGGAGGCTGAAGCCTTTCTCAGACAATTCTGAAAAAGCAGAGTACACCCTGAACAGCTCGCCAGTCCATTGAGGATGCATATGGGGCAATCTGGAACAGCCAGTTCGCCCAATTTTCACATCACTGCACTGCAGGAGGAAACTGGAGTACCGGAAGGAAACCCACAGAATCATTGGGAGAGAACATGAACAAGATGTACTCACAACTACACCACATTACATCTGTGATTAATACATGGTGACACAATCGTATGTTTTTAAAAATTGATTTATTTATTTAAAATTGCCTTAAAACAATCATATGATGCCAGTTCACATGCGAAAACGATTCATCATGCTCCCTGAACCACTCTTTCATTAATTGAATCGCCATTTTATACTGGTACTGTCAGGGAAGAAAAACGTGTGTTGATGTGAGAACCTGCTCATTCATTACATTCAGCTCATCAGCTTCTTCATTTTATGAATGAAAGGATAAATGAAGCAGCTGATGGGCTGAATACACTGAAAGTACAGTATGGATTTATTTAGCTAAAACATAATTAGGGTCTCCGGAAGGCTGGTGCCCATCTCAGCCTAATCTGGGCGTGGTACACCCTGGACAGTTTGCCAAGCCATTGCAGGACCCAGCTTCATGTTATTGCTGCATTAATTTTGCTGGTCTCGACTGGATCAACTGGAGCCACAGTGCTATGGTTATTATGTGCTACAATCAAGGCTAAAAGTTCTTCAACAAAATACTAAAGTGCACAGCCTGTTTGTACAGGTAGTGTAAGTAACAACCCAATTTTTATTTATTATTTTTTAAAAATCAAGAAGCAAATGCAAAACATGTTTCACTGAACAAGAAACCACAAATCAAGAAGCATGAATGTGAGCAAACTTAAAACAAAGCCTGATGAAAATACAGCCTCAAAAACTGGGCCTCACAGTTTATCAATAATTTGAACAACATGCTCATGATCAGGGAAAAATAGTGTTATGTAAAGGCTGATTGGCACCACGGTGCATTGTGGGTACTCACATACAGAAGTCCAGTGTACAGGAAGTATTTGGGAACCACTGTGTATTAAAAAAAAGGTTTGTGTGGAATGATACTGCGAGTGGGCTGCAAAGCCGTTAACGTGTTTCTGTCCCTTGCTAAAGGGTTGTGTCAGGAAGGTGTTAAGATCCGTTGAATGTGGAAGAAGACGACTGGAGACTGGTTTTGAGTTGAATATGAGAAGCTTTATTGCGTCGTCTGCAGAGGACGGAGACCCAACAAACATGCATAAAAGACACGCTAGTTAAGGTCTGAGGTCTCCCTCGCGGGGGGGTGCTTTTAAGGGCTGCAGAGGAGGTTCCTCCTTCCGGGTTTGTGACTGGGTCTTTGATGCGTTGTTATCTCAACAGGATGCGATAAATCTGGGCTCTTTTCGGGAGCATCACAATCCCCAAACACCCCCCACCTCCTGACCTCGAAGTAATCTACAGCTAGAAACTGTTGAGTCTGTTGAAGGTCACACTAACAGTGAAAGGCTCTGTGTGTCACGGGTACCCAGCATGCACTTCTGTTTAAGTATACACTTTTACAACAGACATGAAGAATGGCCCCTTAAGCATTCCATTTGATTATTCTCAACAAACATTTAAGTTTAGCAAAACATAGAAAAATAAAGCACCATTATACAGTTATATAAAACAGTATGTGCACCAGAGAACATGATTATGTGATACACCTTTACAATTCCCCCTTTTGATCTCCTTTAGGAGATCAACCATTCGTAACAAAAATAGAACAGCAGAGAAAACGTACACAAGCAATAGAAAGGCTATATAAAAGACAATTATGAAATCCGTAAAGATCTAAGCAAATATGATATCTATAAAAACTCTAACCGCATGCAAAATTGCCCATAGTAAAATCTAATCAGAACTGGGGTCTAAGTGCGACTTCATCCACCAGAGACCTCGGCGAAAGGACAGCTTCCGACTCGGCCAACAACTGAGGAAATTGATATGGAGGGGGAGAAAAAGGGCCCCCTTTTTCCAGAGTAAAAGAGATGCACCTAATACATAGGGAACTAATGCAGGGGATGCAACAGCACCCACATAGGGCGAGGAGTCCGGCCACCGAGATGATGGATATCACAACTGAAACGATCAAACCTTTCCACTTACCGAAGTGTCTGTCCAGCCAACCAAGTATAACATTATCAACACCTGAGTGTTCCCTCTGCTCGGTGGCCAGAGTCCGCAGCTCATCCAAGGCCTTCGTGACAGACCCGTCTGGCGCGGTGTTATTGGGTATTAAGGTGCAGCACTCTTCCCCAAACATGGAGCAAACGCCACCGTGGGCACTAAGTAAAAAATCTATAGCCATGCGGTTTTGATATGTCATAAGTGAATTGGCCCTGAGCTCGGCTGCCAGTCCTTCCACGGCATCCCTGGTGAGATTGGTCAAGCTTTGAACATTATAGTGAATATAATTGATCCGATCGACATTCTTGTTGATAGTGCACCACCAGCAAATGTAAGATTCAAACCCACCCGCAATCTGGTCTACTAATTTATATTCGTCCGGTACGCCGCGAGGAACGCCGATTGCATCGATATAAGTGGGAGACCCTTAAAAGCCTTGCTTCCCAAGCGCGGGAATCGACCGGTGCGTGTGCTTAATGTCGAACGAGGAGATGGACTTTACACGTGTGCGTGAAAGGACACCTACTAGGTCGGATGCTGAGGCTGGTACAATAGTGATCCGAATAATCTGAATCGGGGAATCTTTTGAAAAATCATGAACCTTTACGCCGTCCATTTGAGGGGAAAGGGTCGCATTAATCGCTAGGTACTTGGGTGAATGTGATTTCAAAGTTGTGACTTTGGGAGGGTCCACCAGAGTAATTTTGATGAGGCCCAAGGGGTCGGATCCAGATATCGATACTCCTAGAGTGATGATGCATTCGCCCCAATACAACCCCGGAGACCCCACTGATCCGCTGCTCCCGAGACAGGTGTACATGTTATTGATGGACAGGGAGATAGGATTCTGGCTTATGTGAAAGTCGCGCTGTATTGTAACTCGTCCGCGTAATCTCTCGGCGGTATGGCCTTCCGGTGTCCATGCCCCGGTGTACGCTATAACGTTCCCCCAGAAAGGGCACCATCAGGCATGCGCCGCATAACTCAAGGCCGCACAGAGATAGATGTCGTATCCCTGCCACGTGGTGTTCTTACCTGCGCAGTTTATAACGGCACAAAGGTCAAAAATAAATGTGGCTTTAGTGCCTTTGACGTACTTAATCTCTATACCTCCATATTTGACCAGGCACTTGTCCAGGCTGCGCGAGGTGAATCTAGTGTATGTGACTAATCGTCGGCGTCTGCTGTGGGCTGCGGTGGTTTGATCGTTCTGCGAGGGAGTAAGGGGCGGGTCAAGTACCCACAGGATGGGGAGCACTACCAACAAGGTGACTAAAAAAGAAATACACATTAGTGGACCCGAGGAGAGACCCCATCTGGCTTTACCTTCCATGTAGAAACTAGCAAGCTAAACCTTCAATATGACAGAGTAAATTCTTCACTGTATTTAAGGGAGGGTCACGCGCTACACCTTAAAGAACTTATGACCTTCACTACTCTTTGTCACACAACTCGAAGCAAAAGCACATTACAATATAATTAAAAACAATATAATTGGAATAACACTCTTCAAACTTGCGTTGGTAGCTTGGTACGCTACTAGTTGCAGGGGCGCGTTGTTCCTCCGCCTTGCCGTGAGGGTGAGGGTTAGACTACCTCACCCCCTTTTGCCACCCAGGGATTATTCTGTCCTGCGTTGTTGGTGGTCTTTTTCTTCGTCACCGGCCGGTAACGAGGTTGCTGCTTCACACAGGTCCCTGTGTGTGTTGACAAGTGATCTGTTGGGAGCTTCTGCCGCTGCGCACTGGCTCCAGTGATACCAGGTGTCGCCCTTGCTGTCCAGCCGGACGGCGTGCGAGGTGCGCTCTTTGATCTTGTAGGGTCCTGTCCACCTTGGCTCCGTCCACTTTCGCTTGAGGACTTTCAGGAGGACCCACTCTGTGTCTGAAAGGCCGCCGGTAGATGCCTGGTGCTGCTCCCTCACTTGATCTGAAAAGGCTGCAACGAGACTTTGCAATTCACGACAGTATTGTTTATGGGTTAGGTTTTGTGGGTCAGTGTCCGGTGCTATGTGTGGTCCAGGAAATGGTCTACCGGTCTGTAGTTCGTGTGGAGTCATGTGTGTGCTGTTGCGAGCAGTTGGGATACCTTGGGCGTGAAGGGGATCCCTCTGTCCGAGTCTAGTCCCACCGGAATTTCATATCACGGGATAATTTCTTGTGTCAATTTCTGAACCACCACTCTAGCATTCTCATTGCTGCATGGGAAAGCTTCCACCCAGAGTGAGAATTTATCAACCATTACCAATAGATATTTGTATGGTCTCTGTCTTGGCATGTGGGTATAATCAATTTGCCATTCCTGGAATGGTGTATTTGGTTGTGGCAGATGTTGATGCACTGCCAGCAGATAAGATTCACGCGCGAGTTAGAGCAAACAATTCTGCAGCTTGAGCAGACGTAAAGGGGAGTGAATGAGATTCGATCACTATATCTGAAAGGCGGCAGACGGCATATCCACAGTGAAAGGTACCGTCGACAGGTTTAGAGCATGACCCATCCACAAACAGAGCCTCACCTGTAGGTAAAGGTGTAGAACACAAATCAGACCTAATACTTGTAGCAACAACAATTTCTTGCAAACAGTCATGAGGGCAGGGCTCACAGTCATTTTGAGTATTAAGCAGACGCTGTAAGGCGTGAGCCACGGTATCAAGAGAAGAAGTAGATTTAATCGTGAGGTTATCAATGGCGCATAGAATTGACCTCGTATCCTGACCTGCGCTGTTAGGACATGTGTTGTGTATTTAAATTTCGTAGGATCTGTTGGACCTGATGTTGTGAGTATAAAATCAAAGGGTGCGACAAGACGATCCTCTCGGCGTCTAAAACCATTAATGCACAGGCAGCCACAGCACGAAGACACGCAGGTAAACCTTGAGCTACAGTGTCTAGTGTTTTGAAAGGAAAGCACAGGGCCTCATCCCCCCGCCATGCTCCTGAGCCAACACCCCAGAGGCAGTTCCCCCTTGGTGAGCAACGTAAAGGTGAAAGGGCAGTTCATAGTTCGGCAGGCCCAGAGCTGGAGCCGAGCAGAGGGCCGTTTTGAGGGCTGCAGAGGCATTTTGCATGTCCTCAGTCCATACGAGTGGTTGCTGGAGTGGGTCCGTGTGGTGGATTGCGGACCGGAGGCACTTGTCATAGAGAGAGCAGTCTGGGATCCACTGCCTGCAGTACTTGATCAACCCCAGGAAAACAAGTAAGGCATGCTTAGTAGCCGGTCGCTGGGTGTCGATGTTGATCTTGACGCGATCTTGGCTCAATTTCTTTGAGACCCGAGAGAGCTGAAGGACAGCGAGTGTGGCTTGAAAACAGATCACGGAGCTTGATGCCGAAGTCATCTGCATAGGAGTGGACACAGGAACCATCAGGGGGAACAAAGCACCCTAGTGCGTCCCGTACAACGGTGGCAAACACCGCGGGAGAATCAATGAAACCCTGTGAGAGGCGTGTCCAGGTGCACTGCTGCTGCCCATGTGCAAATGCAAACAGAGGCCGAGTGTCTGGTTCTACAGGGACGCTTAGCCTCATAAGGAGCAATCAAAAAAGGGGACAGAGATTCTGACGTGGAGATGATCATGCTCGAACCATGAAAAGAAATTTGTAAACCGAGGAGACTCATCAGATCATGACCGGGTAAATTAAATGGACATTCCTGCATATACACAAAAATAAGTGATTTATAATGCATCGAGAGAGGGGTCGTCGGGACAACGCAGAGGGAGCGGGGGTGTAAGCTGTGACGAGAAAGGAACCCCATCAATACCCACAAAGCTAGTTGACAGAGAGGAGAGAGAACCTGAGTATTCCCTCCCAAATCATTCTATGGGCCGAAGTCAAATATCTGGCATCAAATGCCCCTCGGCGGGGATAGCTTGGAATCTGAGGGAGCCCTTCAGTCCATCCAGCTGCATTACTCTTTCTTGTGCTGCACCATGCAGACCATTTTTCCGGTGTATTGCATGCAGACCATTTTTCCGGTGTATTGCAAATGTTTGGCCCCCTGTTGGCCTGTCATCCACTTGTAATTGGAATGCTTTCTTTTTCTGTATTATTTTTACAGTTCCGTCTAATAGCTCCCTGTAATTCTATTAATCTTGTTACCTTTAACTGTCCGTTGAATCCATACTTACTAACCCATAAATCTAAATATTTATTTCTATCAGGTGCCTGTTTTTCTACTGCTTTCCAATCTCCACATTATAATTCATCTCTAGGTTTACTGTTTTTACCCCCCATTTTAACACAATTTGGACCAGTGGTTTGTTGCACCTAGGGTGTCCTAACACTGGTTTATCTTTTCCTATGGGACAACGATTAATTATTTCTGTGGTAACCCTCAAGCTTCTACCTTTTCAGGCGGAGGGTTCTTGCCTCTGCATCAACAAAAACTCATATTGATCCCACAGTTGTTTATATGAGGAGGTTAATCAAGGATTACATCCTCCATTCACACACACGTTCATTCATCCACGGCCGTTCAGTCTATAGACAGGGGAGTCCGTCCCTCCCTTCTTTCCCTAATAAACCGAGCTCATTCACTTTTTTTTTTTTTTTTTTTTTTTTTTCTTCCCACGGAATTTAACTGTTTCTTTACTTTTTCTAATTACACATGTCATATTGGTTTCCTAGAGGGGAGGGGTGCATGTAAATCAGCATCATGACCATCATTGTTCTATGCTTATCTTCTTTGTCAAGTTTAGAATGTTCATTTCAGCTCTCTATCCAGCTGCAGTTAGGGAGTCGTCCTGTTGTTGTGTGAGAACTTCAAGGTTGTTTCCACTTGGCTGCCTCCCATGGAGATAGAGATGTTTCTGCAAAATACCTCAACAAGCAGTTTCCAACATTTATACTTATCGAGTAACAAAACAGGTTAGAGCTGTGATAATTCAAACAATTATTCTAACATTTCCCTCCTGTTTATCACAGCTCAAACAAAAGATATAATTTACTAACACTTCAAACACATTTTAGATTCGTAAATTCATTAATTTCATTCGGAACTGTTTACACTCCGACAGAAATGTTATCTTTTTTAGTAGCATTCCGGATCTTAAAACCCAGGGCAGTGACGATGAGTTGATTCAGCATAGAACATAAACATGGAATACAACAACAACAACCTCAGAATGTAAAAAAGCTGCAAAAACTACACAGATTTTACTACAGATGATACAAGGGGACTATATTTTCTGAACACACTTAACCATGAATCCCATATGGATATATCTACCCCCGAATGTTCTTTCATCTTTTTATTAAGAGATTTTAGGTCTTCTATTGCTAGTGTTAAACTTCCATCTGATGCAGTGTTGTTTGGAATAAAAGTACAACATTGTTCCCCGAACATTGCGCATACACCTCCTTTCTCTGATAGTAACATGTCCAATGCAGTGGATTTTGGAAAGCCATCAGTGACGTTGCTGCTAATTGACTATGTGCTGCTTTAAAACCTGTCTCTGTCCAGTTGTCTAGTTTTTTTTTTTTTTTTTTTTGAACATTATAGTGGATGTAATTTATTCTATCCGTACTTTTATTAATAGTACACCACCAACAGATGATAGATTTGAACCCAGCTGCTACTTGATCTACCAGTTTATATTCATCAGGAACCCCTCGTGGAACTCCTATAGCATCTATATAAGTGGGGTCACGTGATCCCTGCCACGTGATATCGCTATTATAATGATTTTTTTTTCTAGGCACCTGGTAATACACTATTTACTTCTTTTAATAAGTGTTCTGCTGTTGTAGGGTATATTGATACTGGAAGTAACAAGGTAACGATAGCACATACACCAGTTTTATTACGTGGCAACCTATCAAACAGCCTACTGTCTCCACACCACCACCACCATGTGTCACTTCCTGATAAAGGGTCAAAACCAATATCCGTTGTATTCATGCTCGTGCACCATTCAGTGGCGTTTACATTTCCTAGTATCTGACCTGTGCCAGTCATGTTGATGCATGAAAAATTCCCTCTAGCTACTACTTTTGGAAATATGTATTTGTATTTATTTATTCTCTCTGGTCCTGTGAGAAGATCTACACTGTTAACGCTGGGTGTCGGGGGTGCGTATGATGGGGGCGCGTAGGTTCAGTGTCAGGTGCTGTTACCGCTCCTTTTGATTTTTCCTTCGACTGGAAATGGTGAAGATGCGTGACACTCTGCCAGCAGGCCGCGAGATTCGTCCACCTCTGCTGTGCGTTCTCCATTTCCTCCACCTCCTTTTTCAGCTTGGGTCTAAACATTAAATTCGCCTTCTCTCCCTGCTCTTTTTTTTTTTTTTTTTTTTTTTTTTTGAGTATTCTTTAACCTTTTCCCATAACCAGGATCCTAAGTGGCCACTGTCCCCCAACTGTTTATTTTTAGACGTCACCAGCTCATGCAGCTTTCGTCTGGCTTCATCTACAACTTTATTTTTCTGTTTCAGTGTGCTCTTTAGCTCCACTGATTTCAAGGTGTTCTCAATCTGTGCATATAATGGCTTCAGGGGTTCATGACCTAGCCCCCGTTCATTTATTTCTTGATCAAATTCACCCTCCATATCTCTTAATTCAGAGGCCAGAGAGCGCGGGTACACCCGTTCACTCTCCCGGATCGGGACTGTTTAGATGGTCACAGCCAGTCAGTCCGTCAGCACTAGGCTGAACGAATGACCCAATTAACCACGGCAGGCGGCTTGTGTTGTCACCGTTAGGTTTCCACCGCACAGACAGATTATGTTAACACCGCCAGGTTTCCTCTGTCTGTTTCTCTGCCCGGTTAAGACACTGTCAAACGTCAGTGTCCCTCTCGACACCTCTGAATTTTATTCTTCCCACTTCCCTCTTTCCCTCACACACAACACACGTTACAACACAGTACATACATGAAATAGAAAACAATACGATTAACGTCACGCACATTACAATACAATACTTACATAAAACAGAAAACAATACAATTAATATCACACACGATTAGTTTCTTTAATGCTTCCAATACCTCTCATATTGGGGGCCTTTCACCCATTTCCAATATCCCTCGTATTGGGGGCCTTTCACCCATTCTTTAATGCTTCCAATACCTCTCATATTGGGGGCCTTTCACCCATTTCCAATATCTCTCGTATTGGGGGCCTTTCACCCATTCTTTAATGCTTCCAATACCTCTCATATTGGGGGCCTTTCGCCCATTTCCAATATCCCTCGTATTGGGGGCCTTTCACCCATATAGACGCATGCTTTCAACGGCTAATCCGTTGAGGGCCTTTCACCCGACTACGACGTACAGTTTTATATAGCACTGACGTGGTACTTTGGGGAGCCTCAATCCCCGGGACTCCAACCCAGCCTTTACCACGGCCCCTCGTCAGAGACCGGGAGGGTACGCCACCACCAAGGCACGTCTATTTTCTCTTAATTTACCTTAAATCTTAAAATTAGGTTCTCATACAACTCTTTTAATCCTTTTCCTTCAAACTTCCAGAGAGGACACAGTTTTTAGTTTAGTAAATATGCAGAGTTCGATTTAAACAGGTTCTGCTTACCTGTTATTGATTGCCGGCCTGTGTCCTTCTCCTTGGTTCACGAGGAAAAGTTTGGGTCGAATTTCCTCAACTCGCGTTCCTCTACCACATCCCGGACGAGCCCCCAAAACTGTTAAGATCCGTTGAATGTGGAAGAAGACGACTGGAGACTGGTTTTGAGTTGAATATGAGAAGCTTTATTGCGTCGTCTGCAGAGGACGGAGACCCAACAAACATGCATAAAAGACACGCTAGTTAAGGTCTGAGGTCTCCCTCGCGGGGGGGTGCTTTTAAGGGCTGCAGAGGAGGTTCCTCCTTCCGGGTTTGTGACTGGGTCTTTGATGCGTTGTTATCTCAACAGGATGCGATAAATCTGGGCTCTTTTCGGGAGCATCACAATCCCCAAACACCCCCCACCTCCTGACCTCGAAGTAATCTACAGCTAGAAACTGTTGAGTCTGTTGAAGGTCACACTAACAGTGAAAGGCTCTGTGTGTCACGGGTACCCAGCATGCACTACTGTTTAAGTGTACACTTTTACAACAGACATGAAGAATGGCCCCTTAAGCATTCCATTTGATTATTCTCAACAAACATTTAAGTATAGCAAAACATAGAAAAATAAAGCACCATTATACAGTTATATAAAACAGTATGTGCACCAGAGAACATGATTATGTGATACACCTTTACAAAGGGCATCCGACCTAAAAACCTACGCCAAATCCAATGTGCAGATCAGATGATTCACTGTGGCGACCTCTGAAAAAGGGAAAAGCCGAAAGGAAAAAGAAAGAAAGTGTGGAATGGTACTGTAACTGAAGAATACCAGTTTGTCAGATTATATTTGGGGCAGGTGGTGTCATGGTTAGGGAGCTGTGCTCATGATCGGGAGGTTGTGAGTTCGAATACCACTGAGACCCTCACTGTGCTAAGACCCCCTGGCAAGGTCTCAACCACAAGTGTGCCTCTCTTCACCCAGCAGAATAATTATATATATAAAAATATATTTGCTGGATTGAAATTAGAGAAGTGCTGGGTTAGTGGTTAACGCAATAGATTGCTAATCTGAAGGTGTGTTGTTCAATCCCACTGTTACTCGTGTGCTGTTTGGAAGCATGATGAAACTATGTGCACTTCTTCTTTTCCTTTCAGCTGTTCCCTTCAGGGGTCGCCACAGCGAATCATCTGCCTCTACCTCACCCTATCCTCTGCATCTTCTTCTCTTACATCAACTGCCTTCATGTCCTCCTTCACCACATCCATAAATCTCTTTGGTCTTCCTCTAGTCCTTCTGCCTGGTATTTCCAACCTCAGCATCCTACTATCAATATACTCACTATCCCTCCTCTGTACATGTCCAAACCATCTCAATCTAGCCTCTCTGACTTTGTTTTCAAAACGTCTTACATGTGCTGCCCCTCTGATGTGCTCATTCCTGATCCTATCCATCCTCGTTACTCCCAAAGAGAACCTCAACATTTTCATCTCTGCTACCTCCAGCTCTGTCTGCTGTCTTTTCTCCAGGGCCACTGTCTCTAAACCATACAACATCGCTGGCCTCATCACCGTCTTGTACACTTTTACTTTCATTCTTGCCAATACCTTCCTATCACACATCACACCGGACACTTTTCTCCAACCATTACAACCTGCCTGCACACACTTCTTCACCTCTTTTCCACACTTTCCATTGCACTGGAGTGTTAAGCCCAAGTACTTAAAATCCGCCACCTTCGTTATCTCTGCTCCCTGAACCTCACCGTTCCTTTTGGGTCCTTTCATTTTCTCCCTCCTAACTGTCCAACCTAGCGTACAAGTCATCATAGGCTCTCTATTTGGCCTTTGACACCGCTACCTTCACATTATGCTGTGTCTCACTGCACTTCTGTTTAGTCTGATGAAACTATGTGTACATTCCAGACTAAAAGTTTTCCAACTTTTTAGATTTTCTATATTTAAACATTAGGGGCAGTTCTAGCCTACTGATCTGAGGGTTGGGGGCTCAAGCCATATTACCAGGTGTCACTGTCACCCCCCTCCCACCAAGCTAAGGCCACTCATTTTATATTATCTGGTTGGCGAATCCACCGAAGCACTGGCAAAAGTGCTGCTAAAAATAATTTTTAACTTTTTCAATTTATTATCCCCCCCCACACACAGATCTCTGTATTATATGCTGATGTGAAAAAATATCAAATCTTAATCAGACGCAAAAATGTTCGCCTTTGAGATTGCGCATCTTTACGTCTGTCTGTCTTCCTTTCAGCTTTTTCACTTTTACTCGGGAGTCCCCACAGCGAATCATCTGATTCGCACGTTTGATTTGGCAGAGGTTTTTACGTTGGATGCCCTTCCTGTCACAACCCTTTTTTTTTAGCAAGGGACAGAAACACGCTGACGACTTTGCAGCCTACTCTTTACGAAAGTCAGCAATGGTTCTTTTACATGCCTCACACCATAGACAGTGAGAGACGGCCCGCCTTTGATAACCCAGTTAGCTGCACTGGGGGGGGGGAACAGTGACAACCTTGTGGAGAGTGGGACTCGAAACCCCAACCTTTAGATCAGCGATCCAGCGCGCAATACCTCTAGACCACCACTGCCCCTACTTGCTTACATCTTTATATCCAAATGAATTCTCGCATCAAGTATCATGAGTCAAGACTCCCAGCATGCTTTGCGAGCGACTCTAATGAACAGATAATGCATTGTCTTGAGACATATGCAATTTGCACAATTTGATGATATTGCCAGCACTTCTAGAGTCATCAACCAGATATTATATGTGAAAAAATTTTAAGTAACGAAACCTTCCTGTTCGATTAATATCAACAAAATAACAAAAAAGTATATATATATATATATATATATATATATATATATATATATATTTTTTTTTTCCTCTCTGACACTTTTCTTTTCAAAATTGTAAATAATAATAGTTTAAATCTAGTGGCCTCATTTGTTTTATTTCCTCTGACATTACTAAATTTGTGCTGGTACTGCTCCGTTTTCTTGCCTAACACCTACATGTATTATAAATGGCTTCGTTGTTAATAAAGCCGGGTTACTCATCTAAAGGTGAGTGGTTCAATCCCCACTGTCACCACTGTTGGACCCTTGAGCAAGACCCTTAACCCTCAATTGCTCAGTTGTATAAAATTGATAATTGTGACACGCTCCACTGGAAGTAGGCGCTTGTCGCAAGTGACGCATGGCGCTTGTGAGACATAGTACGGCTTATCCGAACTTCAGATATTTCACGTGCGCAAGTGATGGTTGCGGCTTATCCGAACTTTCGACATTTCACGTGAGCAAGTGCTTGCTCACATGACAAATCGGAAGTTCGGATAAGCCGCGCTATGTCTCACAAGCGCCATGCGTCCCTTGCGACAAGCACCTATTTCCGGTGGAGCGCCTCACAATTGTAAGTAACGCTTGATAACAGTGTCTGTCAAATGCCATAAATGTGAAATCAGAGTTAAAAAAACAAAACAAAAAACTTCTACTCATACAAGGTTTCAATGGGAATTTGCTTTTATGTCAGGTAACCATCATGATATGACCGGACCCTCCCCAAAGCTTTGATAATGGTATGCTACTGAGATAAGATTTCTTTCATGGAAACTAAACGTCACCGCAGGGTAGCAAGATACCATCCCGCTGGATAGGCTTACTTCACGAAGCACATTATACACCAGAGACTTCACACACTTCCTCAATGTGATTGGGTTAAAAGCATCCCTATTCAAAAGAATAATGCAGTGTGTGACAGCAATATTTTATTTCAACAGCTAAAAATGAAGATATCTGCTGTACATGGCACACAGAATTCTGTTTACACTGAAAAAAACCTGCTTTTTATGCTATGAAGTAAAAGAAGTAAAAGTTTGGAAGGTACAGACATCACTGCAGAGTTTCCACATGTACACATACAGACGGATGGATAGATGGACACGATGTTCACGACACAAAAATTAGATCGATAATAAAGCAATTTCTCTTAAGTATGATGGTCAGTGAAGTAGAGCTTAGGGTGCTGGGCTCATGATCAGGAGGTTGTGTGTTTGAGTCCCACTTAGACCCCCACTGTGCTAAGACCCCTGGGAACGTTCTTAACCCCAAGTGTGACTCTGTTCACCCAGCAGTATAAATGGGTACCAGTAAAAAAAGAAAAAATACTGGGAAGGTAACCTGCGATAGACTAGCGTCCCATCCAGGGGAAGTTGAACTCCTGCTAGCTTCATGCTACAGAAATAAGCACCGGCCTGGAGAGCCACTGGCTCGCGTGTAGAATGCCCAACAGACTACCTTATGATGGTCAGTGGAGCTCTGCGGTCACTTGATGCTTCTTTAATATTCTGTGGCACGATTGAGTCATTTTTGTACTTGAGTTTGGACTGAATTCTCACTGAAAACTAAAAGGACTGAAAACTATTCTCACTTATTTTCCAAACTGCTTAATCCTAATAGAGTTATGGGGAGGCTGGGACCAGACAACAGTGGGCGAAGACAGGATACACTTGCAACAGCTTGCCAGACCATCCCAGGGCTAATACACTCAGTCATTCGCACTCACATCTACACCAAAGGGAAATTTAGGATAACAAATTATCCCAACATGCGTATCTTTAGACTTTGGAAGAACCCAAGGGAGAACATGCAAATTCGAGACAGAAAGCCCAAGGACCTTCTTGCTGTGAGGCACATGTGCCAACCAATATGGTACCATGCAGAGGAGTAACGTTCAGGTTAAATGTTAAAACGTATTTATGACACCAGCCTCCCTGTGACCCTAATTATGATTGAGCGGTTCAGAAGATGAATGACTGAATGAATAAACAACTCATTAATTAAAATGTGCATACATCCATCTATTTATCCAGCCAGCCATCCCTTATAAATATATCCATTAAGCTCCCCCTTACCTTCATCCACCCATCCATGAATTAGTGTCTCGCTCCTTTTAGTTCATCAGTCCATTTATCCATAAAATAAAATGGCAAACACATTTCAGTGTGATGTAATTACTCATTTTATTGCCAGCAGAAATGTGTGCATTATTTTTAATATTATTCTGAGCAGTACAGACATGGGTGCCATACTAAGAGGAATACTGCATTCTTTAGGGAACATTTTAGTAATGGTGTCAAGTAAATATAACACTGAGAATAATGTGAACACTGTGAATGCAAATCATGTCACAGCATTTTCGATTAAACACTTGCCACAGATCTTTTGTAGGATTTTTACATTCTCACTCCTTTAAATTTGATAAGAAAGCGACCACTAGATACATACTGTAACACTCATCTATCATTGTGTCAGAGTCATCATTGCTCATTTGCTTATTACGGTTGTGGGGAGACTGGAGCCTATCTCAGCCAACACCGGGTGAGGACGGGGTATGCCCTGAGCAGCTCACCAGGTCATCACAGTGCCAAAACACACACAACCGTTCACACTCACACTCACACTCACACATAGGGGCAAATTGGAAGCACCACTCAGCCTACTGTGCATGTTTTTGGACTGTGGGAGGAGACTGGGAGGACACCCAGGAACTCAGGTCCTTCTTACTGTGAGGCAGACATGCTAACCACTAAACCAGTGTGCTGCCCATTGTATGAGATAATTAAGTACGGTTTATAGACAGTATATACACATTCTATCCTTTAAAAGTACAGCGATACCTCAGCTCACGAACATAATTGGTTCCCAGAAAGTGTGTGTGAGGCGAAAAGTTCGTCTTCCGAACATTTATTTCCCATAAGAAACCATTAAAATGAGAATAATCCGTTCCCAGGTCCCCATAAAACATAATTTTCTACTAAATAAGCCTTAAAACTACACAAAAATATACCTTATTTTATGTATAATAAATGTGCTATTGTATTGTAATTAAAGAAATAAACTGTACTGTACAATAAAGTGGTTTTATTTACCTTTGTGATGGTAGTTGATGGCTTGATGGAATGGAGTGGGAGGAGGAGGGAGGGAGGGAGGGACTTACTGTTTGGAAGGAGTGTTTGGAAACGCCTACTGTTTGGAAACACCCTTAGCCACACACGCACCCTTAATAGCTTCCTTGTTCTTAAGGATGGGAGCAATGGTAGACTTAGCGTACTGGTACTGGGACGCTAAGTCACACAAACGCACACCTCGTTCGTGTTTTTCAATGATCTCCGCCTGTGGTGGGGTCTTTTTCGGTCCCATAATAGCAAAAGTACACGCAATATGGTCCAAAATGTCTAGCAAACACAAACCACTTCCGCACTCAAATAAAGGGGGTGACGAACTGTGACGCCATGAGCGTGCATCAGCTTCTCGTGGCCGCCACCGTGGCGCTGTTCGACCGCGTGGTTTGATTCGTCCGCCGAAAACTAGTTCGTCAGCAGAGACTATATGCTCGCAAATTTAATGTTCTTGAGGCGAAAAGTTTGTGAGCTTAAGCGTTCGTCAGCGGAGGTTTTACTGGAATTCATATTCAGAGTCAGGTAGTCAGGTTATACATTTCTTCTCATCCCCAAAGCTGCCAGATTTTCTTGAATAAACATAATGAATAGTGCCTTTAAATTTACTGTAGGGATTATGAAGCAGCATTTAACAGCATCTGTTAGTGAAGGTTCCAGATGGAGTTGCATCCAAGTAGAAATTTAGATTGATGCAAAACCCCAGTATGGTGTGGGGCTACTGTCGTAACATGATGATGCAAGATGGCTGCCTCTGTGAAAACGGCCCCCACCTTACATATGTAGATAAGGTAAGTCTGTTTGGCTTTGTACACCCAAGCCTACTGGCTCATCAAGCCAGAACCTGTCCCTAGTTTCCACGGCATGAATCAAGCAACAGGTCAACTCCTCCATTATGGGATTAAAGTCCTTTGCAGGTTACCTTCCCGATATATTTTACTGGTGCTCACTCACTTCGCTGGAAGACAGAGGCGTACTTGTGGTTAAGACCTTGCCTATGGGTTTTAGCACGGATGGGGTCTAACTTGGATTCAAATCCACGACCTATCGATCATAATCCAGTTGCAGTGAAAGTCAGCTGGCCCTGAGAGTCCTTAAACAATGGAACAAATTCACATTCCTGAATTGTCTCCTCTACAAGGTCACAAAGCGACCTTTCACCAAACGGAAAAGGTCTCAGTTTATTGCACCTGATTAAAGCAAAAGCCCTGTCTGGTGTTCATGGTCATGTTGGCCACCAGGGCCAGCCATACATGCTTTCTCTCACTCACTAGCACTTTTTCTGTTACGACATGGCAAGAGTCATGTGCAATCATATCAGGTGCCGTTTCAGCTGTGTTCTCAGTAAAACCCCTGAACCATCTGCCAGAACTCCACAAGAGGGCATTAAAACCTATGTGCCACTATGTCTCGTGTGTGTGTGTGTGTGTGTGTGTGTGTGTGTGTGTGTGTGTGTGTGTGTGTGTGTGTGTGTGTGTGGACTGTTGGTCAGCTGAAGATAGTAAGAAAAGATCTGTTGATGATCTGGTGGTCACTGATCACATCACCAGGCTTGAGCAGACCAGCCGACATACTGTGGAATGATTTTTTTCTGTATCTATTGCTTTCCCCAGTACTTGCACCCTGACCACGGAGCAAATTCATCCGTTCATTTTCTGTAACCGCGCAACCCTAATTAGGATAGGCGCCCATCTCAGCCAACTCCAGGCGAGTGCAGAGTACACCCTGGACAGCTCATCAGGCCACCACAGGGCAGAAACATGCTGACAGCTATGCAGCTACTCTTGTCGAAAGTCAGCAATGGTTCTTTTACACGAACCTCTTACCATAGAAAGTGAGAAACATGGCCAGCCTTTGATAACCCAGTTTTCTGCACTGTGGGAGCAGTGACAACCTTGGTCCTGCAATGGTCTGGTAAGCTGGTCAGGGTGTACCGTAATTAGGATTAAGCGTCTTAAGAAATCAATGAATGAATGATTTCTTCAAAGTCCAAACTTAAATACAAAATTTACGTATCTGAAAGCAAGTTTAACAAACACTGAGTCAAAGCCTGACGTCTAGGGTGAACAACTTTGAACTGTCAGACTCAGAGCTTTGGGTTTTAGAACAGGTGTTAACTATTAGTTCAATCAACGCTGAGTCAAGGTTACCCCGAGTGAAGCTTGTGCATGAGGATATAAAAAGCCTTCGTCACTGGCACGCAGATAACATGATCCACCCTGGCAACAGATGAAAAGAAAAGCCTCCATCCTCCCATTTCTCTCTTCTTGGAAATATTAATGACTGCATATGCAGAAACTGAGGATATTTTGAAAAAGACAAAAAAACAAACAAACAAACAAAAAAATACTGCGACAGCAGCAAAAAACTGAGAGCTCATGTGACAGAAAATCGCTGACTGAGTCAATGCTTCATTAATAATTTGAGAAGAAAAATAAATGGTTTGCCTTAAGTGTTCCACTCATCCAACATTTCTATTCTATACATACACACACACACAAAAAAAAAAAAAATGCAAATGATCAAAACAAAATTCATACCGGATCGGTCGAGGCCCGGGTTAACAACGACCGCCATCAGTGCTGTCAACCAACAGGGTGCTGATGGAAATTGGACTACTGTTGGTCGAAGACGTCGAAGAAGGAGAGGCGGGAGGCGTGTCCGTAGGCAGAGAGAGAAGAGGAAATGTGTGAGCCTAGGACTGAGAGTAGGGACTTTGAATGTTGGAACTATGCAAGGAAAAGATAGGGAGCTGGCTGACATGATGCAGAGGAGGAAGGTGGACATACTGTGTGTTCAGGAGACAAGGTGGAAAGGTAGAAAGACTAGAAGCTTAGGAGCAGGGTTTAAACTGTTTTATCATGGTGTGGATGGGAAGAGAAATGGAGTAGGAGTCATCTTGAAGGAGGGGTTTGTCAGGAATGTTCTAGACGTGAAAAGAGTGTCAGACAGAGTGATGAGTCTCAAGTTAGAAATTGAAGGCGTGATGGTCAATGTTGTTAGTGCTTATGCCCCACAGGCAGGATGTAAGCTAGAAGAGAAGGAGAGATTCTGGAGTGATTTAGATGAAGTGATGCAGAATACTCCCAGAGGTGAAAGAGTGGTCATTGGAGCAGACGTCAATGGACATGTTGGTGCAGGCAACAGAAAGGACGAGGAAGTGATGGGCAGGTTTGGTATCCAGGACAGGAACACAGAAGGACAGATGTTGATCGATTTTGCAAAAAGGATGGAAATGGCTGTGGTGAATACTTTCTTCAAGAAGAAACAGAAGCATAGGGTGACTTATGAAAGCGGAGGTAAGAGCACACAGGTAGACTACATCTTGTGCAGGCGATGTAATTTGAAGGAAGTCAGTGACTGCAAAGTAGTAGTTGGTGAGAGTGTTGCCAAACAGCATAGGATGGTGGTGTGCAGGATGACACTGATGGTGAGAAAAGTGAAAAGGCAAAGGCAGAGCAGAAGACAAAGTGGTGGAAGCTGAAAAAGGAAGAGTGTCGTGTTGTCTTCAAGGAGGAGTTGAAACAGGCTTTGGGTAGTCAGGAAGTGCTTCCAGAGGACTGGACAACCACAGCCAATGTGATCAGGAGACGGGTAGGAGAGTACTTGGTGTGTCCTCTGGAAGGAAAGTAGATAAGGAAACTTGGTGGTGGAATGAGGAAGTACAGGAGTGTGTACAAAAGAAGAGGTTAGCCAAGAAGAAGTGGGACATTGACAGGACCGAAGAGAGTAAACAGGAGTACAGGGAGACACAGCGTAAGGCGAAGGTAGCAGTGTCAAAGGCCAAACAGAGGGCGTATGATGACTTGTATGATAGGTTGAACAGTAAGGAGGGAGAAAATGATCTATACAGGTTAGCACAGCAGAGAAATAGAGATGGGAAAGACATGCAGCAAGTTAGAGTGATAAAGGACAGAGAGGGAAATGTATTGACTGATGACAGAAGTGTGCTGGGAAGATGGAAAGAGTACTTTGAACAGCTGATGAATGAAGAAAATGAGAGAGAAAAAGAGTAGAAGGGGTGACCGTTGAGGAGCAGGAAGTAGCAAAGATTAGTAAGGGAGAAGTGAGGAGGGCATTGAAGAGGATGAAGAGTGGAAAGGCAGTTGGCCCTGATGACATACCAGTTGAGGTATGGAAGTGTCTAGGGAGGTAGCAGTAGATTTTCTGACAAGAATATTCAACAAGGTCTTAGAAAGTGAGCAGATGCCAGAGGAATGGAGGAGAAGTGTGCTTGTGCCCATTTTTAAGAACAAGGGAGATGTACAGAGTTGTGGCAACTACAGAGGGATAAAGTTGATGAGCCATACAATGAAGCTATGGGAAAGAATAGTGGAAGCAAGACTAAGGGCAGAGGTCAGCATTTGTGAACAACAGTTTGGTTTCATGCCCAGAAAGAGCACCACAGATGCAGTGTTTGCTTTGAGGATGTTAATAGAGAAGTACAGAGAAGGTCAGAGGGAGCTGCATTGTGCCTTTGTGGATCTGGAGAAAGCCTATGACAGGGTGCCGAGAGAAGAACTGTGGTATTGTATGAGGAAGTCTGGAGTGACAGAGAAGTATGTTAGAGTGGTGCAGGACATGTATGAGAGATGTAAGACAGTGGTGAGGTGTGCTGTTGGTGTGACAGAAGAGTTCAAGGTGGAGGTGGGACTGCATCAAGGGTCAGCTCTCAGCCCCTTCTTGTTTGCTATGGTGATGGACAGGCTAACAGACGAGGTTAGACAAGAATCTCCATGGACTATGATGTTTGCAGATGACATCGTGATCTGTAGTGAGAGCAGAGACCAAGTGGAGGAAAATCTAGAGAGGTGGAGGTATGCCCTGGAAAGGAGGGGATTGAAGGTTAGTCTTAGTAAGACAGAATACATGTGTGTGAACGACAAGGACCCAAGAGGAACTTTGAGGTTACAGGGGGCAGAGATAAAGAAGGTGGAGGATTTTAAGTACTTAGGCTCAGCAATCCAGAGCAATGGAGAGTGGGGAAAAGAGGTGAAGAAGCGCGTGCAGGCAGGTTGGAATGGATGGAGAAAAGTGTCCGGTGTGATGTGTGATAGGAGAGTATCGGCAAGAATGAAGGGAAAAGTGTACAAGACGGTGGTGAGGCCAGCAATGTTGTATGGTTTAGAGACAGTGGCCCTGGGGAAAAGACAGGAGTCAGAGTTGGAGGTAGTAGAGATGAAAATGTTGAGGTTCTCTTTGGGAGTAACGAGGATGGATAGGATCAGAAATGAGTACATCAGAGGGACAGCACATGTTAGATGTTTTGGAGACAAAGTCAGAGAGGCTAGATTGAGATGGTTTGGACATGTACAGAGGAGGGATAGTGAGTATATTGGTCGTAGGATGCTGAGGTTGGAACTACCAGGCAAAAGGCCCAGAGGAAGACCAAAGAGAAGATTTATGGATGCGGTGAAGGCGGACATGAAGGTCGTTGGAGTAAGAGTAGAAGATGCAGAGGACAGGGAGAGATGGAGGCAGATCATTTGCTGTGGCGACCCCTGAAGGGAACAGCCGAAAGGAAAAGAAGACATACACACACACACACACACACACACACACACATACACACAGTGGTACCTTGACTCATGAGTGTCCCAAATAATGAATTTTCCATGATATGAGCTTCGATCCCACCAAAAGTCTGCCCCATCCAATGAGCAAATTTTTGACTTACACACTCTACTGGGGAAATGGCTTCTCCGGGCTGATTAGCCTTGTATTCTTCCGTATGTATTCCTCCACGCTCCGTGAATGCCCTGTGCAGTCCTTCTCAATTATTTTTTGTGATACCCCCTGTAGGAAGAAAAAACCCAACGTTTTACACCCCCCCAGCCCCTCCACCCCTATACATACTGTTTACTGCACTTCATATCATTTCCTTGGTGCAAATCATACACCTACACCATAGGGAACACAGTCAGAGCGCCACTGCCACCTAGTGTAGAGGATGAGCAATCACACTTAAAGCTGATTCATCAGTATGCACAAAAGTTTTTCTTTTCTGTGGTTCGGACTTTGTGACATTTTTAGTCATATGTTTTATTGTGTCTATCCCAGTGTTTCTAAGATGGGTCGTAAGAAGGTGGCTGATGTATTCAAGAGGAGAAAATCAAATTTTCTTGAAATGAAGCTTGATAAACATGAACAAGGAGTCCGCGTGGCCGATCTGTGTAAGGAGCATGGGAAGAATGCATCGACCATCTGTACAATTCTCCAACAGAAGGCCATGTTTAAGAGTGTTAAACCAGCAAAGCATATATTTTATGAAAGGAAAGATCAGGACTCAATGATGAGATGGAGAGGCTTCTCCTATTGTGGATCAAGTCAAGAGATCAACGGTGATGGGAGTGCAGCCAAGCAGCAGAAGACACGTGATCAAAATTAGTGAAGTGAAATAAAACAGGTAAAAAAATCCTTGGAAATTAGATAAATCAATAAATTAAAAGTAAAAAAAAGTAGTGTAAGTTAATGTGAAGTGGTATTCTTATGTTCAGACGCACTTACTGTATTGTTTATTGACTTATTATTTTTTGTTTTGTTATTATTTATTGTTAATGACAGTATTATTAATGTTACTGCACATGTGTTATTATTGTGAAATGTTTGTTATTGCATGTTTATCTTAAATATATTACGGCAAAAATACGTGTTTGTGTCAGGTTATATGACGTTGGGAGGGGGTTGGAATGGATTGTTTTCTATTGTTTCTGACGGGAATTTTTGTTTCATCTCACGAATGTTTCCACTTACGAGCTCGCCCTCAGAATGGATTGATTTCATAAGTTGAGGTACCACGGTACACATACACACACACATATATAATAATATATATGTATAACTATATATATATATATATATATATATATATATATATATATATATATATATATATATATATATATGTGTGTGTGTGTGTGTGTGTGTGTAAGTATATATATATATATATATATATATATATATATATATATATATATATATATATATATATATATATATATATATATATATATATATATATATATATATATATATATATATATATATATATATATACAGTCGGCCCCCAATTTACGAAATTAATCAGTTCCAGAGCCCTTTTCATATTGCGGGGATTTTGTAAGTAGGGGTCGCATTTTACATGTTAAACGCCTAATTTGTTCCAAGTCTCCAGTCCTTGGACTGGATAAACCCCATAAACCCTTTAAAAATGATAAAGGTACACCAATTTTGCATGAAATATGTGTTAAAAGTAAAAGAAAATTATTTATTAAACAATTTAAACATTTTATTAACATATTAAACTATTAATATATTTATTAATTAAATCATTATTAAACATTTTTTATTAACACACACACACACACACACCCCTCTCTCTCATCTTCTCTCTCGCTCTCTCGCCCTCTCTCTCTTTCGATCTCCTTCTCTCGCACTCGTGCTGCGGGCCACACCCATAAGACGTGAATTCAAAGCGCATTCCCTGCTTGACCAATTACTGAATTAAAACAACTTAAAAAACTAAACTAAAAACTAAAGCGTTATTCTCTCTCTCTCTCTCTCTCTCTCTCTCTCTCTCTCTCTCTCTCTCTCTCTCTTCCACGCGCTGTGGGCCACGCCCACAAGACGTGAATTCAAAGCGCATTCCCTGCTTGACAAACTCAACTTTAATTTGATTTCTTGAGGGATCGGGATGCCAGATAAGCTCAAATGCACCCACATTTATTAAACATTTACTGAATTAAACAACTTAAAAAACTTAAAACTAAAGCGTTATTCCTTCTCTCTCTATCTGGGAGGCCAGCGGGGCAATATTGAGAGACAGCCAATGTATGAATTTTGAATTTCTTTTCGTAAGAGGGGTTTGTTTCGTATTTCGGGACAGAAACTCAAGGAAATGTTTTTCGTAATCCGGGGATTTCGTACAAAGGGGTCTTTGTAAATTGGGGGCCGACTGTATATATACAGACGCTCCCCGACTTACATTCATCCGTTTTTTTCCATTTTATGTTTTAAAAAGAAAAAAATTAAATTTTGAGTACGAGATGTACCTACGTAGTATGCTGACATAATTACTTAATGACGCTGTGTCCACTGTTTACAAATGACAGACTGAAAGTGCCCTGCTGCTTCCCAGTTCACTGTGTGTTACCCTTGTGTTAAGACTTCGTCTCTGTGATCTTTGTGTTTATTCTGTTTTGCAGATTTTTGTAACCCTAAGCAAATATGGTTGGTCAGAAGTGTATGCGTACTAGCATGGGTGCAAATTTTCCAGCATATGCCGAAATTTCCGGTTTTCCCAAGACTGAATTAACTATGTGCTTGGATCGGCGCAATCTACCATGTGTACTCAGTTAAGCAAAGAGAGTTGTAAAATGAATGAAAACCTGAATCCAGAAAAGAAAGAGAACTCTCCGCTCTGCTGGTGATTCACATCAGTGCAGGCTGAGTACTAAAGACGTATTCAACGGCGCCCTTGCTCACTTGAAAGACCGGAAGTCTGTATAACCCGCGCTTTGTCTCAAGCACAAGCAAGTGAACTACTTTTGGTGGAGCGCCTCACATATTGTCAGCGTTGATTGGCATGTAAAGTGACTCGGATCAGCTTCATGTAAAGTGACCAACCGTCGACTATCAGAACCATTTACAAGCTGAAAGATCGCATCATAGAGAATGTTAAAGGGTATATTTGATACTGTATTTGATATTTGATGAGTGAATTTGATTAAAATGTATTTATTTGAAATTATTTTGCTTAAATTTAATTTGTTTGAAATTAATGCTGATATTATTTGATATACAGTAGGCCCTCGATATTCGCTGGGGTTCAGTTCCGCGAGTTCTGTACCTGGAAGTAAAACCCCATGTAACACGGAGCAGCCGGAAGTAAAATACTATGTATCTATTACATGCGTTAAAATATGCTTCTTAAATACATTCTATAGACAGTCTTACTCATTAATACAGTATTAATGCAGTAAAATATAGTAATGATTAAGAAAAACTTTTCAATTTTTACTCTTATTTTTATTGATGATTAAAATATAAACATTATGCAGCATATACTGTTGTAAAGCACCCGTTTTAAAGTCTTTTTCAATTATTATTCCAGTACAGTACAGAAGTTAATTTTGAGAATGCTTTTGTATGAGATTTTATGTTATGTGGCATGTTTAACAAATGATACCAAAAGGATAAACTTTATTATGCTTCATGTCCTTTTACAATGAACTTGGAGTGACATCTTCAAGATGGCGCTGTCTAGAGGGCAACCTCGCAGAGTTCTCAGAGTCAAATTGTTTCTTTGTTCATTTTAATTTGTTTTATTTGTTTGTTCATGTTTTACACTATGCTCGTCTATGATCGGTCGACCCTACTACAGCTATGAGCAGCTTCAGCTTCGGGCAACTAAGCACGCAACAACTTCTATCTTGAGCCTATATGCTATGGGAGCTCAATGCTAGCGGTTAGCTAGCGGTTACCGGTGAAGCCCAGACGGAGTTCTCAGAGGCTTGGTTAGCACTTCCGGCCATACTACTTGAAAATGTTCAGTCCCTGCGAAACAAGGTGGACGAGCTTCATGCTCAGATTGCAGTGCAGAGGGATCTACAGGACTGTGTTTCTGTGAAACATGGCTCGAAGAGTATTCGAAGAGCAATAAGCCCATATACTAGTCCTTCTCAAAAAACGAGCATATTGTGATAAAGTTAATTATTTTCTGTAAAGTACTGATAAAAATGAAACTTTCATATATTTTAGATTCATTGCACACCAACTGAAATATTTCAGGTCTTTTATTGTTTTAATACTGATGATTTTGGTATACAGCTCATGAAAACCCAAAATTCCTATCTCAAAAAATTAGCATATTTCATCCGACCAATAAATAAAAGTGTTTTTAATACAAATAAACGTCAACCTTGAAATAATTATGTTCAGTTATGCACTCAATACTTGGTCAAGAATCCTTTTGTAGAAATGACTGCTTCAGTACGGCGTGGCATGGAGGCAATCAGCCTGTGGCACTGCTGAGGTGTTACGGAGGCCCAGAATACTTCGATAGCGGCCTTAAGCTCATCCACAGTGTTGGGTCTGGTGTCTCTCAACTTTCTCTTCACAATATCCCACAGATTCTCTCTGGGCTTCAGGTCAGGAGAGTTGGCAGGCCAATTGAGCACAGTAATACCATGATCAGTAAACCATTTAGCAGTGGTTTTGGCACTGTCAGCAGGTGCCAGGTCGTGCTGAAAAATGAAAATCTCATCTCCATAAAGCTTTTCAGCAGATGGAAGCATGAAGTGCTCCAAAATCTCCTGATAGCTAGCTGCATTGACCCTGCCCTTGATACAACACAGTGGACCAACACCAGCAGCTGACATGGCATCCCAGACCATCACTGACTGTGGGTACTTGACACTGGACTTGAGTCATTTTGGCATTTCCTTCTCCCCAGTCTTCCTCCAGACTCTGGTACCTTGATTTCCAAATGACATGCAAAATTTGCTTTCATCCGAAAAAAGTACATTGGACCACTGAGTGGTCTGCTTCTCTGTAGCCCAGGTCAGGCGCTTCTGTCGCTGTTTCTGGTTCAAAAGTGGCTTGACCTGGGGAATGCGGCACCTATCGCAATATGCTAATTTTTTGAGAAGGAGTAGTATACACACACGCTATATATAACTAGTTATAACCCTTAAATATATCAAATTGAATGATTCATGCTTCGAGTCTCAAATCTTTCTGACATGCATTAAATATTGCTTACAGTCATACCTGCCATTCTGTGGAATGCTTCCTTGAGCTGTCTGCTGTGCTGTGACTTGAGAAACACTACAAGCATGTATCGTGTCACATTTCTGACAGCCCGACAGGCAGTTGCCTCAGACACATGCTCTGCATTACCAATGTTTTACAAAAACCTGCTGCTGGCAACACAAAGAATTTGCTTCTTTCATCTTTTTTTTTTATAAAGAACTTTATTTAAGATTTAAAAAAATTACAGAGTAAAGAAAATGTACAAATTTTTCACATCATCACGAATCAAACATGTACAATGTGATACCTTACATTATAAATCTTAATAGAGAAACAGTGCCCCATATGTTAGATTCCTTGAAATGTGTATTAGACATGTTTTGCCTTTTAAGTCTGCTTCTAATATTTGTTATGACACTATCATTGGAAATAAAAGGTTGATCAATGATTATTTTACATATTTTTACCACAGTTTAAATTTTGTATTGCATATCATCAGGCAGATGAAGTCATCCTCAGTTTTAGTCTTTTTTTTTTTTTAATTCCACAACACACTGAAAACATATTTACAGTATTCAACATAATAAGTGCCCTGCTCCAATAAGCGCCCCGCCCCAGTGTTTTTTTGATCAAACCTACCAATTTTATTAAATCAGTCTCTGTAAAGGTAAAATGAGGCATTCACTGCCTGTAAAAGTGAGTCTACACTGTATTTCAAGACCTCCTGCCACTGGGGAATGTCTATAATGTTCATCTGTAACAACACATTTGATTGTTCCACCGTGCTTTAAAAATCATGACAATATTTTGCTGTGTTCTCTTGGTGAATGTCCAACAAGATTAACCATTAGAAACTGCTACAGCAAAGCTATGGGATGCTCTGAATGAATGGAGTGATGAGCCAGATATGGACTTATCAGAAAGTGATGACGAGGATTTTTCACGATTCTCCTGCTCACTAACTTCATACATTTAAAGATGTTCCTGGCCATGTGCTATGTGCTAAAGTTGACCTTTGTGTTGATTGGTTCAGCGTGTCATGTGCTCAAGTTGACATTCATGTTGATTGGCTCGAATTTACATGGGGGGTATTTAAAGGAACAGCACAGGAGGGAAAATTAAAGGGTCTTTTTTTTTTAAATTATGCTGTTTTCTGTTTATTTTCAGCTCTCATGTAAGTAATTTTGTTAATACTACAAAATGAATAACGAAAATACCAGTAAAACTCTTTTATTGTTCTGTTAATATTCATGTTTTCCACCTCGATAGTAATGAGCACTTACTGTTCCACTCTACTGGTAATGATTTTAATAAGTACCCACCCACTCCAATTTTTCAAGCACCCTGGGCGCTTATCACGTCGAATACGGTATATCAATTTGGAGTCCGATCTGTCTCATTTTCTCACACACTGTTTTTGTCCAAAACACTCACGATGTGTGATGTGATCAGTGTGAGGGCTGAGAATGTGGTTAAAATAAATTATTGATGGTGCAAAGAAAGAGAAATGCTCAAACATGTACGAACATGTACATCGGGGAATCATAAAAAACATCCAAGCAGGGTCTGATTTCTGCGGAGTATATGCACTTTATCCACCGACTCTTTGAGAAATGTACATGCCATATCTACAACTGTTTAAGTCTCCAGGCTTCAACTTAAAAGCAGGGGAAAGTAAGGGTTAGTTGAAGCAAACCTGCCAATGAGCATCTTAGTTTCACAGAGTATGTTACCACGAAACAGGCCACTGACTAACATAACAATAATCATAACAGTCCAAAAAGGATACTGAAGTTTTAAAGACGGACTGCTTTTACCATAATTGAAAGTGCATTTTGCATTGGTAGATATTATTCTCGGTGGCAAAGTGGCATAGTGGTTAGAATGTCTGCTTCACAGCAAGAAGATGAGAAGCAAATGAGTGGGAGTGTGATATTAATTCTTCTGAAAATGCAGAAGGTATCGCAAGGTTTGTTTGTAAACAGTGCAAGTATTTAATATATAAGAGATAAAAGAACATTCAGGAATGTGTGAGGTGTAATATGTACAGTAACCCTTCATTTGAAACACAACGGTTAAAATAATAAATGTTTGAGAATTATTTAGAGCTCGAGAGGGAAGGGTGTCTGGAAAAACTGATTTTACTTATTGCTCGAGTGGGGATTGTGTGTGAAAGGAATTCTTTTCTTATGAATTATTGCTTCTTCTTCCTCAACCAGTAGCTCAACATCAATATTCATCCAGTGTGATGGTGCAGTTTTTCTCCTGAGAATTGGATCTGGAAGAAAAGGACATCACAATGTGCAATATGTGCAATATTATTATTATTATTATTATTATTATTATCATTATCATTATTATTATTATTATTATTATTACTATTATTATTATTATTGGGCTACGATAGCCTGGTGAGCAGGGTGTGCTCTGCTCTCCCTCAAAGTCGGCTGAGATGGATGCCAGCCTCCTCGCGACCCTAATTAAGATTAAGCAGTTCAGACAATGAATGAATAAAAATTATTATTATTACAGTAGACTCACAGTGTTTGTGTGTGTATATAGTTGTGTTCAAAAAATTGAAGTTAGACATCATGAACCTGATCTATCAATGTTTTTGGTAGAAATAATATTTCTACGACTATCAGGTATAGTAAAGTAATCGAAGCCAACAGAACCAACAGGCCTGACGCGCATGCTGCTGATTCTGTGTAATTGAAAGGGGCATGTTCAAAATAATATCAGTGTGTAGTTCAGTTAGTGATGTCATTCATTCTTCAAAAACAGGAGCCAATCATTGTCCTTATTTAAGGAATGAAGCAGGGGATGTTGTACATGCTGGTTATAGAGAAATTTTCTCTGAAATTGTGAGGAAAATGGGTCGTTCCAGACATTGTTCAGAAGAACAGCACACCTTGATTAAAACATTGATTTAAAAGGGGAAAAATATGAAGAAGTGAAGAAAATGAGAGGCTGCTCAGCTAAAATGATTCCAAAAACTTGAAAATGGAGGGGCAGTGGTGGTCTAGTGGTATAGGGTGCTGAATCACTGATTCAAAGGTTGGGGGTTCGAGTCCCACTCTCCACAAGGTTGGCACTGTCCCCCCCCAGTGCAGCTAACTGGGTTATCAAAGGCCGGCCATGTCTCACTGATGGTGTGAGGTTCATGTAAAAGAACCATTGCTGACTTTCGACAAGCGTAGGCTGCAAAGCCGTCGGCGTGTTTCTGCACTGCGATGGCCTGGCGAGCTGTCCAGGGTGTATTCTGCCCTCGCCCGGAGTTGACTGGGATGGGCGCCAGCCTCCTCGAGACCCTAATTAGGATTAAGCGGTTACAGAAAATGAACTGAACTGAACACTTTAAAATGGCAACCAAAACCTGAAAGAGCTGAAAGAAAGTGAAAAACTACCATTCAAATGGATTGAAGAGCCAAAATGGCAAGAACTCAGCCACCAATCAGCTCCAGGAAGATCAAAGAAGGTCTAAAGCAGGGGTGTCAAACTCGTGCCACAAAGGGCCATGTGGCTGCAGGTTTTTGTTTCAACCAAGCAGCAGCACACCTGACTTGGCTCATTCAAACAACTGATAAGAGTCTTCAGCCAGTTGATTGGTCAGTCTCTGTACAGGCATACAGATTGACCAATCAGCTGCCTGAAGACTCTTATCAGTTGTTTGAATGAGCCAAGTCAGGTGTGCTGCTGCTTGGTTGAAACAAAAACCTGCAGCCACATGGCCCTTTGTGGCATGAGTTTGACACACCTGGTCTAAAGTGACCTGTAAGTCCTTTTTCAATTAGATGACACTTTTCTGAAGCCAAGCGATCAGCAAGAAGCCCCGCAATGTCCTACTGCTGAAAAAAAAGACGTGCTGAAGAGGTTACAATTTACCAAAGAGCACATTGACTGGAATAAACAGAAACGGAGCAACATTCTGAGGACTGATGAAAGTAAGATTGTTCTTTTTGGGTCTAATGGCCCCCGTAGACGACCCGCAACCACAGAATTCAAGCCTCAATACACTGTGGCTAACTGGCTGTTCCAAAATTGCCCCTATGTGTGAATGAGATTGTTAATGGTTGTGTGTGTTGCTATGCAGTAGCCAGGCTATTGGCTCAGGGTGTACACTGCTTTTGCTTAGTGTTGGCTGAGATAAGCTCCAGCCTCCCAACACCCTTAATAGGATTAAGTGGTTCGGCAAATGCGTGAGTGAAAGAAAATGTGCAGTAATTTTTAAAAAGTATATTATTTAAAATAAAATAATTGAAGAATGTAATGGGAGATTGAAGGGTGGATCGGTGCAGCCTTTGCTGCAAAGCGTCTCTTTTCATTTACCAGTAGATTTATGTTCCTTTCCTCACCTATGGTCACGAACTTTGGGTACTGACCAAAAGAACAAGATTGCAACTACAATGAGCTTCCTTCTCAGAGTTGTGGAGCTCTCCCTTAGAGATAGAATGAGAACTTCTCTCATCTGGGAGGAGCTCAGAGTAGAACTGTTGTTCCTCCATGTCGAGAGGAGCCAGCTGAGGTGATTTGGGCATCTGATTAGAATGTCTCCTGAGCAGAGTTTTTGGCATGTCCAACCGGGAAGAGACCCAGGACACACTGGAGGGACTATATCTCTCAGCTTGTTTGAGATACACCTTAGCATCCCCCCTGGAAGACCTGGAGGAAGTGGCTGTCGAGAGGAATGTCTAGACCTCACTGCTAAGGCTGCTGCACCCATCACCCAACCACAGAGCAAGCGGAAGAATATGAAGATGAGGATTAATTAACGAGATTACATCATTGTATAATGATCACTCACTCACTAGCTGAGCCGTTAATTCTTTTGGGATCATGGGTGCCTATTTTAGCTGACACCGTGCAGGGGCACCTAGAAACGAACTGGAACAGCTGAGTAAGTGAAAGTGCATGTCTCTGGACTGTGGGAGGAAACCAATAGTATGTGGAGGAAACCAGGCACAGGGAGAACATGCAAACTCTACACAGAAACACCCGAGTCTGGGAATCAAACCCAGAAATCTCATGCTGTGAGGTACATGTACTAACCACTATGAGGCATGGAAAAGAACCATTGCTGACTTTCATCAAGAGTAGCCACACAGCCATTAGTGTGTTTCTGGCCTGGCGAGCCATCCAGAGTGTACCCTGCCCTTGCCCAGAGTTGGCTGGGATGGGTGCCAGCCTCCCAGTGACCCTAATTAGGATTAAGCGGTTCCGAAAATGAATGAATGAAAATAATTACTATCAAGTTCAAATGCCTGCCATGTCTCTCACTGTCTATGGTGAGAGGTTCATGTAAAAGAACCATTGCTGACTTTTGTAAAAAGAGTAGCTGCAACGCTCAGCATGTTTCTGTCCCTTGCTAAAGGGTTGTGTCAGGTCAGAAAGGGTATCCGACGTAAAAATCTATGCCAAATCAAACACGCGAATCAGATGATTCTTTGTGGCGACCCCTGAGAAAGGGAAACCGCCGAAAGGAAAAGAAGAAGCTATTTTTTTATTAGATAAACAACTTATGCTAATCTTCAGTGATCAACTGAACGGTGACGTGGAATAATACTGAAGTTGAATCACTTACTTTGTATAAAAAAACAATGTCCCAGTAGTTTCAGAAGGAGTGCAGCTCAGGTTGCTTCAAATACCAGGGTTCTGAGGGATAAGATCTCGGGCCAGGTAATCTGAATACAGCATATACATTGATTTGTCAGAAAAATCTTGATGGACATTTTTTCCTTTAAAGGTATGCACTAAATTGATTTATAAAAATGTCACTTCTAAATTGGTTAAATGCCACAAATAAAATTGTTCCATTTATTTGAACATTTCACTTTCTTCTGAACTACTTTCTTCTTCTTCTTTTACTTTCGGCTGCTCCCTTCAGGGGTCGCCACAGCAAATCATCCGCCTCCACCTCACCCTGTCCTCTGCATCTTCTTTTCTGACTCCAACGACCTTCATGTCTTCCTTCACCACATCCATAAATCTCTTCTTTGGTCTTCCTCGAGGCCTTCTGCCTGGTAGTTCCAACCTCAGCATCCTACTGCCAATATACTCACTATCCCTCCTCTGTACATGTCCAAACCATCTCAATCTAGCCTCTCTGACTTTGTCTTCAAAACATCTTACGTGGGCTGTCCCTCTGATATACTCATTTCTGATCCTATCCATCCTCGTTACTCCCAGAGAGAACCTCAACATTTTCATCTCCGCTACCTCCAGCTCTGCCTCCTGCCTTTTCCTCAGCGCCACTGTTTCTAAATCATACAACATCGCTGGCCTCACCACCGTCTTGTACACTTTTCCCTTCATTCTTGCTGACACTCTCCTATCGCACACCACACCGGACACTTTTCTCCAACCATTCCAGCCTGCCTGCACACGCTTCTTCACCTCTTTTCCACACTCTCCATTGCTCTGGATTGTTGAGCCTTTCTTCTGAACTGCTTTATCTACCGTTTAAAACTTATTTTCAAAATAAAAGTCTGCTCAGAACGTTCTCTGTTAATGACAGCAGTCTTTGAGAATGTTCATCAGCACTGAACACTCACATGTACTGCATGTCGTATCTCTTCCTAGTCTCTCACAGCAGGTTTGTTTATCTGAATGAGTGTGTGTGATCAGCTGTGTGCTTGAGCATGTGTTTCTTCATACCAAATCTGGTACCTGATTCGAGTCGATGTTGCTTGAACTCATCACTTACTCAATTTGCCAAACCAATGAATCCTATTAGGGTTGCAGTGTTGTTTGATCTTCCAAGAAATCTTCTTAAGAGGCATTTCAGAAAATAGCTTTGAGAGAACGTGGATTCATTTTAATCAATTGTGTTCCAAAAAAAAAAAAAAGTGTCTCTATGGTTCACACGCTCCTCACATTCCTGCTTCCATGGAATTAAAAACTGGGTCTCCTAAAGCTCAATATTCAGTACGTAGTTTGCCAGAAATAAGATCAATAATTTCAAAGAATAATAAAAAAATTACAGTTTATATTTATATATATAAATATACCATTTATATAAGTTAGAAATTTGGATGGAATTAGTCTCAGCTCAGTGTTTTAAATTACACATTAAATTTGTTATCTTTTTACGTGTAACATTTTGAATGATCCATTAAAAAAGATTATGTAGCATACCAATCAATCAATCAATCAATCAATCAATCAATCAATCAATCAATCATATTTCTATGACTATCAGGTATAGTAAAGTAATCGAAGCCAACAGAACCAACAGGCCTGACACGCATGACAGCTCAGTGTTTTAAATTACACATTAAATTTGTTATCGTTTTAGGTGTAACATTTAGAATAATCCATTAAAAAAGATTATGTAGCATACCAACCAACCAACCAATCAATCAATCAATCAATCAATAAAGTTTTTATAAATAAAAAATCTTTTCATAAAAGTAATTAAGTTTTCAGAACCTTAGAATAAACTGTTTATATCTATATGGGGAGCGGTTCCCCTCTCATGGAGGGCAACATGTTGAACAGCCATCATAATACAGTAGCCCAGAACCATACAGGATTTGAAGGGGAGGCGTCGGGAAAGAAATTTAATTCTGGGTCTTCACCACTAGATGGTGCTAGACCCCCTAAAACTCACAAATGGTATTTTCTTTCTTCCTTTTTCATTTTTTTTATAATAATAATTTTTAGATTTTTCCACACTTTTTCCATAATTTAGTTAGTTCCAATTCCCACCCAGCGGGTATTACCTTCCCTATCACACGACCGCCACCGACCAGGCTGGGCGCATGCAGGCACATGCCCTCTCCATGATATGCAATGCTAGCCACTTGTCTCTTTTTGAACTGAGGTGCATGGATTTTTGGGGATGGTCTAACACAGTCGGAGGGAAAGCACCATCCACCCTCTTGTACGAATGAGGTCACAGGCACCCATGATTCACTGTCGATCACTATTAGTGACAGGAAAGTGAGCATATGCCATTTCTCCCTCCCGTAAGAGCTCGGTCAATTTGCTCCCATGGACTCGCGGTCACGGACGGCTGTGGCATAAAACCGGAGTTGAACTTGCGATGTCTGGGTTAATAGTCACTCACCTTGTTGATGTGATACTCGGAAGCCACACACTGTACCTTTACGCTATCTCACATATCACATGACCATCTCTGCAACAGCAACTAAACACTGTAATAGCTAAACTCGGATAATATCTGATACAGTATGTATATTGGATGGCAGTACAGTGGTGTAAGTCCTTGGACACATGCTTGTTCTCCCCAGTTTGCATGTTCTCCCCATGCTTCCTCCAGGTATTCCGGTTTCCTCCCACAGTCCAAAAACATGCCCAGTAAGTTAATTGGCTATTCCATATCTCCCCTGTGTGTGAGTATGAATATGAATGTTTGTGTCAGAGTTGGCCCTGCGATGGCCTGGCAAGCTGTCCAGGATGTAACCTGCCTTCGCCCAGAGTTGGCAGAGATGGGCACCAGCCTCTCTGCAACCTTATTGAGGATTAAGTGGTTCAGAAAATGAATGCATATGAATGTACATAGCATTTAGGTTCCATTAATAATACACTTAAGGGAGATAACTTACCGTGTCATCCACGGTTCAAGTCCACTTGGCTGGGTAGAAGGCAATGGCGAGAAATGGCTTTTGAAGGTCAGATGCATAGCCAGGGGAGGGAGTACTATAAAATCATCATATCTAAAATTAAAACGTAAATAATATTATTAATTTATTCATTCATTACAGAAAAAAAATCAATGAATAGAATCCATTAAACACACTAAACTGTATTTCATTGTTTACTTCTCCCAGTTTTACCTTCATGTTTCAGTCGTTTAGCGGCGAATACTCTTCAGGATCATAAATGAAAAAACCTTCAACTGGCACGCTAATAAACTTCACAGCCTTAGGCTAATAAACTTCATAAATATGTGCTAATAAACCGTGGGACTGAGATATTCAGCTAAAGAAGCTCACAGCTGTAGATTAATAAACCCTTCTTAAAGTAATATAAATAAAAATTACATACACGAGGTAGCGGAGGAAATTAAACCAAAAGAGATTTGCTTGTACCAAACACCATGATCTAGTGCAGGATAACTACCCACCTTAAGGCAGAGTACTGGTATCCAGTCCAGACATTAAGACGGGAGGAAGTAATGTCACTTCTGAGATGCTGGTGCATGAGCAATGGAGATAATGCTATTGGTTGAATCAATCTGACACACACACACACACACACACACACACACACACAAAAAAGATGCGTTTGTGCCCATGCACATGTTGCGCTTCATTTCCCCCCTCAATCCTCTGGAGCTTTCAGGGTCAACTATCAGAGTCCAATATCCATGTACTCCCCATTTACTCTTGACCTGCCACATTTCATTCATTCATTTCCTGAACCGCTTAATCCTAATTAGGGTCATGGGGAGGCTGGTACCCATCTCAGCCAACTGTGGACGAGGGCAGAGAGTACACCCTGGACAACTCATCAGGCCTTCGCAGGGCGGAAAAACGCTGAGGATTATGTAGCTCCTCTTGATGAAAGTCAGCAATGCTTCTTTTACATGAACCTCACACCATAGACAGTGAGCAACATGGCCGGCCTTTGATAACCCAGTTACTGCACTGGGGGCCTGTCACATTTATTTATTCATTTATTTATTTATTTATTCATTATTTTATATATGTAGTACAATAACCCTTCATGGGAAATTTGTCTCTGCATTTTAATCCACCCAAAGTGACCACGCTCACAGGAGCAGTGTGCAGCCACATTGTGGCACCCAGAGAACAGTTGGGGGTTTGGTGGCAAGTTTAAGGTTAAGTGCACTTCAGCTGTAAAGGTGGAGGAAGTGGATTGGAAAGGTTCCTGCTGCCAACACGCATAGATCTTTCGATCCCAAATCCTCTTCTCTAACAACTACGCCACAGCTTCCAAAACTCTCTGTCTTTTGATTCTGTCCATGACTCGTTCCTTTTAGATTTATTTGCGACCATGCATTAATTACTTTTTCACCGAGATCTCTTGTTGATGAGAGAATAATTGAACCACCATGTTAAAAATCTCTCCAGCACAACCTGAAGCCTTTCAGTGGCGTTCAAGACTCTGTGGTGGCCAATTCCTACGAGTATGTGGACACCTGAAATTCCATGAATCATTCTTTCACAATTTGAGCCCAAAATTGTGTGCCTTCTCAGCAAGGAAGAAGAAACCCACTGATGGGATGCCATGTCCATTTACTGGTATGGTGGTATGGTAGGCCTCCGTCAGTCCCGAAGGACTATGGCTGCGCTCTGGCTGGTATCCCGGCTGGTGATACTCCCCAGTGCGCAGAGCCCGGGTAGGGAGTAATTCGGGACAGGCTGTTACCCAGGCAGCAAGTCATCCCCCTGTCTCGGCGCCACCGGAAGGATCCAATGGAAAGGCAAATGCCGATACGACTGGGTTCCGGTGCTGTTGCAGGAGAGAATCTACGGTCAATTTAGAACGGCCAACTAACCTACAGTGCACGTCTTTGGATTGCGGGAGGAAACCGGAGCACCCGGAGGAAACCCTCACAAGCACGGGGAGAACATGCAAACTCCACACAGAAACGCCCAGGCCGTGTCCATTTACTACAATAACACAATCAGTGAACATTATTTTATTGACACACAACACTGATGAGATTTCACCTGACGAACAGAAGCGAGCCCAGATCATAAAAGTGCAAAGAGAAGCTTGTACGTCGACACGCCCCGTCTTACTTCTACACACACGTTACCCTGAAATAGGGAAAGTCTTTCTAACAACCACATTTCTTTCATGATTCTGATACTTCACCGGTGAAGTTCGATCTGAGCGACATGTGGTATAGTGGTTAGCATATTTGTCCCTCAATAAGAAGGTTCTGGGTTCGAGACCCAGGCTTTGTTGCTTATATCTATTTCCATGTTCTTGTCTTGCTTACATGGGATTTCTCTGAGTGCTCCGGTTTCCTCCCATGGTCCAAAAGACCTGCATAATAAACGCATTGGCTGTTTTGAGGTTGCCCCTGAGGTGTGAGTGTAATTGTGAACGGTTGAACCCCACAGTCGATTCATGTTAAACGAGATCCCGGCAGGGTCATGTGGTACACTAACATTATCTCCACAACCATGAAATATCTTCTCCAACATGACTGTTTACAAAATGAGAAGCTCCTCCCTGTCTGTCTTGCTTTCGGCTTTTTCCCTTTTACTCGGGAGTCGCCACAGCGAACCATTTGATTCGCACGTTTAATTTTGGCAGAGGTTTTTACGTCGGATCCCCTTCCTGTCACAACCCTTTTTTTAGCAAGGGACAGAAACACGCTGACGACTTTGCAGCTACTCTTGTCGAAAGTCAGCAATGGTGCTTTTACATGCCTCTCACCATAGACAGTGACAGACATGGCCCGCCTTTGATAACCCAGTTAGCCGCACTGGGGGGGACAGTAACAACCTTGTGAAGAGTGGGACTCGAACCCCCAACCTTTGGATCAGCGATCCAGCGCCCTATACCACTAGACCACCACTGCCCCGAGAAGCTCCTCCCTATCTATTGTATTTTTAATTTTATTGGGTTGTAGTTAATTTTTGTTTAGTATGATGAAAAACTTTGGCAAATAATTGAGTAAATGTAAACATGAGCAAGATAAAAAACTTACAGCAGCTTTCTTGTCCCAAGTTCTTTTGAGAACGTGACGAGTACAGATATGGACTTCACGAGGTTCATTTCCCCCAAATCTGAAATATTCAGACAGAAACTATATTAAAGACAACACTCATTCAATTAGGACTCTTTAAAAACCCTTTAAACTTTAAACTTGTATGCGTCAACATCTCATTAAAAAATCGGAGCAGTTGTTTTAAAGTGTATAATTTAATGGCTGGAATTTAATAAAAGGAAAACCAGCAAGCAGAATGCTTAATTCATGAAAGTGGCACAGTGGTGGTTAAAATGTTCACCAAACAACAAGAAAGTTCTGGGTTCAAGTCCCATCTCCATGTGTGCCTGTTGTCCCCATGACTGTGTGGGTTTCCTCCGGGTACTCTGGTTTTCTCCCACGGTCAAAAAATATAAGATAAGATAAGATACTACTTTATTATCCCGGAGGAAATTTTGGTTACATATTATTATTACAACGTGCGTCGCCGACGAGCAGCGCCACCTAGGTTGTTCAAGGAGTCAAGTTACAAACAGAAAAGAAGGCTCAAATCAACAACACACAAACTGCTATAAAATAAATACATAAAAATTCTATGTTTAAAAGGACCTTACACAGACCCAGTAAACAATATAATAATAATAATAATAATAATAATAATAATAATAATAATAATAATAATAATAATACAATAAATATCAGTAGATAATCGTAATAAATGAAATTGAACTAAATTATATTATATTATATTATGTTTTATTATGTTTATATTTATATTGCACTATGCCCATTGTTTTGTTTGTGAAAAAATGAACAGTTCTCTGGGTAAACAAAATGGCCACAACTTCAAAGTTAGATGTTCTCCATTCCCAGAGCAAGGTTTAGAGGTTTACCATAAGCTGATTGGCTGTTCCAAATTGTTCATAGGTGTGGCTGTCCGTCTGTCTGTCTTCCTTTCGGCTTTTTCCCGCCACAGCGAATCATCTGATTCGCACATTTGATTTACGTCAGATGCCCTTCCTGTCACAACCCTTTTTAGCAAGGGACAGAAACACGCTGACGGCTTTGCAGCTACTCTTTATGAAAGTCAGCAATGGTTCTTTTACAAGAACCTCTCACCATAGACAGTGACAGACATGGCCCGCCTTTGATAACCCAGTTAGCTGCACTAGGGGGGGACAGTGACAACCCTGTGGAGAGTGGGACTCGAACCCCCAACCTTTGGATCAGCAATCCAGCACCCTATACCACTAGACCACCACTGGCTGTGAGTGTAAGTAACTGTATGTGTGATGGCCCTGGTGAGCTGTTCAGGGTGTACCCTGCCTTTGCTCACTGTCGGCTGAGCTAGAGCCAAGTCTATTTATGACACTTGAGAATAAAAACTCATAATGTGGCTTGTTGCAGTGGAGACACTTTCAGGGATCAGATCCTATTAGAAACTTTAAGAAAGAAAACAAACTTTTCGACTTTTATGAAGCGTATTGTTCTATTCACAACTTTTGATTTGGTATATTTAAAGCTATATACAGCATCATTAGCTACTCCATTATGAATTAATATATGTGAAATGTTTCTCTTGTGTATTTTTATAGATAACCAGACAGTGTCTTAAAGCACAAATTTTATATTATGTTCTGATGACATCAGAGACCAGGAAGAGCACTGCCGGGCCGTTCACGCTGTCCTGTCTCAAAAATGCAAGTCGCGAGTCCATTTCTGTTACATGGTAACATAAGGGGAAAAAAAAAAATTCCCATTAAATCTGCATCGTATTTTTCTGCATTATATTGTACATCTCTTTTAATAATATAGTGACTTTGCAATCGCTCTTCTGCACAAATATATTTACAGTCTATTTCCTCACTTTTTTTTTTTTTTTAACATAAATGGTTCTCTGTACAGTGAGTGATTTAATCTGAAATCAAATTCCTCGTTTATGTTCACAAATAAAGCTGATTCTGGTTCTGGAAAGCAAATAAACACCGCAAAGCACACATAGGCTGTGTCCAAAACAGTAATTAACAAGAAGTCCACTCGTGAGGGTGCACATGCCATTATTACCACTCCTATGGAAGTGCAGGTTTTAGGCTATAGAAAGAACAGTTCAAATCAGGATGAATTGGGAAGTTAGCAAAAGGATGTAGATGCAAGACCTTCATTCATTTGTTCATTTTCTAAGTCGCTTAATCCTAATTAGGATCGTGGGAAGACTGGTGGCCATCTCAGCTGACTTTGAGTGATGGCAGGACACACCTTGGACAGCTCACCAGGCCATTGTAGATCAACACACACACACACACACACACACACACACACACACAACCATTCATACTCACATTCACACCTGGGGCGATTTGAAATAGCCAAATACAGTAGCCTACTGTGCATGTGTATTTTTTATTTATTTTTTTTTGGCCTACAAGAGGAAACATGGATACCTTGAGGAAACCCATGCAAGCACGGAGCAAAGGCAGACAAACTGCTGCTAACCACCGCGCCACCTTACTGCCCATGCAATGCATTGAAACATCCATCCATTCATCCATTTTCTGAACTGCTTCATCCTAATTTGGGTCTCAAGGAGGCTGGCGCCCACCCCAGCCGAGGGCAGAGTACACCTGTGACAGCTCAACAGGCCATCGCAGGTCAGAAACACGCTGACCGCTCTGCAGCTCTTCTTATCAAAAGTCAGCAATGGTTCTTTTACCTGAACCTCTCACCATAGACAGTGAGAGACATGGCCGGCCTTGATAACCCAGTTCGCTGCACTGGGGGACAGTAACAATTGTCGAGAGTGGATGCTTATATAGCGCAATTTCATACATGCGTATGCTTAATGCGCATGAGACCCCAGAGCTCCCTGCACTCCGGGTACCTGCCGCCACTGTACGACACCAGTTGTTGCCTTGTTCTATCCTTTTGATGCTGAGCGCCAAGCAGGAAGCAACAACTCCCAAATTTTAACGTCTCATGGTATGACGCGGCCAGATTTGAACTCCAACCTTCCGGAGGATAAAACGGACGCTCTACCAACTGAGCTAAATCCCCGGTCAGGAGTGGGACTTGAACCCCTGACCTTGGGATCAATGATGCAGCGTCTTTACCACCCGGCCACATTAAACCATTTGAAAATAAATAAATAAAATCAAATGCACAGCCAGGACTTCAGATTCTTTTTTTTTTTAATTAAAATCAAAACAAACAAACATGGGCCTTTGAGTCTGGACTTCCAGACCAAGGTGGGGGAAAATGGGAATGTAACCTCAATACTCTTTCCTTATTTAGTGGACTAAAATGAATTGGAAAATATGTGCTGATTATTTTGGGAGGCTGTAAGTGATCACTCCCCAAGTGTGGGCTGAACCATGTGTGTTTTTATTGCGAGAGGGTGACACAAGTACAGTCGACCCCCTTCTTACGAAAACCACTGAATATGAAAATCCAGGATACGAAAAACATTTTCCTAAATTTTTCTCTCTGTATACAAAACTAGTTCTTCTTACGAAAAGCGCCAAACGTGCCATGCAAATATTAAAACACGCCATTCAAACATTCAAACAATGCGCGAGTTGCTCTCTCATTGGCTGTCTCCCAACATTCATCCCCGCTGGCCTCCCACTGGCTTCCCATTGGCCAGGTGGGAGCTTAATCTCCATAGTACTGTACCTATAATGCTTGTTTATCACACGCATAAAGGAGAGATGTACCGTTGGCTTGTAAGGTTTTTTTGAAAATGTTCATTGCAGTTTATTTTTTGTTTTTTAAGTTGTTTAATTCAGTAAATTTTTAATAAATGTGGCGTGGCTCATCCGGACCTCCGATCCCTCAAGCAAACAGGTGAATGTTGAGTACTAAACAAGTATTCAAAGCGCACTTACCTGCTTGACAGATTGGAGATCCGGATGAGCTCAAAATGGCCCGCATTCGGCGGAGTGCGCCAAGGAGCGCGCCACAAATGTCGCATACTCCGCCGAGTGTGGGCAGCGCCCACCTTCGGCGGAGTGTACTACGGCGCGCGCCATGGCGTGCTCTGCTGAGTGTGGGCGTCATCGCGACCGACACTGGAGCCCCCAAGATGGGGCGCGGCTCATCCGGACCTCCGATCCCTCAAGCAAACAAGTGAATGTTGAGTACTAAACAAGTGTTCAAAGCGCACTTGCCTGCTTGACAGATCGGAGGTCCGGACAAGCCGCGTTCCGCCCCAAAAGCTCTGATGTCGGCCGCGACGCCGCCCGCACTTGGCGGAGAGTGTCACAAATGGTTAATAATGTTTAATATTTTTTGGTTTGGTTAATAAAAAAATGTTTAAATGGTTTAATAAATAATTTTCTTTTACTTTTCATACATATTTCATACAAAATTGGTGTACTTTTATCATTTTTAAAGGGTTTATGGGGTAGTCTTGGGAGCCTTGGAACAAATCATACGTTTTACATGTAAAATGCGCCTCTACTTACAAAAACTCCAGGCGACGGAAAAGGCTCTGGAACGGATTAATTTCGTAAGAAAGGGGCCGACTTTTGACATTATGGCCTGGGGGGCTGTCCAAGGTGTCCCCTGCCCTCGCCCGGAGTCAGCTGGGATGGGCGCCAACCTCCCCGTGACCCTAATTAGGATTAAGCAATTACAGGAAAATGAACTGATGATATATTTTCACCAGAGGGCAGCACACACATAAACACACACACACACACACACACACACACACACACACACACACACACAGGAATCATGGTGGCGTAGTGGTTAGCACGTCCACCATACAGCAAGAAGGTTCTGGGTTTGAGTTGTGTGCCTGGCAAGGCTATTTTTGTGTGATTTTTGTATATTCTAACCACACAGAATGACTGTGTTGGGTTTCTCTAGAAACTCTGGTTTCCTGCCACGGTCGTGCATACACACTCATGAACATTCGGCTCATTGCCTACTCCAAATGGCTCCCTAGATTTGTATGTGCGGTTTTGTGCTGGGCTTGGTCAGCTGTTCAGGGTGTACCCTGCCTTGGCACAGAGTTGGCTGAGACTCGAGTGGAATTATATGGTTTAGTGAATGAATATGAAAGAAAGCGTTTGGAAACCACACTGCGTGATCCAGACTCAATAAACCTGACGTAACATCATGTTTACTGTGTGTAGACTATATAATGATTACATCCACTGATTATATTCTATGAAACGTGTCAGTAGACATGTTTTCATTTATTACTTTCGAACATTTCTCTGTTTCGCTTTCCTCAAGTCACAACCATCACCACCATCACCACCTTTCTATTGGTTATTGTTATCGAACTCCTTTAGAATCAGAACATTGATTAAATACTTAAAGGTTATTAACTAATCTGAACAAACTATTTATATTTACATAGCTCAAGTTGTCGAGTTAGAAAAAGACTGAAATATCTTTGCACTTTAGAATTTACTTACCGAGTGATTCTGTTTTTCTTTTATTTTTGTGCTTACCTTTCCTTTCACTTTGTTTTACTTTCACTTTTAACAGGCAACTCTAATCATACTGAAATCCCCTACTGCGGATACACACACACACACACACACACACACACACACACACACACACACACACACACACACACACACACACACACACACACACACACACACACACACACACACACACACACACACACACACACACACACACACACACACACACACACACACACACACACAGTGCTAAAGCCGTTTATAAGGTGATTAGACTCCTGCAGTTAATTCCTAATAAAAGAGTTTCTCTTGCACAGAAATATTTCATAAGCTTTCTTACCACAGTACACAGAATACTTTTGGAACAATTCACAATATAAATTTTCTATTTATCTGTTATGCCTAATAATGTAATACCGTCAGCAAGAAGTAAAGAATGACAGCATAATGAGTTTTATTAAAAAAAAAAAAAACATTTCTCGTAAAGTTGAAATTTTTTCCAAAATGTAGGAAAGAATTAATTTGTTAATTCACACAAACCTTTATTAAACTCAGAGAAATATATTTTAATATTTTCAACCCACTCAATAAAAGTAGGGATGGCGCATGTTTACGACCGGATTACATCACCATTTGGAAATTGAAGATAAAAATTATTGCAATTTTGCAGATGGAATTGCTGCCTATTTTTACTCGATACAAACTTGAGCTGCTCATCAATCCATGGTCGCTTTTGTCATTTCTTTTCATTATGGCACACGCATTTTCAATAGGAGACAGATCTGGACACACACACACACACACACACACACACATGCCTTGGGCATTGATGCATGTCCATACCATCACACTTGTTGGCTTTGATAATCAACTATGTACTCTGTTTCGTACCTACGGTTAAGTGCACATCAATCAATTTCTGAAAAACAAACCACGAATTTTACTGTCAGTCAAGAATATTTCAGAATAGATTTTTCAGTCAATGAACTTCTAAATTAATTAAACAATATAATGACATTAAATTAAATAATTGTAATTGAATGGAACAAGGCAACAGCATATTAGGATATGCCTTGATATTTTACTGTAATTATTATTATATTGATTTTAGATTCATTTGTTGCATGAGATATGATATTTTTTTAATGGTATTAAAGATTTAAAAATAAAATGAAGTAAAATAATAATATAAGTAACAATAATAATAGAGTGGTAGGGTGGTGTAGTGTTCAGCACATCCGGCTCAAAAGAAGAAGGTTCTGGGTTTGTGTCCCGGACTTGTTTGTTTCTGTGTGGTGTTTGCATGTTCTCTTCGTGCTTCGTGTGGGTTTCCTCCCATAGTCCAAAGATCGGTTACCAGCTGTTCCATATTGACCCTTACTGTGAGTGTAAGTGTGAATAGTTGTGTGTGTGTGTGTGTGTGTGTGTGTGTGTGTGTGTGTGTGTGTGTGTTGGTCTGGCAAGCTGTTTACAGTGTATCTCTCCTTTGCACCATATGGCCTTAGGTAGGCACCAGCCATCCCATCACCCTAATAGGATGAAGCAGTCCTGCAGATGAATGAGTAGAGGTAGAAGGAGTAACAACAACAACAACAACAACAACAATAATAATAATAATAGTATGAGCAGCATTTCAAGGACACAGTCTCCCTTGCCTGGACATGGGTTACCGAGGTTCTCCCTGTGGCCAGGCCAGGGGATGGGGCTCAAAATGTGAGCAACTGGTGGTCACTTTCTGTCCATGGAGCTCGGCCATGCTCTGCCCAAAGAGGATGCATGGGTCCACCCTCCCATGGACCCATTACCTGTGGAAGGGGCTGTAGGGGTCACGAGCAGTGTGAGCCGGATGGCAGCTGAAAGCATGGGTTCTGCTGGACTGCCACTGATTCTGGCTTTTGGGACATGGAATCTCACCTCTCTGGCTGAGAAGGAGCCTGAGGTGGGGCACGAGGTTGAGAAATCCCAACTAGACAAAGTCAGGTTCACCTCGACACCTCCAGGTGGGGGGGTGGGGGGCGGGTCCTGACTGTTATTTGTACTTATTTTGAAATGTCAGTTCAGAATACCCATCCTGGGGACTTTCTCTTCATCATAGGAGACCTATATCCATATGGGCAATGACAATGTGACCTGGAGGGGTGTGATTGGTCGGTACAGCCTTTCCGATGTGAATCTGGATGATGTTTTGTTGTTGGATTTCTGTGCTTATCATGGTTTGTCCATCATGAACACCATGCTTGAATATAGGAGTATCCATAAGTGCACTTGGCACCCACCGGGTCTGGAATGAGGTCCTGCCCAAAGTGAAGGAGATCAAGTATCTCGGGGTATTCTTCACAAGTGAGGGAAGGATGGAGTGGAAGATTGACAGGTGGATCGGTGCAGCCTTTGCTGTAAAGTGAAGTTTGTTCCGGTCTGTTGTGGTGAAGACGAAGCTGAGCCGAAAGGATAAAGCTTTCAATTTACCGGTCGATTTACGCTCCTACCCTCACCTATGGTCACGAGCTTTGGGTAATGACCAAAAGAACAAGATTGCAAATACAAGCGGCTGAAATGAGCTTCCTTCACAGGGTGGCAGGGCTCTCCCTTAGAGCTAGGGCAAGAAGTTCTGTCATCAGGAAGGAGCTTGAAATAGAACTGCTGCTCTTTCATGTTGAGAAGAGACAGTCTATTTATCACGTGATATTTGTAGGTGTTTTAATTTGGTGCTTATTTTGTTTGGAACATCATCGTAACATTCTGTTATGTACATTTAGATCATCATTTCATTCTGAAGAGGACCGGCCACTGCATCATTAAACCTGAGATCAGGGGGGAACCTACCCATAATGCAATGGACTTGGTATCAATAACCAGGACCTACAGAAAGAAAACGAAAGGCTCAATAAATAACATATAAATCATCTTCAAACTTGCCACACACACACACACACACACACACACACACACACACACACACACACACACACACACACACACACACCTGTTTTTGAATCTCTATGAACATCTTAACAGCCTATGTGACAAAAGTGCAATACCACATATTAATGGGAGGATGTAATTCCTTTATTAAACACTAGAGGGTACTAAATGCCTGCGGAATATCAGCAATATGAGTAACGACATTGCACAACATTAATGTGTGTGTGTGTGTGTGTGGGGGGGGGGGTTGCAACTTAAACTGACTGTTCTTTCAAACCCAGTTATTAATTAATTTCTAACTTACTTTAAGTGAAAGCAATGAATATGGTGCCTCAGCAGTAATGAGGAAATGAGATGGTCGATATGCTGATGACATCGTTATGAACAGAAATCAGAACAACAGTGGACTTGTATGACCTCACAAATTAAATTAAAATTGAAAATAATAAGAATGAGTTGATTTTTGTAGAATGAAATTAATTCATGAATTGAAAGCCTGTCCACTGGAAATCGAGAGCTGAATAATTTTTTATAGAACACTCAAGAAATCCCGGAGAAATACCAATGTATCATCATTTATAGTTCTGGAAAAAGGGGAGCGCCCTTCAAAATGACCTGCATTCGTCATCATCATCATCATCATCATCATCATCATTCCAGAACCAATTAATCCTTCTACTATGGTTACGGCAGGCTGTGCTTATCTCAGCCAACATGGGTCGAAAGCAGGGTAGACCCTGAACAGCATGGTTTTAAACCATGGCACGGCCAAGATAGACACCATTCACACACACACACACACACACACACACACACACACACACACACACACACACACACACACACAGAGACACACACAGACACAGAGTCAATTTGGAACAGCAAATTTAGCATAATATGCATACCTTTGGATTGTGGGAGGAAACTGGAATGCCCAGAGGAGAACAACGCAAGTGTGGGGAATGAACATGCAAACTCCACACAGAAATCCTTGAATATCTGCTCTCCCCCCACCCTCCCAGTTCTGTTGAGCTCACATGCAACTTTTGAGAGACCAATCTACTCTCTTTGACCTTCACTGCCCTCAGTGTCACCCCTGGTTAAGATGTGGTAAAAGCCTTAAAATAAACAAAACTTGAATTTCAGAAGCTGCTCTCACACTGAAAATTGTCCAGAAATGTAACCTTCAACTAAAGTCTTTTTTTTTTTTTTTTTTTTTTTTTTTTTATGGGGAACTAAGAAATAATTATTCTTCAAAAAAATCACCTTTTCCACAATTATTGGCAGCCTAACAATTTCGCAGGAAATAAATTGTAATTGAAATATTTCTGTCATTTATACAATAGTTCTCAAAGTTAATCAGAGAATCTAGGAACATTTAATTAGTAATTCATCACTTCCTGTGTCGCTGAGGTATAATATGACATGACACAGAGGCCATTTTTCTTATCCACTCTTCAACATTGGAAAGACAAAGGAACACAACATTCAAGTAAGGTAGATGTGTGTCGACCTTCACAAGTCAAGCAATGGCCACAAGAAAATCGCCCCTCGCCTGCACCTGCACATATCTACTGTCAGAGAAATCATTAAGAAGTTTAGAACAACTGGAATAGTGGTAAACAAGCCTGGACGAGGACACAAGGTTATTTTGCCACCGCACACAGTGATAAGGATGATAAAGGAAAAAAAAAGATCTCCAGTGCTCACTATTAAAGAATTCAACAAATAGTAGCATGTTGGGGTCACAAAGTCTCCAAAATAACCATCAGATGCCATCTATATGCCAACAAGCTGTTTGGGAGGCATGCACGGAAAAAACAAAAAACATAAAACTTTTCATACTCACAATCATAAACACAAACTTCTTGAGTTCACTAAGTTGTACTGAGACTCCAACTGGGAACGTGCGTTTTGGTCAGATGAGACAGAGATAGAGCTTTTTTGGCAACAAAAACTCTAAGTGAATCTGGTGGAACACAAAAGATGAGGATGCAGAGAAACACCCCATGCTCACTGTGAAGTCTGGGGGAGGCTCGGTGATGCTGTCGGCCTGTTTCTCTTCCAGAGGCCCTGGGAACCTTGTTTGGGTGCATGGCATAATAAACACTTTGAAATACTAGGACATTTTAAATCAGAATCTGGTGGCCTCTGCTCGAAAGCTGAAGATGGATCATCAAGGGTCTTTCAGTGAGATAATAACCCTAAACATGTGGCCAAAGCCACACAGAAATGATTCACCGGACACAAAATCAAGACATCGTCCTATGGCTGTATCGGTTCCCAGACCTCAACCCCATCGAGAACCTGTGAAGTGAACTGAAGAGGAGAGTGCAGAGGAGAGGACCAGGTCGCTGGATGATTAATACCCCCATTTCACTGGAGCACAGCAGACTCGCAGAAGCAAAACCATAGTCATCCTCCAATGTTCCTCAGTCATTCCGTCATCTTCTATGTCCTTCCGTACAATTCCGAAGGTATTCCTTCTCCTCTGTCAGGCCAAAATCTTCCGCGAACATGCTTTTGAACATGTTCAAAAGCATGTTCACGGAAAAATTTTCCGACAGTGTTCCCTCAAGTTCCGCAGTCTTTCCGCAAACGTTCCGTGATCATTAATTTTATTCCACAAGTCTTCCGTGAACATCTCACGAACATTCCTCCTATTTCCTGGTGGTCAAAAGCGGCTACAGAATCCCCATGGAATACTCACGAAAGGTTTGCGGAATACATGCGGAACATTTGCGGAATGTTTTGGATAACATGGAAGACTTGCGGAAGACTCAAGGTTGTCACTTCCACTATAAACTATTCAAGTCCATTCACTTTATTTTTTCTGTTTTCCTGTTCATATAATAAACTTTTAAAATTATAATCACTGTGGTTTGGACTTGTGTGCATCGTTTTTAATCTGGAATGATTTATTGAGGTGCAAATAAAAGGAATGTAATGATATTATTGATATTGAACATATTAACATGTTAAAATTTAAATTTATTGTAAATTATAAACATATTGCACATTAGAAACATATGGTAAATTACAAACATATGTTAAATTTTAAATTTATTGTACATTATAAACATATAGTATGAATGAGAGAATGAGCTTCCTTGGTCGATTCCACATATTTATAGGCGGAATCAGGAGCAAATCCTTTGATCTTTGCCGATTTTTCCTCGTTGAAACATGGTTACGCCGGGTATTCCTCAGTCATTCCTCACTCATTCCTTAGTCATTCCGTGTTGAACGTGAATGTTTCACATTCATTCCGCCTGTTCCGCAATCATTCTGTAGCTCTTCCTTCTAAAATGGAATTGTGCCATAGTCATTCCTCGAGTGTTTTGTGCTTTCCGTGAACATTCCGTGAATTATCCGATGGTCTTCCTTTGCAATCCATACTGGTTCCGAAGGTAATCCGAGCACTTTTACCCATGTATTCCGACATTGTACCGCGGTCTTTCCGTGTCTTTTCCACACATTCTGTAAACCTTCCGAAGGTGTTCCGAGGGTACAATTTTCCATAGACTTTTGACCCATTTTCTGTGTAAAAATGCCAAAGCTCCTCCATAGAGTGCGTTCCACGCCTTTCCGCCACGATCACTGCATTCTGCGCTCCTGTGAAATGGGGGTATTTGAGAGATTGTGCAAAGAGGAATGGTTCAAAATCCCTCTTTCCTTGTTCTCCCATCTTGTGAAACATTATAGAAGATTAAGTGCTGTTTTTTTGATAAAAGGAGGTTGTACAGAATACTGTATTAACATCAGGGGGGGGGGGTAATAATTGTGGCACACATGATTTGATGTAAAATAATTATTTGTTAATGTGATATTCCCCCCCCCCCACTAAATAAATGCACTTAAAGGTTGGACTTTCCTCTTTTTTCATTGTGGTCCAATATTGTTTAGGACCCCCCCCCCCCCGAATTTATTAGAAGGTAAAGAACACACCTTATTAAGGGCGCTAGTAATTATGGAGGACAGTGTATCTGCTCTTCAGACTTGTATGAGCTCAAGTCTGGTTGTAGTTACAATCTGAGAAATCCCTCAGTCCTGCTGTTAATGTTTCCATATGGACCTAAATATACCCTGAGAGACTGTGAAGATGGATTTAGATTGCTGCTGATACAAATGAATTTGCTAAAATTGCCAAGGACCAAAATTTTCTATGAACAGAGATATTAGTCAGTCTGAATAAGATTTAATCTATCCATCCACTTACTCATTCAAACAAATTTTCCTAGAACTTCTATTCATTCACCCATTAATCCATTTACTTCAGTTTATTCGGGGTTGGGTCATGGTGACAACATTTCTAGGATGGAGTTTGCATGTTCTCTCTGTGCTTACTTGGGTTTCCTCCAGGTACTCTGGTGTCCTCCCACAGTCCAAAAACATGTATAGTAGGATAACTGGTCGTTCCAAATCACTCCTAGGTATGAATGTGAATGGTTGGGTGAGTGTTTGCTCTTTGATGGCCTGACGAAATGTCCAGGGTGTACTCTGCTTTTTCCCAGGGTTGGCTGAGATGGATACCCTGGAACCCTAATTAGCATTAAACGGTTTATAAAAATGAATGAAATGTACAGTAACTTGATCCCCACAAAACCACACATGAATGCGTTAGACACTTTCAAAGCAGCCAGTTAGTTAGAACCACCTCCATCTCATCAAAATGGAGAATTAATGAGTGCTGTGAAATAATATTACCCAATTCAAACATCAACTACTTCAGATCATACAGCTCTGCACTACTTATAACTAACGAAGAACATTTCACTTGGGTTATATCCCTCCTCATCGCCTTCTACAGTGGTATGAAAAAGTATCTGAACCTTTTGGAATTTCTCACATTTCTGCATAAAATCACCATCAAATATGATCTGATCTTTGTCAAAATCACACAGGAGAAAAAACAGTGTCTGCTTTAACTAAAACCACCCAAACATTTATAGGTTTTCATATTTTAATGAGGATGGCATGCAAACAATGACAGAAGGGGAGGAATAAGTAACTGAACCCTCTGCCTAAGGAGACTTAAAGAGCAATTGAAACCATTTTTTACCAAATGATTTAAGTCAGGTGTGTGCCCAATCACTGATGAGTGGCTTAAAGCTGCCCTGCCCACTATAAAACACACACCTGGTAAGAATTATCTTGATGAGAAGCATTGTCTGATGTGCACCATGGCTCACTCAAAAGAGCTGTCTGAAGACCTGCGATCAAGAATTGTTGATTTGTATAAAGCTGGGAAAGGATACAAAACCATCTCTAAAAGTCTGGATGTTCATCAATCGACAGTCAGAGAAGTTGTCTACAAATGGAGAGAGTTTGGCACTGTTGCTTCGCTCCCAAGGAGTGGCCGTCCACCAAAGATGACGCCAAGAGTTCAGCGGAGAATACTCAGAGAGGTAAAAAAAAAAAAAACCCTAGAGTGTCTGCTAAAGACTTACAGATATCACTGGCACAGTCCAATATCTCTGTGCACACATCAACTATATGTAAAATAGCCAAGAATTGGCAAACGGCCAAGAATGGTGTTCATGGGAGGACTCCAAGGAGGAAGCCACTGCTGTCTAAAAACATTGTTGCTCGTTTAATGTTCGCAAAAAGGCACTTGGACACTCCACAGACGTTTTGGCAAAATATTTTGTGGACTGATGAAACCAAAGTTGAATTGTTTGGGAGGTACACACAATGTCATGTGTGGAGGAAAAATGGAACAGCTCATCAACACCTCATCCTCACTGTGAAGCATGGTGGAGAGTGCATCATGGTTTGGAGCTGTTTTGCTGCCTCGGGGCCTGGACAACTTGCAATCATTAATGGAAGAATGAATTCAAAAGTTTATCAGGATGTTTTGCAGGAAAACCTGAGGCCGTCTGTCAGACAGTTGAAGCTAAAAAGAGGATGGATGCTGCAACAATACAATGATCCAAAACAATGAAGTAAATCAACTTCAGAATGGTTTCAGAAGAACAAAATACATGTTCTGGAGTGCCCAAGTCAAAGTCCAGACTTGAACCCCATTGAGATGCTGTGGCATGACCTCAAGACAGCGATTCATGCCAGACATCCCAGGAATCTGACTGAACTACAGCAGTTTTGTAAAGAAGAATGGGCCAAGATTAGTCCTGATCGATGTGCCAGACTGATCCGCAGCTACAGGAAGCATCTGGTTGAGGGGAGGGGGGCACAAAATATTAAATGTGATGGTTCAGTTACTTATTCGTCCCCTTCTGTCATTGTTTGCATACTATCCTCATTAGAATATGAAAACCTATAAATGTTTGGGTGGTTTTAGTTAAAGCAGACACTGTTTCTTCATCTGTGTGATTTTGACAAAGATCAGATCACATTTGATGGTGATTTTATGCAGAAATGTGAGAAATTCCAAAAGGTTCAGATACTTTTTCATACCATTGTAACTGCAGCCGTGTAGTTATACTTTGTAAAGTTATACTTTGTTTAAAACAGTATCTCTAAAAAATTAAGACAAATTTAGAAAATGTCCCACTCTCAATAGGTTGTCACTGTCCCCCCAGTGCAGCCAACTGGGCTATCAAAGGCCTACCATGTCTCTCACTGTCTGTGGTGAGAGGTTCATGTAAACGAACCATTTCTGACTTTAGTTAAAAGCAGCTACATAGCTGTCAGCGTGTTTCAACCCTGTGATGGCCTGGTGAGCTGTAATAAAATGTATTTTCTAAAGTTCATTCATTTCTGAACTGCAGAAAATACATTTTATTACACAATACCATTATTTTGTGTGGCACGCTGGTGTTGTGGTTATTACAGCTGCTTCACAGCATGAAGGTCCTGGATTTGGTGTACATGTTTCTGTGTGCACTTTGCATGTTCTGCCCATGTTTACATGAGCTCCCTCTGGGTAATCCGGTTTTCACCCACTGCCAAAACACATGTTAGCTAAATGGCTGTTCCCAATTGCCCCTCAGTGTGGATATGCGTCCCCTTTGCCTGATGATGCCTATAGTAGACTCCAACCTCGCCATAACCCTTGTAGTAGGATTAAGTGATTCAATGATGAGTGATAAGTGGTGAGTGGTTTAAAAGGTCTAATTCATTATGTGAGTGAAATTAATATCTGGGTTCACTCAAACTATTAAATATAGTTATCCAACAAATAAAGGTCACATACTATTACCACCGTGATCAAGGTGCACATAAAAAACAGTGCAAGGACTGTTTCAAGAGGACACTTAAAATGTGTCAAACAGACAACATTTACCTTACCGGTTACCTTCACCTCAAACTGTAGCACCTAATACCACACTGGCAACAGAGCCATGTTTCATTCCAAAATGTAGAAAAAGTATAAGATAAGAAAAGACCTTCCTCGCCAAATCCCCGCCAGACCTTCACATGCCAACACTGCAATCAAACCTTTGGGTCCACTGGTTTCCTCCCACAGTTCAAAAACATGCACATTCGGCTTATGGGCTGTTATAAATTGCCTCCAAGTGTGAATGAATGGTTGTATTTGTGTTGGCCCTGTAATGGTTTGGCAAGATGTCCTCGGTGTACCCTGCCCTCGCCGAGAGTCAGATGAGCTAGTTTCCATCCTCTCCACAACCCTGAATAAGGATAAAGTGGCTTACAAAATGGGAAGATGAATTTTAGAACTTGATTGGAAAAAAAATTAATTAGGTTTAGGATAGATTGAGGAATTTTTACAAGAAAAGACTTTATAAGGAGACTAATGATAAAGTGGAGTCTCGTTAAAGCAGATTTAATCATGTTGGTTTTTGTTATGGAAAGGTCAGGTGTATTCATTTCCTGAAATGAACAAATGTCAGATCAGTTTGGGAGGAAATGAGTGCTCATAGGTCCTGTGTGTGCGCGTACGGGCACGTTTTTGTGTGTGTGTGTGTGTGTGTGTGTGTGTGTGTGTTTAACTTTTTAGTTCCTTTGGGTGAAAATCTGAGGTGAAGCACACAGACCATTTTAGTTCTGAAGAGTTCTGAGTTCATGTCCCTCTCTATCGTATGTATGAGAGTATACATTTTGATTGAATTTATCAGTGTGAATATTCAGTCTCATTACTCACTCATTTGCTGAACTGCATCCCAAAGGGTCGCATGAGGCTGTAGCCTATTTCAGCCGACCCTGGACGAAGGCAGGGCCAAAACACACACACACACACACACACACACACACACACCACCCTTTGTATACTCGCACGTAGGGGTGCTCTGGAACAGGCCAATCAGTCCAATTTGCAGGTCTTTGGTCTGTGGAAGGAACAAACTCCAAACAAACTTCACACAGAAATGCCCTCGCCATGCCTGGGACTTGAACCGAGGACCACCTTGATGTGAGAATGTGTTATACCCCCATTTCACTGGACTACAGCATGAAAGGATTGTGTAGAGGAAAGGCGCGGAACGCAGTCTACAGAAGAGCTTTGGCATATTTTTACACAGAAAATGGGTGAAAATCCTACGGAAAAATGGAAATTTTTACGCTCTCGGAATGTTCACAGCATGTGCGGAACAGATGCGGCAAAGTACGCCAAAGTGACCCCAAGGAACACTCATGGAATTTTTTCCCCCTGATTATTCTGACCTGCTGGAAGCATGTGGAAGTGGAGGAAGACTTGAGGAATAACTACGGAATCACACGGAATGACACGGAAGATGAGGGAATAATGTGGAACGTTTGTGGATGACAACATTTTTGCTTCCGTAAGTCTGCCGTGCTCCAGTGAAATGGGGGTATTAACTATTACCACTTTTCTTCTTCTTCCTCTTCTTCTTCTTCTTCTTAATATTATTGTTATTATTTTATCAAAGGCACTGTGGATAATTTTATTTGTCTCTGGTTATGGTGGGACTGCTGTGTTTAAGGTGTTATGATATTGAAAGTGTATCCTTCGCATTACTCAAGAGCGTGATGAAGACCAACACGAATATGTTGAGTAATATCACCAGACGTCACTCACCTCACTGCTCCTGTCTCATCATTACTATACTGTGCATACACTTCAAAGCCAGTTTTCAATGAGCAGGTCGGGTTAGTTGTATTGTAGGAAAATGCTGGAGTTCCTCCTCTTGGTATTTTCTCAGAGCAGACGTTGCTTTGCTTTGACTGCCATCATTAATCGTGAAATATGTCCAGATGGCTGTCATTTCACAACATATGTTCATTAGCATGGTACTGTAGAGTACATCACATCGTGTCATGTGGTTATTGGATGCTGGCATCAAAGCAGTTTTAATTTATGTTTAAGTTTAAAAAGGTACCAGACAGATATATAACAACCTAATTATTATTATCATCATTATTATTAATGCTATATCTGACGTACCTGAATGACAATGTAGTGGTATAGAATAAATTTTGAACTGAGAAACTTGTGATTCATTAAAATTTTTAACTTTTCACTAATTATTCATGGTATCTATGGTACCTGCCTGGAGTTACATTTAATATCAGCTATAAATGTTTGTCCTCATGAATGTGAATGAGGCTTTGACGTGTCAATGCCACTGCGCATGTGCGCAGGAAAAGAGCAGTGATGGCGTTATGGAGGAAGAGGTGAGAACACTCACTTTCTTTATTACAAAATTGCATATGTGAGTCATAACTGTGCAAATTTTGGGCAGATTGGAAATTCTAACATAGAGTTTGTAAAAATTGAGTAGTTACATTATACATTTTTTTGATATCATCTTCATCTTCTTTCAGACGTCCCTCTTTTAGGCCACTTAATTCAGCTTTTCTGGGGGACTCCAAGGCGTCCCGAGACCAGCCGAGAGACAGAGTCCCCCTGCAATCAATGGAGCCACATGAGGAGACTCGGGACTCTTCTGGTATGAATGCCTGCTGAACACCACCCTGGTGTGACATTTTGGGCTTGTCCAACTGGGAAGAGACTCAGGGGTCGACCCAGAACACGCTGAAGGGACTGCCTTTCAGATGCTCTGGGAATGCCTCGGCGTACTCCCCAGGAAGAGCTGGAGGAAGTGTTTGAGGAGAGGGATGTCTGGATCTCACTGTGCTGCGCTGGCACCCCAGTCTGACCCCGGATAAAACGGAAGAAAAAGAAGAAGAAGAAGATGGTGATCATGATGATGATGATGATGATGATGATGATGATGCAAAATACCCCAACTGTGTAATCATCTTCAAAGTTTTATCTTTTTTTTTTGGATTTTCCCCAATTTCGCCCAAATTTTAGTTCTATCTACCTATCAGGTATCACCTTCCCTATCTTTCGTAAACAATTAAAGATTACAGTACAGTATTCAAAATTCATGCACACTACATTCAACTACGCTACCTAACATGCTCTGTTCTCCTGCTTGACTTGAGTGTTCTCTGATTGGCTGTGAATCCAGCAAGCTGATTAGCCGAGATTATATTTCTCAGCATCCAACACATGGGGCTTCCTGTCTTTGTGTTCGAGTCGCATTGTTAGTTCGTCTACACTACGTATCAGCAGTTCTCCAGCCAAGCGCCTAAGTTTTTCTCTCTTTGTGCTCCTAAGTACTGTTGTATACGCTAAGGCCTTAAAATGGCCCCAAAACGCCCAGGAAGTGTTATGGTCTGTGCTAGTTGGTGGTGTTTATTTTTCTCTCTCTCTGCATGCACTGGTGAGGGGCGTGGCAAGGGTCCGACGCGTCACTGGAAGATCATTTAGTGAATCGAAAAAGAAAAGGAAAATGATGACAGTTAGTGAGAAAGTTAAGCTTCTAGATTTATTAAAAGAAGGGTGAAGGTTTGCATCTGTGGCTTGCCATTACGTCATTAACGAGTCGACTATGCTCTACATTAAGAAGTAGGAAGAGAAAATACACATATCAGTCGGAACCAAAGATGCAGTCGACCAAGTACGATGAAACAAAGACTTTTATTGGGGTCAGGGGAAGCACTGGGTTGCGGGAAAATCGTGTTCACCGTAGTGGTGAGGGAAAAACAGTGTCAAGCATGGAGCTCCTCGAGCGTGCTGATGGCTGAGTCAATTCAGGTGCGTTCTCTGGATTTCGCCTGCGGGTAACAGCCCCCCCCCCCCACGGTGTATGCGCAGAGAGAAGAGAAACACCGCCAACATGCACAGACCATAACAGTAACAGCACGATAAGGCCTTTGTGAAAATGGAAAATACCTAATTGTTGTGCATTACGGACTGCCATAAAATAATGTGAATTTGGACACTAACATGATATGTACTACTGTGAAGCAAAGGCTCTGGAGGCACTGACGAGCCCCAATCAAGCACCAGTGCCGCCAGTGATTCTCCTCCTTGACGTAGCTGTGGATTTGTTATTTAAAAGGTTTGTTATACAGTATTTATATATATATATTTATTGCCATTATAAGGTGTATGATATATTTATATATTAATACACATTGACTATATAACATTAACTTGCATTGATCACTTTAAAATTAACTTCTACATAAATTTTATATAATATATAGGTGCATGGGTGTCCTCAAGAAGTGGCAAAAGTCATTTTGTGGTTTTTCGCATATCGCGGAGAGGGCCGGTCCCCATTAATCGTGAAATAAGGGGGATTACTGTATTTTACTTCTGGTTGATCATTCGAGCATGTAATATGAGCCATGGGGTTTACTTCCGGGTACAGAACTCACGGATTATCTTCATTTGTAGGAGGGGCCAGAACCAAACTCCCGTGAATAACGAGGGCCTTATATATATATATATATATATATATATATATATATATATATATATATATATATATATATATATATATATATATATGTATATTTTTGACAAGTTGTCCAGAGTTGAAACAGGCTTTGGGTGGTCAGGAAGTGCTTCCAGATGACTGGACAAGATAAGATAAGATATAGCTTTATTAATCTCACAATGGAGAAATTCACTCACAACTACAGCTAATGTGATCAGGGAGACAGGTAGGAGAATACTTGATGTGCCATCTGGAAGGAGAGTAGATAAGAAGACTTGGTGGTGGAATGAGGAAGTGCAGGAGTGTGTACAAAGGAAGAGGTTAGCCAAGAAGAAGTGGGATATTGAGAGGACCAAAGAGAGTAAACAGGAGTACAGGGAGACATAGCGTAAGGCGAATGTAGCGGTGTCAAAGGCCAAACAGAAGGTGTATGATGAGTTGCATGCTAGGTTGGACAGTAACGAGGGAGAAAATGATTTATAAAGTTTGGCACAGCAGAGAAATAGAGATGGTAAGGACATGCAGCAAGTTAGAGTGATAAAGGACAGAGTGGGAAACGTATTGACTGATGACAGAAGTGTGCTGAGAATATGGAGAGAATGCTTTGAACAGCTGATGAATGAGGAAAATGACAGAGAAAAAAGAGTAGAAGAGGTGACCATTGAAGACCAGGAAGTAGCAAAGATTAGTAAGGGTGAAGAGAGGAGGGCATTGAAGAGAATTAAGAATGGAAAGGCAGTTGGTCCTGATGACATACCAGTGGAGGTATGGAAGTGTCTAGGAGAGGTAGCAGTAGATTTTCTGACAAGAATATTCAACAAGGTCTTAGAGATTAAGAAGATGCCAGAGGAATGGAGGAGAAGTGTGATTGTGCCCGTTTTTAAGAACAAGGGAAACATGCAGAGTTGTGGGAACTACAAAGGGATAAAGTTGATGAGCCATACGATGAAGTTATGGGAAAGAATACTGGAAGCTAGACTAAGGGCAGAGGTCAGCATTTGTGAACAACAGTTTGGTTTCATGCCAAGAAAGAGCACCACCGATGCAGTGTTTGCTTTGAGGATGTTAATAGAGAAGTGCAGAGGAGGTCAGAAGGAGCTGCATTGTGCCTTTGTGGATCTGGAGAAAGCATATGACAGGGTGCCAAGAGAGGAACTGTGGTACTGCATGAGGAAGTCTGGAGTGGCAGAGAAGTATGTTAGAGTGGTGCAGGACATGTACGAGAGATGTAAGACAGTGGTGAGGTGTGCTGTCGGCGTGAACGAAGAATTCAAGGTGGAGGTGGGACTGCATCAAGGGTCAGCTCTGAGCCCCTTCTTGTTTGCTGTGGTGATGGACAGGCTGACAGACGAGGTTAGACAAGATTTCCCATGGACTATGATGTTTGTAGATGACATTGTGATCTGTAGTGAGAGTTTACAGGGGGCAGAGATAAAGAAAGTGGAGGATTTTAAGTATTTAGGCTGAACAATCCACAGCAAGGGAGAGTGTGGAAAAGAGGTGAAGAAGCGTGTGCAGGCAGGTTGGAATGGTTGGAGAAAAGTGTCCGGTGTGATGTGTGATAGGAGAGTATCGGCAAGAATGAAAGGAAAAGTGTACAGGACGGTGTTGAGGCCAATGATATTGTATGGGTTATAAACAGTGGCCATGGGGAAAAGACAGGAAGCAGAGCTGGAGGTAGCAGAGATGAAAATGTTGAGGTTCTCTTTGGGAGTAACGAGGATGGATAGGATCAGGAATGAGCACATCAGAGGGACAGCACAAGTCAGATGTTTTGGAGACAAAGTCAGAGAGGCTAGATTGAGATGGTTTATACATGTACAGAGGAGAGATAGTGAGTATATTGGTAGTAGGATGTTGAGGTTGGAACTACCAGGCAGAAGGCGCAGAGAAAGACCAAAGAGACGATTCATGGAAGTGGTGAAGGAGGACATGAAAGCAGTTTGTGTAAGAGAAGAAGATGCAGAAGATAGGGTGAGATGGAGGCAGATGATTTGCTGTGGCGACCCCTGAAGGGAACAGCTGAAAGGAAAAGAAGAAGATTGCTAAGTTGTCCAGGGTGTACTCTGCCCTCAACCTCCCTGCGGCTCTAACTGTGAGATTATTTATTTATAATTTGTTATTTCTCATATAAATATCTGTAGAAATCTGGAAGTTAATGCTCCACTCAAGGAGATATTTCTTCTTTCTTTCTTTTGAAATCAAAACCATGTAAAGGTTTTTTTTTTTTTCTTTTTTTTAAGAATTTATCATAGATTAACATAGTGATGTTTAGTGTAGGGCGGCACGGTGGAGATAGTGGTCAGCACATCCGCCTCAGAGCAAGAAGGTCCTTGGTCTGATTCCCAGCTCAGGCATGTCTATGTGAAGTTTGCATGTTCTCCCGTGTTAGTTTCCTCCCCCCACCCAAAAACCTTCACGGTAAGTTAATTGGCTGTTCCAAATCACCCATGAGTGTGAATGGTTGTATGAGTTTTGGCTCTGCGATTGCCTGGTGAGCTGTCCAGCGTATACCTTGCCCTTGCCCAGAGTTGGCTGTGATGGGCACTGGTCTCCCCATGACCCTAGTTAGGATTAATTGATTCAGAAAATGAATTAATATTTATTGTAAGATTTTAACTTCAAACAAAACACCTGAAACACACTTATAATACATCGACTATAAATGAGCATCTCAAAGGCGAAAACAAACAAAACACTGCTAGTTTTTAACATAAACTCTTTTTATGAAAAAAATCTTATTCATTAATTTATAAGTGTTTAAAAACACTTTTTCTAAAATAAAAGTATTGGTGTATGCGTCTGTGTGTGTGAGAGAGAGAGAGAGAGAGAGAGAGGAGAGAAAGAGAGAGAGAGAGAGAGAGAGAGAGAGAGAAAGTGTGTGTGTGTGTGTGTGTGTGTGTGTGTGTGTGTGAGGGAGAGAGAGAGAGAGCGAGCGAGAGAGAGAGAGAGAGAGAGAGAGCGAGAGATAGAGTTTATTTTTTATTTACAGTGATTTTTTTTGTTCTAAGGTGTGTCACATTTGGACACTTTAAATAGAGGCAGCACAGTACAGGGCATAGTTGATCTAATTAGCTTTATTCTTAGAGCAGTGAATGGTACAGAACTTTCTGGAACACTGATATGTTTCTTCTGGAGTTTTTACCTGCAAGCTTAAACACACACACACACACACACACACATACACACACACACACACACACACAGCAGTGAAAAGAACCAAATTAGATCAGCAGAGCAGATTTACTTCAAATTAATTCGAACGAATTACAGTCACACATGGCTGTTTCATGATCTCTCTCCCTCTTTCTCAGCCACCCACTCAACACACGCACGCATGCACGCACACACACACACACACACACACACACACACACACACACACACACACACACACACGCGCGCGCGCACTGTTGCTAAGGTGAGTTTTACTGAAACTCTGCAAAATGTCTGTGTGAAACGACAGATGTAATACTGAAGGCCAATGAGACATGAGATTTTAAATAATTACAGCAGAGTTTAACCAATGACCATGATTGGAGATTTCTAAATGACATCGCATGATACACTGCCATCAGTATTTATTCTACAGTCATTACAAATTTTATTTTCTAACTCACTCCCGTTCTTTAATTGGAAGGTATATATATATATATATATATATACGCACACACACACACACACACACACATGTATATATACACACACACACACGCAGCGTCATTACCTCATTACGTTAGCGTACTATGTAGGTATGTCTAAACTCAAAATTTGACTTTGTTTTGAAAAAAAAAACGTAAAAGTGAAAAAAACTTAAAACGGATGAACATAAATTGGGGAGAATCTGTATATATACACACACACATAAATAAATAAAACATCACCTCTGACTGTATCATATTGTGGTGATACATGTTAATTCAAATCTCATCATCCATCTTTTTTTTGTGTTCAAGGCCACCACGGATGCATTAAAGTCATGTATCGACTCTTGCATTATCATTTTGTATACTATTTCCATAACCTAACCATTTTATTTTCATATCGTATGTGTGGTAGAAGTAGTCTTGTAGTTCTCATGCTGGGGTCCTGATTGTGAGATCATAGGTTCAAATCCCGTTTAGACCCCCACTCTGTGCTAGGTCTTAACCACATGTGTGCCATTGCCCACCCAGAAGTCTTAATGAGTACCCCAGTCCAATGCTCGATGGTTAGAGAAGGGGCTTTGTAACCTGAAGGTTGCCGGTCCAAATCCCAAACCTGCAAGAAAAATCTGTGGTGGTGGGAGAGTGAAAGGTAACCACTGAAGGATGAGTGTCCGATTGAGGAGGAGTTTAACTCCAAGTCTCTTTATTCTACAGAAATTGGGATAAAATTTGCACATACATACATATATTCATTCACTCAGTTTTCTTTGAACTGCCTAATCGAAATTGGGGTCATGGGGAAGATAACGTTCATCTCAGGGCAGAGTATGGCCTGGATAGCCTGCCAAGCCATCATAGAACATTATATATATATATATATATATATATATATATATATATATATATATATATATATATATATACACAAACAGACATGTAAGATATAAACAAAAAACTGAAGTGTAAAGGTGATATTTTTACAATAGATTTCTGAATGTTGTAATAAATGATAAATCTAAATGCAAATACATTATATCAACATATAACTATAGACTTAAAATGTTTTGTTCGTATGCTAATTGAGCCCACCCTTTGCATGTACGTTGGTTCTATGTGAATGAACTAAGCCCACGTTTACACAGTCTGTTTTCCTTCAGCCATCATGAATATAAACAAGCACGGTGCTCACTCACCCAAACTGAAGATCGAACACGGATCATCAAGCTGCAAGGTGGTTTACTGTAGCTGCTATGCTAATTACTAAATCTCATGACTAGATTAATCTTTCCTTCTCATTCCTTTCTCTCAGCATAAATATACTCCATATTATTTATAATACTATCAGAGCTCATTAATATTATGTTAATTGCTCACATTTACTCCATGTTATTCCAACTGGCTGAATATTTAAATTGAGTATTTATTTAAATAATGCTAAGTATAGGCAATGAAATGTAGGTAGTGTACACAGTACTAATGTGTGCATTTACTATCTTTACTGATGACATTTAATTCAGGCATCTTCATAGTCAAACCAAGAGCACTTTTTAATTTGGGAATTTGTCAGATTCTTAAGACTTAATGAATAAGATACGAGTTAATGGGGTTACCCTGGCAACCCTGCCACCTCCATATTTTCTGACATTCATTCTTCATTTTCTGAACCGCTTAATGTTAATTAAGGTCGTGGGGAAACCCTATCTTAACTGACTCTGGATGAGGGCAGCGTACACCCTGGACAACTCACCAGGCCATCACAGGGCAGAAACATGCTGATGGCTATGCAGCTGCTCTTGACGAAAGTCAGCAATGTTTTTGTTGTTTTTGTTTTTACATGAACCTCCCACCGTAGACAGTGAGCCTTTTGATAACCCAGTTAGTGCACTGGGGGCTCCATGTTTTCTCAGTGAGGTAAACTCCAAAAGTTCAAGGTTAATTTCCCGGCCCTTACAGAGTACCAAATGGTTTTAGGTTGGTCAAGTTTGAGGAAGGATAAGGTACATTTCACCAGAGAACTGTACATGACAAGAATGAGAGTAATGATTTCTGGAATTAACATCAGACTCCAGACTGTGATTGGCCTCAGGTACCCTAATGCTGTAACAGCACATCTGCAGAAGATTGTTTGACACTCGTCAGTTTTTCAGGCAAGTTTATAAGGCAAGTCAATGCAACAGATGTACTGTTATGCATGAAGCTGATTTTCCATGGCTTATCTATCTGTACATGTTTCACGATGGGCTTTCATACATTGGGTCTGCATGTTGATGCAGGTGTCCACGAACCAAAAAAGATTGTTTAACTATCAAACATTGTTCTGCATAAATGCATAACTATAGTATTTCCGAACTGTAGTGATTAAAACGTTTCAGCAATTCCATGGTATTGTTTCAACAAACTTAACTTAACCTGCATCACAACATTTATTTCCACCCACTGTTGGTTCATTTCTCACTAATGTCTTGAATTGATGAGGGAAAAATCAAGTGAATTGAATCAAGTTGTTGTGGTCTGTGTTGGGAGTGGCTCTGAATTTGGCGGCTTTCAACTCTCTTCTCTCTCTCTATGCACTGCAGGCACTGGTGAGGGGCGTGGCTGTCACATGCGGGCAGAGTCCGGAGCACACCCCTGATTCCACTCAGCCATCACCGGGCTATAAAGAGGAGCGGCGAGCTCCTCACAGCGCTAGAAGATTGTCCCTCTTCACAATCCCGTTTCCCCCGTGATCTCTCTGGCTCCTGGTTCTCACCTGGTTCTGTGCTCGACCAGTTCCCACTATGAAGTTTACCGTTTTTCGTGTTTCCCCTCCCCTCTACGGTGACTACGATTTCCCCGTACTCTAGTGCCTTTCCTGTGTACAATAAACCTCATCGGTATCATAATAATCTGTCTCCTGCATCTTTGGGTCTGCCTGAACGCTCCCGCCGTCACACAAGTGAATTCTTATTAGAAGCATTTCTGAAATGTTTTCACTCCAGAATCAGGAATGTCAGTGACTCTTTGAGGAGGAGAAGAAGCTGGAATTGTGTTTGGATAAAATAACTAAACAAAAGTGCTGCAGTCTATGTTGCTGCAGTGCTAACATCCAGCTATGGTTAAGCATCATCAGGTCTGATCTGTATGGCAGATTTCAGCCCAGCTGTTAACACATAAGTATAAATTGGTATTATTATATCAATTTTTTTTATTTTTATTCATTATTACATTACATTATTAGTATCATAGTGAAGAAATACTTTTTTTTTTTTAATAAAAGCAAACCATTTGCTGTAAACATGTCATCATTCACACAGCAATGAATTGTATTGCCACAGTTTCTCCTCAGTCAGCTCTGTTCAGTGTAGCAGCATCTTCTGGACCTCTGGGGAAGAAAAACTATAACTGCAACACTCCTCAAGAGACTCAGCGAGAAGTGCGGACTCACAGGTGATCAAACAAGCCTGGTGGAATACACACCAGGGAGCTTTGTTATTATGTTCCTGATATCAGAACTTACCAAGCCTTATTTTCTGTGTATTTCGATTCACACGTGCATTTCCTTTATGTATTCATTGGTTTCCTGATTCTGTGTTTGCCTGTGATACTGCCAGTTTGTATAGGACTTCAAGCCTGATCTCTAACCACTGGTTTTCTTTACCTTGGATGTTCTGTTGGCCCGACCTGTGCCTGCCTGACTATGATAATGAACTGTGTTTTGGATACTCCTCCCGAGTTTATGATAAAACCAAATTTATATACTTTCTACATCTTTGCATCCAACTATTTCTCTGCCACACAGCAGCATGGCGACTGAGCTCTATACACAACTGGAGACCTCTAGAATAGGTTTCAAGTGCACATGACGTAGCTGCATGATTGGTCCAGATGGTGTGTGTGTGTGTGTGTGTGTGTGTGTGTGTGTGTGTGTGTGTGTGTGTGTGTGTGTGTGTGTGTTTGTGTGTGTGTGTGTGTGTGTGTGCACGTGTTATTATTACCATGTCTTCTTAGCAGAGTTATAATCTTACAAATGTTTATGGAAGGTTAAAAGCCTGAGTCAAGAAATAAAGCATAAAATAACAGTAACTCTGTCCTTTACACGAAAAGCGTCATGGTGGATTCAGCTCCATAATAGACAATGGGAGGTAGCTGAGTCATCCCTCATAGTCAATGGGATCCCTGTCCAAGATTGTGTCAGATGGATCTGTCCAAGATGGCGCTCGAGTGAAAGTGACATGAACGGAAGCTCAGTTGTTAGCCGATGGGAGGCCAGCGGGGCGGGATGTTTGAACGTCATTGATGGGAGAGCAGCTCGTGCATTGTTTGAATGGTGCGTTTAACTGTTTGAAGGGTGTGTTTGAATTTTTAAGATGCCGCTTTTCGTAACCTGCATTTTTCGTTTGGTGAGACTTTCGTAAAGTGAGATACCACTAATATATATATATATATATATATATATATATATATATATATATATATATATATATATATATATATATATATATACACACACACACACACACATACTGGTCCTTCTCAAAACATTAGCATATTGTGATAAAGTTCATTATCATCATGTACTGATAAACATCAGACTGTCATATATTTTAGATTCATTACACACTACTGAAGTAGTTCAAGCATTTTATTGTTTTAATATTGATAATTTTGGCAAAAAAGTAAAGAAAAAACAAAAATATCTCAAAAAATTAGAATATTTCATCTGACCAATAAAAAAAGTGTTTTTAATACAAAAAAGTCAACCTTCAAATAATTATGTTCAGTTATGCACTCAACACTTGGTCGGGAATCCTTTTGCAAAATGACTGCTTCAATGCGGCGTGGCATGGAGGCAATCAGCCTGTGGCACTGCTGAGGTGCTTTGGAAGCCCAGGATGCTTCGATAGTGGCCTTAAGCTCATCCACAGTGTTCGGTCTGATGTCTCTCAACTTTCTCTTCACAATATCCCACAGATTCTCTATGGGGTTCAGGTCAAGAGACTTGGCAGGCCAATTGAGCACATTAATATCATGGTCAGTAAACCATTTAGCAGTGGTTTTGGCACTGTGAGCAGGTACCAGATCATGCTGAAGAATGAAATCTTCATCTCCATAAAGCTTTTCAGCAGATGGAAGCATGAAGTACTCCAAAATCTCCTGATAGCTAGCTGCATTGACCCTGCCCTGGATAAAACACAGTGGACCAACACCAGCAGCTGACATGGCACCCCAGACCATCACTGACTGTGGGTACTTGACAGTGGACTTGAGGCATTTTGTCATTTCCTTCTTCCTAGTGTTCCTCCAGCCTCTGGCACCTTGATTTCCAAATCTTCTTCTTCTTCTTTTCCTTTCGGCTGTTCCCTTCAGGGGTCGCCACAGCAAACCATCCGCCTCCATCTCACCCTTTCCTCTGCATCTTCTTCTCTTACTCCAATGACCTTCATGTCTTCCTTCACCACATCCATAAATCTCTTCTTTGGTCTTCCTCTAGGCCTTCTGCCTGGTTCCAGCCTCAGCATCCTACTGCCAATATACTCACTATCCCTCCTCTGTACATGTCCAAACTATCTCAATCTAGTCTCTGTGACTTTGTCTCCAAAACATCTTACATGGGCTGTCCCGCTGACGTACTCATTTCTGATCCTATCCATCCTCGTTACTCCCAGAGAGAACCTCAACATTTTCATCTCTGCTACCTCCAGCTCTGCCTCCTGCCTTTTCCTCAGCACCACTGTTTCTAAGCCATATGACATTGATGGCCTCACCACCGTCTTGTACACTTTTCCTTTTATTCTTGCTGACACTCTCCTATCGCACATCACACCGGACACTTTTCTCCAACCATTCCAGCCTGCTTGCACACGCTTCTTCACCTATTTTCCACACTCTCCATTGCTCTGGATTGTTGAGCCTAAGTACTTAAAATCCTCCACCTTCGGTATCTCTGTTCCCTGTAACATCACTGTTCCTCCTGGGTCCTTCTCATTCACACACATACACACATGTATTCTGATTTTCTGAGGCTAACCTTCATTCCTCTCCTTTCCAGGGCATACCTCCACCTCTCTAGATTTTCCTCCACTTGTTCTCTGCTCTCACTACAGATCACAATGTCATCTGCAAACATCATCGTCCATGGAAATTCTTGCCTAACCTCGTCTGTCAGCCTGTCCATCACCATCGCAAACAAGAAGGGGCTCAGAGCTGACCCTTGATGCAGTCCGACCTCCACCTTGAATTCGTTGGTCACGCCGACAGCACACCTCACCACTGTCTTACATCTCTCATACATGTCCTGCACCACTCTAACATACTTCTCTGCCACTCCAGACTTCCTCATGCAATACCACAGTTCTTCTCTTGGCACCCTGTCATATGCTTTTTCCAGATCCACAAAGGCACAATGCCTCTGACCTTCTCTGTACTTCTCGATTAACATCCTCAAAGCAAACATTGCATCGGTGGTGCTCTTTCTTGGCATGAAACCAAACCGTTGCTCACAAATGCTGATCTCTGCCCTTAGTCTAGCTTCCAGTATTCTTTCCCATAACTTCATCGTATGGCTCATCAACTTCATCAACCTGTAGTTGCCGCAACTCTGCATGTCTCCCTTGTTTTTAAAAAAGGCACCAGCACACTTCTCCATTCTTCCAGCATCTGCTCACTCTCTAAGACCTTGTTGAATGTTCTTGTCAGAAAATCTACTGCTACCTCTCCTAGACACTTCGATACCTCCACCGGTATATCATCAGTGCCAACTGCCTTCCATTCTTCATCCTCTTCAGTGCTCTCCTCACTTCACCCTTACTAATCTTTGCGACTTCCTGCTCCTTAATGGTCACCTCTTCTATTCTTTTTTTGTCTTCAAAGTACTCTTTCCATCTTCCCAGCACAATTCTGTCACCAGTCGATACATTTCCCTCTCTGTCCTTTATCAATCTAACTTGCTGCACGTCCTTCCCATCTCTATTTCTCTGCTGTGCCAACCTGCATAGATCATTTTCTCCCTCTTTACTGTCCAACTTATCATACAAGTCATCATACGCCCTCTGTTTGGCCTTCGCCACTGCTACTTTTGCCTTACGCGGTGTCTCCCTGTACTCCTGTTTACTCTCTTCAGTTCACTCAATGTCCCACTTCTTCTTAGCTAACCTCTTCCTTTGTACACACTCCTGCACATCCTCTTTCCACCACCAAGTCTCCTTATCTACTTTCCTTCCAGAGGACACACTTCCAGTCATCTGGAAGCACTTTCTGACTACCCAAAGCCTGTTTCAACTCCTCCTTGAAGACAACACGACCCTCTACCTTTTTCAGCTTCCACCACTTTGTCTTCTGCTCTGCCTTTGCCTTCTTCACCTTCCTCACCATCAGCATCATCCTGCATACCACCATCCTATGATGTTTGGCAACACTCTCACTCGCTACTACTTTGCAGTCACTGACTTCCTTCAAATTACATCGCCTACACATGATGTAGTCTACCTCTGTGCTCCTACCTCCGCTTCTATAAGTCACCCTATGCTCCTGTTTCTTCTCGAAGAAAGTATTTACCACAGCCATTTCCATCCTTTTTGCAAAATCGATCAACATCTGTCCCTCTGTGTTCCTGTCCTGGATACCAAACCTGCCCATCACTTCCTCGTCCCCTCTGTTTTCTGCACCAATATGTCCATTGAAGTCTGCCCCAATGATCACTTTTTCACCGCCGGGGGTAGTCTGCATCACTTCATCTAAGTTACTCCAGAATCTCTCCTTCTCTTTTAGCTCATATCCTGTCTGTGTGGCATAAGCACTAACAACATTGAACATCACACCTTCGATTTCTAACTTGAGACTCATCACTCTGTCTAACACTCTTTTCACTTCTAGAACATTCCTGACAAACTCCTCCCTCAAGATGACTCCTACTCCATTTGTCTTACCATCCACACCATGATAAAACAGCTTAAACCCTGTTCCTAAGCTTTTAGCTTTGCTACCTTTCAAAGTCACTACTCTCAGTCCTTGACTCGTGATTTTTCTCTTCTCTCTCTTCCTACGGACACGCCTCCCACCTCTCCTTCTTTGCCGTCTTCGACCAACAGTTGTCCAATTTCCATCAGCACCCTGTTGGTTGACAGCATTGATGGCGGTCGTTGTTAGCCCGGGCCTTGACCGATCCGGTATGAGATTTGTCGTTTTTACATTTACGGTTTGCATTTTGTATTTTGGCAAAAGTTTTACACTGGATGCCCTTCCTGTCGCAACCCTCTGCATTTCTCCGGGCTTGGGACCAGCATAAGGGCGAGAGACACTGGTTAGTGCCCCCCCCCCCCCCCCCCCCCACCTCATGACTGCATTGCACCTTGATTTCCAAATGACATGCAAAATTTGCTTTCATCCGAAAAAAGTACTTTGGACCACTGAGCAACAGTCCAGTGCTGCTTCTCTGTAGCCCAGGTCAGGCGCTTCTGCTGCTGTTTCTGGTTCAAAAGTGGCTTGACCTGGCGAATGCGGCACCTGTAGCCCAGTCCACTGCTTCCACAGGTCCCCCAAGGTCTGGAATCGGCCCTTCTCCACAATCTTCGTCAGGGTCCAGTCACCTCTTCTGGTTGTGCAGCGTTTTCTGCCACACTTTTTCCTTTCCACAGACGTCCCACTGAGGTGCCTTGATACAACACTCTGATAACAGCCTATTCGCTCAGAGATTTCTTTCTGTGTCTTACCCTCTTGCTTGAGGGTTTCAATGATGGCCTTCTGGACAGGAGTCAGGTCGGCAGTCTTACCCATGATTGCGGTTTTGAGTAATGAACCAGGTTTTTAAAAGCCTCAGGAATCTTTTGCAGGTGTTTAGAGTTAATTGGTTGACTCAGATGATTAGGTTAATAGCTCGTTTAGAGTACCTTTTCATGATATGCTAATTTTTTGAGATAGGAATTTTGGGTTTTCATGAGGTGTATGCCAAAATCATCAGTATTAAAACAATAAAAGACCTAAAATATTTTAGTTGGTGTGCAATGAATCTAAAATATATGAAAGTTTCATTTTTATCAGTACATTACAGAAGATAATGAACTTTATCACAATATGCTAATTTTTTTCTTTTCTTGAACGGCAATTTGTTGCAGTTACTGCAGATGCTTTGTCAGCACTGACTCTGCCCTATGTCATTTGTGTTTGCCTTTCTCTTCCCACTGGTCCTCTCTCCTTCTCTCACATGTCCATACTGCTCTTTATGATGAGTTTCTATATGTCATGGTCAGTGAATATAGATTCCAGATCAGCCGGGTGATGTTGCCAGCCTTCAGGTCACACTGACAAATATAACTGAAATGGAGTGTCAGCCTGCCAGTAGGCCTGGAGCAAAGTGTGAGCTCACAATACAGGATGTCTTTTGGGATCCAACTGTCCTGTATGTATATCGTATGACTAAGTCAGTGTAGACCCCTATGGAAGAGAAGGTCAAATATGCTTGGTATATTTGCTTGTGCAAGCACATCCTGGTTGGAGACAAGATCCTGCCAGGTGATATCCATTATCCTCCGCAGACAGCATTGATGGAAAGTGGTGAGACAATGCTCTTGTCTGGAGTGCAGAGTCTATGCTTCACAGCCATAGTGAAAGGTGCTCAAGGCACAGGCCTGACACATTTGCATTTTAGTAGTTGTGCTCAGCATGGTGTTGTTTCAGACTCTTTTGGTCAGGTGTGCCATTGCTGACACTTCCTTGTCAATCTGGGTATTCAATTCAGGGTCCAGAGAGAAGTTGCTGGAAATGGTGGAGTCAAGGTAAATGAAATCCTCCACCACTTTGAGGTTGCGTTCGCTGATGGATATGCTGGGGGTATGACATGTATGACCTGTATGACATCTTGGCCCAAGATTTCGGTTTTCTTAATACTGATGGTCAGACCAAACTTGTCATGTATATGCGTCAAGCAGGTGAAAAGTCATTGTAGGGCATCTTTGGTGTGTGGATTTAGGACAGCATCATCTGCAAAAAAGCATTTCCCTCAGAAGGACCTTACATACTCTGGTCATGTCATGGAAGTGGGCAAGGTTGAACAAACTCTCGTCATTTCTTGTGTCGATGCAGATGCCATCTTATGGTTGATCAAAGGCTCACTGCAGCAGAGAGAATAAACCAAAGAGTGTCCGAGCCAGGACACATCCTTACTTAATCACTGCAAATCAGTAAGGGTTCTGAAGATGATCCGTCATACTGAACAGTGCCTTCATATCATCATGGAAGGATACTATGATTTTCAGGAGCTTGGGGGGCATCCAATCTTATGCAGTTGGATGAAGCTGCCACTTCGGCTAAATGTAATGTGATATAGAGTGATTGCATCTACTTGCAGCTAGTCTATAGCAGCTGCCTGAATGAGAAGACCATGTTGATAGTCAACCTTCCCACTCTGAAGCCACACAGTGTCTCTGGATAGATACATTACGAGTGTGACTGGAGTCTGTTCGGAACTATGCATTCAAAGACTTTGCTAATGATGCTGAGTAGGGAGATCCCATGGTAATTATTGCAGTCACTGCTGTCTCCTTTGTTCTTGTAGAGTGTTGTGATGTTGGCATCTTTCATACCCTGCGGGACCGACCCTTCCTCCCAGCATTGCAGTAAAATTGTGGAAGTGGTCAAAGAGAGCCATCTTTTTCCTTGCGTGGATGACCTCAGGGGAATAACATCAATTGCATGTGCTTTACCACAAGCGAGGGA
>CM045744.1:18968975-18983975 GCA_024760905.1 Plotosus lineatus
CTCATTTTACGAACCACTTCATCTTTAATTAGAGTTGCAGGGAAGCTGAAGAGCAACCCAGTTGACTCTGGTTGAAAAGGCAAGATACACCCTAAACAGCTCACCACATCAGCCCAGGGTCACGCAGACATACAGCCATTCAGACGAACATTAACACCTTGGGGACACAAAGAATATCCAATTAGCCTGTGCATGCCTCGTGTCTGTTTGAGGAAACCGGGGAACCAAGAGAAAACTCACGGAGTACTGGGAAACCATATAAACTTCAGACAGAATCAGGGCTGGGGATAGGGCTCAAACCCATGACCTTTTTCGCTGTGAAGCAAACATACTAACCACGACATCACCATGTCTCCCAGAATCTGCACATTCATTCACTCACTCATTTGCTGAACCGCTTAATCCTAATTAGGGTCATGGGGAGGCTGGCACCGACTCCGGGCGAGGACAGAGTACACCCTGGACAGCTCACAAGGCCACCACAGGGCAGAAACATATTGACGGCTATTTAGCTACTCTTGATGAAAGTCAGCAATGGTTCTTTTACATGAACATCCCACCACAGACAGTGAGACACATGGGCCGGCCTTTGATAATCCAGTTAGCTGCACTGCGGGGAGTCTGAACATTACAAGTGTAATTATGAATCTGAACACCATGTACCAGTTAGGAGTCAGATTACGAATCTAAACAGTAACTCGCAACGGCATTCAGATATTGATAAAGTGAATGCACATGAATCAGGTCAAGAGTCTGAAGACTGAAACTCAGTTTAGGAATCCTAACCCTGCAGCTCATACAGGAAATAAAATGCTGACACTTGGATCCGTTTCCGAATATTTGCAGTTTGATTTAGGTTCACTGTCGACCATTATGCTGCTTACTTTACTTGCTCTTTCTGTCTCTTCCTTCTCTTTTCACATTTCTCTCTTTTACTTTTTTTCACGGTTCTTGTCATTGTTATCACTCTCGCTGCTCTAATCTTGGTTCAACTGACACTTCTTGCTGGTTACCTGAGGATTTCTCACCCAATGTAAGAAGTACAAAATAAATACAAAAAAATCCTTCAACTGCTTCAAAGTTGCCACAATCAAGAGACAAGGTAGCCTCCGGGACCAGTTTGAAGATAGAGGCTGATCTGGGAAGAGTCCAACTTGTACCAAACACTTTTGATTCTAGGTTATGACTTTTTCTGTGCTAACAGAGATTATTAAAGGCTTTTTTGTTTTGTAACCATCTCCTGACTTCATGCACAAATTTATCCTTGAGATGTTTTAATAGTGCCTTGCCACCCATTGTTGATTGCTTTCAGAATGGGTGTTTTTATGCTGAATTAAACAGAATGATTATAGTTGACCACCAGTGGATGCCAGATAGCCTGGCACGTAATAAAGAAGGTTATTAGTTATACCTGAGTGAGTTTGCAAGTAAGTGGTCCAAGGTGCTTTGCCCCAGCCCAGAGTTGGCTAAGATAAGCACCAGTCTTCCCATGACCCTAATTAGGATTAAGCAGCTCAGAAAATTAACAAATAATTTCCCCAATATTTTTAGAGTCCTTTAACCCTCACAGTGATTTTGTCTTTTTTTTAATTAATGTTTCCTGGTTTGTTGCTATTATACTATTTGATTGGCTGTTAGTATTGAATAAATTACAGAGAGACAATACTCACCTCATATAGAATACACCTGGGACAGTTGGGAAAAGCCAATTAACCTCACTTGTATGTCTTTGGACTGTAGAAGGAAACCAGTGTACACAACGAAAGTCCATGCAAGCATGGGGAGAACATGCAAACCACACACACACACACACACACACACACACACACACACACAAAAAACCCCAAAAAAAAACCTGATCATGGGACTCAGACCCACGACTTTAAGAGAGGAATATTTTTGTTTACGCCTTCATTTCAGGCTGCAAGCCGCCAGCAAAATGTGATTGTTTTGAAGGGAATTTGTTATTAAAGTATTTACACATTGATTACCAGCCATAACATTATCACCACCTAATCAGACTGTCAGGTTCAGGTTCAATCAGATCCTTTAGCTTGTACCTTTTCCAGCTTCTATAAACTTCAAGAGCTGTTTACTTTCTGCCTAAAACATCATTTGATATTTATATTCTTTGCTTTGTCTCATACATAAGACCTCCAGAAATTCTTCGTACCTAAGTAAAGTGACAACAAACAATTATTCTGGAACCGCTTAATCCTAATTAGGGTTGTGGGGAGGCTGGCGCCCATCCCAGCTGAATCTAGGCATAGGCAGAGTACACCCTGGACAGCTTGCCAGGCCATCGCAGGGTTAAAAACACACTGACAGCTATGCAGCTTATTCTTGTTGAAAGTCAGCAATGGTTCTTTTACATGAACCTCACACCACAGACAGTGAGATACATAGCCGGCCTTTTATAACACAGTTAGCTGCACTGGGGGACAGTGGCAACCCTTGAGGGTGGGGCTTGAACCAACTACCTTAGGATCAGTGATCCAGCATCTTTACCACCGGGCCACCACTGACCAACAAAAAAGTATTCTATTCTATCCTATTTTATTCTTTCTCACTCTTTGGTTGTAGGGGCAGTGGTGGTCTAGTGGTACAAGGCGCCGGATCACTGATCCAAAGGTTGGGGGTTCGAGTTGCACTCTATACAAGGTTGTCACTGTCCCCCCCCCCCCCCCCCTTCCAGTGCAGCTAACTGGGTTATCAAAGGCCGGCCATGTCTCTCACTGTCTATGGTGTGAGGCATGTAAAAGAACCATTGCTGACTTTCGACAAGAGTAGCTGCAAAGCCGTCAGCGTGTTTCCGCCCTGCGATGGCCTGGCAAGCTGTCCAGGGTGTACTCTGCCCTTGCCCTGAGTTGGCTGGGATGGGCACCAGCCTCCCCGTGACCCTAATTAGGATGAAGCGGTTACAGAAAATGAACTGAACTGATGAACTCTTTGGTTGTACTGTTGTCAGTTTCTTACTTGTTTTCCATGCTGCTCTTAATTCTCTTTAATGTAGTCTACACACTTCCCTCTTTCATTTTTTATGCTTTTCTTATTTTTCACCATCTTTCTTGTTTTAAAAATTCATTCATTTTATGAACTGCTTAATTCTAATTAGGGTCGCTGGGAGGTTGGCACCCATCTCAGGCTACTCTGGGCAAGGACAGAGTCCACCCTGGACAGGTCACTATGTCAACACATATTACAAACATACTGAGGATTTACTCTACATGCCTCTCACCATAGACTGGTGTGTTCTTTTTTCTTCTACAATGCACCATCCTTTTTATTCAAAGCCTAAGAACAAAGTCGTATTTCCAAAAAAATGTGCAGCAGACACAGTAAGTAATAATGATGGCAGAGCCTAGCCTGTCCGTTAGCTTTCTCATTCTTGTTGTGTATATTTGGCACCAAAGCAGTCTAAAGGTTTTAACAAACCCTGTGGACCGTTCAGAAGGGGCGGGAGATTTGACAAGCCCCTCCCTCCCAATATGATGAATATATTTGGCTAGTGGTTCAAGAAGAATATAATGATTTTTTGTGATTTTAATTTTGTTTTTATATGGTACAGCAAAATGCACCCATGAGGCGGGGGGGGGGGGGGGGGTGCACTAACCAGTGTCTCTCCCCCTTATGCCGGTCCCAAGCCCGGATAAATGCAGAAGGTTGCGACAGGAAGGGCATCCGGCGTAAAACTTCTGCCAAAAAAAAAAAAATGCAAATGATCAATACAGAATGACAGGGTGCCGAGAGAAGAACTGTGGTATTGTATGAGGAAGTCTGGAGTGACAGAGAAGTATGTTAGAGTGGTGCAGGACATGTATGATAGATGTAAGACAGTGGTGAGGTGTGCTGTCGGTGTGACAGAAGAGTTCAAGGTGGAGGTGGGACTGCATCAAGGGTCAGCTCTCAGCCCCTTCTTGTTTGCTATGGTGATGGACAGGCTAACAGATGAGGTTAGACAAGAATCTCCATGGGCTATGATGTTTGCAGATGACATAGTGATCTGTAGTGAGAGCAGAGACCAAGTGGAGGAAAATCTAGAGAGGTGGAGGTATGCCCTGGAAAGGAGGGGATTGAAGGTTAGTCTTAGTAAGACAGAATACATGTGTGTGAACGACAAGGACCCAAGAGGAACTTTGAGGTTACAGGAGGCAGAGATAAAGAAGGTGGAGGATTTTAAGTACTTAGGCTCAACAATCCAGAGCAATGGAGAGTGTGGAAAAGAGGTGAAGAAGCGCGTGCAGGCAGGTTGGAATGGATGGAGAAAAGTGTCCGGTGTGATGTGTGATAGGAGAGTATCGGCAAGAATGAAGGGAAACGTGTACAAGACGGTGATGAGGCCAGCAATGTTGTATGGTTTAGAGACAGTGGCCCTGGGGAAAAGACAGGAGTCAGAGTTGGAGGTAGCAGAGATGAAAATGTTGAGGTTCTCTTTGGGAGTAACGAGGATGGATAGGATCAGAAATGAGTACATCAGAGGGACAGCACATGTTAGATGTTTTGGAGACAAAGTCAGAGAGGCTAGATTGAGATGGTTTGGACATGTACTGAGGAGGGATAGTGAGTATATTGGTCGTAGGATGCTGAGGTTGGAACTACCAGGCAGAAGGCCCAGAGGAAGACCAAAGAGAAGATTTATGGATGCGGTGAAGGCGGACATGAAGGCCGTTGGAGTAAGAGTAGAAGATGCAGAGGATAGGGAGAGATGGAGGCAGATCATTTGCTGTGGCGACCCCTGAAGGGAACAGCCGAAAGGAAAAGAAGAAGATGGTACAGCAAATGCTCTTTATTTTAAATTTTCGGGAACCTTTTTGAGATCCAAAAAAAAAAAAAAAAGACATACTGTATTTTAAAATCTAATCCTCTGAGAGCCATCTCTATATATATATATATATATATATATATATATATATATATATATATATATATATATATATATATATATATATATATATATATATATATATATATATATATATATATATATATATATTCATACTGAATACAACTAAATTGAAAAAGAAGACAAGACTTTAAACGACATTGTCCTAATGAAGTTATTTTTAATCAGAAAAGTACTTCTTACTATAAATGTGACTTCTGGTGCTGCATGGTTTTGCTGATGGCTTTGTAGACTGGTTTATACAGTGAGGTTCAGCTTCATGCAGACGTTTAGGCTTCCATCTGTTAAACGTGACTGCAGATTGGTCTTGATGCTTTTCAGGTGTGAGAAGGACTGCTCGCATGCCAAACATGGTCAATATGGCAAGACTCACACTCTACACTATTTATGTGACAGGAAGCGCGTCCCAAGTTTTGGCAATCAACTTGTCTGCGGGTTGAAGTTTTTCCATGTCTGTCCATTTGTGTTTGCTTGCCAGCTGTGCTTGGATTCGTGCAAATGAGCTGATCAAAAATGAGGGACAGTTACCTCTTTACTCAAAAACAACACGCCCAGTCTGTGGCTGTTGTCATAATCCAATAAAAGCAGAGTTTCAAGGTATCGGACACGCCCACACAGTACGGAAAGGATTGGCTCTCCGCTGCGCGCCACAGTGACGTGGCATTGAAAATAGATGTATAGATTTAAATGCGTGATATTTATTTCCTCTCTTTTTGTTTTATTTGTTTGTTTGTTATATTTTTATGTAAATGACAGTGACATTATGTATTTGTTATTCTGTTAAGAAAGGCCACCTGATTTATCTGAGAGCCAGATACAGTCATCAAAACAGCCATAGCTGGCTTGCGAGCCATAGGTTCCCGACCCCTGCCATAGACCATGAGACCTTTGATAACCCAGTTTGCTACACTGGAAGAACAGTGGTGTGACAACTGTTGACATTGGCCTTTGAACCCCCAAGCTTGGGATTGGTCATCCAACACCGTACCACCGGGCCACCCTGTTCTAAAAATTCCTTTTTTGTTTCTGCTTTTTTTTTTTATAGGTTTTTTTGATCGCTCATTTTTATAGCTTTTCTTTGTTTGGCGTCTTCTCTTCCTCCTCTCTTTGTGTGTACTTCTCCGATTCCCTGGTCTTCCTACTCTCATCACTTTTCTGGCTCTTTTCCACTTTTTTATTAGCCAGACTTTTCCCACTCCAGTCTTATTCTTTGTTGTTCTATATTCACTGTTCTCAAAGTCCTTGCTCTTTCAGGTTTCCCTCACCCCTCATGTCTCTATCTTTAGAATGATATTTTTGCTCTTCTCATAGTTTTTTTCCACTGTTCCCAGCATTACTTACTCTCTTCAACTTTGTCAATATTTTCTTTCCTATTATTTGTATAACTTTTTTTTTTAATCTCCTCAATCTTGCTTTTTTGCGCTTCACTCATCCATCCTTCTCTTTTCACTTGATCTTCATACACTTCTCCTTGGCCTTGCTCTTCCTCTGTTCTTTACCTCACTAGGTCTTCTGGTCTTCTGTGCTCTTCATATTCTCTTCACATTCCTTGCTCCTCACTGTCTCCTGGCTCATCCTCCCAAGAATGCTCCATCACTCTTGACGACGAGTGAAGCGTTTGTCCACATAATCATGCCAATAGACAGATCACTTTTATTTCTGCAGTAGATTCAAAATAGTTTGACATTCTGAAGGTCACATGTCAAAGTTTATACCGCTGCCTGTGATATCAGTTATACTGCAGCTCAATTTATAAGACTCACCTGTCACATCGATCAGCATTCACTCAGTCAGAGAAGGAGGGAGCAAGTGGGAGAGACTGAAGAAAACAGCGATGCAGAAACTGAAGTGGGAAGAGCCCTGTCATTTCAATACACACAGTAAATGTCGAACATCTTCGACTGTGTTGATTTCACAATCAGGAAACATGAATGAACAACAAAATGATTTATGATGATTAAATGATTAAGTGCTGCTTTGTGTGTGTGTGTGTGTGTGTGTGTGTGTGTGTGTGTGTGTGTGTGTGTGTGTGTGTGTGTGTGTGTGTGTGTGTGCATGCAGGGAGAAAGTTTTTGCCATACAAGCCAGAAGCTATTTTCATTTTCATTAAAATATCATTTTTAGTTTTCATTAAGTAAAGAGAATGTGGAGCCTTGCGGCAATTTCCCAGTTCCACTTATCAAACAGAAGTGCATGATGGGATACGCAGAACCTCCGGGACAGATTTATGTTCTTGCTTTTATATTTAAATGCCATTTATGCTCAGACTGTGAAGGATTCCAAATGCAAGCCTCTGACAGTACGTATATATATGTACACATGCAAACATGGTAACCCCGCCCTCGGCGCCCCCCCCCCCAAAAAAAAGAAAAAAAAAAAAGGTCTCAGTAGGACAGGGCGTTTAGTGTCAAGTATGAGACATCAGTAAGAGAGTATGGGCTCGAATATTGTTAACATAGAACAGATATGTGTGGGACAAATGAGAGTGATAAATATAAAGCACAATACAATTTTAAGCACAGGTGGTATGCATGTGACATCACTAAGTGGCAGAAAGATTTTATAAATAAATAACTGAATAAAGAGTTAGAGTTGAGCTTAAATGCTTTCAATACAAATAATAAAAAAATAGACCACATGGGACCAGATGCTCCCACTGAAAAGATATCATAACAAGCATAACACATTTCAAAGCGCCAGCTTCAGCACCTAGTAAATAAATGTCTGGAAACCTAATAAACAGTTTGTCCCCTTTGACCTTGAAAAGCATGTCAAGGTCACACACACAAACGTTCATTCAAGTACTCATAGCAATGAGCTGCCATACCAAGTTTTAAAACCCCAGCGTGCAGCAAGTTAATATCTGGACACTGAAGTGTGACAGACAGATGGATGGACGGACAAAACCCATTCCTATAGCTCCCATTGGGTGAGAGCAAATAAATATGCAAATAAGTGAAATATAGAGAGGTAAAGGAGAAGAAAGAGAGAGAGAGAGAGAGAGAGAGAGAGAGAGAGAGAGAAAGCGAGAGAGAGAGAGAGAGAGAGAGAGAGAGAGAGAGAGAGAGAGAGAGAGAGAGAGAGAGAGAGAGAGAGAGAGAGAGAGAGAGAGAGAGAGAGAGAGAGAGAGAGAGAGAGAGAGAGAGAGAGAGAGAGAGAGAGAGAGAGAGAGAGAGAGAGGCCACTGATGATTATATTATGTATAATGCAGCAGCACGTAGAACCCAGGGACTGCGAGATGGAATTGTGGCTGCAGTCTTGCCTGGCATGTTGGATTTGTGGATAAAATCATATCTCCACTTGCACTGGTCAGCCATGACATGTACAACATCATGATCACTGATAATTGCATGGATATGTGTATGTGATGGAATCAGGAGGAATACGTGGGTGTAAAGATCTGAGTGACTGTAAGCACCACACTGTGATGGCTAAACAACCGGGTCTATTCATTTCCTTAACAGTGGGTCTTGTGGGAGTGTTCGTGTATGCGGTGGTGACTACCTACCAAAAAGGCAAGGACGAACAACCGGTGAACAGGAAAGAGTGCTGTGGATGCCCAAGGCTCACTGATGCACATGAGGAGTGAAGGCTAGCACGTGTGGTCTGATCTGATGATGAAGCGACTGCAGTACAAACTGCTGAAACTCTTATTGCTGGGCGTGGTAGAAAGGAGTCCGAACACATGGTGCATTAAAGCGTGCTGTGCATGAGGCTGCAAAGCTGCTGGCCAGTCAGGTGGTGTTAATGTTATGGCTGATTGGTTTATGTACAATTTTTAATTTGGTCTAGATGGATTGACGCAGGTGGTTAGCATGTCTGTCTCCCAGCAGGACGGTCCTGGGTTCGGATTTCAGGCAGAGGCATTTGTGTGTGGAGTTTTTCATGCTTTCCCTTTGTGTGTGTGTGTGTGTGTGTGTGTGTGTGTGTGTGTGTGTGTGTGTGTGTGTGTGTGTGTGTGTGTGTGTTTCTTTTGGGTACTCTGGTTTCCTCCAACAGTCCAAAGACAAGCATATTAGCTTAATTGGCTGTTCCAAAGTGCCCCAATTTTATGTGTGTTGTGTTGCCCTGTGATCGTCTGGTGCGCTGTACCTCATTTTCACCAAAGCATCAGACATAGAAATGATTACCTCTGCATTTCCTCTTCTTTTCCTTTTGGCTTTTCCCTTTTTCATGGGTCATCTGATTCACATGTTTGATTTGGCATAGGTTTTTATGTTGGATGAACCTCTCACCATAGACAGTGAAAGACATGGATGGCCTTTGATAACCCAGTTAGCTACACTAGGTGGGGGTGGGGGTGACAACCTTGTGACGAGTGGGACCTGAACCCCCAACCTTAGGATCAGCGATCGAGCGCCCTTTACCACCAGATCACCACTGCCCACGTTACTGCATTATAAAGCTGTGTAGCTGAAAACCAGTCAGAGTGCATACACTTGAACGCCGTCCATCACTAAAAGTACGTACATTGGGCAGGCGAGCAAAAAAAAAAAAAAAAAATGGACTGTGTAGCAATGGAAGAAGGTGAACCCTGCTGGGCAATGATCCTGGGTTCAAGAATCCACTCTGCCTTTAACCCATCCAAAGTGAGCACACTTATGTAAACAGTGAGCACACACACACACACACACACACACACACACACACACACACACACACACACATGGAGCATTGGGCCGCCACAGTGGGGTGCCCGGAGAGCAGTTGGGAGTTTGGTGCTTTGCTCAAGGACACTTTCAGCCATGAAGGTGCAGGAAGGGAAGGTGCTGCTCCCCTCACCACCATCTCACATTATTCCTGCTCGTTCAGGAATAAAACCAGCCACTGAGAAAGAAACTTAATTTAGAAGAGTAATGTAAAACTTTCTAACTGGGAGTATGTTTAATCATAAATTATCTTCTCGAAGAATGATGCTTACTTGTATGTAAACGGTATTCTTTCCATGTAATTTAGAAGCGTACTAGATAATAATACACAAGCGGCAGACAGTCGCCTGTATTCCTTCAGGCTTTGCTTTGTGTTTTTCCACAATGATAATCACCACTGCACCACTTTGGCAAACTTGAAAGTAAGGATTATATTACGGAGTACTGCCAAGTCAAACTGGCAATCTTGAAAACAAATATTTTTTTGTTTTACTTCTAATTTTGTGGTTTCCCACATAAATGGCAATTTTTTTTTTGCCACTCAGTCCAGGGTAAAATGTGCTACAATGATATCACTGCATGTGCTACATAAATGTCAGTGTTGGGTGTGGGCGCATGTAATATAATAGTGTTAAATGTGTGAAATGCTGGCCGTGAAACAGTGTTAAGTGCTCCATGTGGTGTTGAGAAGCATGTTAAGTCTTTGACTATTACGATGGAAGTGTTAGGTGTGTGTTTGAAGGGTGAGATTGCAAAACATGTTAAATGTATACAGCGAGAGACTGTGAGACCCAAAATTTACGATGTGGGATGTTAATTATAACCAAATATGGTCTTTATTATCACTCTCAAAAAATCACCCTTGTTTTGTGATCAAAATAAAAGAGTATAATAGCATCCACATGCTAAACACACACACACACACACACACACACACACACACACACACACACACACACACACACACACACACACACACGCGCACCAGTTTGTTTGTCCTTGAACACTGAAGGCTACTCAGAAAGGACTCTAAAATTAACACCGTAAAATTAACGGCGTGTGAACAACACAAACAGAGGTGTAATAAATTGGAAACAGCGTTGTCCTGTTATGAGACATTTAAAGATGTTTAAAATACACTGCGGTGGATCTGAAGAGCTCGAGACAAAACAGTTACTGCACAAAACGCAGACACTTTATTAAAGACTACACATCTCAAAACTCACTCCGAGAAATCAGATATCAGAGAATCAGTGGTGGTGGTGATGGCAGCGGCGGTGGTGGTGGTGGTGGTGGTGGTGGTGATGGTGGTGGTGGTGGTGGTTGGGTTTTGGGTCTTTGACTTAATCCTAATTAGGGTTGTGGGAAGGCTGGCACCCATCTCAGCCGACTCTAGGCGAAGGCAGAGTACACCCTGGACAGATCGCCAGGCCATCGCAGGGCAGGAACACGCTGACGGCTATGCAGCTCCTCTTGATGAAAGTTAGCAATGGTTCTTTTACATGAACCTCACACAGTACATAGTACATATATTTCTAGAAATATCAGAATATTGGGTGGCAATAGTGCGCGTTCGCATCACAGCAAGAAGGTCCTGGGTTTGATTCCCAGATCGGGTGTTTCTGTGTGGAGTTTGCATGTTCTCCCGTGTGTGGGTTTTCTCCGTGTACTTGGGTTTCCTCCCACAGTCCAAAAACATGCACAGTAGGATAACTGGCTGTTCCAAATCATCAATCATCCCTAGGTGTGTGTGTGTGTGTGTGTGGGTGGGGGGTTGTATGAATGGTGTGTGTGAGTGTTGGCCCCGCGATGGCCTAGCAAACTGTCCAGGTTGTACACCACCCTTGCCCCGAGTCGGTCGAGATAAGCGCCTGCGTCCCCCTGTCCCTAATTAGGATAAAACGCTTCAGTAAATGAATGAATAAATGAATGTGAGAATATTGAGATATTGACTGTTAGTGACACCACACGGACATTCGGTTATCCAGACCGCAGTGCATCACACTCTGGTCTGTTAAACAGTTGAGTGAGGAGAGAAAACCAACCAGAACCGACAATTGACTTGAGGGTTTGACACAAAAAGCCTCCTGATACATTACTGTAGAACTCCTGAGGAACAAAAACAAACACCAAGAACACGACTGGAAGTTTGCGGTGTGACCTAATGAGCTGATTTACATATTCGCATGAGATAATACAATCCGGCTAACAGGGAAGCTAATTATCGTCTCCTTTCCTCTCAGAGCACCTTTTTCAGTTTCCCCCCCAATTTACACCCCGTTGTCAGACTTCACCTTAACTGTCAGAGTCAGTTTCCTTCTTTCTCGTACCGACTGGAGGTTTTTCACTTCACTGCTGTGCACAAAGTAAATTGCCTTTCATACTGTTAAAACAGTCGATCCTGTCTGGAGCAAGAAATATATCAAAACCATGAAAGTTCTACATATTGCAGGTCATATTTTGGTATTACTGAAAAATGCAAGACCACCTTGGCACCGTGGTGTAAGGTTTAGCACTTCCACCTCACAGTGAGGAAGTCCTGGGTTTGAGTTCCCGGCTCAATGACGGTGCTTCTGTGTAGGGTTTGCATGTGGTTCCTGTGCTTGTGTGGATTTCCTCTGTGTACCCCAGGTTCCTCCCACATGCAAAGACTTTCAATTAGGCAAATTAAGCTAAATGGCTGTTCCTTAGTGCCATGAGATCAGTGGTGGTCTAGTGGTATAGGGCGCTGGATCGCTGATCCTAGGGTTGGGGGTTTGAGTCCCACTCTCCACAAGGTTGTCACTGTCCCCCAAGTGCAGCTAACTGGCTTATCAAAGGCGGGCCATGTCTCTAACTGTCTATGGTGAGAGGTTCATGTAAAAGAACCATTGCTGACTTTCGTGTTTCTGCCCCTTGCTAAAGGGTTGTGTCAGGAAGGGCATCCGACGTAAAAACCTACGCCAAATCAAATGTGCGAATCAGACAATTCACTGTGGCGACTCCTGAAGAAGGGAAAAAGCCGAAAGGAAAAGTAGGCTATTCCTTATTGCCCCGAGGTGAGTGTGAATGGTTGTGAGTGTGTCTACCCTGTGATTGATTTGTGAGCTGTTCAGGGTGAACCTCGCCTTCATCCAGTTTCAGCTGAGATAGGTTCCAGCCTCCCTGAATTAAATGGTTCAGCATATGAATGAATGCATGAATGAATTACACAAATTTCATGTAAATATGTAAATAACAGCAATTTGGAACAGCCAATCAGCCTACTGTGCATGTTTTTGCAGCTGTTTGAACAATTTGCAATACTTATAGGACACCTACATAAGCCTAGGGAGAGCATGCACCTCCAAAACAAACAAACAAACAAACAAACAAAAAAACACTTGAGCCGAGGACCTTCTTGCTGTGAGGCATATCTGGTACCGATACGCCACCGCCTAATGACTCAGAGTTCACCTATTTGTGATTCATATAACTGCACTACATGTCTTGACGTGAGCTGCTGTGCATGGCGAAGAGAGAACTGGTGTTGCTGAACTGAACAACACAGGGCGACAGCATCCTACTGAGATTTTGTGTAGGAAAGTTGTTATCATTGTTGTTGGTTTTTAACTTTAATTAAAGTTACCGGTACTTTTGTCAGGAGGATGACGGTGCTGAAAGGGAAGGGAAATGAAAGAAGCATTGCTCTGCACTGTTCACACCTGAGACTCAAACTGGATCTGGCTCTGAAAGTGACATTTATGGTTGTGTGTATGTAGATTTAACTAATATAGGGATCCCTCACTTTCCGCTATTAATTGGGACTGAGATTCCCCCGCAACCACCAAATTCCGCAAAGTAGGATCAACTCCTCCAATGCCCCCCCTGACACATACATGTATGTGTGTATATAACATAAAAAAATACATATTCAATGCTATAAATGCTTATAATAACAATTAAACATTTAAAAATAATGCATAAGATGTAAATAAAATATAAATACACACATCTACAGGCATGCAGATGCGCATGCATGCACTCAGATGCACACCTCACAAAAATGTACAGACACTCCCCGACTTACGTTAATCCGTTTTCCGTTTTTTTCGATTTTCCGTTTTTTTTTTTTTTTCAAAAAAAAAGTCAAATTTTCAGTACGAGACGTACCTACATAGTACGTTGATGTAATGACACAATGATGTAATGACGCTGCATCCATTCTTTACAAACCACAGACTGAACGTGCCCTGCTGTTTCCCAGTTCACTGCGTGTTACCCTTGTGTTAAGACGTCGTCTCTGTGATCTTTGTGTTTACACTGTTTTGCAGACTTTTGTAACCCTAAGCAAATATGGTTGGTCAAAAGCGTAAGCCCTCTAGCATGGGTGCAAGTCTCATACACAGAGATGAATTAACTCATTCTTGATCTGCTCAGATCGGCGCAATCTACCATGCATACTCCGTTAAGCAAAGAGAGTTGTAAAATGAATGAAAACCCGAATCCAGGAAAGAGAACTCTCCACTCTGCTGGTGATTCACATCAGTGCAGGCTGAGTACTAAACAAATATTCAACGGTGCCCTTGCTCACTTGAAAGACCGGAAGTCTGTATAACCCGTGCTTTGTCTCAAGCACAAGCAAGTGAACTACTTTTGGTGGAGCGCTTCATATATTATAAGTGTTGATTGGCTGTTTTAAGCTTCATGTAAAGTGACTCACTTAGCTTCATGTAAAGTGACCATCCGTCGCCCATCGGAACCATTTACAATCAGAAAGATCGCTTCATAGAGAATGTTAAAGGTTATATTTGATACTGTATTTGATATTTGATGAGTGAATTTGATTAAAATTTCTCAATTTGAAATTATTTTGCTTGAATTTAATTTATTTGAAATTAATGTTGATATTATTTGATATTATTTGATATTATTTTACAATGTTATGTTTATAACAATTGATTTAGGGGTATTTAATGAGATACGTTAATGGTATTTATGGTGTATAGTACAGTATGAACGTCATACGTCACTGGAACATACAGTAACAACTAACGTTTTTTTTCAACTTACGTTCGGCTATCCGGAACAAAACAAAAACGTAAGTTGGGGAGCGTCTGTAGTTTTGATGGGAGGTTTTGGGTTGTTTTTTGTTTTGTGTTTGTTTAGGGTTTTTTTTTTTTGCACGATTGGCCTTGATGAGTTAAAAAAAAACAAAACCAACAAACAAACAAACAAAAAACGCGATGCACTGAAGCCGCATGAATTGAAGTTGCGAGGGATCCCTGTGTATATTTTCTATCGCAAGGCAGCCATAGCCTAATAGATAGCGAAGCAGCTTTAGAACCGAAAGGTCACTGGTTTGATTTCTAACCCAGCAGGAAAGATGTGCGGCAGTGGGAGGATGAACTGCAGCTTTGCTTCCTTCACTTTCATCGCTGAAGTACCTTTGAGCAAATCACTGAACCCCCAACTGCTCTCTGGGCACCC